>CM035118.1:37473915-38206119 GCA_020205555.1 Panax stipuleanatus
AATGATAGAGGCAGGATTTAGAAGGATCGAAACACTTTGATCGCGGATCTGAGGGTGGCAAAATATTTATAATCTTCCCCTCCTCGATCAAGGTACAGAGAATTTCCTCCCTGGCTTGCCTCAAAGGAGCGAATTTCTGTTTGGCGGTAAATTCTCGTTGGCTCTGCAATCTAGCTTCTTGGGCCATCTTTTTGGTCCATTTGTTCTGCTCCTGGCAGCGAATCCGATCCCTTCTAGAGGTTGAAACATCTTGGACAAATATGGGGTCGGTTGGCCTTGGTAGGACCTAGTCTATTAGCTGTCGGGTGAACTGGTGTTGGTATACAACCAATTCCGCCAACTGATTAACTTGCGCCTTGATTAAAGCCAATTCTTGTTCTACCCCATACTTTTCTTCAGGGTATCCCCAAATTACGGGGTCATGCGCAGAGGGTAACTCTCCCATCTTCCTCATGTATTTACGGTTTTCCCTACTTCCGGCACTGATCATGTTGACTCCTTCCTCCGTATGCTGAGGCAGAGGGTTGTTGTTGACATTCGTTCTATCAGGTGCTTTGAATATAATCTCCCCTCTACCAATCAAATTTTGAATTTTGTGCTTTAACGTCCAACATTCTTGAGTATCATTCCCCGGCGAGTTGGAATGGTAGGCACACTTCTTGCTGGAATCGAATTGCCTTCCGTTTGAATCGGAAGGTGGAGCGAGCTCAACGATCTTCTTCTGGACGATTAGTAGTGCTAATATATTCTACCAAAAGAGTGAATATCCTTCTTCGCTTATTTTCCCCAACTTTCATTGCTGTTGAGTTTCGATAATTCACGACATGAGAGTTCTGCCTCTGGAATAGACGAGTTAGGGCTCTTGTTAATAGATTGTCCTTGCAATACTAAAGAGATATCTTCTTCCTTTCTCTTTGATACTCTTTTGGGAGCGCTTGCATAATTTCCCGATTATTTGTGCTCGGCCACGGCTTCCAAAGCAGTGAGGTCATTAATTTTTCTAGACTCTAACACCATTTTCGCTATTTCCCCGTGTTTGATCATTTCGGAGAAGGATTTTCCTAATCCGACGAGGACTCTCTCGTATAAAGAGGCTTCTTTTATATCAATAAAGGTTATCACCATCTCACCCTCATCCATTGGTGGGTTGACTTGGGCCGCCATTCGCCTCCACTGCTGGCGTATTCTCTAAACGATTCACTGCCCAGCTTTTTGACTTTGGTAACCTGGTAGCGATCAAGTGCCATCTGGGATTGGAAACTGTATTGGTTGAGGAAAGCATGGGCCAAATCTTCCCAACCTCTGACTTTGGAATTGTCTATCCGTGCGTACCATGTTCGGGCTTCACCGGTAAGGCTCTTCTGAAATAGTTGCATCCTGAGATTTTCATCCTCGACGTAAGTTCCAAGTTCACCTATGTAGACTTTCAAGTGAGTGTATGGATCTCCCAGTCCATTATATTTCTCAAACTAGGGGACTTAAAACTTATCCAGGTATCTCGCCTTTGGGAAAATACACAGATTCGAATAATTCACGCTCCCGTAGGATCCTGACCCTTTCATAAATCGGATAGCATCTTCCATTTGTCTAACTTTCATCCTAATGTCTCCAGTGTCTTTGTCCTCCCGGAGGTCTATGATTTCCAGTGTCGTCTTCTAGATCGGGGCCTCCTTGGGTACTTCAACATCGAGGGGAGATATAGGTGTGGACATTTGGGTATCACCTTCCTTCTCGGGTACTTTCATGTCTCCTTGCACAGAGGATTCAGTTGGACTCTTGTGCTTAGACTCCTGAGATACTTTGCACTGTTCTTTTAACAGGGTTGTCATCTCAGCCATTTGTTTCTTAAACTCCTCGAAATCATCTCAAAATACAGGGATATGTTCAGATGAACTTCCTTCAGCCATCTTGAACGGTGGTGAACGGGCCTTCTTGGCTCGGAATCGAGTTCTAGAACCAATCTGCACAAAATCGATATCTAGTTTAGACTGGATATTGGTGGATAGGGATGCATGATATGCTATGCATCAGTTTAATGGGTTTTTTAATCTTTTCCTGCAACACAACAGGTTAGTCGAATTGGTGACAGGATACGAAAGATATATGTATGACAGTTTCAAATGATTGCCATTTATATACGCAGAATATTAAATAGGGCATGAAGAAGCACACCGCGAGTTTGGTTTATCAGAGGCTGGCCTATCTTAGGGTTACTCTCACGGGCTCTTTGAAATTGGTTGCCAGATCTTCACAATTTACTTGATGAAAACATCCATTTTTCAATTAGAGCGGATCTGAGTGGTGACTTTCCTAAGCCTCACAATGGAAACACCCAGAAGAGTCCAGTAATAAACAACCAACAGGATTGCCTCCTAATGGAGGTACCATACAACATACATTCACATACATTCACGTCCTCACCGTATGCAATTAAGATGACATTGTGCGAAGCACTAATATTGTGCGAGGCACTAATACAAAAATGCTTTAAAGATTGATTTAATTGCCACACACAAAATCATTCACACAAGATGCATATACAGAATGAAATCAAAAATTTTGATCTCGACTTAAGCCCTCTCTGATCCCCAGCAAAGTCACCACTTGTCGACGCCGGGAAGAAAATAAAGTCCTTTTTGGCTCCCTTTCGTTCAAGGAGAGATCCTTTTATTTTGGTGTTGTTTTCCATCCTCTCATATCTGGGGGGAAAAAGAGAGGAATGCCCATATTCCCTAATTTGATATTATTCCACCCTTTCACTTTCGCTATGTGTTTGGGGATTCCGTTTAAAGGGTGAATTTGTAGGAAATTGGTACCGAAATAAGTGTCGACAATTTTGAAAAGATTGATTTTATTTTGATGATTGGACAGAATGAGACAGAGTCGCCAGTTGGTATTTTGAAAATGGATGTACCAACTCATCCGAGTGTTAATAATTTTTCGCAAGATGGTCCAATGTGTGACTCCAAAAGATTGGTCTTGAAACCCGAGATTCATGGAATCTGGGGGCTAGGTTAAGCGGGGGGAAGGTGTTAGGCACCCCCCGACTCCCGTGCAAGTACGGTACCTTATCTTATTGATTTTCTATGCATAAAGTCGGTATGTGTGTCTGTGTTTGTTTGATTTTGAAAGCTTTATTAGTTTTTTTCTAAGTCTTTATTTTGGGGTGACTTAAAAGTAGTGTTGTACCTCTTTTGTGCCTAGGTACGAAGGATTTGATTTGATAAAAAGTTTATTTTTAACAAGATTTATGAATTAAAATCAGATTTTAGAAAGCAAGATTTTTCAAATCCTTTGCCAGACTAGGAATCAAGGACTTCGATACTTCCTTCTATTCTTTACATTTATTACGTGATCTACCCCAAATCTCTTTATTATGATTGAAAGCTCTTTGTGGTTTTATTAGAAATTATTTTGATAATATGCTTGCAAAAGCGTTAAAAAGGGTCGGATCATCATCGGGCATATAAGCCATCTCGATGAACCGAGCTCCCGCAATCAAGGTTTTCACTATCACGGGATCTTGAATCCTACTTCTCTGGACTAACCCCTCGAGCTCATTTTCAAGATCCAAATATTACATATACAATGATATTTACGCTATTGAAACGTTACAACATAAAAATTGGTCCATTGTGGGAATCAATTCGGATCCATTCGAGGATCCCAACATCAGGATTTCTAGGCTTACATGATTTGTGCGGGATTACATATATACAATGTCCTCAGCTTTGATATTAGGTGATTTCATCGGTTGAAATCACCGTTTTAAGTCATTTCGTACCCCTTTCGCCTCTAAATATAGATTTAGGGTTATACGAGGTAACCGGGACCATTGAAAGCAATAAATCCATAAATCTACCATGAATCTAAGCCGTTCTAGCCCATGGGTTAAAGCTTCATGCTTTATAACCTCTCAAAGGCTAGATTTGGCTTAAATCTAGGTAGATCTAGCCTCCGCGGTCGATTTACAACGTAATAAGCACAATATAACCGATAGAAACGTAAAATCTACCAACTATTACACAATATGCTTAAAATACAACAAGTTAAACTATATTCAAACAAGATATGTCATTAATCTAGTATTTGAACAACATTTACAAAGAACGAAGCTAGAAAGTGCGTTATTTCACCTTGGGGGATGCGTGAACAAACGTTTTAACTCCCGTGGCCAACGTGGATCACTCCCTGGGCTTCAAGTATGTACTAGTTGGGATGATTAAGCTTCAAGTGTAAGCAAGTTCCACCTGAGCCTCTTTCTCTCTAGAATGTCTATTCTCTATCTAAAAATCTTATCTCTCTCTCAACAAATGAACTAGTGTGGGTGTTTTAATCTGCCAGAGGCAGCCGCATACATACATGCGGCCAGCAGCATGTATGGTTGCGGCTAGGCCAGGTGGGCCCCATAAGCTCGGCAGGTGGTCCTTCGGTCCTAGTTCGACAGCATTTTACCTCCGCCGCTTCACCTTTCGGAAAGTCTTTGATGAACGTAGGAGAAGAAGATCGAGTTTGATTAGATGAGAGTTCGGGAAGTCGATACTCGTGGCCGGGATATATTCTCCAGGTCCAGATATCAGTTATCTGGCTTATCTTTGGTGGCACGTCATTCGAGGTTTGCTGAGATGGGGTCTGGTGATCACTGTCTCAGCTCATCGATCCTTGCTCCGTTTGCGATATATTAGGACGTCATTAGTCCTTTGCATCACTCCCGGGGTTGTCTCCGAGATGATCTGGCTCTTTTGCCCTATCTCGGGGTTGTCTCCGAAGTACAATTACGCTTTTGCCCTTCTGCAAGGTTAGTATAAAGAAAGCAAAATTACGAGTGTCTACACCTAATATTCTCATTAAGCCTTCTTAATCTCTCTATCATTCATTTTAAATTGTCGTCTAGTATTACTAATCATTTAATAATATTTTATTCCTTTACTAGTATTATTAATCATTTAATAATATTTTAATTACTTAGTAATACTATTAATCATTTATAAATATTATTAATCCCTTAATAATATTTTAATTACTTAGTAATATTATTAATCATTTAATAATATTTTATTCATTTATAAATAATTTAATTTAATTGTTTATCTCTTACTATTTATATTATTTAATACACATAATATACCATTCATATAATATTTTATTAAAAATAACCAAAAGACCCTCATAAAGTCTTATTATATCATATAATGATCATTTAATTATTAAAATCACATTTTCAAGTTTTATAACTCAATATAACTTAATTTTTTCATTTATTCTTAACTCATTTATAGGAATGAAAAATAACAAATCAACTTATTATTTTTTTTATATTATAAGGAATATCATTATATGATATTTTTGTCATAAAATAATTTTCTTACAATTTTCCAAATTCGTTTGCTATTTTTAAATAGGCTAAAACAGTCCAAAATAGCAACATTTATCATAAAATATTCTTTTGTCCAAAACTTCTGAAAAATATACGGTAGCTACATATTATCCAACACAGCCTCATGTAAAAATTTCACATTTGTCTGAGTTGAACTCACTGCGTTATTACAATTTACTTTCGAAATCACACTTTCTTGTAAAATCCATATCTCCTTTTCTAGACATCCAAAAATCCCCATATTTGGACAGGACCTATTTAACTTGATATATTATCATTCCACAAAAGGCCAAAATTTTTAGAACAACAAAAGTGGCCGAAACAGCCTTCACCAAAAATGGCCAGAAAACTCATTTGATTTTTTTTTAGATTTTTGTTGGCAAGGAGTGTTTTACGAAAACTGATACTACGGTTGATCCGTTTAACATTTTTGAGTGATACCACTTGGGTTCATCAGATAACTCATGTATCTAACTCACCTCTTTGACAGATCACAAAATTAATTAGTAGATTTTAAATGGTAAAGGTCCAAAGTGGACTAAAATTTAGGGTTTCTTGAGCCAAAAATAGATTTTGTTCTTCTTCTTTGTTAAAGCTCTTCAACCCTTAAAATTGCTAGATCTATGTATGAAATATCTTATATCATGTAGATCTACCATTATATGATTTGATATCATAAACCCATCACTTGATCTAAAATATAATACTTAAACTAGCTAGGGTTTTGAGTTTATAGCTTTGGTGTTCTTCCTCTAGCTTCTTTCTTTTTCCTTTCTTCTCTTCTTCGTCTCTCCTTCGTCTCTTTTTCATGGCTGATATATCTCTCTCTTTCCCTCTATTTGGTCGGACAAGAAGGGTGGAAATAAGGAGAGAGAGAGAGAGAGTCTCTTTTCTTTTCCTTTCTTTCTTTTTGTTTTGGTAAGTTAGTATAGAAAATTAAGACCAAGGGTAAAGTAGTCTTTAACCATCACTAGGAAAGGGCAAAATGGTCTTTAATTCATCTCAAAGAAATTTCCTGGAAATTTTCTCATAGGACATAATGGTCATAATCAATTTTTTTAAAGGACAAAATTATTATTTTACTACAATTAGGAAATTTTTAGAAATTTTCTTCAAGGATGCCATGGTCATTAACAAATTTCTCTTGGGGTAAAATTGTCATTCCCCTATTACTAGGAAACTTCCTAGTAATTTCCTTCCTAGGACATAAAAGTCATTAATAATTTTATATTAGGGCAAAATAGTCTTTTGCCACTTCAAGAAAATTTCCTAAAAAATTTCTTAACAATCATCACCCATCATTTACTAGTGGGTCCCACCTTTATATACCAACACTTTTCCTACATTTAACTCAAGTATGATTAGTTCCTAACCATAGTTATACTGCTAGCACATATCCCATTATTTTGGGTTATTAAATAAATTCACATTGGGCTATCTAATAATTCCTTGGGCCATGTAATTTAACGTAGTCCAATACTTTTAATTTATCTTACCCTAATCATTTAATTAGAGTTTCTATTCACTCAATTGTGTTATAAATCCTTACTCATGTACTTTTAATTTCTTAACCCAATTAGACTTGCTTTAATTAGATTATAAAATTAATTAGTCGAGATATATAAAATAAATCTCTTAGGGTTAGTATATATTTTAAATACTATTATTCTCCCATACCATAACACTTAGGTTATTCAATTTCTCATTTCTAATATATAATTAGGTTATATTAGTTTCTTTTATTTGTTTATATAATAAACAAATATAACCATCACATAATATTCATACCAAATAATTTATAACTTTGAGACATGTCCCACAAATCTCATATTGTACTTATCCTTATCATTCCTTTTGCTAAAATATATATAGCACTTCACTAAGTATATATATATGTCTATACATATACTCATCTTATTTTAAACTCATAGCAGCTCTTCAGGTAAAATTTTATTTTTTTTAATAAAATTTTCACATGTAGCATTATAAAATTTCTTACACTATTCAGTTCGCATCAAATTTGTAGGTATCATAATACATTATCCTTAGCATTCCTTCAAATACATAAAACTCCATTTCTAGGGTTTTGAAATTTTATAACCCGTATTTTCTCTATTCTCATTTAAATAGTAAACCATATAGGTTTTACTTAAAATTTTTAAGTAAATCCTCAAATTCCTATCTAGGTTTTATTCTTTAACCTTTATTTTATTAATTTAAAATCTTATAAATTTTCGAGTTGTCACAGGTATGTTCTACATTAATGATATATATAGGTTGTTTGATGAGCTATGTAGCATAAGCGGTAAAGGAGCATATAAGGCAAGTTTCCTAACTTACTCAATCTTATATTTGACCATGTTTTCCAACTTCATATGATTATGTTCTTATGAAGGTTATATGATGTATTAAACTCTAAATTTACGCAATGCTTATATATATATTATGTGAATTCTAATTGTATGCAAATCTTTTCATATGTTTTAATGCTTGAATTTCATTAGTTACATGAAGTTCATTAGATGAGATGCGAATTACAATAATTCTTCAATTGTGATGAATTGATGATGCCAAATCAAATATATTGAGCAATTGATAGTATAGGTTACATTCTGCGAAACAATGTGTTTATATAGGTAGATGTGGATATAATTTCACCCCGTGCAATGATGTGATGACGATTATAAGAAATAACGTGCTAGACCAATATCCGTACTTAGGTGCGAACCAAAGTTATGTTCCAAAATTGAATCGTTTAGGATGCTTGAGTTCTATAAAATCAAGAACTATAATGAGAAATAGGTTGATGCTACTTGTTTTCAAATATGGTGATTATTAGGATGATGTTAGATGATAAGGAATCTAAATTATTCCTGTTTATTCGTATAACTTCAAAATTATTATTTCAATTGTTGAAGTTTTAAAATTATGCAGAACGGTTCGTCATGATCACTTGCCAGATTTACCGCAAGTTCGTCTCTTAAAACTTCCTCAACTGATTCACTCTGAGCTGGCACCTAGGCTAATGGCATTGGTACAGCTGCTAAAGTCTCTGTAACTATCCCATCATCTCCTGACATCCTATCACCAGTTTTAAATAACTTAATTACTACATCACCATTAAACACAATCTATAAACACTAAGTGTCCATATATCTTACTATTGATGAATTTTCCTAATCCATCACTTAAAACTCTAAATGAGTTTTCTCTATCCTGTTTATGGTTATATTCCTAAGGCTTTCCCCCCACCTAAGGTTTATAACCTACAGCTTTGATACCAACTTGTGACGCCTCCACATCAGGGTTCCCTAACCTCGGGTTTAGTGCTCACGATCCATCATATATATCACATCTAACTACCCATTCGTTAATGGAAAACATCATTCATAATATTACTTAATACAACTTATAACAATATCCCAGGTTAACTAACCTTGACATAACTTACATACCCTTATATAACCAAAACGTTTACATAATTAATTTACATAATAAAACATAACCATTAAAAGTTGTCACTAACTACTCTTGAGCCTTGCCTTTGCCTTTATCCCTGTTAGAACCTTCTGCTACCTCGGAATTAGCTGAAATATTTTATTTAAGCAAGGGTGAGCAACGAGTTTGCTTAGCAAGTTAAAGTATACAATAAATGATGTATATATCATGAATAGAAGAGTCTAGCTTCTATTGAACTTCAACAATAATCAAAGGATTTTGAAGTAGCTGAATAATAATTCAATCTCAATAATAAAACTTTCTCAAATTTCATACTGAATAACATATCAGAATGAAAGAGTAAAATTCTTTCAAAGATTCAATAATATTCAATTGAATAAGAAGAATTAACAATACTGCAACAATATTCAATAAAGTAGGATATTCCCAGATTTCATGATGAGTGATCACAAAAGGATCATGAACTAATAGAGGATTCATTAGTTATTAAAACTAAATTACCACAAGAATATAAGTTAGTTATAAAAACTAAACTATACTCCTCTGCAAGTACCTGGAGCGGCCAACTCCTTTGTACCCTATATTATGCATAATACTCACTAATAGCGTATAAGTCGATTTACGACAATAAAGTTTGTTCGTCTCAGTACGAGTCTGTACCACAACAATATGGTTTGAATTGCTTTCAAAGAAATACTATGATTTCAATAAATAAAATCAATATTGATCTAGCCGAAATCAATGGCATAGATCTTCCAATAATAAATCAGTTCATAAGATATAGAACGCTTCATGCTTTAACAAATATTAGTCTCGCCAAAATAATTAGCTGAGACATGACTTATAAACAGTTCAAATACTAGAACAAGAATCAATTGCACTGTGTGCTAACAACAATAATCATTATAGATGTGAATAACTAACAATAATTATTCACTACCATGCTTGAAAAATAATAACTCAAGTTGAGTTAGGAAACTTGCCTGATTCGTTGACTACAGCTACGCAATTTAAGTTAACTTCTTTTGTAAGACCTATCATTAATAAGATCGATCTCTTAATTAGCATCATATATCTTACTCATAATAATTTATCTAACATGTAAACACATAATCATCATTAGATAACACCATACGAAGACACAAGTCTAAACCTAGCCACATCGGGTCTTTAATAATATTCAATATAGTATACTGAGTGGTTTTCCACAAATAACTAACAAATTAGTTTCCATCTCGTCTACACTATTTTCACAGTGAGTTAGATCGGTTACTAATTCGTAGATACCTTCCCCATATGAAGGAGTCGTTTAGCCCACCTACTATACATCAACCATTAAAGAGTGCGATTGTACTACCTTAGACTTAACACTACTACATTATACAACTTGTGAATTAACACTTAGTCTTTCATTTTATAAGTCCTTTATAATTAAGTAAGCCGAATACCTAATCCAGCAACCTAGATTCAAATAACTTGTTATTTCAAAACTTCCTTAACTAATCCAGCAACCTGGATTCAAATTGAATTTAAATTTAGTAAACTATTTTCCAATCCAGCAGACTGGATTCAACTGACCTCCAATCCAGCAAGCCTGGATTCAAATGTCATCCAATCCAGCAAGCCTAGATTCAACTAACATCTAATCCAATAACCTGGATTATCTAACTGACCTATCCAGCATCTTGGATTATCTAAACATCTCATCCAGCAAGCCTAGATTCATTAATCCTTCAATCCAGCAAGCTGGATTCTCCCTTTTAACCAAATCATCTTCTTCTTTTTTATCTTTTGTCCACACATAAATACATGTATTCCATACACAAAAATAATTTTTCAGGAATTTTTTAATTTTCTTTAGTATTTTTCAAGAATCCATGTCAAGTTAATTCTTTAAGTAATTAGCTACATCACGCTTAACTCCAGAAATTCCCAACTCTTGGTAGGATCTTATACATGTTAACGTGAGCCTCCAATTTCAATTTCGTGGCCATCGGAGTTATACAACTCCGATTATAGCAATTTTCGTCGAAAAAACGCAAATATTAAAATAGTCATAACTAGCCCATTTTAAGTCGGAATGAGCTCATTTTTGGACACAAGCTACTTTATCTCATATATTTTCATGTCCCAAAAGATTAGAATTTATTACATTAAATAAGTTGCCGAAATTGCCCTTGAAAAATCCGGACAGCCTACTTTTGTCATTTTTTAGATTTTACATCCTTTACTAAAATTAGTCCACACGAAAATCTAGAACATATTTTTCAGTGATTCCACTTGGATCTATTAGAAGACTTATAGATCTAAGTCCAAAAATTGACCACACTCAAAAATTCAAAATATATTGAGAGATATGCTTGTTTTAATTTCATGTATTGTTTTCTTAAAAAATTCAATTTCTTAACCTTTGTGATTTCTAAGAAAACTTTCTTGATCTCTCATATTAACCAACATAAACCATCATAACTCATACTATTACTTCATATCCTCATGGATCTAACATGATCCATGATCTAATTCACCAAATAATCATCAAACACTAGATTAAACACAAACAATGCTAAGAAAAATTAGGATTTTCTAACTTTTTGAAAACCTATTTTCCATTTCTTGCTTTAGATCTAACTTTTGACACTCAAAATAGTTGGATCTACACATAACACACTAGAAAACTTGTAAATCTAAAGTTTTTGAGTTTAAAAAACATAACTCCTTTATTTTGCAAAGCAACCCAAAACCATAAATCAAAAGCTCAAAGATAGTGTGTTTATACCTTGATTTATGCTCTTTTTCTTCTTAGGTTTGAACTAAGGATTTAAAACTCACCAAAACCTTTCACTCTCTCCCTCTTAAGGCTGTCGAGCCTCTCTTCTTTGTCTCTCTCTTGGTTTCTTGTGTTTAGCTTTTCTTTTGCTAAGTTATAAGGAAAGAGAAAATAAATGAAATGAGAGATAAGAGTAAAGTTTTGTTTATTAGAAAAAATGTATAGACATATTGTATATATCTATACATATTCACCACATTCTCTTGCCCCTTCTCTTTCTTAATGATTAGAGGATTGCTTGCACTCTTGTACCAAATGGTTGGTTGAATAAACAAGTGACACCTAAGGGAAGAGTTGGTAAGGTTAGGTAAAAGTAGGTAACTTGTAATCATTACATACATGAATCTCTCCTCCTCCCTCTTGCCTTAACCGAATTTAGCCCTCCTTCCCCCATATTTGGTTTATTATTATGCTCCATTTTGCTTTACTAAATGTCCAACATGTCCCTCTTCCACTAGCAAAAAGATTGGGCTATAATTTATTTCTTTTGGGCTTCCCAAGCAATTATTTGGGCCACGTAAATTAGGTTAGGTCCAATGCTTTTAATTTTTTTGTCTTTTCCTAATCATTTAGTTAGGGTTTCCTTACACACATTAGTAAGTTAATTCCTTACTCATATATCTTTAATTTTATAACCCAATTAGACTTGCTTTACTTAGGTTATAAAATTAATTAATTGAGATATATAAAATAAATCTCTTAGTTTAAATACTAACATTATTCCATATAATTCATAACACATTTATCATTGTTGGTAAATTCTTTAAATACTCACTTACTCCTATAATCATTCACTATAGATAATTCATATTAGTAATTAATTACTTAAAGATTATAAATCCTTTTAATATAATAATCAAGGCTAACATTCAAGCTATGTTAATTTCTAACATAACTTATATTACTCTTCCTTGAAAATGATTAAGTATACTTCTTAGTTAATAAATTAACTATCTAGTTTAATTCACATATACACTTATACGGTTCCAATACTTTCTAAAAAAATTATTCGTAAAAATTACACATGATCATGTGAAATTCTCGGTCCTTACATTCTCCCCTCCTTATAAGGATTTAGTCTCCGGAATCACTATATCCTTACACTCAAATTATGTCTATCCTTAGACACTCAATCAATTTTTATTGAATTACTCTCCTCTTTCCTATCCCAATGCAGGGCGGAAAATCTTAGCTTACTTCAAGTCTCATTTGACTTGGCATAGTTCATATTTACCTTTTGTATTTAGGTATCAACATTATATTCATAATGGCATTCCTTTAATATATTAAGCAACTTGTGCTTTCTCTCACTCTACTATGGAACCTCTAAGGGTTACCATAGACCACATGGGCATACTCGTGTTCTACTAACTTTTTAAAGTTGTATCATTAATTTTTTAAATTTATATACACGATACGAACCCTATAACTCATATATCAAACTGTGACTCGGACCCGTAATGGAATAGTTCCTCGCAGTGATATTTATCAAATAAATCGCATATAGTTAAATTATTAAGGAAAATCTTTACCTGTCACCACTTCTTTTGCAGCCACTGCGTCTTGAACCGTCATGTTAAACATGCGCGCCGTCGATATTCCCGGCTGAGCAGGTCCTTTGATCGCCAGTGTTCCACTGCTGTTTCCTCTATTGTTGCTTCCTCTTTCTTCATTCTTCTTTGGACAGTTACGAATTTGATGTTTTAGCGATCCACACGAAAAATAACCTGGTATCTTCTTTGGACTTGGACAATTTGGAGAGATGTGTCCCTCTTGTCCACAGTTAAAACACACTCCTTTTCCCTTCAAACATACTCCCAGAAGCTTTTTACAGCAATTTGCACATGGCTCACCTCTCGTCCTAACTTGTCTCCAGATTCGGTATTGTTGTTGGATAAAATCTAGTTACGCACAACACGCAAGTATACGTGGTCAACAAGTAATAAAGTTAAAGTAAAGTATTGTTCCCACGAGGAATTATTTAATAAGAATCACCAAGTACTAACTCATAACCAACTCAATCTTATTTAAACGAATGAATTTCAATATATAATTAATCTACTATTGACTACCACTAATTACCACTAGTTAAATTCAGATTACGGAGATTTAAGATCGCAACTTCACTTATTGCTTCATCTAAGTTAACATATTTCTCATCAATTATTCTCCATATTCTGAATTGTTAATCAAGAACATGAAAGCAAATATAACCATCTCACGATGCATCATACCATACTCACTCAAATCTACAGATGATAGAATTAAGTCAGACACCCTAAGTAACTAATCCACTATATTGCTATGTGAATTACAATTAAAAAGGATTTAATCACAAGTTCTCTATAAGATTATATATGGCATAAAGGCAAACTTCTACCCTAAACACGAATCATGATTTCCGTCTATGCAGAAATCACAAACACATGCTATCATGATCAGATCTAAATCTATACTCCTCAATCGATTTCATATAGATTATCACGGTAATTGATGGTCAATCAATTAAATAATTATTCCAAATCATAATAGACAATTCACAATAATAGATCACAATAATTGATAGAGAAGCAATAAAATAAATTACACAATAAGATCTATTGTAATCTTAATCAAAGAATTAGTTCATTGTCATTGAATTAAAATTAAGAATCCACAATTGAATAAACATTAAAGATCAGAATGAAAGTAGAAAAGAGAATAAATCTGTTGTCGGCAAATTCGTGCTCCTTCTTGCTCTTTATCTGTATCTCCAATGGCTCTAATATGCTTCAATCTCCAAGATCCCCTTTCAACTAAGGTTTTTTATTTAATTAAAAACTAAAATAAAACTAATCTATATAATAATCTAATAAAATAAACCCCTTATTAAGCTAAGCTATCTAAGCTATATATAAGCTCATATCCGTGGCCCATCTCCCAATCTGCTCCGTGGCTCCCTCTATAATCTCCACTTTCTAATAGACTCCGATTATAGCAGGTCATGTGATCTCTTTTTAATATCATTAGGTAGTAGCCCAATCCCAATAGGAACAGGAAAACAGCCTTTATTTTCCTCCAAGCTGCTCCTGCCGTGGCTCTCTCCTAACAAGTTCGGTCCAAGTCCCCTTTTTTCTCAAAACTTATAATCGTGGCCCACTCTTTATATCCCAATTGTTACACAATTCGAAATGGAAAAGGAGAGCAGCCGAGTCCAAGCAAGAAAGGAAAAACAGCCGACCCATTCCTATATTCGGTCCAAGTCCCTTATCATATTATTCAACTAGCAGCCTGGTCAAACCCACTTGATGCACCCGTGTCAGAAAAAGAAATTAGCAGTTGGCTTCCTCTCCTTGTAACAGGTCAAGTCTCCCCCTATATAATATATACGCGGCCCATGTAACATTACAATATATAGCCCACAATTCAGAATGGGAAAAGGACTTAGCATATTTTCTGCCGCCTCCCCGCCCCAACGGGTCGGCTTGGTATTCACGCCCCACCCCAGCGGGGGATCATTCTGTCCAGTCAAAATTCTTTGCTTGCTGATTTCCATCCACTTGCTTAGTGTGTTGCATGGCTTCTCAATTTCATGTGTTGCATGGTTTCTTAATTTGCTACAATTTGTGATGCATGCGTGGCCCACTTGCAAATATGCTAATTACCATAATGTTGCTTTGGAGTAAGCTGCTTGGGCTTTGCCTTTGGAATGCATATATGCTGAATATAACTCAACTCCCTTGGTCCATTAAATGCTCAATTTGTCCTTTAAATGCTCATTTCTCCTCCATTTCATTACCTGCACAGAAACATATAAACTTAGTAGAAATGATAGGCAAATTACTCGAAAACTTTCAGAATCAAGTTATAACGACTACCGAGGAGTAGGTATAAAACCCACTCATCAAATATCCCCAAACTTGAGACTTTGATTATCCTCAAGCAAACACACAAATTAGACAGATTCATTCTCTAGCAATGATCCACTCAGGCAATTAGTCAATATGAATTTGAATACTGGCTTAAAATGTTACAACAAATGATAACCCAAAGAAAATTTCAAAACAATGTTATGGATAAAATTTCAACAACTTTCATTAGTTCCACATCTACTCATGATCCTTTAAGTGCGTGTGTGCATCCAAATGTTCAAATTATTCATGACTTAAATAACATCAACCAATACTCATAAAAGATTTTCAAAAACAACTCTCAAAACTTCTTATCACATCAATCTCCGCTAATAAAGATAAAGCACAATTCTTTTTCTTGAGGATCAACCGGATATTTAAACGTTTAAGCATATATGAACCCTTCCCAAGTACTTCAAAGTTACTCCTTTTCTCTTCTTTTTTTTAGTGAGTGCATTTTACGCTCCATCTCACTTTTCATTTCCATTAGCCGAGTACGTTTTACGCTCGTGCCTGTGTTTATGGGGAGTGCGTTTTACGCTCCATCTTGATCCACCACATGCTTCAATTATTCAACTCGGGAAGGTTCCAATAATTTTTTTTCAAAAATACCCCAAGAATTCCCCCAAACTTATGTGAGTGCCTAATTTTCACTTTGAATGATGCTCAAATAAGATTTCTCAAGTTGCAATGGTATCTTTCATACGCATTTAGCCAAAAATATTTCACTCCCAACTGGCTAAACAAATGGATATGTGTAAAATTTTCAAAAACAATTCGCAAGTAGTGTGAAACCAACTAATGAGTTGAAATATAGACTAAGCATGCTCATCAATTCTCCAAGAGTTAAAATCTTATTCACCCACTTATCATTGGCCAAAATCAAATTCCTTCAAAACATTGCCCAAGTAAACATGATAAATACCCCCAAACTTAAAACAGACATTGTCCTCAATGGCTAAGATAGAAAAATTAAAAGAGAGGACTTCCCTAAAAATATCGCAATTTTCCTCCTTGTCTGCTAAGTCTGAAGAATAAGGTAGCTCATTGGAATGAATCGGGCACCACACTCGAGTTGAACTTGACTCACCTGTGAACATGATAGAAGCAAGTTTATTAGATCCTAAAAAAAATAAAAAATCTAAACACCTATATGAAACCTAAAAAAAATTAAAAATAAAAATTAAACTTGGGTTGCCTCCCAATAAGCGCTTGATTTATAGTTCTTCAGCCGGACTTTGTCTGGTCAACACTAGCCAATTCCTCTTCGGAAGTTGAGGAACCCTCCATCCATCAGTAACAAATAATCTTTTGGGAGGTTCCCACATGCGATGACCAGTGCATCAAAGTCACCTAGCATGCTCTGATTAGGTATGATCTCAATCACGAATGTCCCATAGCTAGGTGTTTTCTCCATTATGTATGTGATCACTTTGGGGCATGGAAGCTTGTCACACACAATGGGCTCTTCGTCTATCTTCTCTTTCTCGTCCCACCATGGCTTCAAAATTATACTAACTCTTATGTCATAAAGAGCTTTGCCGACGACATGACTACCAAGCGGGCAGGGTTTTGCAAATTTGACTGACTCTTTGATCTTTGGTGGAGACCCATATAGATCTTCGTCGACCTCTATTTCATTATCCCCATTTGTCTCCACACTTTTTATATCTTGTGGCTCATTTAGCTGCAGATTTGATTCGGATTCTCCGTCAGTTTCGTAATTCATATCATTACGCTAAGTGTTTGGAGGACAGTTGTTTGAGGCGTTGATGAGTTGTTCCATCTGATTATTAAGATTTTGAGTTGATAACTCTTGATCTCGAATTGAACTCTCTTGATTAATCCTCCTCTCCTCTATGTCTGCTATGAACTTGAGCCACCATTCCCTCAGCTTTGAATTATCTGTTTCTGTTTCAGAATCCATGTAAGTAGGACCATTTTGTGGGGTAGTGATGAGTTACTCCATCTGATTATTAAGATCTTGACTTGACAACTCCTGACTAATCTTCCCCTCCTCTTGATCTGCTATGACATTTGACATGAGTTCCTCCAAATTAGACTTTTCTTCGTGTGGCTCATCCAATAGAAGATTTGATTTTGGCTCTCCATCAGTTTCAGAATCCGTATCATCAATCCAAGTACTTGGAGGGCAGTTGTTTGAGGCGTTGTTCATTTCCTCTATTTAATTATTAAATAAAATCCTCCTCTCCTCTTGGACTGCTAAGAACTTGGACAACATTTCCTCCAGTGTTGAATTTTCTTCTTGTGGCAATGGAGGTGGATATGAAAATTCCGGTGTGTATGATGGATTTGGAGCGTAATATTGATCATCATAATTGTAGCTCCATAAAGAATTCGGGTGATACCCCCAATCTTAGTGATAGTTAGGCTCAGCATAGTTGTTGAGGTAATCACCACTATATGGTACCGGTTCAAAACTGACGGTGTATTGATGACTCAAATGATTGTCAGCACAATAATCACACGTAACTGCCATCCTTCGACTCCGTTAGGCTGCGATAACCTCCAACTTCCTTGAAAGTTCTTTAATATGTGCTAATATAAATTCATCAATCCCTGTTTCTTTTGGTTGAGTCATTATTGTATATGGCCATTGATAATTGAATTCAGCCATGGTACCTGTAAAGAGAGTAAGATAGGAAGAGAATAAAAAATAAAATAAAAAAATTAAATTAAGACTAATTTGATTGAAGTTAATATTGGCAAATAATTAATAAATTAATTCCCCGACAACGGCGCCAAAAACTTGTTGGGTAAAATCTAGTTACACACAACAAGCAAGTATACGTGGTCAACAAGTAATAAAGTGAAAGTAAAGTAACGTTCCCACGAAGAATTATTTAATAAGAATCACCAAGTACTAACCCGTAACCAACTCAATCTTATTTAAACGAATGAATTTCAATATATAATTAAACTACTTCTGACTACCACTAATTACCACTAGTTAAATTCAGATTACGGAGATTTTAAATCACAACTTCACTTATTGCTTCATCTAAGTCAACATACTTCTCATCAATTCTTCTCTCTATTCTGAATTGTTAATCAAGAACACGAAAACAAATATAACCACCTCACGATGCATTATACCATACTCATTCAAATCCACAGATGATAGAATTAAGCCAGACACCCTAAGTAACCAATCCACTATATTGCTATGTGAATTACAATTAAAAAGGATTTAATCACAAGTTCTCTATAAGATTACATATGGCATAAAGGCAAACTTCTACCCTAAACACGAATCATGATTTCCATCTATGCAGAAATCACAAAACACATACTATCATGATCAGATCTAAATCTATACTCCCCAATCGATTTCATATAGATTATCACGGTAATTGATGGCCAATCAATTAAACAATTATTCCAAATCATAATAGACAATTCACAATAATAGATCACAATAATTGATAGAGAAGCATATTAAAATAAATTATACAATAAGATCCATTGTAATCTTAACCAAAGAATTAGTTCATTGTCATTGAATTAAAACTAAGAATCCACAATTGAATAAACATTAAAGATCAGAATAAAAGTAGAAAAGAGAATAAATCTATTGCCGGTAAACTCATGCTCCTTCTTGCTCTTGATCTAGATCTCCAATGGCTCCAATATGCTTCAATCTCCAAGATCCCCTTTCAACTAAGGTTTTTTATTTAATTAAAAACTAAAATAAAACTAATCTATATAATAATCTAATTAAAAAAATTCCCCTTATTAAGCTAAACTATCTAAGCTATATATAAACTCCTGTCTGTGGCCAATCTCCCAAGCTAC
Source organism: Panax stipuleanatus (assembly GCA_020205555.1). Classification (NCBI taxonomy): domain Eukaryota; kingdom Viridiplantae; phylum Streptophyta; class Magnoliopsida; order Apiales; family Araliaceae; genus Panax; species Panax stipuleanatus. The sequence continues at coordinate 37,493,285 of CM035118.1, forward strand.
TCCGTGGCTCCCTCTATAATCTCCACTTTCTAATAGACTCCCATTATAGCAGGTCACATTATCTCTTTTTAATATCATTAGGTAGTAGCCCAATCCCAATAGGAATAGGAAAATAGCCTTTATTTTCCTCCAAGCTGCTCCTGCCGTGGCTCTCTCCAAACAGGTTCGGTCCAAGTCCCATTTTTTCTCAAGACTTATAATCATGGCCCACTCTTTATATCCCAATTGTTACATAATCCAAAATGGAAAAGGAGAGCAGCCGAGTCCAAGCAGGAAAGGAAAAACAGCCGACCCATTCCTATATTCGGTCCAAGTCCCTTATCATATTATTCAACTAGCAGCCTGGTCAAACCCACTTGATGCACCCGTGTCAGAAAAAGAAATTAGCAGCTGGCTTCCTCCCCTTGTAACAAGTCAAGCCTCCCCCTATATAATATATATGCGGCCCATGTAACATTACAATTGATAGCCCACAATCCGGAATGGGAAAAGGACTCAGCATATTTTCTGCCGCATTCCCGCCCCAGCGTGTCGGCTTGGTATTCACACCCCGCCCCAGCGGGGGATCATTCTGTCCAGCCGAAATTCTTTGCTTGCTGATTTCCATCACTTGCTTAGTGTGTTGCATGGCTTCTTAATTTCATGTGTTGCGTGGTTTCTTAATTTGCTACAATTTGTGATGCATGCGTGGCCCACTTGCAAATATGCTAATTGCCATAATGTTTCTTTGGAGTAAGCTGCTTGGGCTTTGCCTTTGGAATGCATATATGCTGAATATAATTCAACTCCCTTGGTCCATTAAATGCTCAATTTGTCCTTTAAAAGCTCATTTCGCCTCCATTTCATTACCTGCACAGAAACTTATAAACCCAGTAGAAATGATAGGCAAATTACTCGAAAACATTCAAAATCAAGTTATAACGACTACCGAGGAGTAGGTATAAAACCCACTCATCAATTGTCCTTCCACTAACGCTTATTAGAGTTACTCCCTCCACTGCTACCTCCTTCATTCGTCTTTTTCTTCTTCTCTTGATGATATTTTGACACAGCTTCACTTACTCCTTCGGCGATGATTGCTTTTTCCAACAGGGCCGAAAATGTGACGCCCTCTAAATAGGTTCAATGCCCAACCCACCTATTCTGGGTCGCCAAGAAATGCATGGTACACAATTCAAATACAATTCTTTAAAATTTAATTTTTAAACTGTCGTACAAAATACGACCACAGTTAAACTGTGAGTTTCAATACAAATACAGTACCCACATTCCAAATCAATGATACATTACATAAATGTACAGTCAATAACTGTTTTAAGAATTGAAATCTTTAGAAAATGCTCGAGGAAACCTTCGTACATGGGCAACCATGCATCTAAGTTATAATAGATATCGTAGGACTTGAGATGTAAGACCCCGAATTTTATAAATAAAGATTTAATTTTCTTTATATATTATTTCGAAATAGTAAGGTGTTGATTTGATAAATGTGAAAAGTTATGGGTAAAATGTGCAAATATTTCAAAATGAGCAAGTGGTTATAAAATATTCATTGTTGTTGGGGAATATTAGTTTGGATGTGGAATATTCTTATTATCGGAGAATATTCGTGCGATGGCACAGCTATTTATGGGACCCACAACGGAATAACTATCGGATATAGAAAGCGACAGAAATAACCTTTTTATAAATAACGGTAAAACTGTTACGGTTAAACTGTTGAAATACCCGGTGATAAAAATACAGTAATACGCATTGTGCACAGTAGCACACGGTATTGCACAATATTTCAAATTATTGGTTCTTACGTAAGAAGTTACTTACTCAATAATTGTTACAGTAATTATTGTTCAATATTTTATATTATTGATTCAATAATTGCATGATATTTTATTGGTTCAATAGTTGCTACGTTGATATTTTATATCAATAATTGCTACATTGATATTTTATATCAATAATTGCTACGTTGCTATTTTATATGATTGATTCAATAATTGCTACCATTGATATTTTATATTATTGATTCAATAATTTTCACTGCACAGTATTGCACATTATCAACTCAATAATTCATATTATTTGAATAATATAATTAGATAGCATTATTGACAATGTCTAAGAAAGTTCTGTCTAGAAGGGGTTATTTAATTGCGCGCCAGTAAGGAGAAATTCTTATCGGAAGGCCCCCTCTTTCCTGAGAACGACCTGATTGTCAATATTGTAGTTCTATAATATTATTTGTGAATAATTAATTATTAATTTATAAGATAAAGAAATATTTATTTTGTGGATATAAAAGAAGGAATTAGTGCTGATGTATTTTTATCAGTATTTTGGTGTGAAAAATCATCTGTTTGTGGATTTCGGCCATTTTCGGTTGGGAATTTGGAAAAACTTCCTTCTACAAAGTTGTAGAGAATTAAATTACCTATGAAAAAGACATAGAATTCGTATTTCTCTGATAAAGGATTATTTATTATGAATTATTAAATTTTCAGAAAATAAATATTTTTTATTAAAAACATGGGTGAGCCCCACTTTTGTTTTGTATGGCTTGTAAATGCTGAATTTTCAAATCTCACGAGGTGTGCGTACGAATTGGTGAAAGTCGTCGGTAGCAAAAGTCTACTTTGGCATCCTAAGCTTTTCTTATAAATAGGGTGCTTAGGTTAGAATTGAAAATCACACCAGAATCAGAAGTTTTCTCTCTCTATAATATCGAGCGTATTTTTGTGAGTATTTAGATACTTTGAGTGTTGCTATTCAGTGCAAGTTTTCTTCAGCCTTATATCCGATATTCCAGTCAGAAGTACTATTCTTTTGAGGTAAAGGATGTTATTTTCTTTCGTAAACAATGTTATTTTTTTCAATATCATTATACCAAAATATTGTCATAGATTTTATTATGAAATTCTTACTTTTTCTGTCGGGGTTACTATTCACGTATATGACACTATTCACGTATACGGCACTATTCACAAAAAAATTAAATTTTCTTCTATTTGTCCAAGTTGCTTATTAAGGTCCTTATCTTTGACTGGATCCAAGTTTTGATCTTTATTCTTGAATTTTGCTCCACAATTGATTATTATGGAATATTCTTGAACTTGGATAAACTAAATTACGAATCCCTAATATTTGTCCTTTATTTCACTAGATTCGTTATTTATATTGTTTTTCATCATCCTCAGTCATAAATAGTGATATAACTGAATATCTTTGGCCTGTATAGCAAAGATGAATGATTACCTGATGAATATCTTTGGCCCGTAGTGCAAAGATGAACAGGTGTTGAGATGAACATGACCAACTGATGATACAAATGAATATCTTTGGCCCGTAGTGCAAAGATGAATATTTAATTCGAGATGTATATTGATTGATGTTACAAGGATAAAATATTGATGATGGAGTTTTAAATCATAGAAGATAGTAGACTTCATTCTCTACTTAACTCTTCTAATGAATTGTTATTTCCGCTGCGAATATTGATCTAAAACTTGATGTCAATAATATTTTATCTGAATTGTTGAAGACTAACGATAATTTATTTTCTATTATCTAAGTCATAATATTCTTACTAGGCTAGTTAAGCTCACCCTTTTCATCTATTGTCCTCTTCAGGAAATGAGAATGTCGCAGGAACTAGTCGGGGGACAGAGTGATGGTCTGAGTTAGAGCAGTAGTAGTCCTCACTATTTCTAATAAATAGTATGATAATAATTGTAATGAGGATTTAGTTTGAATGTTAATATTTTCTACATATTTGTATTAACACTCACAGTTGTATGGTCGTATTTTGCACGACCGTGTGATATAAAAGTTTGTATTTGAATTCTGTGTCATATATTTGGTGACTCAAAATGGGTTGGGTTGACTGGACCTGTTCTGGGGGCGTCACAGTTAGTATCAGAGCTTAGGGATATGATCTCTGGCGGAGATTGGGGAATAGAACTAGGAGGGGAGAGACGAGTAAATCCTTCACTAGTATGTCTTACCTAAGCTTATGTGGTATTTAATTGGTCAGTCGGAGCATAGGGTTAATATGTGATATGTTAATTTGTTTAATTAACCCTTGTTTTATGGCAGTATTTGAGAATGGCAGCTGAGAATATTAACAATGAAGTGAATGAGACCATGGAGACACCTTTAATCACCAACCAGGAGAACGTGCAACAAGAAGGCAATGTTCATCCTAAAAACAACACCGATCAGACAATAAACGATGAGATGTTTAGAAGTTTTTTGTAGTTTATGCAAAACCAGACGAGGGAAACTCGTGTGCAAAACACTGGTGGAGATAATAACAACTCGCGGCTTGTCACTGCCAAGCAGTTCAAAGAGTTGGGACCACCAGAGTTTTTGGGAAAGCCGGATCCGATCAAGGCAGAGACGTGGGTTAAGCAAATTACCAAGATATTTGATGTCTTGGGATGCACGGAGGAACAGAAGGTTCCATTCGCCACCTTTATGTTCCGAGAAGAGGTAGATTACTGGTGGGAGTCTGTGAAGCGTACCCAGCCTGCCGCACTCAAGATGTCTTGGGAAGCGTTCCAAAAACTGTTCAATAACAAGTACTTTCCTGAAAGTATTCGTCATATGAAGGAGGTAGAGTTTATCAGACTAGAACAAAATAGCATGACTGTGTCCCAGTACGAGGCTAAGTTCGCGGAGTTGTCTAGGTTTGCACCTCATTTGGTAGAGAATGAGGAACGTATGACGCGGATGTTTCTGAGAGGTTTGAAACCCGAAATACGTCAATACCTCATTTCTCACAAATTTTCTCTATATTCGGATGTAGTGAAAAGGGCCCAGTTGTTAGAACGAGATAGTGATTATATTCAACCAAGGGATAACAACCAAGGTCGTACCGATGGCAGCAGTCATCGGAGCAATGACAACTAGTGGGGAGGAAAGTATGACAGAAGCGGTAACCACTCCGGTGGTAATCGTGGCCATGATAGTAGAAAAAGCGAATCAGGGGGAGATTTCAAGAAGAGAAGGTATAACAATGAGAACGTGAAGACGTCAACATCAGCACTAGCATCAACTGTTTCTAGGGGAGGAGAACGACAACTGATCGTATGCTATAAATGCGAGAAAGAGGGACACATCAGCCCAAACTGCCCACAACAATTCAAAGCATGCTATAACTGTGGAAAAGAAGGATATATAGCTCGAGATTGTCCTATAGCGAAACCAAGTCCAACGGGGGTGGTGATTCCAAAGGCGGTTTCGGACAAGTCAAAGTCGGTGATTCCTGGAAGAGCATTTGTCGTGACAGCCCAAAACGCGAGGAACCCACACGAGGTGATTATGGATAAGCTAATCATAAACTCTTTCGAAGTTTACACCTTGTTGGATACCGGTGCTACCCATTCTTTTATTTCACCTACTTGTGCTCAACGTTTGAACTTGACTTCTGATAAATTAGACTTTGACTTATCTGTTGAAACTCCGTTGGGAGAAACCTTTGTTACATCCACAGTTTACAAATCTTACTTGATTTAGATTGGTACCCTTACCTTACCTGTTGATCTTATATCTTTGAAAATACTTGCATTTGACGTGATTTTAGGAATTAACTGGTTAACCTTATTTTCGTAAGGTTGTTAGTTTTCATATTCCTAATCAACCTGTTGTGCGAATCCAAACCACCAAACCACTAAAATCAGTTAATATCATTTCAAGTCACAAAGCTATTCGTTTATTGAAAAATAGATGTCAAGCTTTCTTAGCTCATGTCACTGATCTAAACCAGAATACGTTAGGTTTAAATGATATTTCCGTTGTTAATGAGTTTTTTGATGTATTTCCCGAAGAACTTCCCGGTCTACCCCCAGAACGTGAAGTTGAATTCTTTATTGACCTTGAACCTGGTACAAAACCCATTTCTAAAACCCTATATCTAATGGCTCCTATTGAACTTCAGGAGTTAAAGCTCCAATTACAGGAATTGTTAGACATCGGTTTTATTCGTCCTAGTACGTCTCCTTGGGGTGCTCCTATTTTATTTGTAAAGAAGAAAGACGGGAGTATGCCACTTTATATTGACTATCGGGAGTTGAACCATGTCACCATCAAGAATAGGTATCCATTACCTCGTATTGATGACTTGTTCGACCAGTTGCAAGGAGCATAATTCTTTTCAAAGATCGATCTTCGTTCTGGATATCATCAGCTGAAGATTAAAACTGAAGATATTCCGAAGACTGCCTTTAGAACTCGGTACGGGCATTATGAGTTCTTAGTCATATCTTTTGGATTGACTAATGCTCCTGCTGCTTTTGTAAGAACCCGAATTTTCATATATTATTAAATAAGGATTTAATAAATAAAATTCTTAAACCGTGAGATGGGTTCGAATAATAATATATATATGTGATATGAGGTATGTGGTATTATATTACATAGGATAATATGGACTATGTAAAATGTGTTTTTGTGATTTATAAATATATTATTAATATATATTTGTTACTTATCGTAGAGACGATCCAGTTGAGATAAAGGAGGTGGATAAATTCCTATCGATATTAAATAATTTATAGAATTATTTTATCATAGTAAGTTGGTGACATTAAATATCCTTAATGTATAATCACCATATTCTTGTGTATGTATTAATAACTAGTATGTTTATAATATAAGTTATTAATAGCACTTAAGCTATCTGTGAATAGGTTTGGATAGTGAAGCATGAGTTAGTTAAGGGAATTAACTAATAAGAATAAATATTAGTTAATATAAGTTGTGAGTTATATTATGGAATAATATAATGTCAGTATTGAATCTTAATTAACTAAGGTGATATAGTACAATGTTTAATTTACTTAAGTAAAGGAGTGAATTAATATGTGTGTTGAATATGTAATTATAGTTGATACTTTTTATATATATTACTTAGAGTGGTAATATGTGAGAAAGTCTAATGTGCGAATAACGTTAAATATATATACGTTATTAAAGGGAGATGGAAATCATTATATGATTAAATGAATATTTGAAGAAATTGTTTTGGGAACAATTTATAGAAAAGAAAGAGAAATAGTTATTATATATTTCTAATAAAGGATATTAAAATAATTTTTAATATTGAATTATTTTAATAAAAGGAGGAAATGTTATTTTTGAATAATAATATTACCTTATATGTTTTTGTATGAGGTGTGATTGGTTAATATAGTAAATATATTAAAACGTATTTGCTATATGTAATTAAATTGATGGAAACAATTTATTATAATAGAAAATAAACTTATTATCTATTTTCTATATTTAATATATGTACATGTGTCGTACATATAGTTATTTGATATTATATTAAGAATAATATCATGAGACAATAAGTAAATTATTTTCTAATAACGAATGTGCTTATTTGGAGAAAACATAATATTTTATGATATGGCTAAATACATAATTTTAAATGTATTTTCAAGGGAGTTTAATTAATGAAAGGAAACTAAGTTATTTTAATATATTAAATAACTTAAGTTATTATTTGATCGTGAATATTATTATTGGAATAATTAATAGAGTATATATTAATTATTATAAGCGTAAAGGTTATACTTATTATAAATATAATTAATTGAAGTAATTTAACATTTTAATAGCTTGAGTTATTATAGTACCGTAAAGGTTATATAGAATATTGGAGTATTTTCATTCACGATATATTTATATATGTGAACCTTGTGACTTAATAGTTCTAATTATATTGAACAGGCTATAAGTAGTAATGTGGTGAGAAATGAGTAAGTGATGAGAATAATGATAAGCTTAAGTTTGAGCTTGTGAGAGATGCCTTGTGTGGCACAATAATAGATTCGGTAATGAATTGACTAATTTAATGATGGAGGAATTATTAATTAAACAATTAATATAAATTAATTGTTAATTGTTATTATGATAGTATGTTAAATTATTATGGCTAGTGATAGTATAATAAGGAAATCGATTATAAGTATAATCGGATTTGTGAGGAGATAAATTGTCTTATAATATTAATTATTGTTAGTGAACAATATACTATTATCAAGTAATTATTTGATAATATGATTAATGAGTAAATGATTTATAAATATAAAAAGATTTATATTTATTTAACGTGATAATAAATCATATAAAGTGTTAATCAATTAGCGTGGGAATTATAATTCCATGGATTAATGAGAAATGGATTAATTAATATTATTATTAATTAATTGATAAGATAAGTAATTTATTAATTTCTATGTGCAACCATGCGATATTAAAGTATAACGTATGATAGTTAACTATATGTTATGCGAAGTATAAAGTGCAATGCGACTATGCTATATATGAATATAAACTATATAGTAAAGTTTATTAAGTTGTAAGAGGTACATGAAATGTGGGTGTGACAATGTGTATATTAAGTATACAATAAAATAATATATCATAGATATATTGTAAACAATTATTGAATTTACTAATAGAGGAGACAATACACTGTGATGGTACCCGATAGAATTATATTCGGCATTAATAAGATGTACATGGATTATATGTATGTACACTACTTGATACATTATATTATTATTTGCTCATTATGAGTGATATTGTGTACCCTCTAATTCATTATAACCTAAGTGTTTATGAAATGAATTATGATATAGTCTTAGTAAGCATGATAGGCTATATATATAACCTTAGTGTATTGTATAGCCAGTTGCTGAGTTATTTATTGTCCCACATTATGTTCCCATCTCATTTCTCCTTCACGTGATATGCTCCAAGCTAGTCTACTTCCTACTCCTCAAACTCAGCAACAAAACTAGCTAATGATTGCAAAGGGTGAGGAGTTCATGATGGATTTCACCCACTCTCAACCACTATCCATGAACCATCATGTAATCCTTTATTCCATTTGTTTGATTTGGGAGGCAGTAACATTGTCTGTGTATTCAAGACTCTATAAATAAGGCTTCCTCCTCCTTCATTTCATTTGCTGAGAAATTCTAATAAGTATAAAATATAGAGGTAATGCATTATATTAGCAAGGAGTCTGTGAATAGAGGAATTTTGATATAGCAGTAAACTCATTTCAAGATTTACTGAGGTATAACACTTAATTTCTTGTTCTTCATTGTTTTGAAATACTAAGTTCTTGATTTCTAAGAATACTAGAATTCTTCAATTTCTAGTTAATTGATGAAAAGTTGATATGGCATTGTGTTATATGAGTGCTAAGTAAAGTTATAAGCATGATAGAATTTCATTATGGCTGGTACCGAATCAAATTACTGTAGTAATTTTTGAAATGGGATTACAGTACTGCCGATGCAGTCTGCTCTGTTTCTGGCCGACCAACTGCGCAGCTGCGCCAGTTTTGTACTGGCCAGCAGTGCAGCTGCGCCGATACCAGACGTTTTGTTGGCCAAGGCCCTGCGCAGCTGCGCCAGTTTTGAACTGGGGCTCTGCGCAGCTGCGCCTGTTCCAGATTCTGGAATTTCGTTTTCTGTTGCAGGTTCTGTTATGTACTAGCTTATGGCATGTTATTAGGCAAGTATAGGAACATGATTAAAATACATACATGAGTGCAATAACGTAGTGTGAACAAGTATAACTATGTGAGTACACTCAATTGAAGAAAGGATTTAAAGTTTACAAAATGAACTTAGAATTTTTAAAGTAAACTTGTCGTGAGCATATATGTTCCATTGTATATTCTGAGTTTTGTGAGCATGACTGTATGGTTTTTATTGACATAAAATGTATGTTCAAGGTGTTGAACACACTAGCATACGTGATTGATAAATTCAAGTGATTTCAAAGGTGAAACTTAAGGACTTTTTGAAGTGAACTTGACCAAGATTTAGGTCTTGTAATTTCTGACCGTTTGAATACATTTATGTGGTTTAGCTAAGTGTTCAAGAGAAAGTGAGTTATGATTTCAAGACACTTTGGTTATACTAAATGACCTTTGTGGACTTCGTGTACTTTTCAATAAAAATTTAGAGTTTGAAGACTAATATCATCAAACACCGTGCGAGTTACGTTCTAAGCATGCAAGCATGAAGATTAGGAGTCCATTATGCCTATAGACATATTGACATGAACATCATTTGTTTATACATGGATTTTTGCATATGCACGCTTATTCATAGAAAATGAATTTCTAAAGCATAGACTATGTGATTAAAGTGTACATGAGTAGTATACGCACGAGCATGCTTACTACATATTGTTAAGCCTCTTTATGTAGTAATATGACATTAGTGGTTTACCCTTGAGGCATGAACTTAATTTACTTAAGGTATATGAAAGTCCGGCATGAATGCCATATGATTTTGACTTATAATGAGCATGCTAGGTTTTAAAACTTGAGTTAATGCCCTTATATACATGTATACATGATGAACATAGTAGCCTTGCATGACTAGTTAAGTATGACAAGGATTTTGAAAGGTGAAACTTAGAAAGTTTGAATGTAATGGTTTCGATAAGATTTGAGAAACGTAAGAGCAATATGGATTATAGATTTATGAGTTTGCAATATGTGTCAAACACTTAAATATCACTATACGTACCTAACGATACTAAGCGTATGATATGAAAGTGAAACAAGGTTCTAAGAAACAAGTTAGACAACAATGTAACCTTTATTATTACATTGAGACTGTGTGGATGCATATAACTGATGAGTGTGATCTCTATGGTTAATATAACTGTGTAGGATTACACAAAGTGCAGAGATTCTTAAGCAGTTAAGTCGTAGTTGTTAAACTACAAATCAGGTAAGTCTTTCAGTTCCTATTTGATATATGAATTCAATAACTGTTAGTTGAATTATATTATGCTGTGATAATGTGAACTTATATATGAACTGTATATGAGATATAAATGAGATTGAAAGTTGATCTTTGATGATATACTTGTTATGTGAAAAGTAACATGCGTAGTAAATATAAACTGTTTATAAATGCATGAACTGAGTATGATGTTATATGATATGTGATGCATGAGGACTGTTAGAATTGCTGAGCTGTCGAGCTCACTCTTGCAAATAACCACTTTTGCAGGTTAAGGATTCACGGTAAAGATTTCGTGCTTCTTGATTGATAAAGATAGATAGTATCGCATTGAAGAATATTACTTAGATTATGGTCTGGACCATATTTAGATTCTAGATGATGTACTCGATAGTTGCTTACACTGTTTAATGCTTGTCGTACTATAAAGATGTATTAGATAATACATAGAGGATATCGAGTTGAGTTGTAAACCTTTATACGATAGTTCTAATAAAATGAATCATAGTATATAGTTGATTCAAGGATTGTATTTTATTCAAAGTTATGGAATCAATAAAAAGATTTTTATTCAAAGGATATTGAAAAGTTTAAATTATTCGTATTTTAGTAATATCGAATATGATGTAAAGACGAGATCTTGGATATGAATAGAATTTATATTCTAAATTGTAATAAAGCAAGTTGTATTCTTTTAGTAATGATTAAAAGATGTAATAGTTTGACGATAGTAGTATCGTGACTGCACCGAATCCGAGGTTTCGAAGGAACGTGGATTTGGGGGCGTCACAGCTTTCATGGCTATGATGAACCATGTATTTAAGAAATATTTGGATCAGTTCGTTGTTATCTTTATTAATGACATCCTCATCTATTCTAAAAACCATGAAGATCATGAGCACCACTTGAAGTAGGTACTTCAAAAGCTTCGTGAGAACAAGCTATATGCCAAGCTGAAGAAGTGCGATTTCTGGCTTAAGGAAGTAGCATTCCTTGGGCACGTGGTATCGAAACGTGGAGTATCTGTTGACCCAGCGAAGATTAAAGCAATACAAAGTTGGGAGCAACCTAAGTCGGTGACCGAAGTACGAAGCTTTCTGGGCTTAGCTGGTTATTATCGGAGGTTCGTAGAGGGATTTTCTCGAATTGCTACTCCACTAACTTAGTTAACTCAGAAAGATACAAAATTCGTTTGGAGCGAGGAATGCGAGAAGAGCTTCCAAGAGCTCAAGAGAAGACTTATCTCGGCACCTGTTCTGACAATACCATCTGGTTCGGATGGATTTGTTATCTACAGCGATGCTTCGGGCAAAGGGTTAGGATGTGTTCTCATGAAACATGGGAAAGTCATAGCCTATGCCTCGCGACAACTCAAAGAATATGAGAGCAATTATCCTACTCATGATCTAGAGTTGGCAGCTGTCGTTTTCGCATTGAAGATCTGGAGACATTACCTGTACGGGGAGAAAGTGGAGATTTATACGGATCATAAGAGCCTTAAATATTTCTTCACTCAAAAGGAACTCAACATGCGGCAACGACGTTAGCTTGAGCTGTTGAAAGATTACGATCATACCATCCAATATCATCCTGGAAAAACGAACGTGGTAGTTGACGCGTTGACTAGAAGATCATATGCGGGAACGAGTGCAATGATGTCAAGTATACGCGTAGAACCAGCTTTGATTGATAAAGTTAAAGCTGCTCAAGCTACGGATCCGGAGCTGATGAAGATGAAGAAGAAGGTGCAAGAAGGTGCCATTCCAGAAGCAAGAATTGATGAAGAGGGAATACTTCGAGTCAACTCCAGACTTTGTGTTCCTAACGATTCTGACTTGTAGCATAGAATCATGATGGAGGCACACAACACACCGTTTGCAATCCATCCTGGGAGTACCAAAATGTATCGTGATCTTCGACATACATTTTGGTGGAGCAATATGAAAAGAGAGATCGCGGAGTTTATTTCGAGATGTTTAACGTGTCAACGTGTAAAGGCGGAGCATCAAGTGCCGAAGGGTCCATTACAACCACTGGAGATTCTGAAATGGAAGTGGGAACACATTACGATGGATTTCGTTACGGGACTTCCCAAGGTTTCTCAAGGCATAGATACGATTTGGGTTATTGTTGATAGATTAACCAAGTCTGCTCATTTCTTGCCGATACGAGAGACTTATTCCCTTGAACGTCTTGCTCATATGTACGTGGATGAGATTGTGAGATTGCATGGCATGCCAGTATCCATAGTTTCGAATCGTGATCCCAGATTTACTTCACGATTTTGGATCAGTTTGCAGAAAGCTATGGGTACGGATTTACGATTCAGTTCGGCTTATCATCCTCAAACAGACGGACAATCGGAAAGGACTATCCAAACTCTTGAAGATCTATTGAGACTTTGTGTTCTAGACTTCAAAGGAAGTTGGGATAAGTATTTACCATTGGTGGAATTCTCCTACAACAACAGTTATCAGGCAAGTATAGGAGTAGCTCCATTCGAAGCGTTGTATGGGAGAAAGTGTCGCTCTCCAGTATGTGGAACGAGGTGGGTGAAATAACATTGTTGGGACCGGAGTTAGTACGTATGACTACGAAAAAGATCCAAATGATCCGACAACGTATACAAACGGCACAGGATCGACAAAAGAGTTATGCGGATCTTCATCGAAAGGACGTGAAATTTAATGTTGGAGACCATGTGTTATTACGTGTTGCTCCATGGAAGGGAGTTACGAGGTTTGGGAAGAGAGGAAAGCTCAACCCACGATTCAATGGTCCATTTGAGATTCTTGACCGAGTAGGAAATGTGGCCTATAGACTCGCTTTACCTCCAAGCATGTCTCGTGTTCATAATATTTTTCACATATCCGTACTTCCCAAATATGTGAAAGACCCAAACCACATTATTGAGTTAGAACCAGACGAGATAGCCAAAGATTTAACGTACGAGGAGGTACCTGTAAAGATCTTGGATAGGAAGGAGCATGTCCTACGCTCAAAAATTATATCTCAAGTTAAAATTTTGTGGAGAAACCATAAAATTGAGGAAATGATCTGGGAGTTGGAATCGGAAATGAAAGCGAGGTATCCTCACCTTTTCGACATACCAGGTACGTACGTCAATTTCGAGGACGAAATTTTATAAGGAGGGGAGGATGTAAGACCCCGAATTTTATAAATAAAGATTTAATTTTCTTTATATATTATTTTAAAATAGTAAGGTGTTGATTTGATAAATGTGAAAAGTTATGGATGAAATGTGCAAATATTTCAAAATGAGCAAGTGGTTATAAAATATTCATTGTTGTTGGGGAATATTCGTTTGGTCGTGGAATATTCTTGTTGTCGGGGAATATTCGTACAATGGCGCAGCTATTTGTGGACCCCACAACAGAATAATTGTCGGATATAAAAAGCGACAGAAATAACCTTTTTATAAATAATGGTAAAACTATTAAGGTTAAACTTTTGAAATACCCGATGATAAAAATACAGTAATACGCATTGTGCACAGTAGCACACGGTATTGCACAGTATTTTGAATTATTGGTTCTTACGTAAGAAGTCACTTACTCAATAATTGTTACAGTAATTACTATTCAATATTTTATATTATTGATTCAATAATTGCATGATATTTTATTGGTTCAATAATTGCTACGTTGATATTTTATATCAATAAGTGCTACATTGATATTTTATATCAATAATTGCTACGTTGCTATTTTATATGATTGATTCAATAATTGCTATCATTGATATTTTGTATTATTGATTCAATAATTATCACTGCACAGTATTTCACATTATCAACTCAATAATTTAAATTATTTGAATAATATTATTAGATAGCATTATTGACAATGTCTAAAGAAGTTCTGTCTAGAAGGGGTTATTTAATTACGCGCCAATAAGGAGAAATCCTTATCGGAAGGCCCCCTCTTTCATGAGAACGACCTGGTTGTCAATATTGTAGTTCTGTAATATTATTTGTGAATAATTAATTATTAATTTATATGATAAAGAAATATTTATTTTGTGGATATAAAAGAAGGAATTAGTGCTGATGTATTTTTATCAGTATTTTGGTGTTGAAAATCATCCGTTTGTGGATTTCGACCATTTTCGGTTGGAAATTTGGAAAAACTTCCTTCTACAAAGTTGTAGAGAATTAAATTTTCTATGTAAAGGACATAGAATTCGTATTTTTCTGATAAAGGATTATTTATTATGAATTATTGAAGTTTCAGAAAATAAATGTTTTTTTATTAAAAACATGGGTGGGCCCACTTTTGTTTTGTATGGCTTGTAAATGCTGAATTTTCAAATCTCACGAGGTGTGCGTATGAATTGGTGAAAGCCGTCGGTAGCAAAAGTCTACTTTGGCATCCTAAACTTTTCCTATAAATAGGGTGCTTAGGTTAGAATTGAAAATCACAGTAGAATCAGAAGTTTTCTCTCAATATAATATCGAGCGTATTTTTGTGAGTATTTAGATACTTTGAGTGTTGCTATTCAGTGCAAGTTTTCTTCAGCCTTATATCCGATATTCCAGTCAGAAGTACTATTCTTTTGAGGTAAAGGATGTTATTTTCTTTCGTAAACGATGTTATTCTTTTCAATATCATTATACCAAAATATTGTCATGGATTTTATTACGAAATTCTTACTTTTTCCGTCGGGGTTACTATTCACGTATACGGCACTATTCACGTATACGGCACTATTCACGAAAAAAATTAAATTTTCTTCTATTTGTCCAAGTTGCTTGTTAAGATTCCTATCTTTGATTGGATCCAAGTTTTGATCTTTATTCTTTAATTTTGCTCCACAATTGATTATTATGTAATATTCTTGAACTTGGATAAACTAAATTACGAATCCCTAATCTTTGTCCTTTATTTCACTAGATTCGTTATTTATATTATTTTTCATCATCCTCAGTCATAAATGGTGATATAATTGAATATCTTTGGCCTGTAGAGCAAAGATGAATGATTACTTGATGCATATCTTTGGCCCGTAGTGCAAAGATGAACAGGTGTTGAGATGAACATGACCAACTGATGATACAAATGAATATCTTTGGCCCGTAGTGAAAAGATGAATATTTGATTCGAGATGTATATTGATTGATGTTACAGGGATAAAATATTGATGATGGACTTATAAATCATAGAAGATAGTAAACTTCATTCTCTACCTAACTCTTCTAATGAATTGTTATTTTCGCTGCGAATATTGATCTAAAACTTGTTGTCAATAATATTTTATCTGAATTGTTGAAGACTAACGATAATTTATTTTCTATCATCTTAGTCATAATATTCTTTACTAGGCTAGTTGAGCTCACCCTTTTCATCTATTGTCCTCTTTAGGAAATGAGAATGTCGCAGGAACTAGTCGAGGGACAGAGTGATGGTCCGAGTTAGAGCAGTAGTAGTCCTCACTATTTCTAATAAATAGTATGATAATAATTGTAATGAGGACTTAGTTTGAATGTTAATATTTTATACATATTTGTATTGACACTCACAGTTGTGTGGTCGTATTTTGCACGACCGTGTGATATAAAAGTTTGTATTTGAATTCTGTACCATATATTTGGCGACTAAGAATGGGTTAGGTTGTCTGGACCAATTCTGGGGGCGTCACATGAGAAGTAACCTTGGTTGACCCAATAGACCCCAAAGAAGAACGAGAAGATTACGACCCTATTCATTCCAATGGTGGGTATTCTCTTGCCATATAAATATCTCAATTTTCTCAAACTGAGGATTATATTCCAACCATACTCCAAGATTATATAGCCCAGTAAGAATATCATGACTAAAGATAATCAAATTATCAATAGCATTCATCAGTAATAAATCAGAGATTTAGAACGTATGGTAGATGATAAAACTATTCAACCATAGTTGCAGCGGAACGAACAATACATTAGAAGAGTCAAATAGACCATAATGTCTATTATCTTCTCCATGTTAAAAGTCCACCAACAATGTTTTATCCCTGTAACATCAATCAACAATTCCTGTCCCCAATCATGTGAATAATTCATAATCATAATTGTGTTGCTAAATTCCTCTTCGCACCCAGGACGAAGATAATTTTTAGCACCTGTCTTTACCTGAAACACCAAAGATCATGGTTATACCAAATCACAGTTCCTATTCATAATCATGCTAATCAATTCATCTTTGCACTACAGGACAAAGATATTCAACAATTAATCATTCATCTTTGCACTACAAGTTAAAGATATCCATCAATAGCTCATCTTTGCACTACAGGACAAAGATATTCTTAAATCAACAGCTCATCTTTGCACTACATGCCAAAGATATTCATCAATAGTTCATCTTTGCACTATAGGCCAAAGATATTCATAAATCAACAGCTCATCTTTGTACTACGGGCCAAAGATATTCAAATCTCAAAGAAATATCTAATCATTTTAGAATTTATAGACAGAACATTTATAACCATGTTAATCAATTTACCTTTGCACTTAAGCTAAATATATTCAATTACAAACTCAATGGTCATGATCGTACCAGTCAATAATTCATCTTTGCACTACTGGCCAAAGAGAACCCATAGTCATGGTCATACCAATAATCTATCCATCTTTACACTCAAGTCAAAGAAACTTCCATCACCATGATTATAAAAATGTTATATATAATGAATAGACATAGTAAGAACAATATGATCAAAACATGGATCTAATTTCAAGAGTAAGATTCATAAATCAAATATAATTTGGACAGAAAAAAATATTTTTTTATCGTGAATAGTATTATGTGAATAGTAACTCATGAATAGTAACCCGTGAATACTAACTCGTGAATAGAAACTCGTGAATAGTAACTCCGACATGAAAAGGTCAAATTTTCATAATAAAGTTCAGACTAATATTCCGGTGAAATGATATTTGATGAACCGCAAAACTCAAAGAATTTTTAATCATTTCATAATTATAGAAACAAAACTTACCACAGTAAGTTTAAATTTAGGAATCTAAAATAAAATATTATTACTTATATACTATAGAGTATGGAATAAAATAATATTCCTTACGACTATAGAACGAAAAAAACATCCTTTACGAGAAAATAATATCTTTTACAAGAAAAATAATATCAATTACAAATACGAAAGCAATAATACCCCTTACGAGTATAAAATCACATCCTTTACCAAAATATCCTTTACGCAAAATAATATCATTTACGAAAATAATATCATTTACGAAAAATAACTTCCTTTACGAAACATAATAACATTCCTTACCTCAGTAGAATACTGAATCTGACTTGAATATGGGATAAAATATTGAGAAAAATCTTGCACCGTAATAACACTCAAACAATTCTTATACTCACAAGAAATACCCTCAATATTATAGAGAGGAAATTTTCTGATTCTGGTGTGTTTTTCAATTCTAACTAAGCACCCTATTTATAGGAAAATGCCAGAACACCAATGTTGACCAAACCTGCTACCGGAGGCTTCCCACAAATTTCAAACGCACACCACTTTAAAATTTCAGCATTTTATTCCACAAAAATCAAGAGTGGGGCCCACCCATATTTTTAATGAAAACATTTATTTCAAAAATTTTAATAATTCATAATAAATAGCCCTTTATCATAAAAATACGAACCTTATGTCCATTCCATATGAAATTTAATTCCCTACAACTTTGTAGCAGAAAGTTTTTCCAAATTTCGAACAAAAAAATAACCCAAATTCACATACGGATGATTTTTCCACACTCATCACTCTTGAAAATCTTCAACACACTCAAAATTTCAAAGCCTCCATTTTTGAAATAATGAATTGCACCACATGTTTATATATATATATATATATATATATATATATATATATACTAAAACATTTATAATTATTAAAAGAATTACAAATTTTATTTTATTTCTTCCACCTCATTTTATTTATATATCGTGAATTTGTTGTAAAAAAAATATCATCACTATTATATTATTATATTATCACATTATACACTTATAATGTAATATTATATTAATATATTTGAATGAATTATTTTATCAGAACAGATAAAATATCCATTCTCAATAATTATCGTATTTGCTAAAAATTCCTCCGTTTAAATTCACATTGAATAAATATTTACTTATCATTTTTATCAATAATTATTATTCACAAATAATATTACAGAACCACAATAATGACAACCAGGTCGCTCCCAGGAAAGAGAAAACTTTCTAATAAATATTTCTCCTTACTGGTGCGCAATTAGATTAACTAACCTCTTACCTAGACAGAACTTACTAAACATTGCCAATAATGTTATCTAATAATATTATTCAAATAAAATGAATTATTGATTTGATAATGTGAAATACTGTGTAGTGACAATTATTGAATCAATAATATAAAATATCAACATAGCAATTATTGATATAAAATATCAAGATAGCAATTATTGAACTAATAAAATATTATACAATTATTGAATCAATAATATAAAATATTAAACAGTAATTACTGTAACAATAATTGAGTAAATGACTTCTTACGTAAGAATCAATAATTAAAAATACTGTGCAATACCGTGTGCTATTGGGAAACAACGCGTATTACTGTATTTTTATTACCGGATATTTCAACAGTTTAACGGCAATAATTTTACCGTTATTTTTATAAAAATTTACTTCTGTCACTTTCTATATCCGACATTCATTCCGTTGTGGGGTCCACCAATGACTGCGCCGTCGTACGAATATTCTCCGACGAAAAAAATACTTCTCGACCAAACGAATATTTCCCGACACAACGAATATTTTATAACCACTTGCTTACTTTATAAAATTTGCATATTCCACCCATAACTTACCACATTTATCAAATAAACACCTTACTATTTCAAAATAATGTATATAGAAAATTAAATCTTTATTCATAAAAGTTGGGGTCTTACAACCTTCCCTCCTTATGAAATTTCGTCCTTGAAATTGACGGACGTACCTGGTATATCGAAGAGATAAGGATACCTCGCTTTCATTTTCGATTCTATCTCCCCAGTCATTTCTTCTGTATCATGATTTCTCCAATGCTTATCTAGAATACAGCTTCAAAACAAAGGTTAATTGACATATCACAATTTGTCAATTTATTAAGTAAGAAAATTCAGCTTAGGTAAGTCACAGACTAGCGAAGTATATTACTCGTCTCTCCCCTTTTAGTTCTATACTCAGATCTCTGCCAGCGACCATATTCCTAAGCTCGGATACCATTTGTGACGCCCCCAAAATAGGTTCAATACATAACCCACCTATTCTGGGTCGCCAAGAAATACATGGTACAGAATCCAAATACAATTCTTCAAATTCTAATTTTTAAACTGTCGTACAAAATACGACCACAGTAAAACTGTGAGTTTTAATACAAATACAATACCCACACTCCAAATCAATGATACGTTACATAAAAGTATAGTAAATAAGTGTTTTAAGAATTAAAATCTTTAGAACATGCTCAAGGAAACCTTCGTACATGGGCGATCATGCATCTAAGTTATAATAGATATCGTAAGACTTGAGAATTAACCTTGGTTGACCCAATAGACCCCAAAGAAGAACGAGAAGATTACTATCCTGTTCATTTCAATGGTGGATATTTTTTTGCCAAAAAATTATCCCAATTTTCTCAAATTGAGGATTATATTCTAACTATACTCCAAGATTATATATGTAGTGCTCATAGATACAATCAGCAAGCGGATGCGCACAACCATGTCTTATGATAACATGAAGTCGTATGTCATTAGACATCTTGTATAATAGTGGCAAAAACACCCTTCCAAAGTTGGGTTCACCTCACCCTATTCGGTTCACCAAAATCAATGGTTAAATGACGCTTTAAAATATGACACACACTTTTTAAATTCTCAATATAATTATTATCATATTATTTTATGGAAAACTTAAATAGCTATCGATCATCTTTCTATTTCCCTGTTATCCTCACTTGATCACGCTACACTCTTATTACCTGAAAGGAATTGTGAAGCAAAAGGGTGAGAACAAATAGCCCAATAAAGAATATAATGACTAAAGATAATTAAATTATCAATAGAATTTGTCAGTAATAAATCAGATATTTAGAACGTAGGGTAGATGATAAAACTTTTCAACCATAATTACAGCGGAACGAACAATCCATTAGAAGAGTCACATAGACCATAATGTCTATTATCTTCTCCATGTTAAAAGTCCACCAACAATGTTTTATCCCTGTAACATCAATCAACAGTTCCTGTCCACAATCATGTGAATAATTCATAATCATAATTGTGTTGCTATATTCCTCTTCGCACCCAGGACGAAGATAATTTTTATCACCTGTCTTTACCTGAAACACCAAAGATCATGGTTATACCAAATCACAGTTCCTGTTCATTATCATGCTAATCAATTCATCTTTGCACTACAGGCCAAATATATTCAACAATTAATTATTCATCTTTGCACTACAAGTTAAAGATATCCATCAATAGCTCATCTTTGCACTACAAGCCAAAGATACTCACAAAACAACCGCTAATCTTTGCACTACAAGCCAAAGATATTCATCAATAGTTCATCTTTGCACTACAGGCCAAAGATATTCATAAATCAACAGCTCATCTTTGCACTACATGCCAAAGATATTCATCAATAGTTCATCTTTGCACTATAGGCCGAAGATATTCATAAATCAACAGCACATCTCTGCACTACGGGCCAAAGATATTCAAATATCAAAGAAATATCTAATCATTTCAGAATTTATAGAAATAACATTTATAACCATGTTGATCAATTCACCTTTGCACTTAAGTTAAAGATATTCAATTGCAAACTCAATGGTCATGATTGTACCAGTCAATAATTCATCTTTGCACTACTGGCAAGAGAGAACCCATAGTCACGGTCATACCAATAATCTACCCATCTTTACACTCAAGTCAAAGGAACTTCCATCACCATGATTATAAATATATTATATATAATGAATAGACATATTAAGAAGAATATGATCAAAACATGGATCTAATTTCAAGAGTAAGATTCATAAATCAAATATAATTTGGACAGAAAAAATATATTTTTTATCGTGAATAGTACCATGTGAATAGTAACTCGTGAATAGTAATTTGTGAATAGTAATCCATGAATAGTAACTTGTGAATAGTAACTCTGACATAAAAAGGTGAAATTTTCATAATAAAGTTCATACCAATATTCCGGTGAAATGATATTTGATAAACCGCAAAACTCAAGGAATTTCTAATCATTTCGGAATTATAGAAGCAATACTTACCACAGGAAGTTTAAATTTAGGAATTTAAAATAAAATATTATTACTTACATACTATAGAGTATGGAAGAAAATAATATTCCTTACGACTATAGAACGAAAATAACATCCTTTACGAGAAAATAATATCTTTTACAAGAAAAATAATATCCCTTACAAATACGAAAGCAATAATACCCTTACGAGTATAAAATCACATCTTTTACCAAAATATCCTTTATCAAAATATCCTTTACTCAAAATAATATTATTTATGAAAATAATATCATTTACGAAAAATAACTTCCTTTACGAAACATAATAACATCCCTTACCTCAGTAGAATACTGAATCTGACTTGATATCGGATAAAATATTGAGAAAAATCTTGCACTGTAATTAACACTCAAACTATCCTTATACTCATAAGAAATACGCTCAATATTATAGAGAGAAATTTTTTGATTTTGGTGTGTTTTTCAATTATAACTAAGCACCCTATTTATAGAAAAATGCCAGAACACCAATGTTGACCAAACCTGCTACCGGAGGATTCCCACAAATTTCAAACGCACACCATTTTGAAATTTCAACATTTTATTCCACAAAAGACAAGAGTGGGGCCCGCCCATATTTTTAATAAAAATATTTATTTTCGAAACTTCAATAATTCATAATAAATAACACTTTTATCAGAAAAATACAAACCTTATGTCCATTCCATATGAAATTTAATTTTATTCTCTACAACTTTGTAGAAAAAAGTTTTTCCAAATTCTGAACGAAAAATGACGTAAATTCACATACGGATGATTTTTCCACACTCATCACTCCTAAAAATCTTCAACACTCAAAATTTTAAAGCCTCTATTTTTGAAATAATGAATTCCACCACATGATTATATATATATATATATATATATATATATATATTAAAATATCTATAATTAGTAAAAGAATTAGAAATTTTATTTTCTCTCTTCTACCTCATTTTATTCATATATCGTGAATTTATTATAAAAAAATATTATATCACTATTATATTATTATATTATCACATTATACACTTATAATGTATATTACAATAATATATTTGAATGAATTATTTTATCAGAAAAGATAAAATATCCATTCTCAATAATTGTCACTTTTGCAAAAAATTCCTCCGTTTAAATCCACATTGAATAAATATTTACTTATCATTTTTATCAATAATTATTATTCACAAATAATAATACAGAACCACAATAATGACAACCAGGTCATTCCTAGGAAAGAGAGGGCTTTCCGATAAGGATTTATCCTTACAGGCGCGCAATTAGATTAACTAACCTCTTTTCCAGACAGAACTTACTAGACATTGCCAAAAATGTTATCTAATAATATTATTCAAATAAAATAAATTATTGATTTGATAATGTGAAATACTATGCAGTGACAATTATTGAATCAATAATATAAAATATCAACATAGTAATTATTGATATAAAATATCAACGTAGCAATTATTGAACCAATAAAATATTATGCAAATATTGAATCAATAATATAAAATATTGAATAGTAATTACTGTAACAATAATTATGTAAGTGACGTTTACGCAAGAATCAATAATTAAAAATATTGTGCAATATCGTGTGCTACTGTGCAACAACGCGTATTACTATATTTTTATCACCGGATATTTCAACAGTTTAACGGTAACAATTTTACCGTTATTTTTATAAAAATTTACTTATGTTGCTTTCTATATTCGACAATCATTCCGTTGTGGGGTCGACCAATGACTGCGCCGTCGTACGAATATTCTCTGACAAAAAAAATATTTCTCGACCAAACGAATTTTCCCCGACACAACGAATATTTTATAACCACTTGCTTACTTTATAAAATTTGCACATTCCACCCATAACTTACCACATTTATCAAATAAACACGTTACTATTTCAAAATAATGTATATAGAAAATTAAATCTTTATTCATAAAAGTTGGGGTCTTATAACCTTCCCTTCTTATAAAATTTCGTCCTAGAAATTGACGGACGTACCTGGTATGTCGAAGAGATGAGGATACTTTGCTTTCATTTCCGATTCTATCTCCCCCGTCATTTATTCTTTATCATAATTTCTCCATTGCTTATTTTATAATACACTTAAAAACAAAGGTTAATTGATATATCACAATTTGTCAATTTATTAAGTAAGAAAATTCAGCTTACGTAAGTCACATACTAGCGAAGTATATTATTCGTCTCTCCCCTCTTAGTTCTAGACTCAGATCTCCGCCAGCGACCATTTCCCTAAGCTCGGATACCATTTGTGACGCCCCAAAAATAGGTTCACTACACAACCCACCTATTCTGGGTCGCCAAAAAATACATGGTACAGAATTCAAATAAAATTCTTCAAATTCTAATTTTTAAACTGTAGTACAAAATACGACCACAGTTAAACTGTGAGTTTCAATAAAAATACAATACTCACACTCCAAATCAATAATACGTTACATAAAAATATAGTCAATAATTGTTTTAAGAATTAAAATCTTTAGAAAATATTCAAGGAAACCTTCGTACATGGGCGACCATGCATCTAAGTTATAATAGATATCGTAGGACTTGAGAATTAACTTTGGTTAACCCAATAGAACCCAAAGAAGAACGAGAAGATTATTATCCTATTCATTCCAATGGTGGGTATTTTCTTGCCATATAATTATCTCAATTTTCTCAAACGGAGGATTATATTCCAATCATACTCCAAGATTATATAGGTAGTGCTCATAAATATAATCAGTAAGTAGATGCGCACAACCATGTCTTATGATAACATGAAGTCGTATGTCATTAGGCATCTTGTATAATAGTGGCAAAACACCCTTCCAAAGTTGGGTTCATCTCACCCTATTCGGTTCACCAAAATCAATGGTCAAATGACACTTTAAAATACGACACACTTTTTAAATTCTCAATATAATTATTATCATACTGTTTTATAGGAAACTTCAATAGCTATCGACCATCTTTCTATTCCCTTGTTATCTTCGCTCGACCCCGCTACACTCTTATTACCTGAAAGGAATTGTGAAGTAAAAGGGTGTGCACAAATAGCCCAGTAAGAATATCATGACTAAAGATAATCAAATTATCAATAGCATTCGTCAGTAATAAATCAAAAATTTAGAACGTATGGTAGATGATAAAACTTTTCAACCATAGTTGCAGCGGAGCGAACAATCCATTAGAAGAGTCAAATAGACCATAATGTCTATTATCTTCTATATGTTAAAAGTCCACCAACAATGTTTTATCCCTGTAACATCAATTAACAGTTCCTGTCCACAATCATGTGAATAATTCATAATCATAATTGTGTTGCTAAATTCCTTATCGCACCCAGGACGAAGATATATTTCATCACCTGTCTTCACCTGAAACACCAAAGATCATGGTTATACCAAATCACAGTTCCTGTTCATAATCATGCTAATCAATTCATCTTTGCAATACAGGCCAAAGATATTCAATAATTAATCATTCATCTTTGCACTACAAGTTAAAGATATCCATCAATAGCTCATCTTTGCACTACAGGCCAAAGATATTCACAAATCAACCGCTCATCATTGCACTACAGGCCAAAGATATTCCTCAATAGTTTATCTTTGCACTACAGGCCAAAGATATTCATAAATCAACATCTCATCTTTGCACTACATGCCAAAGATATTCATCAATAGTTCATCTTTGCACTATAGGCCAAAGATATTCATAAATCAACAGCTCATCCTTGCACTACGGGCCAAAGATATTCAAATCTCAAAGAAATGTCTAATCATTTCAGAATTTATAGAAATAACATTTATAACCATGTTGATCAATTCACCTTTGCACTTAAGCTACAGATATTCAATTGCAAACTCAATGGTCATGATCATACCAGTCAACAATTCAACTTTGCACTACTGGCCAAAGAGAACCCATAGTCATGGTCATACCAATAATCTACCCATCTTTACACTCAAGCCAAAGGATCTTCCATCACCATGATTATAAAAATGTTATATATAATGAATAGACATAGTAAGAACAATATGATCAAAATATGAATCTAATTTCAAGAGTAAGATTCATAAATCAAATATAATTTGGACAGAAAAAATATATATTTTTAACTCGTGAATAGTAACTCATGAATAGTAACCCGTGAATAGTAACTCGTGAATAATAACTCGTGAATAGTAACTTGTGAATAGCAACTCGTGAATAGTAACTCCGACATAAAAAGGTGAAACTTTCATAATAAAGTTCAGACCAATATTCCAGTGAAATAATATTTGATGAACCGCAAAACTCAAGGAATTTCTAATCATTTTAGAATTATAGAAGCAATACTTACTACAGTAAGTTTAAATTTAGGAATCTAAAATGAAATATTATTACTTATATACTATATAGTATGGAAGAAAATAATATTCCTTACGACTATAGAACGAAAACAACATCCTTTACGAGAAAATAATATCTTTTACAAGAAAAATAATATCCCTTACAAATACGAAAGCAATAATACCCCTTACGAGTACAAAATCACATCCTTTACCAAAATATCCTTTATCAAAATATCCTTTACGCAAAATAATATCATTTACAAAAATAATATCATTTACGAAAAATAACTTTCTTTACGAAACATAATAGCATCCCTTATCTAAGTAGAATACTGAATCTGACTTGAATATCAAATAAAATATTGAGAAAAATCTTGTACCGTAATCAACACTCAATTATTCTTATACTCACAAGAAATACGCTCAATATTATAGAGAGAAAATTTTCTGATTTTGGTGTGTTTTTCAATTCTAACTAAGCACCCTATTTATAGGAAAATGCCAGAACACCAATGTTGACCAAACCTGCTACCGGAGGCTTCCCACAAATTTCAAACGCACACCACTTTGAAATTTCAGCATTTTATTCCACAAAGGACAAGAGTGGGGCCCACCTATATTTTTAATAAAAATATTAATTTTTAAAACTTCAATAATTCATAATAAATAGCCCTTTTATCAGAAAAATAAGAATCTTATGTCCATTCCATATGAAATTTAATTCTCTACAACTTTGTAGAAAAAAGTTTTTTCAAATTCCGAACGAAAAAATAACCCAAATTCACATACGGATGATTTTTCCACACCCATCACTCTTGAAAATCTTCAACACACTCAAAATTTCAAAGCCTCCATTTTTAAAATAATGAATTCCAACACATGTTTATATATATATATATATATATATATATTTAAAATATTTATAATTATTAAAAGAATTATAAATTTTATTTTATTTCTTCCACCTCATTTTATTTATATATCGTGAATTTATTGTAAAAAAATATTATCACTATTATATTATTATATTATCACATTATACACTTATAATGTAATATTATAATAATATATTTGAATGAATTATTTTATCAGAACAGATAAAATATCCATTCTCAATAAATGTCACTTTTGCTAATTATTATTTACTTATCATTTTTATCAATAATTATTATTCATAAATAATATTATAGAACCACAATAATGATAACCAGGTCGCTCGCAGGAAAGAGGGTGCTTTTTGATATGGATTTCTCCTTACTGGCGCGCAATTACATTAACTAACCCCTTACCTAGACAGAAGTTACTAGACATTGCCAATAATGTTATATAATAATATTATTCAAATAAAATAAATTATTGATTTGATAATGTGAAATACTGTGCAGTGACAATTATTGAATCAATAATATAAAATATCAACATAGCAATTATTGATATAAAATATCAACGTAGCAATTATTGAACCAATAAAATATTATGCAATTATTGAATCAATAATATAAAACATTGAATTGTAATTACTGTAACAATAATTGAGTAAGTGACTTTTTACGTAAGAATCAATAATTAAAAATACTGTGCAATACTGTGTGCTACTGTGCAATAACGCATATTATTATATTTTTATCACCGGATATTTCAACAGTTTAGCGGTAACAATTTTATCGTTATTTTTATAAAAATTTACTTATGTCGCTTTCTATATCCGACATTCATTCCGTTATGGGGTCCACCAATGACTGCGCCGTCGTACGAATATTCTCCGATAAAAAAAATATTTCTCGACCAAACGAATATTTCCCGACACAACGAATATTTTATAACCACTTGCTTACTTTATAAAATTTGCATATTCCACCCATAACTTACCACATTTATCAAATAAACACGTTACTATTTCAAAATAATGTATATAGAAAATTAAATCTTTATTCATAAAAGTTGGGGTCTTACAACCTTCCCTCCTTAGGAAATTTCGTCCTTGAAATTGACGGACGTACCTGGTATGTCGAAGAGATGAGGATACCTCGCTTTCATTTTCGATTCTATCTCCCCGATCATTTCTTTTTTATCATGATTTCTCCATTGCTCATTTTATAATACAGCTTTAAAATAAAGGTTAATTGACATATCACAGTTTGTCAATTTATTAAGTAAGAAAATTCAGCTTATGTAAGTCACACACTAGCGAAGTATATTATTCGTCTCTCCCCTCCCCTCCTAGTTCTAGACTCAGATCTCCGCCAGCGACCATATCCCTAAGCTCGGATACCATTTGTGACACCCCCAAAATAGGTTCACTACACAACCCACCTATTCTGGGTTGCCAAAAAATACATGGTACAAAATCCAAATACAATTCTTCAAATTCTAATTTTTAAACTGTCGTACAAAATACGGCCACAGTTAAATTGTGAGTTTCAATAAAAATACAATACTCACACTCCAATTCAATAATACGTTACATAAAAGTACAGTCAATAACTGTTTTAAGAATTAAAATCTTTAGAAAATATTCAAGGAAACCTTCGTACATGGGCGACCATGCATCTAAGTTATAATAGATATCGTAGGACTTGAGAATTAACTTTGGTTGACCCAATAGACCCCAAAGAAGAACGAGAAGATTACTATACTGTTCATTCCAATGGTGGGTATTTTCTTGTCATATAATTATCTCAATTTTCTCAAAATGAGGATTATATTCCAATCATACTCCAAGATTATATAGGTAGTGCTCATAGATATAATCAGTATGCGGATGCACACAACCATGTCTTATGATAACATGAAGTCGTATGTTATTAGACATCTTGTATAATAGTGGCAAAACACCCTTCCAAAGTTGAGTTCACCTCACCCTATTCGGTTCACCAAAATCAATGGTTAAATGATGCTTTAAAATATGACACACACTTTTTAAATTCTTAATATAATTATTATCATACTATTTTATGAGAAACTTCAATAGCTATCGACCATCTTTCCATTCCTCTGTTATCCTCGCTCAACCCCGCTACACTCTTATTACCTAAAAGGAATTGTGAAGCAAAAGGGTGAGCACAAATAGCCCAGTAAAGAATATCATGACTAAAGATAATCAAATTATCAATAGCATTCATCAGTAATAAATCAGAGATTTAGAACGTATGGTAGATGATAAAACTTTTCAACCATAATTGCAGCGGAACAACAATACATTAGAAGAGTCAAATAGACCATAATATCTATTATCTTCTCCATGTTAAAAGTCCACCAACAATATTTTATCCCTGTAACATCAATCAACAGTTCCTGTCTACAGTCATGTGAATAATTTATAATCATAATTGTGTTGCTAAATTCCTTATCGCACCCAAGACGAAGATAATTTTCATCACCTGTCTTTACCTGAAACACCAAAGATCATGGTTATACCAAATCACAGTTCCTGTACCAGGGATATATAACAAGGTAGCTGTATTGCAGATTAAGACATTTTCTGTAAGACCCCAACTGTTATAAATAAAGATTTAATTTTCTTCATACATTATTTTAAAATAGTAAGGTGTTTATTTGATAAATGTGATAAGTTATGGGTGGAATGTGCAAATTTTACAAAGTAAGTAAGTGGTTATAAAATATTCGTTGTGTTAGGGAATATTCGTTTAGTCGAGGAATATTTTTTTTGTCGGAGAATATTCGTACGACGACGCAGTCATTGGTAGACCCCACAACGGAATGAATATCGGATATAGAAAGCGAAAGAAGTAAATTTTTATAAAAATAATGATAAAACTGTAACTGTTAAACTGTTGAAATACCCGGTGATAAAATACAGTAATACGCGTTGTTGCACAGTAGCACACGATATTGCACAGTATTTTTAATTATTTATTCTTACGTAAGAAGTCACTTACTCAATAATTGTTACAGTAATTACTGTTCAATATTTTATATTATTGACTCAATAATTGCTAGATTGATAATTGCATAATATTTTATTGATTAAATAGTTGCTACGTTGATATTTTGTATTCAATAATTGTCACTGCACAGTATTTCACATTATCAAATCAATAATTTATTTTATTTGAATAATATTATTAGATAACATTATTGGCAATGTCTAGTAAGTTCTGTCTAAGAAAGAGGTTAGTTAATCTAATTGCGCGCCAATAAGGAGAAATCCTTATCGGAAAGCCCCCTCTTTCCTGGGAACGACCTGATTGTCATTATTGTGGTTCTGTAATATTATTTGTGAATAATAACTATTAATAAAAATGATAAGTAAATATTTATTCAATGTGGATTTAAACGGAGAAATTTTTAGCAAAAATGACAATTATTGAGAATGGATATTTTATCTGTTCTGATAAAATAATTTATTCAAATATATTATTATAATATTATATTATAAGTGTATAATGTGATAATATAATAATATAATAGTGATGATATTTTTTTACAACAAATTCACGATATATGAATAAAATGAGGTGGAAGAGAGAAAATAAAATTTATAATTCTTTTAATAATTATAAATGTTTTAATATATATATATATATATATATATATATATATATATATTAATAAACATGTGGTGGAATTCATTATTTTAAAAATAGAGCCTTTGAAATTTTTAGTGTGTTGAAGATTTTCAAGAGTGATGAGTGTGAAAAAATTATCCGTATGTGAATTTGGGTCATTTTTTCGTTCGAAATTTGGAAATTTTTTTTTCTACAAAGTTGTAGAGAATTAAATTTCATATGGAATGGACATAAGGTTCATATTTTTCTGATAAAATGGCTATTTATTATGAATTATTGAAGTTTCAAAAATAAATATTTTTATTAAAAACATGGGTGGGCCCCATTCTTGTCTTTTGTGGAATAAAATACTGAAATTTCAAAGTGGTGTGCGTTTGAAATTTGTGGGAAGCCTCCGGTAGCAGGTTTGGTCAACATTGGTGATCTGACATTTTTCTATAAATAGGGTGCTTAGTTAGAATTGAAAAACACACCAGAATCAGAAAATTTTCTCTCTATAATATTGAGCGTATTTCTTGTGAGTATAAGGATAGTTTGAGTGTTGATTACGGTGCAAGATTTTTCTCAATATTTTATCTGATATTCAAGTCAGATTCTGTATTCTACTGAGGTAAGGGATGTTATTGTGTTTCGTAAAGGAAGTTATTTTTCGTAAATGATATTATTTTGCGTAAAGGATATTTTGATAAAGGATATTTTGGTAAAAGATGTGATTTTGTACTCGTAAGGGGTATTATTGCTTTGGTATTTGTAAGGGATATTATTTTTCTTGTAAAAGATATTATTTTCTCGTAAAGGATGATGTTTTCGTTCTATAGTCGTAAGGAATATTATTTTCTTCCATACTCTATAGTATGTAAGTAATAATATTTCATTTCAGATTCCTAAATTTAAACTTACTGTGGTAAGTATTGCTTCTATAATTATGAAATGATTAGAAATTCCTTGAGTTTTGTGGTTCATCAAATATCATTTCACTGGAATATTGGTCTGAACTTTATTATTAAAATTTCACCTTTTCATGTCGGAGTTACTATTCACAGGGTACTATTCACGATAAATTTTTTTTTTTTTTTCTGTCCAAATTATATTTGATTTAATAATCTTACTCTTGAAATTAGATCCATGTTTTGATCATATTATTCTTACTATGTCTATTCATTATATATAATATTTTTATAATCATGGTGATGGAAGTTTCCTTTGACTTGAGTGTAAAGATGGGTAGATTATTGGTATGACCATGACTATGGGTTCTCTTTGGCCAGTAGTGCAAAGATGAATTATTGACTGGTATGGTTATGACTATTGAGTTTGTAATTGAATATCTTTAGCTTAAGTGCAAAGGTGAATTGATTAACATGGTTATAAATGTTATTTCTATAAATTCTGAAATGATTATATATTTTTTTGAAATTTGAATATCTTTGGCCCGTAGTGCAAAGATGAGCTGTTGATTTATGAATATCTTTGGTCTGTAGTGCAAAGATGAACTATTGATGAATATCTTTGGCATGTAGTGCAAAGATGAGCTGTGAATTTATGAATATCTTTGGCTTGTAGTGCAAAGATGAACTATTGATGAATATCTTTGGCCTGTAGTGCAAAAATGAGCGGTTGATTTGTGAATATCTTTGGCCTGTAGTGCAAAGATGAACTATTGATGGATATCTTTAACCTGTAGTGCAAAGATGAATGATTAATTGTTGAATATCTTTGGCCTGGAGTGCAAAGATGAATTGATTAGCATGATTATGAACAGGAACTGTGATTTGGTATAACCATGATCTTTGGTGTTTCAAGTAAAGACAGGTGAATAAAATTATCTTCGTCCTGGGTGCGATAAGGAATTTAGCAACACAATTATGATTATGAATTATTCACATGATTGTGGACAGGAACTGTTGATTGATGTTACAAGGATAAAACATTGTTGGTGGACTTTTAACATGGAGAAGATAATAGACATTATGGTCTATTTGACTCTCCTAATGGATTGTTCGTTCCGCTGCAACTATGGTTGAAAAGTTTTATCATCTACCATACGTTCTAAACCTCTGATTTATTACTGACGAATGCTATTGATAATTTGATTATCTTTAGTCATGATATTCTTTACTGGGCTATTTGTGCTCACCCTTTTGGTTCACAATTCCTTTCAGGTAATAAGAGTGTAGCTGGGTCGAGCGGGGATAATAAGGGAATAGAGTAATGGTCGGTGACTGTTGAGTTTCTCAGTACATTATAAAACAGCATGACGATATATATATGTATTGGGAACTTTAAATGCGTGTGTCGTATCGTATACGCCATTTAACAGTTAATTTTGGTGACCCAAGTAGGGTGAGGTGATGTCCAAGGTTGGGATATGAGTCACAGTTGGTATCCGTGGTATTTGTATTAAAACTCATATTTTATGTGTGGTCGTATTGTGTACGACAATTGGATATAAAATATTTGTATTTGGATTCTGTACCATGAATTTCTTGGCGACCCAGAATAGGTGGGCTGTGGATTGAACCTATTCTGGGGGCGTCACAAAAAACATTCTCCTTTCTTTGGTTTAGGACAATTTGGTGATATATGTCCTCCTTGTCCGCAATTATAACACACATTTTTATCCTTCATACATTCCCCGAAATGCTTCTTTCCGCAGTCAATACATGCCTTCTTCCTTAGTAGTGAATTCTCTTGCTGGTCCCCTGAGTCACTGTCGTTGTTCCTTTTCCTTTTATTATTATTTCCCTTCTCCTTCTTGCTTACAACTTCAGACGATACATTGCCCTCAACTCACATACCATCGATTTGTGCCTTCAGATCATTTCGTTCTTTTGTCATCTCGCTTAATGCTTTTATCAACTGGTCATTTAATAATCTTTCCGCATTCCACATTTCCTCCAAGAAAAACACCTTATCTTTTAAATCTTGAACTTCCACTGATGCTTGATCTTCTTCTATTACTACTATGCCTTTTTCCCCATCTTCGATCTTTATTTCTAGCTCCACCTTAGTTTCTTTGGAATTTACTTCTTCTTCTTCATTCAACTCTATCTCGGGGTATTAGTCATGATCACTTGCCAGATTTAGCGTAGGTTCGTCTCTTAAAACTTCCTCAACTGATTCACTCTGAGCTGGCACCTCGACTAATGGCATTGGTGCAGCTGCTAACATCTCCGTAACTATCCCATCATCTCCTGACATCCTGTCACCAGTTTTAAATAACTTAATTAGTACATCACCATTAAACACAATCTATAAACACTAAGTGTCCACATATCTTACTATTAATGAATTTTCCTAATCCATCACTTAGAACTCTAAATGAGTTTTCTCTATCCTGTTTATGGTTATATTCTTAAGGCTTTCCCCCCCACCTAAGGTTTATAACCTATAGCTTTGATACCAACTTGTGACGCCCCCAAATTCTGGTTCTCTAACCTTGGGTTTAGTGCTCACGATCCATCATATATATCACATCTAACTACCCATTCATTAATGGAAAACATCATTCATAATATTACTTAATACAACTCATAACAATATCCTAGGTTAACTAACCTTGACATAACTTACATACCCTTATATAACCAAAAAGTTTACATAATTAATTTACATAATAAAACATAACCATTAAAAGTTGCCACTAACTACTCCTGAGCCTTGCCTTTGCCTTTATCCCTGTTAGAACCTTCTGCTACCTTGACATTAGCTAAAATGTTTTATTTAAGCAAGGTTGAACAACGAGTTTGCTCAGCAAGTTAAAGTATACAATAAATGATGTATATATCATGAATAGAAGAGTCTAGCTTCTATAGAACTTCAACAATAATCAAAGGATTTTGAAGTAGCTGAATAATAATTCAATTTCAATAATAAAACTTTCTCAAATTTCATACTGAATAACATATCAGGGATGAAAGAGTAAAATTCTTTCAAAGATTCAATAATATTCAATTGAATAAGAAGAATTAACAATACTGCAACAATATTCAATAAACTGGGATATATCCAGATTTCATGCTGAGTGATCACAAAAAGATCATGAAATAATAGAGGATCTATTAGTTATTAAAACTAAATTACCACAAGAATATAAGTTAGTTAAAAAAACTAAACTATACTCCTCTGCAAGTACCTGGAGCGGCCAACTCCTTTGTACCCTATATTATGCATAATACTCACTAATAACGCATAAGTCGTCTCAGTCTTACATCACGAGTCCGTACCGCAACAATATGGTTTGAATTGCTTTTAAAGAAATACTATGATTTTAATAAATAAAATTAATATTGATCTAGCCGAAATCAATGGCATAGATCTTCCAATAATAAATCAGTTCATAAGATATAGAACGTTTCATGCTTTAACAAATATTAGTCTCGCCAAAACAATTAGCTGAGACATGACTTATAAACAGTTCAAATACTAGAATAAGAATCAATTGCACTGTGTGCAAACAACAATAATCATTATAGATGTGAATAACTAACAATAATTATTCACTACCATGCTTGAAAAATAATAACTCAAGTTGAGTTAGGAAACTTGTCTGATTCGTTGACTACGGCTACGCAATTTAAGTGAACTTCTTTTGTAAGACCTATCATTAATAAGATCGATCTCTTAATTAGTATCATATATCTTACTCATAATAATTTATCTAACATTAAAACACATAATCATCATTAGATAACACCATACGAATACACAAGTCTAAACCTAGCACACATCGAGTCTTTAATAATATTCAATATAGTATACTGAGTGGTTTTCCACAAACAACTAACAAATTAGTTTACGTCTCGTCTACACTATTTTCACAGTGAGTTAGATCGGTTACTAATTCGTAGATACCTTCCCCATATGAAGGAGTCTTTTAGCCCAGCTACTATACATCAACCATTAAAGAGTACGATTGTACTACTTTAGACTTAACACTACTATATCATACAACTTGTGAATTAACACTTAGTCTTTCATTTTATAAGTCCTTTATAATTAAGTAAGCCGAATACCTAATCCAGCAACCTAAATTCAAATAACTTGTTGTTTCAAAACTTACTTAACTAATCCAGCAACCTGGATTCAGATTGAATTTAAATTTAGTAAACTATTTTCCAATCCAGCAGACTGGATTCAACTGACCTCCAATCCAACAAGCCTGGATTCAACTGTTATCCAATCCAGCAAGCCTAGATTCAACTAACATCTAATCCAGTAACCTAGATTATCTAACAGACCAATCCAGCATCCTGGATTATCCAAACATCTCATCCAGCAAGCCTGGATTCATTAATCCTTCAATCCAGCAAGCTGGATTCCCCCTTTTAACCAAATCATCTTATTATCTTTTTATCTTTTGTCCACACATAAATACATGTATTCCATACACAAAAATATTTTTTCAGGAGTTTTTTAATTTCCTTTAGTATTTTTCAAAAATCCATTTCTAGTTAATTCCTTAAGAAATTAGCTACCTCACGCTTAACTCCAGAAATTCCCAACTCTTGGCGGGATCTTATACATATTAACGTGAGCCTCCCGTTTCAATTTCGTGGCCATTGGAGTTATACAACTCCGGTTATAGCGATTTTCGTTTAAAAAACATAAATATTAAAATGGTCATATCTTGCTCATTTTAAGTCGGAATGAGCTCATTTTTGGACACAAGCTACTTTATCTCATATATGTTCATGTCCCAAAAGATTGGAATTTATTACATTAAATACGTTGCCAAAATTACCCTTGAAAAATCCAGACAGCCTACTTTTGTCATTTTTTAGATTTTACATCCTTTACTAAAATCAGTCCACACGAAAATCTAGAACATATTTTTCAGTGATTCCACTTGGATCTATTAGAAGACTTATAAATCTAAGTCCAAAAATTAACCACACTCAAAAATTCAAAATATATTGAGAGATATGCTTGTTTTATTTTCATGTATCGTTTTCTTAAAAAATCTGATTTCTTAACCTTTGTGATTTCTAAGAAAACTTTCTTGATCTCTTATATTAACCAACATAAACCATCATAACTTATACTATTACTTCATATCCTCATATACTATTAAACACAAACAATGCTAAGAAAAAAAAAAGGATTTTCTAACTTTTTGAAAACCTATTTTCCATTTCTTGCTTTAGATCTAACTTTTGACACTCAAAATAGTTGGATCTACACATAACACACTAGAAAACTTGTAGATCTAAAGTTTTTGAGTTTAAAAAAAATAATTCCTTTATTTTGCAAAACAACCCAAAACCATAAATCAAAAGCTCAAAGATAGTGTGTTTATACCTTGATTTATGCTCTTCTTCTTCTTAGGTTTGAACTAAGGATTTAAAACTCACCAAAACCTCTCACTCTCTCCCTCTTAAGGCTGTCAAGCCTCTCTTCTTTCTCTCTCTCTCGATTTCTTGTGTTTAGCTTTTCTTTTGCTAAGTTATAAGGAAAGAGAAAATAAATGAAATGAAAGATAAGAGTAAAGTTTTGTTTATT
Source organism: Panax stipuleanatus (assembly GCA_020205555.1). Taxonomy (NCBI): domain Eukaryota; kingdom Viridiplantae; phylum Streptophyta; class Magnoliopsida; order Apiales; family Araliaceae; genus Panax; species Panax stipuleanatus. The sequence goes on from CM035118.1 coordinate 37,530,821, forward strand.
AGAAGAAATGTATAGATATATTGTATATATCTATACATATTCACCACATTCTTTTGCCCCTTCTCTTTCTTAATGATTTGAGGATTGCTTGCACTCTTGTACAAAATGGTTGGTTGAATAAACAAGTGACACCTAAGGGAAGAGTTGGTAAGGTTAGGTAAGAGTAGGTAACTTGTAATCATTACATACATGAATCTCTCCTCTTCCCTCTTGCCTTAACCTAATTTAGCCCTCCTTGCCTCATATTTGGTTTATTATTATGCTCTATTTTGCTTTACTAAATGTCCAACATGCCCCTCTTCCACTAGCAAAAAGATTGGGCTATAATTTATTTCTTTTGGGCTTCCCAAGCAATTATTTGGGCCATGTAAATTAGGTTAGGTCCAATGCTTTTAATTTTTTTTGTCTTTCCCTAATCATTTAGTTAGGGTTTCCTTACACACATTAGTAAGTTAATTCCTTACTCATATATCTTTAATTTCAGAACCCAATTAGACTTGCTTTACTTAGGTTATAAAATTAATTAATTGAGATATATAAAATAAATCTCTTAGGGTTAGTATATATTTTAAATACTAATATTATTTTATATAATTCATAACACATTTATCATTGTTGGTAAATTATTTAATTACTCACTTACTCATATAATCATTCACTATAGATAATTCATATTAGTAATTAATTAATTAAGGATTATAAATCCTTTTAATATAATAATCAAGGCTAACATTCAAGCTATGTTAATTTCTAGCATAACTTATATTACTCTTCCTTGAAAATGATTAAGTATATTTCTTAGTTAATAAATTAACTATCTAGCTTAATTCACATATACACTTATACGGTTCAAATACTTTCTAAAAAAATTATTCGTAAAAATTACACATATGATCATGTGAAATTCTCAGTCCTTACAGTTGTCGAGTCTAGCATACCATGCTCTAGCTTCCCCAGTTAAACTTTTTTCTGGATAAACTGCATTCTCAGTTTCTCGTCCTCTGCATAGGATCCGAGTTCTCCAATTTATACTTTCAAATGGGTATAAGGATCTCCTATCCCATTGTACTTTTCAAAATCTGGGACTTAGAATTTATCTGGATAACGAGCCCCTAGAAAGATACATAGATTCGAGTAGTTAACACTTCCATATGTTCTAGTCCATTTGATCGACTGGATGGTTTCTTCTATTTATTGGACCTTCTTTCTAATGTCCCAAGTTTCTCGGTCATCTTTGAGACTGATGATTTTTGGGGTTTTGTTGGTTTTTTCATTGAAGTGCAGTTCTGGTATCTGTATTTCCACCTTCTTATCAGTACCCTGACTGCCACCTTGTGAGGAGGACTTTGGTTGAGTGGGTATCTGTTGACCCTGAGTGTTTTTATTTTTTTCTTTTTGCAGGATAGTCAGATCGGCTATCTGATTTCTAAGTCCCACAAACTCCTCTCAAGATACATGGGTAGATTCAAGTGAGGCATTTGTAGCCATGTCTGTGGATGGCTTTTGTGCCTTTTTAGATTTTGACCTGGTAATAGGACCAATCTTTACCTACAAAAAGAGTATGTAGTTTAGTCCTGATAAATACTAACAATATAAATGCTATGTAATGTGTTAGTTTTAGGGTTTTTTAATGTTTTCCTGCAAAACAGAGGTGAGTTATTTTGATGACGAGATGACATGACATTTATGACATTTAATATTTAATAGCAATTAATATTTACATTTAATATGTGAAAGTAATTTACATTTGACATGTTTTGATATTAGACATGGAATTGAAATGGAAAGTCATGAAGAGACTCCGCTTTGCGTTTGGTTTTTCAAAGGCTAACCTATCTTAGGCTACTCTCACGGGTTTTTCGGCAAGAAGTTTCTCAGATCATAGCAATCTACTAGATGGGAAACTAATCTGATCTTTCAATTGGAACGGATTTGTGTGGCGCCTTTCTTGAGCCTCGCGGGATTAGTCTCCTCTTGAGTCCAGTAATCAGCCACCGACGGGTTTGCCTCATGATGGAGGAATCACACAACATACATTCACATACATTCATCGCGTCTCACCGTATGCAATATGATGACATTGTGCGAAGCACTAATATAAAGCGCTATAAAACATTCATTCACATCCATTCAATGTAAAGATAGCATTCATCGCACACATGCAACATGCAGATATAAATGGAATTGAAAAGATTTTAATGCGGCTTAAACCCTCTAATGTCCCAAGCGGAGTCGACACCTGTCGATGCCAGGAAAATTCCACTTCCATAATTGTTTTCTCTACCCTTTGTGTCTCGCTAGTTTGATTAATTTTATCTTTTTTAAATGGTGAGATTTTAGGAAAGGACCGACATAAATGTCCCCGATTTTACAGAGATTGATATTATATGAATTGGCCAAATTAGACAGAGCTGCCAGTTGGTATGAGTTCAAATGGTTGTACCAACTCAACCGCATTTTAGAAAGATTTTACAATATGGCTCAATATGTGAGTCTGTTTAATTAGTCTGGTATTTGAGATTCAAAGAGTTCGGGGGCTTGCTTAAGCGAAGGGAAGGTGTTAGGCACCCCCAAACTTCCGTGAAACACGGTTACCGCTACTTTTTCATTCCCTATGCATTTAATGTGTGTGCTTACATATGCAATTTGCTTATGTAATTTATTTGAAAGTAGTGATGTGCCTCTTTGGACCTATGTACAACGGGTTTGATTTAGATAAAAGTTCATTTTTTCAGATAAAGCATATGAAAGTGATGTTTTAAAATCTGGTTTTCAAACCCTTACGCTCAAATAGGAATTGAGGCCCTTTGATACTTTCATTTTAACTAGATTCGGCTTTATTTGATTTTATTTAAAATGCAAAGCTTCTTTGACAGTATTGAAACTATTTACAAGTGTCAGGCTCCTTATGGGCATGAAAGCCATCTAAGTGAGTTCAAGCACCACATACATATTTTTTAGTATGTTGAGGCCTTAAATCTGAATATCGTTTAACGCCCGATATTTACAAGTACAATGGATTGCAAGCTGGCTATACAACTTAAACAAGTCCATCACGGGAATCTAATCTAGATTCATTCATTGGATCTTCAATCCTATGATTCATAGGCTCACATGACATCATTTCCAAGCATTCATAATGCATATACTGAAATAAAGCATATACATACTTCTAAACTTTGCTAAACAAGTGATTTATCGGTTAAATCCTTGTATGCGAGTAAATAAGCTTCCAGTTTCCTCTAGATAATCATCTAGGGTCACGTAGTTGCTAAATATTTACAAAAAAATAGAAAGTAAACTAGATCTCTATCTAGATCTTAGCCAGTTTAGCTCAAAAGGTTCATGCTTTACAACTTTTGAATCGGTTAAAAGCTAGATCTGGCTTGATCTAGTATAGATTTAGTTAATACAATTTAAATACTGACTATTTACATAAATTGAACGATGAAAACTAAGATCTAACCACAACAACCGACTACTATATATATATATAAAAGTATAAAAGGGTTGCAGATTTGAAGAAATCTTACAGTCTAATACGAGAATTGAAAACGAATGACTTTTGACGCTTTTAAACTCAATTTCCACAGGTTAAAACTTGATATAACAGAGTTTATATATATATATATATATATAAGGGTTTACAACTGAGATTAACAGGGCTTATAAGCAAGATTTGAGTTATTTGACACTATATATTTTGGATTTTCTCTCTCCTGGACCCCTTAGCTCTCTCTTTTCCTTTTTTGGAAGATTTACTGGGAGCTAATATTTAAAGACCCGGCCAGCCGCAGGTAGACTTGTGTTATCCACAGGTGCACCTGCAGCTGGGCCAAGTGGGCCCCGCCACCTCTAAGTTCGTTCCCTTGATCGACGCGCTGTCTGCTGAAACCTTTATATCTTGCAATCTGGGAATCCTATTGAGGTGTTCCATACCATTCCGAAAAGCTCTTTCCGAGATCTACACAATGAAATAGGGCTTGTGTCTTTCCAAATCTGGAAAGATTGGTCCATGACCAGAATAGCATCTTCAAGTCTTTATAAGTAGTCCGTTGAGCTGTCTTGCGCAGTTTATACTCGGGATCGCTGTGGTGGTTCTTATAACCTAATCTACAGCTGGACGGGGGTTATTTTATATTTTTCTTAAAAAATTACATCTTTGCCCTCCCAGGGTTGTCTCTGGGGTCGATGTGGCTTTTGGTTGTCCCTCGGGGCTATCTCCGAGGTTTGACTGCTGCCAACTCTATTTTTCCTCAGGGTTGTCTCCGAAGTTGATTTGATATCTATCGAGGTTGTCTCCGAGGTTTAATTTGATGTAGTCCTCTGGGTTGTCTCCAGAATGACCATTTACAATCCTCCGGGGTTGTCTCTAGATTGGAAAAAGACACTTTTGCCCTCTTACATTGGTTAGTGACAGGAATTTTTTTTTTGAGTGTCTACATGGAGCATCAGAGGCCAAGTGGTTTTTTGCAGCTATTGGAAATACCGGAATGGAAATGGGATCATATTACGATGGATTTCGTGGTAGGTCTTCCAACTACTTAGAAGGGCTATGTTGCGATATGGGTTATTGTGGACCGACTGACAAAATCCTTGCATTTCTTGTCGATCAAGATTAGATTTAATTGATATCATTTGGCAAAACTATATGTTAAAGATATCAATTCAAGGCATGTTGTTCCAGTGTTAATTGTGTCAGACTGTGATTCGCGTTTTACATTGAATTCTGGAAGAATATGCAAGAATGCATGGGAATGCAGTTGAGAATGAGCACGGCGTACCATCCTCAAACCGATGGCCAGAATGAAAGGACGATCCAAACATTGGAAGATATGATGAGAGCTTGTGTCATGGATTTTAAGGGAAATTGGGATGATCATTTACCTTTAGTTGAGTTTGCATACAATAACAACTGTCATGCAAGTATTGGCATGCCTCCTTACGAAGCGTTATACTGAAGAAAATACAGAACTCCACTATTCTGGGATGAAGTTGGTGAACGACGACTGTTAGGATATGAACTAGTACAACAAAATGTAGAGATCGTCAAGGTCATAAGAGAAAGATTGTTAGTTGCTCAAGACAAGCAAAGAAGTATACGGATCAACATCGTCAAAACAGAGAATTTAAGGTGGGTAGATTCATTTTCCTGAATGTATCTCCCTGGAAGGGGAAGATCAAATTTAGCAAGATGGGTTAGTTGTTGACTCCGAGGTTTATTGGGCCTTCTGAAGTGTTCAGAAGGGGAGGTGAAGTGGCTTATGAGGTAGCTTTACCTCAAGAGTTAGAACATATTCACAACGTTTTCCATGTTTCGGTGCTACGATCGTATAAATCTAACTACAAACATGTTATAAAGTATGAACTGTTACAAGTCGAGAAGGATTTGTCTTATGAAGAAGTTCCTGTTCAGATAATTGATAGGAAAGAGCAAGTTCTCAGAAACAAAGTAATACCTTCTGTTAAGGTAATTTGGAGGAACCACAACGCCGAAGAAGCTACGTGGGAACTTAAAGACAAGATGATGGAAAACTATCCTCATTTATTTGCTTAACTTTTGAATTGCGATTCTGGGACATAATCTTTTTATGGAGGGAAGAATGTAACAGATGAGTTAATTGTGTGGTGATTCTAGGGCAGAATCCTTTTAAGGAGGGAAGTATGTAACGATCGTGAATTTTTTAATAGATTAAAATATTTATCGAATTCAATAAATATTTTTGTTGAATTGTTTATTAAATAAAATAAATATTTGATGAAAATTATTGTGGAATAATTTAATTAAGTGTGATAATATTAATTAAATTGATGTTAAATAATTTTATAATTGGTTCGTATTTTATTACGCGAGTGTAATGGTAATATTCTAATTTAATTAAATAATTAAATTAGAGGATTAATGATTTATTAAATAAAATTATAATTATAGTTGGCTAAATAGAAATTATAATTTTCTTGATAAGGTTAATTTTATTCCTTAAGGAATTAATTTTATTTTATTTTAATTTAAAATATTAGAATTTAAATTAAATGGGGTGTGACATTTTATACCATTAGTAAGGAATTTACTCTAAGCCCTTAGTTTTCTTTTCTCTCAAAGTTTTTCTCTGTAAATTGGTTTTGGTGGAGAAGTGGTGAAGAGATTTGGTTGTATATGTTATTGAGTTTGTAAAATTCATTTTATATTGTTGATAATTGGTTTTTCAGTAATCAAATCCATGAAAACATATTTTAGAAGAAGTGTGACAACTTGAAAAATTGGATTGTCCAGAAAGTTAAGTTCAGAGAATTATTAATTAATAAAATAGATTTTTATTATATAGTGTCTCCACATAAATGAACATGAGATCAATCATCCTCATTCAATGAGTAAGCAACGTATGTATCAATCTATCCGAATTTACTAATCCTCTTTTTAGTAATCCAACGATTGGGAATAATTTTAATTTTTAAGCTATCTAAGAATTTAGATCTCATTAGCATGATCATCATCATTATTCTAAAAGCATTGCTTAAAACTATGGATTTATCACATATTATAATAACAACATCATGTAGATAAATAAATGCCTATAAATAAACAATTATTTTATTAATAAATGAATAAGATTGTTACAAAATATATGCTTTATCATCAAACATGATTGACTTGTGTGCATAATAATTTCATTAGTGACCATATCCATAGCTGGATGATTGTTGTAGGTGTAAAGTTGGTAAAATTACATCTTCACCCTTCCGGGGTTGTCTCCGAATTTGAAGTGGTTGTCCTCCCTCAGAGTTATCTTCGGGGCTAAAATTGTGATGATGTTTTCCCTCGGGGCCGTCTCCGGGGTTTAAGTTTGATGTGTTATCTTCCTCGGGGTTGTCTCCGGGGTGTGAAAAGGTGTTTTTGCCCCTGTAGGGTTTAATCAAAAGTAAGCAAAATTTCAAGTGTCTACACATTATTCATTTTTTAACCATCTAACATTAACACATAAGCAACTATATAAACATGTATTTATAGCTACAAAATATAATATTGGCCTTGGATTGGACTAAGCATCTAGCATAACAGTTAGTAGCTAAAACTGCTCTCTCAAGCATTTAATCAAACAATTTATGAGCAGCTCACATGATCATTGTAATGATCACGATGATCGAATAATCTATGTAAATAAGATTTAGACGAAAATTATCTAATAAAATGAGATTTTATGGATAATTTATGTTTTGTGTGGCTTATGGTCGTAATATGACGATGATGTGTGTTATTTGAGCGTTTTTGAGTGTTTGAAGGGAATACATGGAAAATAATTTTTTTTTGAAAAAAGACGTAAAACCACTATTCAAGCTAAAAACGCAACTTTGTTTTTCTGACTTTTCGAATTACAACATAGCGTTTATTTGGTAAATGGGAATCGGTGGCAAAATTGTATTTTTGATAATCAAAAGTTTATTTTTTTGGGTAACAGAACATATTACGATAATGTAACCGAAAAAGTTAGGAAACCTAATTGGAAAAGAAAAAGTCTAACTAGAATTAGTTGGACTAACTAAGCCTAAGATTTTCATGGCTTGATTAGGATTTGCCAGACTTGGCTACGTTTTAGCTAAAGGTTGAGCCTAGGGTTTGAATAACTTGATTAAAGGTTAAGCTAATGATTGAGCCAAGGTTTTGGAGTGGCTGGGCTAGGGTTGCGTTATGTCTTAAGCCTTAGGGTTAAACCTTAAAGACTTGGAGCCAAAGAAAAGGTGTTTTAATGTTTATCCCATGCGGGATAATTAAAAGAAGCAAGAGAAGGGGCATTTTAAGCCATTAAGGTAGTCCAAAGAGAAGGGGGAGGGGACAAGAGATGATTCATCAATCATGATTGACCTTATCTAAACATTGAATTAAGTGCATATCCCCTCATTAAGTGCACTTATCCAATAAGTGATGATTAAGTTAGCTTGAGTTTGTTTAATTGTGGTTTTATTAGGATAACTCAAGGGGGTGATTAGTAAGCTTTGGAAATTAAGGAGGATGTCTTTGTAAGAATTTAGTTGGGACCAACTTGTAAGAAGAGGAAAGTAGGTTTTATATAAGCAAAACCAAGCTATCATTTCTTTCACTTATCATGATTTTTTGAAGTGTTAAAAAGAGAAAGAAAGAGCAAGAGCAAGATAGAAAAGAGTGAGAGAGGAGGGCATGCTTTATAGGAGAGAAAAGGAGAGAAAGAAGCTTTGATCATTCAAGGATAAGCTCAGAAGAAGAAGAAGAACTACAAGAGGTAAGCCAAGAACCCTAACTTCTTCATCTATTTGATTTTCTTTCTTTGAGTTGAGTAGTTATTGGTGGTCTTTGATTAATGGAAGATCATGGTGGATCTTTAAAATATAAGGTGGTTGTAAAGGAGTTAACCTTGTAAAACTGCCATAAATATGCATGTCAAGTTAACGAATAACAAAAAATGTAGTCCTAAGCATTTGGATGGAAAGATTAAAGTAGAGGATTATAAACGGAATTCTATAATTTATTGTCTGTGTGTTGTTATTGGATTCCGAAAAGAATGAATCCGAGATAAGTAAGATATGAAGATGTTCCAAGAGGAACGGATGAAAAATACCCCATAACAAAGTTATGTTGAAATTTTTAATAAAAAAGATGTAAAACGCGATAAACCTTAGCTTAGTACCATATCTAGGCCAAGTTTACAAGTAGTTAACACTTTTAGAAAGTTCATTCTTTCTAAGGTTTTGTTGTTGGTTGAAAACGTGAGCCGTAAGCTCAAGATTGAGCTTAATCCGACTTCGGATGAGCGAGTTGTGAAGTTTAAAAAGTTCAATGTTGAAAACATCTTTCGGCGAAAAATGGCTCACAAAGGGTTTTTGAGCCTATTATTTGTTAAGTTAGAGAACCATGAAAATTATTCTGTCCAGAGGGATGCATAGAGGATGTTATAAGGAAGAAAATTACATAAGAACGAGCTCATTCCGATAATGGCCAAGCAAGTTGTGATGTTTTTAAGTAGACGTGTTAAAGTTTTTTGAAGCCAAAAATGTCGGAGACTTGAAAATTCTCTACAGGGGTGGCGTGGCCTATGGTGCGCCCCACGTCACATGTCTAGAATTTAAGAAATGAAATTTTTCATGAGGAGTTGTCATGTGACGTTGGGTATTTGCATAGGCAATTCGGGCGTATGAACGTGCAAACTTTGTAATGTCATATCAAGTGTTTGTAGGCTTGTTTAATGTCTACATTATAATGAAAAGACGATCCCCGTGAAATATAAAACACTTACCAATAATCCATAAGTATTACATGAATGAGATAAACGAGCTAATTTTACGCAAAGGCGTATCGAATGAGAGTTCGCGCAAGAGAAGTTAGGCGGGTGTCATGCGAACGTCGAAACGCCAGGTCAAGTGTTTACGAACTTAAAAAGTGTTCCGATTCTAATGAAATGGATATTATAAAATATAGAATAGAGTTAATGTAAACCATGAGTGACGTCTATACGTGACTAATTGGTATGTCTATATGTACTAAATAAGTAGGACTTTCAAAGGGCGATTAACGTCAAAGTTTTAAAGAACGCTAAGGCAAGTATCCTAACTCCATTTAACTTTCGTATTGAATGTTAGTTTTAACAATGTGGATTTATATTCTCATGAATATTCTATATGTATGCTTTGGTTTACACAATGCTTAAATATTGTGCAAACTCCAGACTTATACAAACTTTTTGTGGTTGTATGAGTGTTCAACTATGTTATAATGTATAAATTGTTTAAGCTTTGCTATAATGCATGAAATGTTCAAGCTTTCAAATTTTGATATGCATGAACTGTTTAAGAATATCAATGTCAATTGTATCAGCTAGACACATGTTAAAACATTTTATTGATTTGAATATAATCCTCTAAAATGTTATTAGGTTTAAGTAGAGGCTCTAAACCAAATTTATCTTGGTGCGAATTCAGACTTAGAATGAACAACCCTAATATTGGAGAAGTTTTATTAATTACCGGTATACTCTGTCGGGTCACGGAATGAATGTAAAAGCAGTCTTTCAAGTAGGTAGTATTGATAAATACAAGGTACAAAGAGTTGATCACCTAACTTGCCCGTATGCTATAACGGTTTACAACGAAATAGTTGTTCAAACCTTTTTAAATGGAAAATAAAAGTTCAAGGTCTTATGACCGCTTAACAAAAGTCAGTATGTGATTTCAATAACGGTTTTGAACTATAAGGAAGCAATGTTTCATGTTATTCAAGTTCTCTTTACAACTTTTGTTTAGTTGTTGAAGGTTTAGAATTATGAAAGCATGATTCTTGATTTTTTTATTTATATGCAACTGTTATACTTGATGGGCATGTAAATGCTCATTCTTGCTTTAAATTAAATATTTTTAGTAAAAACTGAGCATGTTGAATGTTCGGGTAAGAACAAGGGCAAAAAAAAGATGAACGAATAAATGATATTGATCATATCTGTTATAGATAAGAGTATTATAATAATTTATATGTTAATTATCATGTTTTAAAGATTTAAAGGTCTTAGAACCTGGGAATCTAATAATATGTCGGTAATAGCTAGTAATTATTTTCATATTAGCAGGATAATGTGAATAAATGAATATGGCTTAAAGGTATTCGAATTTGGGAGCGTTACAAATTTGTATCAAAGTTATAGGTTAGAAATCTTAGGTGGTGCACCTTAGGCTATAACCATAGGGAAGTTAGAGAAGTCAGTAAGTAAAAAAACTTAGCTAGAGTTTGTTAATAGGTGAATTGAGAAAATTCATCGGTAAAAGTCTAAAGAAGTAAAAACAACATAAATTGAATTGTTATTCGTAATATCAAATGTGATTTTATGGTATGTGCTAATCAAGATAATTTGTTTGATTATAGATGACATGAGGTGATATATACCGAGATATTCACATGGTGAGTGAGGAGCTGATTGCTCCACCAGTTATAGCACTCGAGCATATGTCGGTTGTGCTGATAGAGAGTGATCCATACATGGATCCTGAGGCTGAAAAGGATCCTTCAGAGGATACTGGTCTGCTAGTTGGTGTGAAATGTATGTTGTGTTGTCAACGCCGAAAAAATTAATCCATTTTATGTTTTCTATGTTGATTTATCTTGCTTTAAGGGTGAGATTTAGAAAGAGTCCGACATAAAATGTCGACGATTTGAGAAGATTTGATTTTATTGGTCTGAATTAGACAGAGCCGCCAGTAGGTATGAGTTAAATGGTTAAACCAACTCAACCGAGTTTTGAAAGGTTTTACAATATGGCCCAATAATGGACTCTGTTTAATTGGTCTTGAAAACCGAGATTCATAGAGTTCGGGGGCTTGCTTAAGCGGGAAAAAGGTGTTAGGCACCCCCAACTTCTGTTAAACACGGTTACCGTGCTTTTCATTTCTTAATCATTGTGTGTGTGAGTGTGTATTATAGTTAATTGGGCCTAAGTGCTTTATTTAAAAGTAGTGTTGTGCTTCATTGGACCTATATACGAAGGGTTTGATTTATTAAAAAGTCTATTTTTAGGCAAAAATGTAAATATGATATTTTGAAAAGTGGTTTTCAAACCCTTTCGTTCGCATAGGAATTTAAGCCCTTTGATACTTCCATTTTATTTCATATTCGACTTGTTTTGATTTTATTCTCAGGATGTGAAGCATCCTCGACAAAATAATATATATATATATATATATATATATATATATATATATATATATATATATGCCTGGACACCACACATAGGATTTTCATTATTTCGGGGACATTAAATCCGGATAACCGCTATAAGGTCCTATATTTACAATTACAAAATTTGCAAGCTGGCGGTACAACTTAAGCAGGTCCATCATTGGAACCAGATCTAGATCCATTAGTTGGATCGTAGATCCTGTAGCTCTTAGGCTCACAAAATATCAAATTAATAGTCTGCATAATGAATATATTGCAATAAAAAGTAAAACTATACTAGACATCGCTAAACGAAAGATTCATCCGTCAAATCTCCATATACGTGTAGCTCATAGCTTCCAGTTACCTCTAGATACAAATTTAGGGTCATGTGGTTACTAAATATTTATAAAAAAAAAACTAGAAAGAAAACTAGATCTATACAGATCTTAGCCATTCTAGCTTCCAGGTTCATGTTTTACAACTTTTGAACCGATTAAAAGCTAGATCTGGCTAGATCTAGTATAGATCTAGTCAATACTGATAGTAGTGTGCATACAAGCCAATCATGTATAATGATAAAGCACGTACTTTGTAAACAATCTTATTTATTTATTAATAAAATATTCATTTATTAAAGGAATTTAATTATCTACATGGTGCTGTTTTTATAATATGTAAATAACCCATAGTTTTAAGCAATGCTTTTAGAATCATGATGATGATCATGTTAATGAGATCTAAATTCTTAGAAAGCTCTAAAACTAAAATAGTTCACAATCGTGGGATTACTAAAAAGGGGATTAGTAAATCCGGATAGATTGGTACATATGTTGCTTGCTCATTGGATGAGGATGATTGATCTCATGATCATTTGTGTGGAGACACTAAAGCAAGTATGTAGGTGCTTATTGGAGAATAAGTTCACTGAACGTGACTCGCTATGGAATACCTAATGGAGTTTTACTCGCCTGTCAATAGGAATTCCTAATGTGATAGTAGTACAAGTGATCCTTGGACTTGAGATCATCATAGTATCTTGTATGTAATGAATTATACTTTGACTTATTCCTTAAAGTCCTTTAGGGTATATAAAAGGGTATGCTTCGGTATAATGAGTTATATATGGAGATAATGAATGATCAATAAAGAATCTACCAACTCTAGTAAAAGAGGAGATATGTCCTATGTGATTCGTTAAATGACAACCCAGGAATCCTTGGCCAAGGTAAAATGAAATTAGAAATGAGTTTCTAATTTGCATTATTTGGAGTTGTGCATTTTCTAATCGAAATACATAAAATTAAATAAAATAAGACTTGACTGTAAATTCATGTCTTATATTTAATTGGGACATTGTATGGTGGAAGGATTGAATTGTATGGTAACTATTTACTCACAGGTTCTTTTATGATTAATGTTGAAATCTATATTATCTGGAAAGTCGTTGATCGCTAGGGAGGCTTATCCCTATTGTAGAATAAATACTATTTATTTAAATAGATTATTAGTTTAATTTATTTATTTAAATAAGATTAGAATTGTTCTAATTGATTTATTCACAACCGGTTTAATATAGAGAACCTAAAGGGTCACACCATAAAAGGAAGAATAATTATTTAAGAAGGTAATGGCATAATCGTAATAATGCATTAAGTGTAATTAATTTAATCTATAGTGATAGAATAAATTAAATAGCTTAATGTTTATTATTTAATATTTTGGAAATATTAAATATAAATTAATAAGAGGAATCTTATTAATATTATTACAATTATTATTATTTTAATTTCTAAAGGAGTTTAGTAATTAATTTAATATTAGTACTCTCATTTATTCCTAATAAGATTGGAAGACAAATTAATTAAATGAATTTAATTAATTATTCCCCATGTGGTGGGAAGCCTAAATTAATTAAAGGAGTTTAATTAATTAAAAGAAATCCCATGTCTAATAGGATTAGAAGGGTTGACCAATATCTATATAAGAGGAGTCTTATAATAGATATCAGTTGAGGCAATTTCAATTGTTGGAGAGTACTCCTTTTTTATAGAGGATAGAAAACTAAGCCAACCACCCTCCTTCTTGATAATTCATCTTCTTTGGTGGATCACCTCTAGAGGCCAAACACTTGGGTGGCTAACGTTGATCAAAGGAAGGAATCTAACCCGGAAATTCAAGGAGATCACGAAGAACAAGGAGTTGAACTCGTACATGTGGAAGCTTCGTTTTACAAGGGTATGATTCCATAACTTCTTATGTATCGTTTTAAATTAATAATTTGCATAACGGATGATCCGGGTAATGGTTTTGTAGAAATATTTTTAAAACTCTGATATACCATGCTTCCGCTAATTTTTGCAATTTGATTGTATCACGATTTCGTACAAACCCAACAGTGGCATCAGAGCCAAACCTTTATGCAATTATTAATTTATTTTTGATTTCATATACATATGGGTATATATGTAAAATAATTTATTGGGCATAATTTTGTTGTATAAAATTATTTTTTTTAAGAAAAAAAAATGACGTTTTTTTTTTGGGTTTTTTTTTTTTTGGGATGAATCACAATTTCTTTTTTGGGTGCTAATCTTGAATTCTGCAAAGAAAAGGTGTTGTCTCTTTCTTACTCCAAAAAGAATGTGACCCATCAGGAAAGGACTCTTTTAATAAACCTGCAGGACTCTTTTAATAAAAGAAGGTGACTTCTTTTAAAAATAAATAAATATGATATATTTATATATTATATTCTAAATAATTTTATAATTAAAATAAAGAGTTTATTTTAATCTTGAAATTGGATTTCATGCAATTTAAAATTGCCCATTAAATGATACTCATATATATATGGAATGTTTTAATTCATGAGATGAATATTTATTTATTGATATATATGGTGATATGCATGATAATAAATGGGGATTGATTATGGACTATTTGACCAATGTGATTGGATTTTATTTTAGTTGAATGCTTGAATGAATGAGTTTTATTAAATGGGGTCTGTGTACCTCGTCTTCTCTAAATTTTTTTTCTTGATGTAAAATTCTATCTCCCTCCTATGTACTTCCCCTTGACTGCTGATCAAGGTTTCTATTTAAATTAAATAGTTTAATGTAATAGAAATAGTTAGAATTATCTTGAAAAAATTGGAGACCAAGGAGTAAGGAGCGCGTGAAGACCTGTTTGTATGGAGCCCGGATTTAAATGTAATAGTTGTATTTAAATTTAAATTCTTGCACTCCTAGGTTTGACCTTTTGGTTCACTTGGTGGCTCTAGTGAACCAAACTAGAATAAAAGTCCATAATCAATCCGGGTAGAATATAGTATTCTATATTGCATGCTAAATATTATATATATTATATTTTATGCAAACATGCTTCGCATGTTTAATAAAATGAATCGTATTTTATATATATATGTGCATGCGTGCTAAACAAGATGAGACAAATAATAACAAACCCCTCAAAGAAATAATATTAAGTCCGAAGCGTTCAAATGATATTTGAAATATCGAACGTCGCCTTCTAGCATGATAAATTAATAGAGTATTAAATATTTAATATGAGCTTGTTGTGCTATCCACAAGGCGAGTATTGCATATTTAAGATGTTAATTAATCACATTTGATACTTATCAAGAAAATTGAACTATCTAGTCTTGTTGTGCTATCCACAAAGACGAACATTTTTCTTTTTTGAATTTATAGAAGTGCTAGGCTGGACTTAACTTAAATCATTTTAGTTCGGATGTGCACACACTTGACCATTATAATTTAAGAGGTAAAATAAAAGGAGTTATATAGTGATGTAATTGACAAGAGTTGTCTACCTATTTATTTGTATATCGCTTGTTGTGCTATCCACAAGGTTATATACATTTGAAATGGGATCCTTATTCTCACTAGCAAATCTTTAATTAGATGTTGCCGAACTATATAAGTGAGGGTAATATAGTTTGATAAAAATAGTGGGAGATACCAATTTAAAATAAAGACCTAAATTTATTTTGGTATGCAAAATTAATAAAATGAATGTTTGCTAAAATGTTGTTTTTCACATGCAGAATTTTAAAAATGTCAAAATCACTAATTTCACTGCGAAGCATACTTGATGCTAATAAGCTTACCGCGCCGAATTATACGGACTGGCTAAGAAATCTGAGAATAGTTCTCACTGCTGAAAAGATTTCTTATGTCCTAAACTCACCTGTCCTTGGAACTGTTCCAAAAATAGCCTCTGAGGAAGAGATTGCCACCATTGTAAAGTGGCAAGATGATGCATCTGTGGCTCAATGCATCATGCTCGCATCCATGAATAACGAGCTTCAGCGTCAGCACGAAAACATGGATGCTCTTACTATGTTGATTCACCTCAAGGAGTTGTATGGTGAACAAAGTAGGACTGCTAGATATGAGATATCTAAGGAGCTCTTCCTATCTCGGATGACCAAGGGCAAAGTGAACATAAAGGAACAAAAGAAATCTGATCCAGCTAGCAAAGGAATGTGCTTCCATTGCAACGAGCCGGGTCATTGGAAGAGGAACTGGAAGATGTTTTTGGCAAAGAAGTAGCTTGGAGAAGCTTCGACTTCCAATCAAGGTTTGTTCATGATTGAAATTAATTTTTCAGAAAGTCAAAATTCTATTTGGGTATTGGATACCGGCTGTGGTTCTCACATATGTAATAATGTGAAGGGACTGGTCAGAAGTAGAAAGCTGAACAATGATGAGGTGATCCTACGAGTGGGGAATGGAGCAAAGGTTGCTGCATTAGCTGTAGGAACTTATTATTTAGCAATGCCTTCGGGCAAGTCCATTTATCTTAATAATTGTTATTATGTTTCGAATATTATTAAAAACATTATTTCAATTTCTGTATTGGATATGGAAGGATTTAACGTTGTTATAAAGAACAATAGTTGTTCTATTTATAAAGACGATGTTTTATATGGTGTTGGAAATTTGCGAAATGGACTTTATACACTTGACTTACAAGAAAATATTTTTCAAATTGAACAAACTAAGAAAAGGAAAAGAGATGATATTAATTATACTTACATGTGGCACTGTAGACTCGGTCATATCAATGAAACAAGATTATCCAAGTTGCATAAAGATGAGCTCCTTGAGTTATCTGATTATGAATCATATCTAACTTGTGAATCTTGTCTCATGGGTAAAATGACTAAATCTCCTTTTAGTGGAAAAGGAGAAAGAGTTACAGAGTTGTTGGCATTGATTTACACAGACGTTTGTGGACCTATGACAACAAGTGCACGGGGTGGGTATTCTTATTTTATTACTTTCACTGATGATCACTCAAGATTTGGATATGTGTATTTAATGAAATACAAGTCAGAATCATTTGAAAAGTTCAAAGAGTTCAGAAGTGAAGTAGAGAAACAAACGGGCAAGAGTATAAAGATACTTCGATCAGATCGAGGTGGAGAATACTTAAGCAGTGAGTTTCTCAATTGTCTCAAAGAAAATGGTATAATCTCACAATGGACTCCTCCAGGTACACCACAGTTAAATGGAGTATCTGAAAGGAGAAATCGAACACTGTTGGACATGGTTTGATCCATGATGAGTTTTACCGACCTTCCAATTTCTTTCTGGGGATATGCCCTAGAAACGGCTGCATACCTACTTAACAGGATACCTACCAAATTCGCCCCAAAGACTCCATATGAGATGTGGAAGGGGAGGAAACCAAATCTTAAGCATGTTAAGACTTGGGGTTGCCCAGCTTATGTCAAAAAGTTTGAAAATGATAAGCTACAGACTAAATCCGATAAGTGTAGATTTGTGGGATACCCTAAAGAAACTTTAGGGTATTATTTCCATCATCCAACTGATCAAAAGGTGTTTGTTGCGAAACATGCTGCCTTCTTGGAAAAGGAGTTTATCCATGAAGGGGTCAGTGGGAGTAAGATATATCTTGAAGAAGTTCAAGAACCACAAATTACCATGAATCAAAGTTAGGTACCTGACCAAGTAGAAGAACCTACTATACTACACCCTGTTCGTAAATCTGGAAGAGTACCGAAGATACCTGAGAGGTATGGATTCGTTATAGAGGATGACAATGAGGTACACATCATGAATGATGATGATCCATTAAATTATGAACAGGCTATGAGTAATAAAGACTCAGGAAAATGGCTTGAAGCTATGAAATCCGAAATGGACTCCATGTATGAAAACAAAGTATGAACTTTGGTTTCACCACCTGAAGGCATTAAGCCTATTGGGTGTAAATGGGTCTTTAAAAGAAAGATTGGAGCGGACGGCAAGGTAGAGACCTATAAGGCCCGACTGGTTGCAAAAGGTTTCAAACAAAGACAAGGAGTTGACTATGATGAAACCTTTTCACCAGTAGCTATGCTCAAGTCCATTCGGATTTTGCTTGCGATTGCAGCTTATAACGACTATGAGATCTGGCAGATGGACGTGAAAACGGCTTTCCTTAATGGGAAACTTGAGGAGGATGTGTCTATGACACAGCCAGAGGGATTTGTTTCAAAGGTTGGGACAAATCAAGTCTGTAAGCTGCAACGATCCATTTATGGATTGAAGCAAGCTTCTCGTAGATGGAACATTCATTTTGATGAGACAATCAAAGAGTTTGATTTTATCAAAAACGACGATGAACCATGTGTGTACAAGAAGGTTAGTGGGAGCGTAGTTCATTCCTTGTATTATATGTTGATGATATATTACTGATAGGGAATGACATTCCTATGCTATAATCGATTAAAATCTAGTTATCTAAACACTTCTCCATGAAGGACTTGGGAGAAGCATCCTATACTTTGGGGATAAAGATCTATAGAGATAGATCTAAAAGGATGCTTGGTTTATCCCAAGGAACGTACATTGATGCAATGCTAAAGAGATTTAGCATGCAAGATTCCAAAAGAGGTCTCATGCCGATGAGCCATGGAATACATCTCTCCAAGAAACAGGCCCCAAAGACACCTGAGGAGAGAGCCCGTATGAGTAAGATCCCTTATGCTTCTGCAATAGGATCTATCATGTACGGTATGATATGTACTAGACCGGATGTTGCTCATGCACTTAGTGTAACGAGCAGATACCAGTCGAATCCAGGAGAAGAGCACTGGAAGGCAGTGAAGAATATCCTAAAATACTTGAGAAGGACTAAGGATATTTTTCTTGTCTACAGTGGGTCTGAATTAAAACTCAAGGGCTTCACAGACTCAAGTTTTCAAACGGACCAAGATGACAGTAAATCTGTTTCGGGGTATATTTTTACCTTGAACGGAGGCGCAGTGAGTTAGAAGAGTTCCAAGCAGCAAACAGTTGCTGATTCAGTGACAGAGGCAGAGTATATAGCTGCAAGTGAAGCTGCAAAGGAAGCTGTTTGGATGAAGAAGTTCATAACTGAACTTGGTATGGTTCCTAGCATTGGAGAAGCAGTTCCCGTTTACTATGACAACAAAGGAGCAGTTGCACAAGCTAAGGAACCAAGGTCTCATCAAAAATCTAAACACGTGTTGCGGCGATTTCACTTGATCAGGGAGATCATTGAAAGAGGAGACGTCACCTTGGAGCGTGTAGACTCTCAAGACAATATTGCAGATCCATTTACTAAAGCTTTAACACAACAACAGTTTTGATCATCACTTAGAGAAGATGGGTATGAGATACCATGGCGATTGGCTTTAGTGCAAGTGGGAGATTGATAGTAGTGTGCATACAAGCCAATCATGTATAATGATAAAGCACGTACTTTGTAAACAATCTTATTTATTTATTAATAAAATATTCATTTATTAAAGGCATTTAATTATCTACATGGTGCTGTTTTTATAATATGTAAATAACCCATAGTTTTAAGCAATGCTTTTAGAATCATGATGATGATCATGCTAATGAGATCTAAATTCTTAGAAAGCTCTAAAACTAAAATAGTTCCCAATCGTGGGATTACTAAAAAGGGGATTAGTAAATCCGGATAGATTGGTACATATGTTGCTTGCTCATTGGATGAGGATGATTGATCTCATGATCATTTATGTGGAGACACTAAAGCAAGTATGTAGGTGCTTATTGAAGAATAAGTTCACTGAACGTGACTCGCTATGGAATACCTAATGGAGTTTTACTCGCCTGTCAATAGGAATTCCTAATGTGATAGTAGTACAAGTGATCCTTGGACTTGAGATCATCATAGTATCTTGTATGTAATGAATTATACTTTGACTTATTCCTTAAAATCCTTTAGGGTATATAAAAGGGTATGCTTGGGTATAATGAGTTATATATGGAGATAATGAATGATCAATAAAGAATCTACCACCTCTAGTAAAAGAGGAGATATGTCCTATGTGATTCGTTAAATGACAACCCAGGAATCCTTGGCCAAGGTAAAATGAAATTAGAAATGAGTTTCTAATTTGCATTATTTGGAGTTGTGCATTTTCTAATCGAAATACATAAAATTAAATAAAATAAGACTTGACAGTAAATTCATGTCTTATATTTAATTGGGACATTGTATGGTGGAAGGATTGAATTGTATGGTAACTATTTACTCACAGGTTCTTTTATGATTAATGTTGAAATCTATATTATCTAGAAAGTCGTTGATCGCTAGGGAGGCTTATCCCTATTGTAGAATAAATACTATTTATTTAAATAGATTATTAGTTTAATTTATTTATTTAAATAAGATTAGAATTATTCTAATTGATTTATTCACAACCGGTTTAATATAGAGAACCTAAAGGGGTCACACCATAAAAGGAAGAATAATTATTTAAGAAGGTAATGGCATAATCGTAATAATGCATTAAGTGTAATTAATTTAATCTATAGTGATAGAATAAATTAAATAGCTTAATGTTTATTATTTAATATTTTGGAAATATTAAATATAAATTAATAAGAGGAGTCTTATTAACATTATTACAATTATTATTATTTTAATTTCTAAAGGAGTTTAGTAATTAATTTAATATTAGTACTCTCATTTATTCCTAATAAGATTAGGAGACAAATTAATTAAATGAATTTAATTAATTATTCCCCATGTGGTGGGAAGCCTAAATTAATTAAAGGAGTTTAATTAATTAAAAGAAATCCCATGTCTAATAGGATTAGAAGGGTTGACCAATATCTATATAAGAGGAGTCTTATAATAGATATCAGTTGAGGCAATTCCAATTGTTGGAGAGTACTCCTTTTTTATAGAGGATAGAAAACTAAGCCAACCACCCTCCTTCTTGATAATTCATCTTCTTTGGTGGATCACCTCTAGAGGCCAAACACTTGGGTGGCTAACGTTGATCAAAGGAAGGAATCTAACCCGGAAATTCAAGGAGATCACGAAGAACAAGGAGTTGAACTCGTACATGTGGAAGCTTCGTTTTA
Organism: Panax stipuleanatus; assembly: GCA_020205555.1. NCBI lineage: Eukaryota > Viridiplantae > Streptophyta > Magnoliopsida > Apiales > Araliaceae > Panax > Panax stipuleanatus. The sequence goes on from CM035118.1 coordinate 37,551,896, forward strand.
CAAGGGTATGATTCCATAACTTCTTATTTATCGTTTTAAATTAATAATTTGCATAAAGGATGATCCGGGTAATGGTTTTGTAGAAATTTTTTTAAAACTCTGATATACCATGCTTCCGCTAATTTTTGCAATTTGATTGCATCACGATTTCGTACAAACCCAACAAATACATCTCAAATATTGACTATTTACAAGAAATAAATGGTTAAAACTTTAGATCTGACGAATATAAGCTACTAAATATATGTATATAGCATCTATATACGTATTAGAGTAAGCGAAGAAGACAGATCTGGAGAAATCTTACAGTATATCGCGAGAACGGCTCTCGAACGGCTTTTGGCACCCCGATACTCATTTTCCATTGGTTAAAATTTGATATGTTGTAGTATATATGTATATGAGCATTTACAAAGAAGTTTTACAAGAATCGGAGTACGATAGAGCCTCCGTTTGACCCTCCTAGCCTCTACTTCTCTCTTCGTTGCCCTTTCTTTCTCTCTCTTTCTCTATAAGCTAAGGGGTGATGGGTATATATATATATATATACCTGATCTGTCGTGGGTCTACCCGCAGCAGCCTTATGTCTACCTTTGATTGGGCCTAGTGGGCCCTGCTATTTTGAAGTACATGCACTCCGACCAATGCGCTATTCGTTCGAACATTCATAACTTGCAATCCTGGAACCCGATGGAGGCGTGTTATACCTTTCCAAAAAATCCTTTCCAAGACATACACAATGACATTGGGCTTGACCTTTTCTAAATCAAGAAAGACAGGCCCATGACCAAATCTTCGAGTCTTTGCAGTCAGTTCGTTGAGCTGCCTGGCGCAGTTTTCACTCGGGATTATTGTGATGGTTCTGTGTGACCTTCCTCACAGTAATTTGATTTGATTTTGATGTTGAGTTTGAAAAATTACTCTTTTTCCCTTTCAGGTTGGTTTTGGGCTTGACGTGGTTGCAACTATCTTTCTCGGGGATATCTTCGGGGTTTGATTGATGTTGACTTTTGTCTGTCTTCAGGGCTGTCTCTGAAGTTGACTTGATGATTCTCAGGGCTATCTTTGGGGATATTAATTTGATGATTTCCTGAGGCCGTCTCCGGGGGTCTGGTTTGATGATTTCTCGGGGCTATCTCTAGGGATCTGGTTTGATGATTTCTCGGTACTGTCTCCGGGGATCTGGTTTGATGATTTCTCGATATTATCTCCGAGGGTTTGGTTTAATGATTTCCTGGTGCTATCTCCAGGGGTCTGGTTTGATGATCTTCCAGTGCTGTCTCTGGGGGTCTGGTTTGATGATTTCCCGGTGCTGTCTCTGGGGTCTGGTTTGATGATTTCCCGATGCTGTCTCCGGGGGCCTTGTTTTATGATTTCCCGGTGATGTCTACGGGGGTCTGGTTTGATGATTTCTCGGTGCTGTATCTGGAGGTTTGGTTTGATGATTTAATCCTCCAGGGCTATCTCTAGAGTGTGAAAGGACGCCTTTGCACTCCTACAAGGTTAGTTAACAAGAATGAGAAATTTCGATTGTCTACAGATGCCCCTCTTTATCATGTTTATGCAATGCAATGGAATGAACAGGATAACAATTGATATACATTGGAAATATAATAAATACAAATATAATGCAATGCATAGTTGGGTCAGCTGCCACAAGTTGTATCAGCACCCATTATCTATTATCTGTTGGGGATGCCTTTTATGGCTGATACCACTGTACCTTCTAAATTTGGCGTTGGGGTTATCGCCAATGCTCTCTTTTCTAGATACGCTTTATGGTTTTACCTTTGTTGGGGATATTCCTCTTTTAACGAGTGACTTCATTGGGAATTCCTGATGCTATGCTGGAATTGTCACCAACGGTTTGGATTTCTATCCGGTTGATGCTGACATTCCTGTCGGGGATAGAATTCTTGATACCTACTCGAACGGTAGTTTACAATGGTTTGACCATCATCGAACCTTCTCGATGGCTACTCGAACGGTAGTTTACAACAGTTAACTATTACTGAACTTCTTTGATGCCTACTCGAATGGTAGTTTACTGGGTTGACCATCACCAAACCTGCTTGATGCCTACCCGAACGGTAGTTTACAATGTTCGACTGAACTGATTTGATGCCTACTCGAACGGTAGTTTACAGGATTGACCATCACCGAACTTCATCGATGCCTACTTGAATGGTAGTTTACAACGGTCGACTGAACTGATTTGATGCCTACTCGAACGGTAGTTTACAGGGTTTACCATCATCGAACATCCTCAATGCCTACATAAACGGTACTTTACAACGGTCGGCTGAACTGATTTGATGTCTACTCGAACGGTAGTCTACATGGTTGACCATCACTGAACCTCTTCGATTCCTACTCGAATGGTAGTTTACAACGGTCGGCTGAAGTGATTTGATGCCTACTCGAATGGTAGTTTACAGGGTTGACCATCATCAAACCTCCTCGATACCTACTCGAACGGTAGTTTACAACGGTCGGCTGAACTGATTTGATGCCTACTCGAACGGTAGTTTACAAGTTTGACCATCATCGAACCTCCTCGATGCCTACTCGAACTGTAGTTTACAATGGTCTACTGAACTGATTTGATGCCTACTCAAACGGTAGTTTACAGGGTTAAGCATCACCGAACCTCCTTGATGCCTAATCGAACGATAGTTTACAACGGTCGACTGAACTGATTTGATGCCTACTCGAACTGTAGTTTATAGGGTCGACTAGCACCTAACCTCCTCGATGCCTACTCAAACGGTAGTTTATACCGGTCGACTAAACTGATTTGATGCCTACTCGAACTGTAGTTTACAGGGTTGACCATCACCGAACCTGATGCCTACTCGAACGGTAGCTTACAATGGTGGACTGAACTGATTTGATGCCTTCTTGAAAGGTAGTTTATAGGGTTGACCATCACCGAACCTCCTCGATGCCTACTTGAACGGTAGTTTACAACGGTCGACTGAACTGATTTGATGCCTAAGCTGGAGATTTCTTGTATAACATATTCCATCATTGGTCCTTCCCGATGAAGATAGTTTTCCACGGTCGTTCTTGCCAATTTTTTGGATGCCATTCTAGGTTGATGCCAGTGACTTGTAATGTTAAATTCCCTGATCTTGGCGGAAATAACTTTCAACAGTTTACAACATCGGCCCTTTCCCGATGCTACGCCGGGGTTGTCGCCAACGGTTTGTAACATCAGATACTTTGGTCTTTGCTGAAATAATTCTTAACGATTTACACCACCGGGCCCTTCCCGATGTTACGTTGGGGTTGTCGCCAACGTTTCACACTGTCAGGTACTCAGATCTTCGTCAAAGCAGTTTTCAACGATTTTCATCACCGGACCCTTCCCCGATGCTATGCTGGAGCTGTTACCAATGGTTTGAATCACCAGATCCCTCTCCGATGCTATGCTGGAGCTGTTACAAACGGTTTACAGAAGATTTTCAGACTTCAAAGTTTGACGTCCCATTTCAGGGTTTCAGGCCTTTTTCTCTCAATCGCGTAGAACCTTTTTTTGCTGATTTGACTTTTTGGCCTTAAATTTGATCGAGTTGGAGGGAGTGGGACCCACCTTGGGTTGGTGTACTAATGAATGGCCACCTAGTCATGCCTATGTGCATGCGAATAGTCCGTTTTACAAAGGAGACTCTGACAAAAAAATTTACGAGTCTGAGCATTTAATATGCATGCAATTTTAACTCTACTGAGGAAGTATGTTAAACTAATGCATGCTTTCACATAGGCTATGTAAGGACCGAGAATTTTACATGATTATATGTGTAAATTTTTATGAATAAATTTTTTTTTAGAAAGTATTTGAATCATATAAGTGAATATGTGAATTAAGCTAGATAGTTAATTTATTTATTAACTAAGATGAATACTTAATCAATTTGATTAAAGAATAGTAATATAAGTTATGTTAAAAATTAACATAGCTTGAATGTTAACCTTGAAGGGTAAATTAAAAAGAGTTATAATCTTTAAGTGATTAATTATTGATATGAATTATATATAGTGATTATATTAGTGGTAATAACTTATCAAGCCATTTAGGGCTAATTAAGTTAATAAACTAATAGAATATATGATGACTTATGTGAATTATGTACGTGATTAAATAAATATACATTATATAATGTGTATATATTTATTTAGCATAAAAAGAGAGTTAAGAATAAAGTTTTGTTACCTAATATATATTTTAGGTATGCGAATTAAATAACCTAAGGGTTGTAATATGGAATAATGTTAGTATTTAAAATATATACTAACCCTAAGAGATTTAGTTTATATATCTCAATTAGTTAATTTTATAATTTAATTAAAGTAAGTCTAATTGGGTTATAAAATTAAAAGTATATGAATGATTATTTAAATTACAAATAGGTGTAATGGAAACATTAATTAAATGATTAGGGTAAGATAGAATCAAAAGTATTGAACTATGTTTATTTCATGGCCCAATTAATTATTTTAGGGAGCCCAAAAGATTAAATGAGTGGCCCAACTTTTAGCCCAAATGAAGAGGGACTCATTGGACATTTAGTAAGCTAAATAAGACATTAAAAGAAAACAAAATGGGGAGAAAAGAAGCCCATAATTTCGGCCCAAGTAAGGAGGAGAAAAGGGGAGTGTATCTAATTATTTAAATTACCTACTCCTACCTAACCTAAGCAAGGTGTCACATTCCAAGTTAGCCACCATCTTTCACCAAAGCTACAAGTAATCTTAAGTTTACAAGCTAAAGAAATCTTAAGAGAAAGCAAGAGAGAAGTTGGGAGGTTACACATACTATACATATTGTATCTATACATTAATTTTGTTTATAAATACTCCTTATCTATTTTGCAAGTAAAACTATTTATTTCATTCTCCAAGTTAGCTATCAACAAAAACCAAAAAGAGAGAGAGAGAGAGAGAGAGAAGGATTTCGGCTAGATCTAGAGGGAGAGAGGTAGAGATTTTGCAACTTCAAAGTTCCATAAACGAACCATAAAAAGAAGAAGGAAGGAAATCAAGCAAAGGTATAAAAAAAATTTAACCTTAATTTGATATTATTTCCGTTTTATTTTGGTTTGATGTTTGATGATCTAAAGTTTATGATCTTGAGATCTAAAACCTTAGATCTATGTGTTAATAAGTGTTTCATGTTTAGATTTAACCCTTTTGAGTGTCAAAAGTTGAATCTAAAGCAAGAAATGAAAACTAGTTTTTCAAAAGTTAGAAAACACTAATATGTTTCTACTTTGTAAGCTTATAACTTGAGAGCTATAACTTATTTTTGCGATCCGTTAAATAGGGGTACTGGATATATAAGTTAAATACTAAACCCAAGTGGTAGCACTCAAAATCAATGTGTTTACAAGTAATGATAACTGTTTTAGTTAAAACAGTCTAGGTTTTTCAAGAAAGGGAGATAAAACTTGCTGATCAGTCACTTTTCGTCAACTTTTTATACTTTAAAATTCAAAAAATAATTGGAGAGATAATATAAGAGGTTATGTGAGTCCTAAAAAAATTTGAGAATTTGTGGCCATGTAGAATGAGAGTTATGGCTGATACGGTGAATGACTACTTTCAAAAGTACACCCGAATAACTCTTTGTGGTTAACTCCAACAATTATAAATTTTTACTGGAAGTACATATATATAACAAGAACATACACTGTAAAGTTCAGAAATTTTGAACAAAGTTTTGATTTATGATAAATGTAGCAATATTTGGTTGTTTTGGACTATTTAAATATTGTAAATGGATTGTAAAAATTACAGGAAAAATATATTTTCATAAGGGAGTTATAATTTGTCAAATCCCCGAAAAGAAACATTTTTTGAGTTGTTTTAGTATTTTCCATATAAATAATTGAGTTATGAATCAATGAATTAAACTAATTAGGTGATGTTAAAAATTGGGAAAATAGGACTTTATGGCTTGAAAACCCTATATATGATATATGCAGATTTTAGATGGGGGTTTTGGTTATTTGTGATAAGATATTAGGTGTATGGCCTTTTAAAATGATTAAATAAATTAATTAGTAAAGTATAAATAATTAAAATAAATTGCTTAATTATTTAATAAATGATTAAAATACTATTAAATAATTAATAATATTAGACTAAGATATTATTAAGTAATTAATAATATTTAAGTTAAATTAAAATATTATTAAATAACTAATAATATTAGTTAAGAATTTAAAATGTTATTAAATGATTAATAATATTAGTTAAGGATTAAAATATTATTAATAAATGATTAATAATATTAGTTAAGAATTAAAATATTATTAAATAATTAATAATATTATGGGATGAGTAAGATATTATGAAATGATTAATAATAGTATGAGGTGCGTCAGACATTATTAAATGATTAATAATACGTGCGAATGAATAAAATAGTATTAAATAATTAATAATATTAAATGAGAGTTTAAAAGAGGAGTTAAGTTATTGAGTTAGACATTCAATATACTATATTGAATTATATAATGAATTGAAAATTTAATATGTTAGGAAGGAAATACAGTTTGAATTCAGCTTGCTGAATTGATGTATTTGGTTTGCTGGATTCGTAAACAGTTTACCAAGTTATAATAAGAACTTATAAAATGAAAGAGTAAGTCTTAAATTTAAAGTAGTACAGTCGTACTCTTTAATGGTTGATGTATAGTATCTGGGCTAAACGATTCTTTTAGGGAGCGGAGGTATATAAAAACTAGCTACCGATCTAACTCGCTGTGAAAAAATAGTGTAGACAAGACGGAAAACTAGTTTGTTAGTTGTTTGTGGGAAACCACTCAGTATACTATATTGAATAGTATTAAAGACTCGATGTGTGCTAGATTTAGACTTGTGAATACGTATGGTGTTAAGGTGTTATCCAAATGTTTGATTATGTGATTACATGTTAGATAAATTACTATAAGTAAAATATGTGATGCTAATTGAGAGATCGATTTTATTAATGATAAGACTTACAAAACAAGTTAATGTAAATTGCGTAGCAGTAGTAAACGAATCAGGCAAGTTCCCTAACTCAAACTCGAGTTATTATTTTTCAAGCATGTTAGTGGATAATTATTGTGGATTATTCCACATCTAAGATTATTATTGAATATTCGCATTTATTGCAAGTTTTCTAACTCAACTTGAGTTATTAATTTCAAAGCGTGATTAGTGAATAATTATTGTTAGTTATTCACATCCATAATGATTATTGTTATTCGCACATAGTGCAATTGATTCTTGTTCTATTATTTAAACTGTTTATGAGCCATGTCTCAGCTAGTTGTTTTGGCGAGACTAATATTTCTAAAGCATGAAACATTCTATTTATTATTAACTGAATTATTATTGGTAGATCTATGTCATTGATTTCGGCTAGATCAATATTGATATTATATGTTGAAATCATAGTATTTCTTTGAAAGTAATCCAAACCATATTATTATTTTTTATATTATAAGGAATGTCATTATTGTTGGGTTTGTACGAAATCGTGACGCAATCAAATTGCAAAAATTAGCGGAAGCATGGTATATCAGAGTTTAAAAAATTTCTACAAAACCATTACCCGGATCATCCTTTATGCAAATTATTAATTTAAAACGATAAATAAGAAGTTATGGAATCATACCCTTGTAGAACGAAGCTTCCACAGGTACTAGTTCAACTCCTTGTTCTTCGTGATCTCCTTGAATTTCCGGGTTAGATTCCTTCCTTTGATCAACGTTAGCCACCCAAGTGTTTGGCCTCTAGAGGTGATCCACCAAGGAAGATGAATTATCAAGAAGGAGGGTGTTTGGCTTAACCTTAGTTTTCTATCCTCTATAGAAAAGGAGTACTCTCCAACAATTGGAATTGCATCATCTAATATCTATTATAAGACTTCTCTTATATAGACATTGGTCAACCCTTCTAATCCTATTAGACATGGGATTTCTTTTAATTAATTAAACTCCTTTAATTAATTTAGGCTTCCCACCACATGGGAATAATTAATTAAATTTATTTAATTAATTTGTCTCCTAATCTTATTAGGAATAAATGAGAGTACTAAATATTAAATTAATTACTAAACTCCTTTAGAAATTAAAATAATAATAATTGTAATAATATTAATAAGACTCCTCTTATTAATTTATATTTAATATTTCCAAAATATTAAATAATAAACATTAAGCTATTTAATTTATTCTATCACCATAGATTAAATTAATTATACTTAATGCATTATTACGATTATGCCATTACCTTCTTAAATAATTATTCTTCCTTTTATGGTGTGACCCTTTAGGTTCTCCATATTAAACCGGTTGTGAATAAATCAATTAAAACAATTTTAATCTTATTTAAATAAATAAATTAAACTAATAATCTATTTAAATAAATAATATTTATTCTACAATAGGGATAAGCCTCCCTAGCGATCAACGACTTTCCAGATAATATAGATTTCAACATTAATCATAAAAGAACCTGTGAGTTAATAGTTACCATACAATTCAATCCTTCCACCATACAATGTCCCAATTAAATATAAGACATGGATTTACTGTCAAGTCTTATTTTATTTAATTATATGTATTTCGATTAGAAAATGCACAACTCCAAATAATGCAAATTAAAAACTCCTTTCTAATTTCATTTCACCTTGGCCAAGGATTCCTGGGTTGTCATTTAACGAATCACATAGGACATATCTCCTCTTTTACTAGAGGTGGTAGATTCTTTATTGATCATTCATTATCTCCATATGTAACTCATTATACCCAAGCATACCCTATATATATGCCTTAAAAAGGTCTTAAGGAATAAGTCAAAGTATAATTTGTTACATACAAGATACTATGATGATCTCAAGTCCAAGGATCACTTGTACTACTATCACATTAGGAATTCCTATTGACATGCGAGTAAAACTCCATTAGGTATTCCATAGCGAATCACGTTCAGTGAACTTATTCTCCAATAAGCACCTACATACTTGCTTTAGTGTCTCCACACAAATGATCATGAGATCAATCATCCTCATCCAATGAACAAGCAACATATGTACCAATCTATCCGGATTTACTAATCCCCTTTTTAGTAATCCCACGATTGGGAACTATTTTAGTTTTAGAGCTTTCTAAGAATTTAGATCTCATTAGCATGATCATCATCATGATTCTAAAAGCATTGCTTAAAACTATGGGTTATTTACATATTATAAAAAACAGCACCATGTAGATAATTAAATGCCTTTAATAAATGAATATTTTTTTTAATAAATAAATAAGATTGTTTACAAAGTACATGCTTTATCATCATACATGATTGGCTTGTATGCACACTACTATCAATCTCCCACTTGCACTAAAGCCAATCGCCATGGTATCTCATACCCAACTTCTCTAAGTGACGATCAAACTGCTGTTGTGTTAAAGCTTTAGTTAATGGATCTGCAATGTTGTCTTGAGAGTCTACACTCTCCTCTTTCAATGATTTCTTTAATCAAAGTGCCGCAACACATGTTTAGATTCAAGATGAGACTTAGGAACTATTCCTAGTTCTGTAATGAACTTTTTATCTAAAACATCAACTTGCAGCTTCACTTACAGTTATATACTCTGCCTCTGTCACTGAATCAGCAACTATTTGCTGCTTGGAACTCTTCCAACTCACTACGCCTCCGTTCAAGGTAAAAATATACCCCAAAACAGATTTACTGTCATCTTGGTCCGTTTGAAAACTTGAGTCTGTGAAGCCCTCGAGTTTTAATTCAGACCCACCGTAGACAAGAAAAATATCTTTAGTCCTTCTCAAGTACTTTAGGATATTCTTCACTGCCTTCCAGTGCTCTTCTCCAGGATTCGACTGGTATCTGCTCATTACACTAAGTGAATGAGCAACATCCGGTCTAGTACATATCATACCGTACATGATAGATCCTATTGCAGAAGCATAAGGGATCTTACTCATTCGGTCTCTCTCCTCAGGTGTCTTTGGGGCTTGTTTCTTGGAGAGATGTATTCCATGGCTCATCGGCATGAGACCTCTTTTGGAATCTTCCATGCTAAATCTCTTTAGCATTGCATCAATGTACGTTCCTTGGGATAAACCAAGCATCCTTTTAGATCTATCTCTATAGATCTTTATCCCCAAAATATAGGATGCTTCTCCCAAGTCCTTCATGGAGAAGTGTTTAGATAACCAGATTTTAATTGATTGTAGTATAGGAATGTCATTCCCTATCAGTAATATATCATCAACATATAATACAAGGAATGAAATTACGCTCCCACTAACCTTCTTGTACACACATGGTTCATCGTCATTTTTGATAAAATCAAACTCTTTGATTGTCTCATCAAAATGAATGTTCCATCTACGAGAAGCTTGCTTCAATCCATAAATGGATCGTTGCAGCTTACAGACTTGATTTATTCCAACCTTTGAAACAAATCCCTCTGGCTGTGTCATATACACATCCTCCTCAAGTTTTCCATTGAGGAAAGCCGTTTTCACATCCATCTGCCAGATCTCATAGTCGTTATAAGCTGCAATTGCAAGCAAAATCCGAATGGACTTGAGCATAGCTACTGGTGAAAAGGTTTCATCATAATCAACTCCTTGTCTTTGTTTGAAACCTTTTGCAACCAGTCGGGCCTTATAGGTCTCCACCTTGCCGTCCGCTCCAGTCTTTCTTTTAAAGACCCATTTACACCCAATAGGCTTAATGCCTTCAGGTGGTGAAACCAAAGTCCATACTTTGTTTTCATACATGGAGTCCATTTCGGATTTCATGGCTTCAAGCCATTTCCCTGAGTCTTTATTACTCATGGCCTGTTCGTAATTCAATGGATCATCATCATTCATGATGCGTACCTCATCGTCATCCTCTACAACGAATCCATACCTCTCAGGTATCTTCGGTACTCTTCCAGATTTACGAACAGGGTGTGGTATAGTAGGTTCTTCTACTTGGTCAGGTACCTGACTTTGATCCGTGGTAATTTGTGGTTCTTGAGCTTCTTCAAGATATATCTTACTCCCACTGACCCCTTCATGGATAAACTCCTTTTCCAAGAAGGCAGCATGTTTCGCAACAAACACCTTTTGATCAGTTGGATGATAGAAATAATACCCTACAGTTTCTTTAGGGTATCCCACAAATCTACACTTTTCGAATTTAGTTTGTAGCTTATCATGTTCAAACTTTTTGACATAAGCTAGACAACCCCAAGTCTTAACATGCTTAAGATTTGGTTTCCTCCCCTTCCACATCTCATATAGAGTCTTTGGGGCGGATTTGGTAGGTACCTTGTTAAGCAGGTATGCAGCCGTTTCTAGGGCATATCCCCAGAAGGAAATTGGAAGGTCGGTAAAACTCATCATGGATCGAACCATGTCTAACAGTGTTCGATTTCTCCTTTCAGATACTCCATTTAACTGTGGTGTACCTGGAGGAGTCCATTGTGAGATTATACCATTTTCTTTGAGACAATTGAGAAACTCACAGCTTAAGTATTCTCCGCCTCGATCTGATCGAAGTATCTTTATACTCTTGCCCGTTTGTTTCTCTACTTCACTTCTGAACTCTTTGAACTTTTCAAATGATTCTGACTTGTATTTCATTAAATACACATATCCAAATCTTGAGTGATCATCAGTGAAAGTAATAAAATAAGAATACCCACCCCGTGCACTTGTTGTCATAGGCCCACAAACGTCTGTGTGAATCAATGTCAACAACTCTGTAACTCTTTCTCCTCTTCCACTAAAAGGAGATTTAGTCATTTTACCCATGAGACAAGATTCACAAGTTGGATATGATTCATAATCGGATAGCTCGAGGAGCCCATCTTTATGCAACTTGGATAATCTTGTTTCATTGATATGACCGAGTCTACAGTGCCACATGTAGGTATAATTAATATCATCTCTTTTCCTTTTCTTAGTTTGTTCAATTTGAAATATATTTTCTTGTAAGTCAAGTGTATAAAGTCCATTTCGCAAATTTCCAATACCATATAAAACATCGTCTTTATAAATAGAACAACTATTGTTCTTTATAACAACGTTAAATCCTTCCATATCCAATACAGAAATTGAAATAATGTTTTTAATAATATTCGGAACATAATAACAATTATTAAGATAAATGGACTTGCCCGAAGGCATTGCTAAATAATAAGTTCCTACAGCTAATGCAGCAACCTTTGCTCCATTCCCTACTCGTAGGATCACCTCATCATTGTTCAGCTTTCTACTTCTGACCAGTCCCTTCACATTATTACATATGTGAGAACCACAGCCGGTATCCAATACCCAAGTAGAATTTTGACTTTCTGAAAAATTAATTTCAATCATGAACAAACCTTGATTGGAAGTCGAAGCTTCTCCAAGCTTCTTGTCTGCCAGAAACTTCTTGCAGTTTTTCTTCCAATGACCCAGCACGTTGCAATGAAAGCACATTCCTTTAGCTGGTTCAGGTTTCTTTTGTTCCTTTTCTTTCCCCTTTCCCTTAGCCTTCTTGGATTTCTTCTTTTCAGAAGATACCTTAGGTCTCTTCCTTTTATTGGAAGAATCCACCATCAAGATATGGTTCTTCTTGGATGGGAAGTGACCTTCTGCAGTTTTCAGCATGTTAAGCAGCTCAGGCAAGCTGACATCTAGCTTATTCATGTGAAAATTAACCACAAACTGCGAGAAGGTCTCAGGGAGTGACTGCAAGACCAAGTCTTGACTCAACTCCCCATCCATGACGAACCCAAGCTGTCCAAGGCGTTCAATCAAATTGATCACTTTCAGGACATGAGTCTCGATGGCAGTACCCTCGGTCATCCGAGATCGGAAGAGCTCCTTAGATATCTCATATCTAGCAGTCCTACTCTGTTCACCATACAACTCCTTGAGGTGAAGCAGCATAGCAGGAGCATCCATTTTTTCGTGCTGACGCTGAAGCTCGTTATTCATGGATGCGAGCATGATGCATTGAGCCACAGATGCATCATCTTGCCACTTATTGAAAGTGACAATCTCTTCCTCAGAGGCTGTTTCTGAAACAGATTCAGGGACAGTTGAATTTAGGACATAAGAAATCTTTTCAGCAGTGAGAACAATTCTCAGATTTCTTAGCCAGTCCTCATAATTCGGCCCGGTAAGCTTGTTTGCATCAAGTATGCTTCGTAGTGAGATTAGTGATTTAGACATTTTTAAAATTCTGCATGTGAAAAATAACATTTTAGCAAACATTCTTTTATTAATTTTGCATACCAAAATAAATTTAGGTCTTTATTTTAAATTGGTATCTCCCACTATTTTCATCAAACTATATTACCCTCACTTATATAGTTCGGCAACATCTAATTAAAGATTTGCTAGTGAGAATAAGGATCCCATTTCAAATGTATATAACCTTGTGGATAGCACAGCAAGCGATATACAAATAAATAGGTAGACAACTCTTGTCAATTACAACACTATATAACTCCTTTTATTTTGCCTCTTAAATCATAATGGTCAAGTGTGTGCACATCCGAACTAAAATGATTTAAGTTAAGTCCAGCCTAGCACTTCCATAAATTCAAAAAAGAAAAATGTTCGTCCTTGTGGATAGCACAACAAGACTAGATCGTTCAATTTTCTTGATAAGCATCAAATGTGATTAATTAACATCTTAAATACGCAATACTCGCCTTGTGGATAGCACAACAAGCTCATATTAAATATTTAATACTCTATTAATTTATCATGCTAGAAGGCGACGTTCGATATTCCAAATATCATTTGAACGCTTCGGACTTAATATTATTTCTTTGAGGGGTTTGTTATTATTTGTCTCATCTTGTTTAGCGCGCATGCACATATATATATATAAAATACGCGTCATTTTATTAAACATGCGAAGCATGTTTGCATAAAATATAATATATATAATATTTAGCATGCAATATAGAATATTATATTCTACCCGGATTGATTATGGACTTTTATTCTAGTTTGGTTCACTAGAGCCACCAAGTGAACCAAAAGGTCAAACCTAGGAGTGCAAGAATTTAAATTTAAATATAACTATTACATTTAAACACGGGCTCCATACAAACGGGTCTTCACGCGCTCCTTGCTCCCTGGTCTCCAATTTCTTCAAGATAATTCTAACTATTCTTATTACATTAAACTATTTAATTTAAATAGAAACCTTGATCAACAGTCAAGGGGAAGTACATAGGAGGGAGATAGAATTTTACATCAAGAAAAAAAAAATTAGAGAAGACGAGGTACGCAGACCCCATTTAATAAAACCCATTCATTCAAGCATTCAACTAAAATAAAATCCAATCACATTGGTCAAATAGTCCATAATCAATCCCCATTTATTTTCATACATATCACCATATATATCAATAAATAAATATTCATCTCATGAATTAAAACATTCCATATATATATGAGTATCGTTTAATGGGCAATTTTAAATTGCATGAAATCCAATTTCAAGATTAAAATAAACTCTTTATTTTAATTATAAAATTATTTAAAATATAATATATAAATATATCATATTTATTTTTTTTTTTAAAAAATCACCTTCTTTTATTAAAAGAGTCCTGCAGGTTTATTAAAAAAGTCCTTTCCTGATGGGTCACCTTCTTTTTGGAGTAAGAAAGAGACAACACCTTTTCTTTGCAGAATTCAAGATTAGCACCAAAAAAAAAAAATTGTGATTCGTCCCAAAAATAGTCTTTTTTTTTTTTTTAAATATAATTTTATACAATAAAATTATGCCCAATAAATTATTTTAAATACATACCCATATGTATATGAAATCAAAAATAAATTAATAATTGCATAAAGATTTGGATCTGATGCCACTGTTGGGTTTGTACGAAATCGTGACGCAATCAAATTGCAAAAATTAGCGGAAGCATGGTATATCAGAGTTTAAAAAATTTCTACAAAACTATTACCCGGATCATCCTTTATGCAAATTATTAATTTAAAACGATAAATAAGAAGTTATGGAATCATACCCTTGTAGAACGAAGCTTCCACAGGTACTAGTTCAACTCCTTGTTCTTCGTGATCTCCTTGAATTTCCGGGTTAGATTCCTTCCTTTGATCAACGTTAGCCACCCAAGTGTTTGGCCTCTAGAGGTGATCCACCAAGGAAGATGAATTATCAAGAAGGAGGGTGTTTGGCTTAACCTTAGTTTTCTATCCTCTATAGAAAAGGAGTACTCTCCAACAATTGGAATTGCATCATCTAATATCTATTATAAGACTTCTCTTATATAGACATTGGTCAACCCTTCTAATCCTATTAGACATGGGATTTCTTTTAATTAATTAAACTCCTTTAATTAATTTAGGCTTCCCACCACATGGGAATAATTAATTAAATTTATTTAATTAATTTGTCTCCTAATCTTATTTGGAATAAATGAGAGTACTAAATATTAAATTAATTACTAAACTCCTTTAGAAATTAAAATAATAATAATTGTAATAATATTAATAAGACTCCTCTTATTAATTTATATTTAATATTTCCAAAATATTAAATAATAAACATTAAGCTATTTAATTTATTCTATCACCATAGATTAAATTAATTATACTTAATGCATTATTACGATTATGTCATTACCTTCTTAAATAATTATTCTTCCTTTTATGGTGTGACCCTTTAGGTTCTCCATATTAAACCGGTTGTGAATAAATCAATTAAAACAATTTTAATCTTATTTAAATAAATAAATTAAACTAATAATCTATTTAAATAAATAATATTTATTCTACAATAGGGATAAGCCTCCCTAGCGATCAACGACTTTCCAGATAATATAGATTTCAACATTAATCATAAAAGAACCTGTGAGTTAATAGTTACCATACAATTCAATCCTTCCACCATATAATGTCCCAATTAAATATAAGACATGGATTTACTGTCAAGTCTTATTTTATTTAATTATATGTATTTCGATTAGAAAATGCACAACTCCAAATAATGCAAATTAAAAACTCCTTTCTAATTTCATTTCACCTTGGCCAAGGATTCCTGGGTTGTCATTTAACGAATCACATAGGACATATCTCCTCTTTTACTAGAGGTGGTAGATTCTTTATTGATCATTCATTATCTCCATATGTAACTCATTATACCCAAGCATACCCTATATATATGCCTTAAAAAGGTCTTAAGGAATAAGTCAAAGTATAATTTGTTACATACAAGATACTATGATGATCTCAAGTCCAAGGATCACTTGTACTACTATCACATTAGGAATTCCTATTGACATGCGAGTAAAACTCCATTAGGTATTCCATAGCGAATCACGTTCAGTGAACTTATTCTCCAATAAGCATCTACATACTTGCTTTAGTGTCTCCACACAAATGATCATGAGATCAATCATCCTCATCCAATGAACAAGCAACATATGTACCAATCTATCCGGATTTACTAATCCCCTTTTTAGTAATCCCACGATTGGGAACTATTTTAGTTTTAGAGCTTTCTAAGAATTTAGATCTCATTAGCATGATCATCATCATGATTCTAAAAGCATTGCTTAAAACTATGGGTTATTTACATATTATAAAAACAGCACCATGTAGATAATTAAATGCCTTTAATAAATGAATATTTTTTTTAATAAATAAATAAGATTGTTTACAAAGTACATGCTTTATCATCATACATGATTGGCTTGTATGCACACTACTATCAATTATATGATATTTTAGTCATAAAATAATTTTCTTGCAATTTTCTAAATTCGTTTGCTATTTTTAAATAGGCTAAAATAGTCCAAAATAGCAATATTTATCATAAATTATTCTTTTGTCCAAAACTTCTAAAAATCATACGGTAGCTACATATTAACCAACACAGTCTCATGTAAAAATTTCACATTTGTCTGAGTTGAACTCACTGCGTTTTTATATTTTACTTTCAAAATCACACTTTCTTATAAAATTCATATCTCCTTTTCTAGACATCCAAAAATCCCCATATTTGGAAAGGACCTAGTTAACTTGATATATTATCATACTACAAAAGTCCAAAATTTTTAGAACAACAAAAGTGGCTGAAACAGCACTCACCAAAAATGACCAGAAAACTCATTTGATTTTTTTTAGATTTTTGTCGGCAGGGAGTGTTTTACGAAAAATGATACTACGGTTGATCCGTTTAACATTTTTCAGTGATACCACTTGGGTTTATTAGATAACTCATGTGTCTAACTCACCTCTTTGACAGACAGATCATAATAATAATTTGTAGATTTTAAATGGTAAAGGTCCAAAGTGGACTGAAATTCAGGGTTTCTTGAGCCAAAAATAGATTTTGTTCTTCTTTGTTCAAGCTCTTCAACCCTTAAAATGGCTAGATCTATGCATGAAACATCATATATCATATAGATCTACCCTTATATGATTTGATATCATAAAATCCATCACTTGATCTAAATTAAAATACAATAAACTAGCTAGAGTTTTGAGTTTATACCTTTGGTGTTCTTCCTCTAGCTTCTTTCTTTTTCCTTTCTTCTCTTCTTCTTCTCTCATTCCTCTCTTTTTCATGGCTGATCTATCTCTCTTTCCCTCTATTTGGTTGGACAAGAAGGGTGGAAATAAGGAGAGAGAGAGAGAGAGTTTCTTTTTTTTCCTTTCTTTCTTTTTCTTTCTTTTTTTTGTTTTGTTAAGTTAGTATAGAAAATTAAGACCAAGGGCAAAGTAGTCTTTAACCATCACTAAAAAAGGGCAAAATATCCCATTATTTTGGGTTACTAAATAAATCTTCATTGGGCTATCTAATAATTTCTTGGGCCATGTAATTGAACATAGTCCAATACTTTTAATTTATCTTATCCTAATCATTTAATTAGGGTTTCTATTCACTCAATTGTGTTATAAATCCTTACTCATGTACTTTTAATTTCTTAACCCAATTAGACTTGCTTTAATTATGTTATAAAATTAATTAGTTGAGATGTATAAAATAAATCTCTTAGGGTTAGTATATAATTTAAATACTATTATTCTCCCATACCATAACACTTAGGTTATTCAATTTCTCATTCCTAATATATAATTAGGTGACATTAGTTTCTTTTATTTGTTTATATAATAAACAAATATAACCATCACATAATATTCATACCAAATAATTTATAACTTTGAGACATGTCCCACAAATCTCATACTGTATTTATCCTTATCATTCGTTTTGGTAAAATATATATAGCACTTCACTAAGTATATATATATATATATATATATATATATATATATATATATATATATATATATATATATGTCTATAAATATACTCATCTTCTTTTAAACTCATAGAAGCTCTTCATGTAAAATTTTATTTACTTAATAAAATTTTCACATATATCATTATAAAATATCTTACACTATTCAGTTCGCATCAAATTTGTAGGTATTGTAATACCTTATCCTTAACATTCCTTCAAATACATAAAACTCCATTTCTAGTGTTTTGAAATTTTATAACCTATATTTTCTCTATTCTCATTTAAATAGTAAACCATATAGGTTTTACTTAAAAATTTTAAGTAAATCCTCAAATTCCTATCTAGATTTTATTATTTAACCTTTATTTTAATCATTTAAAATCTTATAAATTTTTGGGTTGTCACATTCTTCCCCCTTATAAGGATTCCGTCCTCGGAATCACTATTGCACCATAAGTACATATTGCCAACCATTTCTTCTAAGAATTTTGTTGTAAAAATTACAGTCTACAAATTTCTATTCTATTATTCATCAAGACTAGGTTCTCAGCTTAACCTTTATCTGATTTCATGCTCAATTTAATGAGTACATATTTCTTCCTTCTATTAGGAGCTCTTCTATCATCACATTCTTCCATGACTTCTCTCTAAGGAGTTAAAAACTTTTCATACCATGCTGAGGGGTCATATAGACCTTGAACTCTCAAGTTTAACAGTATTCAACGCAACCAAATCCAAAACATGTTATACTATGTATGTTTACAATCATGAAGAAGGTAAACTACATAGTCGGGTACGTTAGGTGATCAGCCTATCGCACCTTAGTTTTCAGAACGACTATATACGTTCTTAGATTGGAATATTTTATCTAATTAGTATATCCCCATTTTTCAGGGTTGTTCATCTCAGACTTAGCATAAGAGTCCGTACCAAAACAATTTGGTTCAAGATAATTCTCAAAGAGATACTTAAATTTTCATAAACATCTGTCTAACTGAATTAATTAGCTTAGACGTATTCCAATAATTCGAACATCAATCGAAATATTTACATGGACAAATTCAATTGGCAATAAATTATCTTTAAAATTCTGAAAATCATTTTATGACGTCATGATACTGCACTGTATTTACAGTCCGTTTGAGAATTTCGTCATTTTATGACTTTATCATACTACATCATACCATAGTAGGCTGACGATCCTTAGATCACATCCAACACTAGATAATTTTGCATTGATAACTCCATCATTTTTATCATCTCTGCACCAGGTTAAATGATGCATTAATGATATATAAAATATATTTTGATATCTCAAATCATTTTTGTCTGGCCGAAATAATTAGCGTAGACTCTTTTTTAAACAGTTCAAAACCATTAAAAAAAATCATTTTTGGTGTTATCATGCCGCAACAGGTAACGATGTGTTAGTGGTTCGAAGGCCACTTCTACAGACTTGTAACCATGTGTTGCTGATAACAAAAATTCATTTATATTTTTAAAGGCACATCCGTGCGAATTTAGCTTGATGTCAAAATTTTTTAAAGTCTAGCATAGCTAGAAGATTTGGAATACCTATGCTTCCATCATCTACTACAATTTCTCCAATGATCTATTGCTTACTAATTCTATCTATTCTATCACCATTAAAAATTAAAAATCCTCAATTATTCATCCATAACTTCTCTATACCCCAGTATAGTTTATCAAACATACCACACGTTATGAGTTCAGGAACTTTTCATAATAATATGAGTTTAGAAATTTATCCTAGCAATACATAGTTCAAGAACCAATCATGAACTGTCCATACGCTTAGGGGTTCAAAAATATACCATACGATTATGAGTCACAAACTTACCATAAGTATGAGTTTTAAGAACTCGCACCTAATCTTATATTCTCTAACTATCACATATAAATATGAGAAAAGAATCACCTTCTCATCATAGGTATATCGATAGCGCGACACTAACATTTCAATGGTTATCAATGTGATAAACTAAGTACTCGTTAGACCAAGCACAAAACCCCCGCCCATAGAAAGGATTGTACAACTCAGCTATCACATGAGTCCTCAGTTGAAATCCCACATAATCTTAGCTTCCTCTTTACTCAATATGAATTTCATTTAATCCGTATCCCATCATCTTTTTTAACTCTTTTGAGTTTAACTCGTACTATTTCATAGTACCATTTTGTATAGCAATTCTGCTATAAAATTTTTAATTAATCGATTAATCCTCTGTCCTTCTATGAACTCATCGGATCACGTTGTGATCTCTTCTTATAATCGTGTTATATTATGATTTTTTTTCTATCTTATGATCGTTTTATTTTACGATCTTCTTGTATTTCCCTTTAATCATATAACATTATGATTTTAGACTTTTCATCTTATAGATCATGTCTATTTATTATCACTTTTCATCTTTATTATTGGAGTTAGGTAACTCCGAATTCTTATCTTTATAACTTTTTAAGATTCTTCTTTGAATCTTATTTATCTTATTTTTATCTTTAATGAAAAATTTCCTGAATTCATCTCTTATCATTTAAACTCGATCTGAGTTTATTCCTTATTCCTATCTCTGCGGTTATAGCCTAAGGTAACCCTACCTAAGGTTTATAACCTACAGCTCTGATACTAACCTGTGATGCCCCCAAATTCGGGTCTCTAGAACCTCAAAACTGGTAAGTTAAGGTGCTACAAACATCTTAATAAATAACATCTTTATTCAAAACTAAATGAATACAACCTGGCTTTTAAGCCTATTAATACATTATTCCCTTCTGTTCCAGAATATGTAACCTTTACAATTGGTTATTACATTTGTAGATCGTTCATGATCTATAATTTAATTGATATTCACAAGTCTAAACCTAGCACACATCGAGTCTTTAACAGTGTTCAATACAGTATGTTGAGTGATTTCCCACAAACAACCAACAAACTAGTTTCCGTCTTGTCTACACTATTTTTCACAGTGAGTTAGATCAGTTGCTTGTATATACCTCCGCTCCCTAAAGGAATCTTTTAGCCCAGCTACTATACATCAACCATTAAAGAGTACGACTGTACCAATACTTTATCATATAACTTGTTAATTAATACTTAATCTTTCACTTTATAAGTCCTTCTTTATAATCTAGTAAGCCGAATACCTAAATCCAGCAAACCAAATGCCTAATCCAGCAACTTGGATACCTAATCCAACATCCTGGATTATCCACAACACTTTACAAGATCATAACAATTTAATTCATTTCCTTTACAACATTTATAAGTAAATATAACTCACCATCTAATTTTAACTCTCTCGTAATATATACAAATCGTTTCTTATAACTAAACGATTTACCAACTTACTAACCATTAGTTAAATTGTCAGAATAATTATGTTGAACGCTCTTTATCACAACATACATATTCTATAATCCAATATCTTCAATGATTTCTTTAATATTTGCAAAAGTTTTATTTTTGCAAGGAATGAGCACGACGGCTCAGCAAGTTCAACAGTCTACACCTTTCATGCTTTACATAGCATACAAATTTTATATACTCATGCATCAAAAAATTTAGTCAATGCATCTACCCCTGCTTCATGCATTTCTATATGCATCATACATTTCGTGATATGCATCTCTATATCGTTCATACTTATCATACAACACAATATATTCTTCATGTTATAAATTTAACACATACTTCATATATTTCATGCTTTGCATTTAGTCACATAACATTCATGTAATCAACGAGTTTATATAAAGCACGTATTACATTAGCAACCATAACATGACTTAATACATATTATCACATAAGAGCAAGTTACTGAAGAACTTGCCTCGAAGCGTTCCTTGCGCGATTAGTAGAATTTGTCCTTCCATTGTCCTACACGATTAAGTGCATATACAACCACAATTAGCTACATAATGACGTTTATTAGTCAGTTATGCTAGCTCTACTTTATTTTGTCCTTTTTAGATCTTGAGACACAATGCGCAATCACGTGTTAAAGTCTTTCTAGGACTCTTTATTGTCCATTCAATTTATTTACGTTAAACCTCATTGCACATCTTATTACGTCATAAGTTGATCGACTCTAGTCGATTTAATTTGCTTTGACGATTTCTGACTCAACAGTTTATAATTACTTTTTATTTCGATGAGTTCCTAATGTCGACGCTTGGAAGAAAATAAAGTTCTTTTTGGCTCCCTTTCGTTGAAGGAGAGGTCCTTTTATTTTGGTGTTGTTTTCCATCCTCTCTTATCCGGGGGAAAAAGAGAGAAATGCCCATATTCCCTAATTTGATATTATTCTACCCTTTCGCTTTCGCTATGTCTTTGGGGATTCTATTTAAAGGGTGAATTTGTAGGAAATTGGTGTCGACATAAGTATCGACGATTTTGAAAAGATTGATTTTATTTTGATGATTGGACTGAATGAGACAGAGTCGCCAGTTGGTATTTTGAAAATGGATGTACCAACTCATCCGAGTTTTAATAGTTTTTTGCAAGATGATCCAATGCTTGACTCCAAAAGATTGGTCTTGAAACCCGAGATTCGTGGAATCCGGGGGCTAGGTTAAGCGGGGGAAAGGTGTTAGGCACCCCCCCGACTCCCGTTCAAGCACGGTACCACATCTTATTGATTTTCTATGCATAAAGTGGGTATGTGTGTGTATGTGTGTCTGTGTGTGTTTGATTTTGAAAGCTTTATTAGTTTTTTTCTAAGTCTTTATTTTGGGGTGACTTGAAAGTAGTGCTGTACCTCTTTTGCGCCTAGGTACGAAGGATTTGATTTGATAAAAAGTTCATTTTTAACAAGATATATGAATTAAAATGAGATTTTAGAAAGTATGATTTTTCAAATCCTTTGCCTGACTAGGAATCGAGGACTTCAATACTTCCTTATATTCTTTACGTTTATTACGTGATCTACCCCGAATCGCTTTATTATGATTGAAAGCTCTTTGCGGTTTTATTAGAAATCATTTTGATGATATGCATGCAAAAGAGTTAAAAAAGGGTCGGATCATTATCGGGCATGTAAGCCATCTCAATGAAGCGAGCTCCAGCAATTAAGGTTTTCACTATCACGGGATCTTGGATCCAACTTCTCGGGACTAACCCCTCGAGCTCGTTTTCAAGATCCAAATATTACATATACTGTTAGGAATATTCATAAGAATGGTATTCCTATTTTATATGATTTGATTATGATATAAATGAATGAATATGCAAGTATGCTTGCATTGACAAAAGCTGTAAAGTCCTTTGATAGATAATAAGAATATATGTACAAGGACTTATAATGAATTGATCGAATATGTTAGGTTGATCCTACATAAGCTAAACAGCTTTGTAAAGTCCTTAAAAAGAAATGATGTACAAGGACTATAAATATAGAAAGATCAAGCTTGTTAGGTTGATCTTATACAATGTAATAGATAGGCTTGTCTGATTGTCGAGCACTGCACCAGCATCGTAGTCTGCCTGGAGAGACAAGGAAGACTCGAGAACTATCAAGGCGGAATCGTAGTCTGCAAGAATAGTAGATCTCGGAGTTCGTAGTCTGCCAGGAGAAACGAGAAAGGATCGTAGTGTGTCGGGAAGAACTTTCTCAGAATCGTAGTTTGCTGAGAAAGTCATGTTCAGAATCGTAGAGACAGCCTGTCTATAAGTCGACTGAATGTCTGCCAGAGCTAAGTCAAGAATCATAGATCACACTTGAAGTAGTGGAGTCTACGGATCTAATCAAAAGCAAAAATTATAGTCGAGCCAGATTAGACGAGGATAAAAAGCATAAAGGCAGAAATCGTAGTCTGTCAAGGTCTGATCTAGGAATCGTAGTGTCTGCAGCAACAAAGCTAAATCGTAGTTTGCAGAACTAAGGCTTCCAAAAAGGTTGCTCACAACTTTAAGGGAATAATTGTAGTGTCAACACGATTCTCAATAGATGGGCATTCCCAGAATATCTAAAGCATGGAGCCTCTGGTATGAGCTACAAAGATACATTCCAAGGAAACCAGAGAGCACTCAACGAATGGTATGCAAGCTAACAGAAGATACAAGCATCAACTCAATCAACATGCATATTGAAGTTGTGAAGCCATTCGAGATGAAGTCTTCCACAAGCAAATCAGAAGAAGACTTTAGACATAGTAGCTGACTAGTGAAAGTTAGTAAGTGCAGATGCTGTCAAGAGAACAGAAGACAACGATATTGAGAATCACTCAGTATCATAGTGCTTGGCAAATGAAGAAGGAACTGATATAGTTTATACAGAGATAGCAGCCAGCTTATGAAGAACAAGACAGAAGTGATTAAGCATGGGTCAAACAATTGAAGATAGGTGAACGGGAGATCACCAGGAGAAAGAGAGCTGGGTATGCCACAAATCTGAAGTGTCTTGATATTCAGAAGAGGCCAGAACTACAAGTCAAGATATCAGTTCCTGAGATCAGTCGAGGCAAGCAAAAGTGTTGAAGCACTCCACAAGTAAAGGAAGAGGTGTTCTACATTGAAGATCTAAGAACACTCTTCAGAATCGTAGTGTTGTCTCTACCAGTCAAAGCAACATTCAACAAAGACATACTACGATAAAGGTCCAAGAACATCTGCATCAGAATCGTGGAGTTCGGGCATCTGAGTATTGAAGCACTGGCAATGAATCAATATGAAGACTGACATCCGAACGTTGCTGATTGAGAGCATCGACGCAGAAGGACAACTCCTAAGGATTCAAATCAAAGAATCAGAAAGTAGTAATAAAGATGACTACCAAGCCTGACACGAAATAGTGACATCTCTGAGGCGGTAGGTGAGAAAGTAGACTACTTTGTCATTAAAGCCAAAACGGCGCTGTCACGTCACATCAGCAGTCTGCACCAAATAACTCGAGATCTGCGAAGCAATTCAAATAGTTTTCAATGGCTACTTTCCAATGGGAAGATCATGGAAAGGTATTTAATGGACAGAGCTTTAAGGATAAGAGTTGTTGCTGAGTTGTAGATTCGTTGAGTTGTTGGAATGCTACACTGTTGACTTTACGAGTTTCACCTGAGCTAAACAGAACAAGTCTCACTGACAGTGAGACTACAAAGGTGGAAGTGAAGCAGACTTGAAGAAGGACTTGAACAGACTAAAGCTTCACTCAATAAGGATGAGAATGCCACTAAAGATGGCAGCCAAGCTGAGAGCCGAGAAGGCCAAGAAGATAGCATTCAGGAAAGTGGTTGAGCATAAAGAAGATCAGAAGAGCCACTCTATGGATCACCATAAAGAACCAGAAGCTAAACCAGAAAAGATGCAGAACCATGTCTGCATATCATTCAAGAAAGGTTCAAGGGCTGCTAAGGAACAGAAGAAGGTAACCCACAATGAAAAGCCTTAGCAGTCCTATGTGTTGATGGTGCACAGCTGATATCAAGTGAAGATGAGCTGAACAGAATGAAGATCAGCTGCACCAGAGAAGAGGTCCAAACTCAAAGCAGAATGCTGAGGACCAAGCCTAGCTGCTAAGTACAAAGATGATCAAGCTTCAAGATATCTTAGCAGCAAAGCACAAACAACAACAATAACTACAACAACAAGTAGCCAGGGCCTGAGGGGTCCTTGTCTAGAGGGACTAAATGAGTTCCAAGCCAGAGGGCTTGAAGAATTCTAAGTGAACTGAAGTTTCAGGGCTGCTGGCCTTGAAGAGTTCTTAGTGAACTAAAGGAGTTCCAAGTCGGAGGACTTGAAGAGTTCTTAATGAACTGAAGTTCCAGGGCTACGGGCCTTGAAGGAATCTTAGTGATTCAGTGTGCTGCCCATTCCTTAGTGGATTTCCTACACGAGTGCAGAAGAGTCGATTAGGAGCTTGCGTCTCTAAACCACTTAAAACCCTCTGTGTCTTTTACATTCTGTCATTTACTTTCTGTCATTACATTATGTACTTAACTACTATAACTGCTATGTATGTATTAACTACTTACAACTAAACTAACTCCAAGAATAATGTATCAATGGTTATCAATATATCAATGAAGGGGAGATTTAACTTATTCTGCTGTGCTTGAAATGATTCTTATGTTTGTCATATGCTAACTTCTTAGCAATACAAAATCGAAATGAAAAGAGTATAAAAATGCAAAGAATCTATTCAACCCCCCCTTTTAGATCTATTGTGTGCCTACTGGGAACTAACATATACAACGATATTTACGCTATTAAAACATTACAACATAAAAATCGGTCCATCGTGGGAATCAAGTTGAACCCATTCAGGGATCTCAACATTGGGATTGTTAGGCTCATATTATTTGTGCTGGATTACATATGTACAATGTCCTCGGCTTTGATATTAGGTGATTTAATCGGTTGAAATCATTGTTTTAAGCCATTTCGGACCCCTTTCGCCTCTAAATAAAGATTTAGGGTTATATGGGATAACTGGGACCATTGAAAGCAATAAATCCATAGATCTACCATGAATCTATGTCGTTCTAGCCCATGGGTTAAAGCTTCATGCTTAATAACCTCTCAAAGGCTAGATTTGGCTTAAATCTAGGTAGATCTTGCCTCCGCGATCGATTTACAATGTAATAAGCATAATATAACTGATAAAAACATAAAATCTACCAACTATTACACAATATGCTTAAAATACAACAAGTTAAACTATATTTAAACAAGATATCTCATTAATCTAGTATTTGAACAACATTTACAAAGAACGAAGCTAGAAAGTGCGTTGTTTCACCTTGGGGGACGCGTGAACAAGCGTTTTAACTCCCGTGGCCAATGTGGATCACTCCCGGGGCTTCAAGTATATACTAGATGGGATGATTAAGCTTCAAGTAGGTGTTAACAAGTTCCACCCGAGCCTTTCTCTCTAGAATGTCTATTCTCTCCCTAAAAATCCTATCTCTCTCTCAATAAATGAACTAGTGTGGGTGTTTTAATCTGCTAGAGGCAGCCACATACATACATGCGGCCAACCATATGTCTGGTTGCGGTTAGGCCAGGTGGGCCCCATAAGCTCGACAGATGGTCCTTCGGTCCCAGTTTGGCAGTATTTGACCTCCGCCGCTTCACCTTTCGGACAGTCTTTGATGAACGCAGGAGAAGAAGATCGAGTCTGACTAGATGAGGGTTCGAGAAGTCGATACTCGTGGCCGAGATATATTCTTTAGGTCTAGATATTTGTTATTTGGCTTATCTTTAATAGCACGTTGTTCGAGGTTTACTGAGATGGGGTCCGGTGATCACTGTCTCAGCTCGTCGATCCTTGCTCAGTTTGCGATATATTCGGACATCATTGGTCCTTTGCATCACTCTCGGGGTTGTCTCCAAGATGATCTGGCTCTTTTGCCTTACCTCGGGGTTGTCTCCGATGTACAATTACACTTTTGCCCTTCTGCAAGGTTAGTATAAAGAAAGCAAAATTTCGAGTGTCTACAGATGCCCCTCTTTGTCATGTTTATGCAATGTAATGGAATGAACATGACAAAATTAATAGACACTGCGAATGCATGACAAGGTATATTTGATGATGTAATGTCATGTATAATAGGTGTAATGATATGTAATATTAGAAAAGGGTTTATCCCTCAGCTGGGGAAGTTAAAGATTAAGTTATCGGGATTAAGTCGACCTGCGTTGAATTAAGTCAATGGATTGCACCATCGGGGTCATGCCGATGCCTTCACTAGGTTGTAGCCAACGGATTACATTATCAGGGATTTGCCGACCTGCGTTGGGGTTGTTGTCAACGGATTACATCATCGGGGATTTGCCGACCTACATTGGGGTTGTTGTCAATAGATTACATCATCGGGGATTTGTCGACCTGCGTTGGGGTTGTTGTCAACAGATTACATTATCGGGGATTTGCCGACCTACGTTGGGGTTGTTGTCAACGGATTACATTATCATGGATTTGCCAACCTGCGTTGGGGTTGTTGTTAATGGATTACATTATTGGGGATTTGCCGACCTGCGTTGGGGTTGTAATCAACAGATTGCATTATCTGGGATTTATCGACCTGCATTGGGGTTGTTGTCAATGAATTACATCATCAGGGTCATGCCGATGTCTTCACTGGGTCGTAGCCAATGGATTACATTATCGGGGATCGAGCCGACGCCTTCACTGATTCGTTGTCGGTGGATTACATCATCGGGGGTTGAGCCGACGCCTTTACTGATTCGTTGTCGGTGGATTACATCGTCGGGGTTGATCCGACGCCTTCATTGATTCGTTGTCGGTGGATTACATCATCGGGGTTGAGCCGACGCCTTTACTGATTCATTGTCGGTGGATTACATTATTGGGGTTTAAGCCGACGCCTTCACTCATTCATTATCGGTTAATTACATCATCGGGGGTTGAGCCGACACCTTCACTGATTCGTTGTCGATGGATTACATCGTCGGGGGTTGAGCCGACTCCTTCATTGATTCATTGTTAGTGGATTACATCGTCGGGGGTTGAGCCGATGCCTTCACTGATTCGTTGTCGGTGGATTTTGAAATGTATTCTTGATTTTGACTATTTTTCTGGTCCTTCAGTGCTCAACGTCGGGATTTCTGATCTTCGCCGAACTTTGACTGTTTTGGAGGGCTTTTTAGGGTTTTCGGGATTTAAACTGTCTCGAAAAGGTATCATCTTACATAATGTACCCAATTTGAACCCAAACTAACACGTTTTGGACATCATGTTACCAATCAGAAGGCCGCGAGGGCCACATATGGTAGCCGCATATATGGTTACGGCTGGAGCAGTTATGGTCAAGCCCGTGATCGGGCTTATACCCTCGGGAAGCCTCATTTTCACCCATTCCATTCAAAATTATTCAATTTTCTCTCTATAAAATCGAGCCCCATTTCATATTTACTCGATTCTGGCTTGATTTGGAGTGATCCGCCACCGTATATCTCTTCTACGTACTACGGGTAACATCTAGACTTCATTTTTTTATGTTTTCATTGGCAAAAACCCGTATTTCCTTTCTTAAGGGCATTAAATAAACATGTTTATGATGCAATATATGCTTACAGATCATCTTATGGATCGTATGGATGCATATATTATCACTTATCAGTTAATCTAGATATGCATTGTATCCATGTATTAGAATAACAGTTTAAATTGATGTTTAATGCTTGGTTGTGATGGTATACCCTCATAAGGTGATTTAATACATGCTTCGGGCATGTGGATAGTCCATTTTATAGAGGCGACTCTGGCAAAAAAAATTCATGAGCCAAACGTCAGGGTCCTATAGGACATGCATGATGTGATGACCTAAATTATATTTCATTATTTTAATTTGAAATTTGAAAAGAGTAAGAATATACCTGACTTGGCTTTGATTCCTACGAACTCATTATTTAGACATAGATTCTATGGGACCCAGTCATTCAACATCCTAGCGGGTTTCAGCTAGAGTTCGCCGACGGAGAGCTCCTTCTGACGTTCCTGTTCCCCAGATTATCAGACGGGTGCAGCGATTGACGAAGCCAGCTTTTTGACCTGGTGGGGAGGACCATCCTCCCATGGATGAGGAGGATCTCCCTGAGCCTGAGGTTCCGCCTCAGCCTCCTATTGTGCCTACATTTCTTCTTGGCATTGAGGTAGCTGTCCCTGATTTATTGGGTAAGGATCTGAGCCGCCATCCCTCCATTCACTTGCAGGCAAATGAGGTACACGATCTTAACCTTAAGGTCGTGTAGGTTCCGGAGTTTCCCCAGCCCAAGGGTAATATGTTCAGCATATACGATCTGTATAACTCACTACATCCAGAGTACAGGGCGGTCTTTGATTCTTGGGGATTTGAGGCTTTCTTCACCATTCCTCCCCATCTCTGCCCTTGGGGCTATATGCGAGATTTGTCCGAGCGATGGTTTCATCAAAGTCAGTCTCTCTATCTGCTGGACTACGAGGTTGTGATGACTCCTCTGGATTCGAGGTACAACACAGGTTTAGAGTTTACCGGGGACAGAGTGCCTTTGGAGCCAACCATCACTTCGACCATGGTGCGTACCCTCCTAGGGTTTGCTTCTTAGGAGCGGGACTTCAAGGCTCGCAGTGTCCGGTCGAGGAGCCTGAGCGTCGACGCGGCTCGAGGTAACTGATAAGTGGTTTTATAACTACTTATTTAGATATCAATTTACTTTTATTGTTGCTTAAACTCATGTGTTATCGTAGTTTTTCATGCATTTTTACTTTATTTTGTAGATTTCTGTATTTGAAACTCTCCGGGTGCAAATTGAGCTAAAAATGATCAATAAAGTGCTAAAAAGGAACAAAGCAGGAATTGGCTTGTGGCATGATGATGAACTGGACAGGAAGTGAGCAAGAAGTAATAAGCATGGGGGATTGACAGAAGCCAAGAGCAGCAACGATTAAGAAGGGAGTCAGAATAGGGCAGCAGGAACAATGCACTAGCAAAGCTGCAGAATTTCAGAACCTAAAGCCTGCGCAGCTGCGCCGGCTCCCTGACCATTACCTACGCAGCTGTGCTAGTCCAGCCAGTTAACTTTTACTTAAAGCATGCTGATCGAATTTTGTTGGGGCTGGAAGGCAGACTCGGCTGTGAAGGCATATAAGGGAATTTTGGCTCCACATTTCATATCCTCCTTTTTTGGGAGTTAAAGCCCTAACTTAGCATATCTCTTTTCCTTTTTTTTTTACTTTCTTGTTTAGATTAGGAGTAGAGATTAAATTTAGGTGTGTATTAATTAGTTAGTTTTCTAGGGTTTTATTAAACTTGATGGTTGAAACAAGTGGATGTTATTGAAGATTCAATATTGGATGCTTGGAGACTCAGATTTGCATTTCCTATCTCTAAACTCTCTTTGCTTTCTATTTTGTAATCTCATGATGTATATTCATATTGTGGATGGTATATTTGAGTTGTCTATGACTTCAATTATATTTTGAGGTTTCAATGGAACCTAATGAGTAGTTGATGTTGATTTCCCTTCCATATTGATTCTTATTGATTGCTATGTGGTTGTCAATTACGATTCGTGCTTACATTGCTAATTGATTCGCGACCAATTACTGTGATAACCTATGTGGACTTGAAAGATAAAATATAGGTTTAGATCTAATCATAGTAGCGGGCGATTGTATGTTCACATGACGTTGGACGTATGATTTGTGCCTAGGGTAGACATATACCAAAGCGCCGCCTGTAGCCAATTGAGAACTTGAACTTAAACCCTATTTATTTGTAAATCACATAGACATATAGTGGTTTAGGCAATGTGGGTGTTCACGTGTGTTCTATCATCTGTGGATTGCATGTAATATGGATTAGGTACATTAAAAGATAGCCTTCTCTTATTTTAGCGTTCTCGACTAACAAGCTTTGCGATTAATTTGACCTAACTGGAAGTATATCGATTGAGATGAATCATTAGGGGAAATTGGGATCTCATGCCTTCATTATCTGATTTTACTCTAGGATTTATTAGTTTAAGTTTAATTCCTTGTCTAGTTTAATTAGTTTAAATTCATTCTCTTTACTGATCGTTTAAATAAGACTGAGATGATTATGGATTATTGATTTGACAACCTTTTATCTGTTAATTCTTCGTGGGAACGATATCTGTACTTACACTTTATTACTTGTTAATTGTATATACTTCCACGAATATATTGGTTGGTAAAACGAATCAATAAGTTTTTAGCGCTGTTGCCGGGGAATTAATTGGATAACTGTTTGCTTAGTTTCAATCAAATTAGTCTTAATTTAAACATTTTATTTTTATTTTAGTTCTCTTCATTTATTCTCTTCTCAGGTGCAATGGATCTTAATTTCTATCCATGGTGTTACACAAGGAAAGAGCAACCAAGGGAAACAGGGAATGATGGACTCGACCCAATTGCTACACTTTTAGCATAGTTAGAGGTTCTCTCGAGGAAGTTGGACAGTGTCACAGCCCAACAGAGTCGAGAACCAGTAAGTACTTATGAGCATGGTGCTGGAAGCTATACGAGCCATCAGGATCCCATCAGTTATGGACAAGAGCATTATGGGGGTGATTACTCTTACAATGAGGCTTATTCTAATTATCAGGAAGATTGGGAGTATCACCAAAACTCTTCAGCGAGCTATTATCAAGACCAATACTGGGACCCAAATCCAGCATACGCACCAGAATGCACATTCCAGACTCCAACGCATGAGCCTCAATACATAGATTATGAGGGTGACACAGAAAAGGCAAGCTTGGAGGAAGGAGGTGGCATAGCATCATTAAAGGACACCTTGATTGAGTAAGCACAGTCAATTGAGAATCTTCAGAACTGGGCAGATCAAATTAGCATGGCCTTGGTGAAAGAGGAGTTGATTGAGCAAGGGATGCAGACCCATACTACAATCTATCAAGACCAATACTGCGAGTAAGGTCCAATGTATGCACCAGACCACGCATACCAATCTCTGTGTTTACAAGAAAAACAGTCACTAAAGGACGTCCTGTATAGAGCCTTAGCAAACCAAGAGGAGATGATTAGGAGCTAAGAATTTTTGAACCAAAATTTTCTGAACCAGATGGCCCTAATCAACAATACTCCTACCAGTGAGACTAAGTACATGGATCCCGAGGCTGAAACAAAAAAGGCAAGATTGGAAAGTTTGTGGGTCATTTCCATAGCATCAACAAATGAGAGCCTGATTGAGCAAGGAAATTCGATTGAGAATCTTCAGGATTGGGTGGAGCAAATTAGCATGGCTTTAACAAAGGAGGAAGTTGTGATGCCCCCCAGAATAGGTCCATTCAACCCAACCCATTCTGAGTCGCCAAATACATGGTACAGAATTCAAATACAAACTTTATATCATACGGTCGTGCAAAATACGACCACACAACTGTGAGTCTCAATACAAATATGTAGAAAATATTAAGATTCAAACTAAGTCCTCATTACAATTATTATCACACTATTTATCAGAAATAGTGAGGACTACTACTGCTCTAACTCGGACCATCACTCTGTCCCCCGACTAGTTCCCGCAACATTCTCATTTCCTGAAGAGGACAACAGATGAAAAGGTGAGCTCAACTAGCTCAGTAAAGAATATTATGACTAAGATAATGGGAAACAAATTATCGTTAGTCTTCAACAAATCAGATAAAATATAATGGACAACCAACTTCAGATCAATATTCGCAGCGGAAATAACAGTTCATTAGAAGAATTAAGAAGAGAATAAAGTCTACTATCTTCTATGATTTAAAAGTCCATCATCAATATTTTATCCCTGTAACATCAATCAATATACATCTCGAATCAA
Organism: Panax stipuleanatus; assembly: GCA_020205555.1. Lineage (NCBI taxonomy): Eukaryota > Viridiplantae > Streptophyta > Magnoliopsida > Apiales > Araliaceae > Panax > Panax stipuleanatus. The sequence goes on from CM035118.1 coordinate 37,585,492, forward strand.
ATATTCATCTTTGCACTACAGGCCAAAGATATTCATTTGTATCATCAGTGGTCATATTCATCTCAACACCTGTCATCTTTGCACTACAGGCCAAAGATATTCATCAGGTAATCATTCATCTTTGCTCTACAGGCCAAAGATATTCATCAAGTAATCATTCGTCTTTGCTCTACAGGCCAAAGATATTCATCAAGTAATCATTCATCTTTGCTCTACAGGCCAAAGATATTCAGTTACATCACCTTTTAGGACTGAGAATGATGAAAAATATTTTAAAAAAAACGAATCCAGTGAGATAAAAGACAAAGACTAAGGATTCGTATTTTAGTATATTCAAGTCAAAAATACCTCGTAATAATCAATTATGGAGCAAAATTCAAGAATAGAGCTCAAAACTTGGATACAATCAAAGATAGTAACCTTAACAAGCAATTTGGACAAATAGAAGAAAATTTAATTTTTCCGTGAATAGTGCCGTATACGTGAATAGTGCCGTATACGTGAATAGTAACCCCGACGGAAAAAGTAAGAATTTCAACATAAAATCCATGACAATATTTCTGTATAATGATATCGAAGAGAATAACATCATTTACGAAAGAAAATAACATCCCTTACCTCAAAAAGATAGTACCTCTGACTGGAATATCGGATATAATACCGAAGGAAACTTGCACTGAATACTAATACTCAAAGTATAGAAATACTCACAAAAATACGCTCGATATTATAGAGAGAGAAAACTTATGATTCTGGTGTGATTTTCAATTCTAACCTAAGCACCCTATTTATAGGAAAAGCTTAGGATGCCAAAGGAGACTAAATGAATAAAATAATATATTTTTTTCAAAACTTCCGCCGCCTGGCGGCTATCCAAACTCATAATTTTTTAAAACAAAAGTGGGTCCCACCCATTAAATAATATTTATTTTCCGAAACTTCAATAATTCATAACAAATAGCCCCTTTGTCAGAAAAATACAAATTCTAATGTCCTTCCATAGGAAATTTAATTCTCTACAACTTTGCAGAAGAAAGTTTTTCCAAATTCCAAACATAAATTATCCGAAATCCATAAACAGATGATTTCTCACACCAAAATATTGATAAAAACTCATCAACGCCAATTCCTTCTTTAATAACCACCAAATAAATATTTCCTTATCATATAAATCAATAATTAATTATTCACAGATAATATTACAGAACTACAATATTAACAACCAGGTCGTTCCCAGGACAGAGGGGGCCTTCCGATAAGGACTTCTCCTTACTGGCGCGCAATTAAATAACCCCTCCTAGACAGAACTTCCTTAGACATTGTCAATAATGCTATCTAATAATATTATTCAAATAATATGAATTATTGAGTTGATAACGTGAAATACTGTGCAACGACAATTATTGAATCAATACTACAAAATATCAACTGTAGCCATTATTGAATCAATCATAAAAAAATAGCAACGTAGCAATTATTGAGTCAATAAAATATCAATGCAGCAATTATTGAGTCAATAATATAAAATATCAACGTAGCAATTATTGAGTCAATAATATAAAATATTGAACAGTAATTACTGTAACAATAATTGAGTAATGGCTTCTCACGTAAGACTCAATAATTCGAAATACTGTGCAATACCGTGTGCTACTATGCAACACCGTGTATCACTGTATTTTAACCACCGGGTATTTCAACAGTACTAACGGTAACAACCACGCCGTTATTTTGTAAAAAAGTTATTTCTGTCGCTTTCTATATCCGACAGTTATTCCGTTGTGGGGGCCCACAAATAGCTGCGCCGTCGTACGAATATTCCCCGACAACAAGAATATTTTATAACCACTTGCTCATTTTAAAAATGTTTGCACATTTCACCCATAACTTTCATATTTATCAAAACAACACCTTACTGTTTCGAAATAATATATAAAGAAAACTAAATCTTTATTCATAAAAGTTGGGGTCTTACAGAAGTGTTTGAGCAGGAGATGGAAATGCAAAATCTTCAAAATCAAGTACCTTCAATGACTGAAGCTGTGAGTAATGACCCTAGGAATATGTGGTGCTATGATATGGATGCTAAAACTGATGAAGAGCCGAAAGTGCACTTGCAACTGGATGAACAGAAGGCAATGGAAATAGAGGAGACGATTGGGTATGTGGAAAAGTATGAACCAACCGTGACAATACCCCAAGAGCCTTCTTCGCCGAAGTTTGAGATGCCAGTGAAGTTTGCACACCCTTGCCCCCCTTGGTAGCCACATCACAAATATGGATCTCGATGATATGAGAGAGTCCGTATTCTCGAAACCATGGTGGTCAGTAGAAGAGAGAATAGAAGAAGAAGAGCTAGTTGTGTTTGGTGAACCTCAATGCCCCAACCATTTCACGAACACAATGGAAGCCGTGCCTAGCTCCCTAACCTTCAGTACGGGGAATTCTTATACCCGTCAAATGCTAGGTAGTTTAAATCCGAAGCCTCTCCTGTTGGGAAGCCTCCAAGCTCACATGGCAGTTCTAATGGATGGAGGGTTTCTCCAATATCGTCGGGGGATCGGATAGTTGTCTTAGACATAGTCCAGCTAGAGGACTATAAATCAAGCGCTCGATGGGAGGCACCCCATCATTTCTATCTCTCCCTACTTGTTTAATTCTACCTGTTTATTTTTATTTTCCCCCTAGTTTAATTCTTAGTAGTTTAATTTTTAGTGGAAATTTTTTGAAGAATTTTGGAGTTAGAAGCTCAGTGCCTTCATTTTTGTGCTAAGGCAGTGGTGCATCTATTTTTGGGACTTAAACGTTTAATGGACATATTTTCGATGCACTTACATGTTGCATATTTTTTTGAGACAATAGATGCTTATTGGATATATTTTTGGTAATGAGCTTGTCGCGTATGCGCACATATAAGATTTTTTGGGACTTAACATGCCTATGTTTTCCCCCTATATATTTAATTTTCTTCCTTTATGTTATTTCTCTGTTTAATAGTTAATAGTTGTAAATAACTTATAACAAATTTTTGTTAATTTAGTGACTCAATACTTTTTGTATTTGTCAGGTTATATCTTTGCATTTGGTAGAAAGCCCATGGTCAATTACACAAGAGAAGCTAAAAGGAAATACAAGGCAAGTGAAAATTCTGACTCTTGGCGCGCCCGCTCCAAGACATGCCTGACCATCCCCGCGCCCGCTCTGACTTCCAGGCCAGAACCTGGAACTTTCCCCCTACGCAGCTGAGCCATCTATTAGTGCACTCCCTGCGCAGCTGCGCCACGACTCTTCTCCTATTTTTAAAAATAAAATCGGCCCATGTTCTAATTCTTTCCCAACATATCAAAAAACTCTGCAGCTCTCTCTCTTATTTCAAACCAAAGGCCACCAACTTATATAGCTTCCTCCCTCATCTAACCTTCATTACCCTAATTCTCCATCTTCATCTAAATTCTGTGCACCTCTCCTCTGCCATTAGCCCTACCCCATTCCAATCGATCCTCTAAGCATTCAAGGGCAACAACTCGTGGGTCCATTTGAGTGCATCAACTGTTTGATTCCAGATTCTGATAAAGAATAGGACTGATTGCTTGACAGAATTCTGAAGGGATTATAGAGGGTTTGTTCTATTTATTCATCACTGAGATTGCAAAGAACTTCAAAGGCAGTGAGGGTTGGTCTTGTTCAAGGCAGAATTTGGGATTTCAATTGCCTACACCCCATGTGTTTGATATAAGTTCAGTGATAAATCGGGGGGGGGGGGGGGGGGGGGGCACTTTTGACAAAATTTGGGGGCGGACGTTTTTGATAGGATTCGCAATTTTAGTTCAATTGTTCACAGTGTCTTTAGAGAATCAAAGTTCATAAAGTGTTTGGGGTTGAAAAGTTCCTTGGCAGAGTTAGGCAATTAAGGAGCATTCCCATTGACTGATCAACTTTGGGTCTTCATTCCAGACAGTTGCTTACTTTAGAGTTCAGAATTCGCAGGACAAATCAACATGCCTAAGAGAATCAGAACCCCACCTCCTTCTCCTCCACAGAGTGTTGATCACGGCGAAGGTAGTGCCAGCAATACCTTGGATGACTTCAGATTCATTGACTTGAAGGCTCAGCGCTACTTCATAAATGTGTTGGACAAGAAGATTTGCGTGAGAGAAAAAGGACTAAAATTGGGTAATGTTGATGGGCTGATGAAAAGGAAAATCATTGAGCACGGCTGGGCGTTAGTGGCAGCCACACCACTGCCAGCTCTGATTCCTCTGATTAAAGAATTCTATGCCAACGTCCACGAGGTGCAAAATGGGGTATCTTACATAAGGGGGAAGCAAGTGTCATATACAAATGAGGTGATAAATGAAATTTTTCATAAGGACACTCTTCCATCTGGCTTGAAAAATTGGGCAGAGTCCTAACGTATGGGGACTGACTTGGACCTTCTAATCAAAGAGCTATGCAGGCCAGGAACACAATGGAAGACTTATGCTGGCACAGGCACAAAGGTTAGCTTCCCACAGACTGCCTTGAGTCGCTATGCGAAGGCGTGGTATAGCTTCATATGCGCTAGCATTCTCCCCTCCAGCCATCATGCCGACGTTACCACTCACAGGGCTACCCTTTTGTATGGCATCATAAAGAACAAGAGGATTGATATAGGACACATTATAAATCAATCCATGCTGAGGTTTATGCGAGGGAGCACTTCAGGGGGGATTCCGCATGCTTCAGTGATCACACACTTATGCTTATCTGCTGGAGTAGTATGGGATGATGATGCTCTGCTGGACCCGATGGGGGACATTGATCATAAGGCCATTAAGCAGTACACTATCTGGGAGGGCGTAGAGTCTCATCCCCGAGGACTGGGGTTTGTGCTCGGTGATGATTTTGATGATGGATGAGGAGGATGATGAAGAAGATGAAGAAGGTGAGCCAGAGCAGGCTACGCAGACAGCCGGACCGACTCCCGCACAGTATGCTATGCAGAAGAGGGAGATCAGACAGCTGAGGAGGCGGATGGACACCACGTACACAGATTTGTATACTTATACATCTGAGTTCTCCCAGTCTCTATCTCGGGCATTCGGGATATTGGGCGTTCACGCTGAGTTCCCTACATTTGGCACCGGCAGTCAGTACCCCCCTCTGGACACACCACCAGAGTAGATCGAGGAGGAGGACGACGAGTCCGACTAGGGGAGTTTTGTTTTTACCATTTTACCTTCAATGAGGACATTAAATACTTTAAGTTTGGGGGTATTAGGGGTTTGTTTGTGCATTTAGCTTAGTTCATTTCATTTTGCATCATTTTGCATTTTATTTAGTTCATATATTGCATTTTAGGTCGTATTTTGCATATTTTGTTAAAATTTGTTAAAATTTTAAATTTTTTTGCTTTGTTTTAGTTAATTGTGTTAGGAAATTTTGCATAACATTCTGCATGAATCCAGGTTGAAGTTGGTTTGATTATTTAATTGGCATATGAGGAAACTTGAATTTCTTGATTTTCGAACTGATTTGAGACTTAAGCTTGATTTTAAGGTTATATATGTAAATCTTTATCTGTCAGATACTGTGTAACCAATTAGCACGATAGAGTAACCATCATGGCATATTTTGTTTAAATGTTCACATACTTGTCTTCTGGTGGGAAATCTGCATTTTAATGAAAAAGTCAGTGATCATATGATAATAACTAAGACTGTTAAAAGCTTAAGTTTGGGGGAAAACATGAGGGTTGCATGCTATTTGGGGAGATGGAGCGTAAGACGCACTCCCTTATAAAAAAAAATAAAAGATTTAGAAAAAGAGAAAAGTAGAATAAACACTTTGACTACGTCGAATCCTGTGGCCTTTGATATTCGAGCAAGTAAGCCCTCGGGGTGTCTCTACACCCAGCGCCCTAAGACAGTCTGGTCTGGGAGTCATTGGTCGAAAGCTTGCTACACGGGTATCATTGAAGAGCCTAAGAGGACTTGGCATTGCACGGTCAAATGTGTACACGGGAAAGTGTGAATACGCCCTCGTGAGTAATAAACGCTTAAAGAAACCCCTCTTGTTGACCCATAGCTTAAGTAATACATGGTTTTAGTTAAAAATTATATGATTTATTGTTTTTCTTGTGTTAAAACATGTTTTTCCCCTAAGAAGCATAGTATGTGAGTTATTTATCTGAAATCATGTCTAATGATTGCTAGGCACACAACGCACAATACATCAGTGTTGACAGTTTTGGATTTGCAAGAATATGCCTTAGGGTCTTGTCTTGGGTAGCTTATCTATTCAATTATCTTGTGATTTTTCTGAGGCATTGCATTTGAATATCTATTCTGATAGAGACCTGGATTCACTTTTATGCTAGTGTAGGTTGCATACATTCTAGTTACTTGCATTGCATCTGTGTTTTGTTTTATTTGTGTTGCTTGAGGGCAAGCAACGTTTAAGTTTGGGGGTATTGGATAAGTGGTTTTATAACCACTTATTTAGATATCAATTTACTATTATTGTTGCTTAAACTCATGTGTTATCGTAGTTTTTCAAGCATTTTTTACTTTCTTTTGCAGATTTTTGTATTTAGAACTCTCCGGTGCAAATTGAGCTAAAAAGGAACAAAAAAGTGCTAAAAAGAAACAAAGCAAGAATTGGCTTGTGGCATGATGATGAACTGGACACGAAGTGAGCAAGAAGCAATGGGCATGGGGGATTGACAGAAGCCATGAGTAGCAAGGATTAAGAAGGGAGTCAGAATAGGGCAGCAGGAACAATGCACCAGCAAAGCTATAGAATTCCAGAACCTGAAGCCCGCGCAGCTGCGCTGTCTCCCTGACCATTGCCTGCGCAGCTGCGTCGGTCCAACTTGCCAGTTGACTTTTACTTAAAGCATGCTGATAAAATTTTGTTGGGGCTGGAAGGCAGACTCGGCTATGAAGGAATATAAGGGCATTTTGGCTCCACATTTCATATCCTCCTTTTTTGGGAGTTAAAGCCCTAACTTAGCATATCTCTTTTCCTTCTTTTTTTTTACTTTCTTGTTTAGATTAGGAGTAGAGATTAGATTTAGGTTAGTATTAATTAGTTAGTTTTCGAGGGTTTTATTTAACTTGATGGTTTAAACAAGTGGATATTATTGAAGATTCAATATTGGATGCTTGGAGACTCATATTTGCATTTCCTATCTCTAAACTCTCTTTGCTTTCTATTTTGTAATCTCATGATGTATATTCATATTGTGGATGGTATATTTGAGTTGTCTATGACTTAAATTATATTTTGAGGTTTCAATGGAACCTAATGAGTAGTTGATGTTGATTTCCCTTCCATGTTGGTTCTTATTGATTGCTATGTGGTTGTCAATTACGATTCGTGCTTGCATTGCTAATTTATTCGCGACCAATTATTATGATAACCTATGTGGACTTGAAAGATGAAATGTAGGTTTGATCTAATCATAGTAGCGGGCGATTGTATGTTCACATGACGTTGGACGTATGATTTGTGCCTAGGATAGACATATACCAAAGCGCCGCCTGTAGCCAATTGAGAACTTGAACTTAAACCCTATTTATTTGTAAATCACATAGACATATAGTGGTTTAGGCAATGTGGGTGTTCACGTGTGTTCTTTCATCTGTGGATTGCATGTGATACGGATTAGGTACATTGAAAGATGGCCTTCTCATACTTTAGCGTTCTCGACTAACAAGCTTTGCGATTAATTTGACCTAACTGGAAGTATATCGATTGAGATGAATCATTAGGGGAAATTTGACCTTTTATCTGTTAATTCTCCATGGGAACGATATCTGTACTTATACTTTATTACTTGTTGACCGTGTATACTTGCACGAATATATTGGTTGGTAAAACGAATGAACAGTACCCTGCAGCCGTTGCCTGCCGATTTGGCGGCGAGGGATCGCATCTTATGGCGTCTATTCCTGACCATCTTGAGGGGTTGTTTCATTGCGAACAACTCCTCTACTGTTCCCTTCAGCTTGGTAGGGGCCGTTCGAGACGTAGACCGCATTCGGGACTACGATTAGGGATCGTTTACCTTCGCTCTCTTCCTGCATAGGATGCGACTGTGATCCGAGGGAGTTACAGATGCCTGGGTCGGATTCTACCCGTTTCTTCTGGTAAGTCCTTTTGACTGAATTTTATTTATTTGATTTTTGATTGGTTTATCTTCTTCCCATAGCTAATGGGGTTTTTTTTTTTGCATTGACAGGTCTGGGCTTATGAGAGGCTTCCATGTCTTCGCCCCATATCTGTATTGGGTTTGGACACTTATCCACGGGGACGCAGGTGGCATCAGTATACTCTGTTAGAGGTCCCGATCGCGGAGGGCTTTACCCATGCCCGTCTTCAGTTGGAGACATTGGTAGCTGAGGATATAGTGTGGCTCCCATATTCCGGAGAGCACTTGTCCGAGGGATTTGAGGATGGCTTGCCGACAGGGCTAGAGTTTCATTTGTCTACTCACCAGATTCCATTCCTTTTTGATGGAGGTTGGGGGCACTACCTCGGGGAGCGCACTTTTTGATGTATCACTAGGGAGATTTGCCTTCCTTTTCTTCCTCTAGCTCAGCGCTTTTGGCCTTTATCTTCGTCGACTGTATCGATACCCACTATGGGGTATGATGGTTTTCACTTGTCCGACGATCCAATCACTTCTGCAAACTTTATCGCTTGGTGGGGCCCACACACGATAGGAGCTCAAACCCGGGCTACCCAGTTCTTGGCAGATATGGTTCCAGAATTCCTTATGATGAAGGACTAGATATCATATCTTCAGGAGCCCTCTCATCAGGTTCAGATTTCTGATTTGAGGCTTTAGTTGGAACAGATGTCGACATACTATTGTTATAATGGTTTGGACCCCTCCTTAGCTAGTACTTTTGCTGCTCAGGGTTATGAGGCTGAACCGTCAGGCGGTGGTGGCTCTCACGGTGCTGGACCTTCAGGTATTGGTGGCTTTCAGGATAGGAATGATTCTTTTACTTGTCATCCGGATATGTAGGAGACACCTTATCGCCCAGATCAGCAGGATGTGTCCACTCCAGGTAGACGGCCCTAGGTTGATTAGTTTGATGATACCACCACTTTTCTGAATGATTTTGACTAGGCGGCGAGGCCATAGGTCATGTGTTAGTCATTGGGCATTTGTGCCCCAGTATCCTGTACTTTTTTACTTTTTAGTTTTCACATGTGTCATAGGTATGACAGTGATGTTTATAAAACTAATGTACTTGGCAAATATCTATATATGATGCTTTCTATTTATTCATCGCATATGCTATTTTATCACTTGTTATGATGAATGCTTCAGATATATTTAAATGATTGGATAGAGATTGACCTCTGTATGATCTTATTGACACAGTTTTTATAGATGTCATTCTTTGCTGTGGTGCATTTGGATCACTTTTTGCGTAGCCCTATAGCTACCAGTTTGAGGATTTGGTATGACCAATTACCACATGCTGACCGTGTCGCTGTCAGCCGCATGCTAGGCCACTCCCTGTCTCTGTTGTCCTTTCAGGTTCTAGAGGGATTTATTACAGGGATATGCAGGTATTGGATTCCTGAGCGCCATATTTTTCGGTTTGGCTCAGTAGAGTTGACTCCTACTTTGGAGGAGTATGGTCGCATCTTGGGATTATCGATGGAGGGGCCATGTGCTCTGATGGCATTGGGCCATATGCACTGCCAGTTCATGACGATGACTGGACTTAGGAGGGCAGTTGTGTTGTCCGAGGTGGGTGGTAGCCACATTATCTCCATGGACTTTATGATCAGTCACTTCGCTTCTGCGGATAGTTTCGCCTTTTATCATGGCGATTTTGCCATTTTAGAGGAGTGATGGCATATTGCCAGAGTGGACGCCGTGGTTATGTGCTTTATAGCCTCTCTATACATGCCATTCTATACCGACCATCTGGATGTGGCGATGTCGATGGTTATTAGGGCTCTCAGAGATGACTTTACTATACTTCCCCTTATCCAGGCAGAGACATTGATATCAGCTTCTATCTGCCATACTGTTGGGGATTAGGAATTCAGAGGTAACCCCGTGCTCCTATACATCTGCTTTATGACGCACATAAGATCGATTGGGCGGCTTCGTCGTCATGGGTTTTGTTTTGGACATGGCTTATCACAGGTCTACTCATATCGCCTGACTTCTTGCGTTGATGAGGCATCCTGGACTTTATTTTTGGGTGCCATGGAGCATCCTTTTGCTATAGTTATATATTCGGGTTATTGCCCCTTTCTGAGTTTCATCACCTATGTAGCCGACCTGGATTTCTTTCCATTAGCGGGTTTTAGGCGTGTGACGACCTATCATCCTTTGGCGGTGATGGGTCAGTTTGATCAGTACCAAAAGGTCCATACATTTAAGGGGATTGAGGATTATCGCTTCCCCGTTTGCTCCGTTACTGAGGCTGATCTGGCACGAGTTTTGGATTTTGGTCTCATCGACAGACAGCGGAGTTCAGAGACTGCCATCCCTGTCGATCTGCAGAGTACTCAGCTTGGCTAGAGTCGGATTTGGCACCAGACATAGTAGACCAGATTGAGACATGGTCTTTATCCGGGGATGATGGTGGATCCATAGATGGTGAGGAGCCTATGAAGGATCCTATATCTCCAACTGAGGATGCTTTATTTGTAGAGTTGACAAGTTCTCTAGTGAGCACTGTCCCGCGGTGAGCATCAGTTTCCATAGAGGCGATGGAGAGACAGCTTCACCTGGTGACCTTTGAGAGGGATCAGGCTCGAGCTCTTATGTTTGCCACCATAGCTGGTAGGGATGCTGCTATCGCTGAGAGAGACGCAGCCCGTGCTTCCAGAGATTAGGCCCTCATTGATAGAGATGTGGCCCAGACTTTCTCAGATGGACTCATTGGTCACGTATAGGATGTAGTGCAGAGTCAGGAGGAGGTTTTTCGAATGGCAGCAGAGATGCTGAGACAGATTGAGATACTGGAGAACGAGCTCAGAGATGCTCCCCCGACTGCAGAGACTGTTGGATATCTGGCTATGTTGGCTCGTCTTACTGTCGATTTATAGCTCTATTTTATTTCCCTGTATAGACTTTGTCATTATCACTTATCATAGGTTAGAATCAACTTTTGTATTCTAAACAGTTGTATATATAAAAAAAATAAGTTCAGTTCACTTCCCTTATTTGAGCATGTCTGGCCTTGTCCACTGTTACCATTTTCGTTTCATGATTTATTATGTCAACATAGCACTAGCCTCGTCATGTGGCATCAGATTCGGTGGGAATGATGCTGAGATGTCGCTAGGTATTCTTCGTATGAGCCGTCGATTGGGTGGGCTGTATGGATAAGGTTTTTATTTCTAAATAGGTTAGGATTTTGAATACTAGGAAAGTGTTTGGATTTTTCAAAGGTTAGACCGCACCATAAATGGCTGCCTACGTACTCCCACAGATAGGAGATCAGGTCTTTTGTATTTCAGGCTCAGACCTGAAAAACTAGACTTGATATATTTTTCTTTTTTTTCTTTCTTTTTTTCTTCTTTTTTTTATCAAGACAAAAGTATTCCATTTTGAAAGCAAAAGGGGTCTCAGACATAATACTGTTTCACCGAATCAGAATTGATTAGTTGCGGGAATTCTTCATCGTCCATCTCTTCCAATTTCAAAGCTCCGCCCGATAGGATTGCTTTGACAATAAAGGGTCCTTCCCAATTTGGGGCAAATTTTCCTTTACCTGCATCTTGGCCCGGGATGACCTTCTTCAGCACCAAATTATGCTCTTTAAATTCTCGAGGTCGCACCTTCTTGTTATAAGATCGGGACATTCACTGCTGATAGAGTTGATCGTGGAAGATAGCAGCAGCTCTCCTTTCATTTATCAGCGATAACTGATCGTATCGATCTTGTATCCATTGGCTTTCCTCTATCTGGGCATCTAGCATCACTCTCAGTGATTCCATCTTCGCTTTAACAGGAAGTACAACCTCCATACTATATACCAGTGAGTAGGGTGTTGCCCCAGTCGAGGTTGGAGTCGACGTTTGGTATGCAAGTAGGGTTAACGACAACAGATCAGGCCATCCCCGGTGATTTGCTGACAACTTCATCATTATCTTCTTGATGTTCTTATTAGCCGCTTCTGCCGCGCCGTTCATTTTTAGATGATAAATAGCCCAATTGAGGTGTTTGATATTGAACTTACTGCACAGTTCCCTCATCATCTCGTTATTCAAATTCTTTGTGTTGTCTGATATGATAACCTCGGGTTGTCCATACCGACAGATGATGTTATTTCTAATAAAACCAATGATGACTTCCTTGGTGACCTTGGGGAAAGAAGCTGCTTCCACCCACTTGGTAAAGTAGTTAATCATAGTGAAGATAAATCAATGACCGTTACTGGCTTTAGGCTCAACTGGTCCTATCACGTCCATTCCCCACATGGAAAAAAGCCATGGTGATGTCATGCAATGTAGTTGATTCGGAGGCGCGTGAATAATGTTGGCGTGGATCTGGCATTGATAGCAACGCTTGACATGATCATCGCAATCCGCTTTGAGGGATATCCAGTAGTGTCCTGTCCCCAGAATTTTCTTTGCAAGCAGAGGTCCACTCATATGCGCTCCAGATACTCCACCATGTACTTCATTCATAAGTCACTGGGCTTGATCTCGGTCTAGACATCTCAGAAGACCTACACCTGGGTCTCTCTTATAGAGAGCATCTCCACTTAGGTAGAAATTCATGGCCATTTTTTGTATTCGCTTCTTCGCGGCTTGACTCATCCCTTCAGGGGTTTACTGATCTCGCAAATATTCTTTAATATGGTGGTACCAAGGTGCTATCTCATCTGATATCTCCCCTACCTTGTTTCCATATGACGGTGTATTCTGCACAGTGAAAGTGATGACAGGCATTCCCCTTCTTGCTGACAGGTTCACCAATGAAGCTAATGTGGCCAATGCATCAGCAAAATCATTCCGGTTCTGGGGGATATGCATGAAGGCAATGTCTTCAAATTCCCCTGCCAATCTAAGAACATGTCGATAATAAGGCAGTAGATGCAGTTCCTTGGTGGTGTAGGCCCCGATAGACTGTCTGATGACTAGCTCCAAATCTCCAAACACTGCTAAACGTTTTACTTCCATGGACTGAGCCAGCTTTAACCCCACAATGCACCCTTCATATTCTATGGTATTATTGGAGTTGTTAAAATGCAACTTGATTGCCACGGGGTATTGATCTCCCGTAATAGATACCAGGACTGTCCCGGCTCCAGCGCCTTTAGTGTTTGATGCACCATCAAAATATATTTTCCAGAATTAACCTTGATCCTCCTTATTGAGCAGTTGAATAGTCAACACTTCCTCCTCCATGAAATACATTTCTAGAGGCTCAAAACCTCCTGTCGGTGCATCCGACAGGTGATCCGCAATCCCTTGCCCTCTAATGGACTTTTTGGTCACATAGATGATGTCGAATTGTTGAAGGATTAACTGCCACTTGGATAAAAGACAGCTCAAAATCGGCTTGCTGTAGATGTATTTCAAAGGATCCATCCTCGAGATGAGATAAGTGGTATGGCCATGTAGGTATTGTTGTAACCTCGTGGCTGCCCAAGCTAATGCACATCAGGTTCTTTCTATCAGGGTATATTTCTGTTCTCCGCTGCTGAAGCATTTACTGAGATAATAGATTGCTCTTTCTTTCCCTATGTCATCCTTCTGCCCTAGTAGGCAACCCATAGCATTGGAGTTGACTGAGATATACATGCACAACGAAATTCCATCCCTTGGGGGTTCCAAGATAGGCGCTTCAATTAACCTCTTCTGGATGGTGTGGAAAGCTTTTCGGCAGTCTTCATTCCATTTTCCCAAAGAGTTCTTCCTTAATAGTTTGAAAATGGGTTCACAGGTTGCTGCCAACTGCGATATGAACCGACTGATGAAGTTTATTCTTCCCAGGAAACCTCGGATTTCCTTCTCTGTCTTTGGTTAGGGCATTTTTGTGATGGCTTCGATTTTGACAGGATCCAATTCAATGCCCCGGTTGCCCGCGAGAAATCCCAGCAGTTTGCCAGATTTCACACCAAAAGCACATTTCGTTGGGTTAACTTCAAATTGAACTTGCGGAGTCGTTCAAACAACCTCCGAAGATGAGTGCAATGGTCATCAGCCTGTCGGAACTTTACGATGATATCATCCACATACACTTTAATTTCTTTGTGCATCATGTCGTGGAATAAGGTCATCATGGCCCTTTGATAAGTAGCACCAGCATTGGTAAGGCCAAAAGCTAGTCTTCGATAACAAAAGGTTCCCCAAGGGGTAATGAAGGCGGTCTTTTCCCTGTCTTCTTCAGCAACCATGATCTGGTGATATCCAGCAAAGCAATCAGCGAAAGAATACATCTCGAACTGTGCAGTGTTGTCGATTAATACGTGGATGAACGACACTGGGAAGTCATCTTTAAGGTTGTCTTTGTTGAGATCTCAATAATCTACACATACTCGCACCTTTCCCCTAGATTTTGACACTGGGACTACGTTGGACAACCATTCAGGGTACGTTGACACCATAATGATTCTTACTTTGAACTGTTTGATAATTTCTTCTTTGACCTTCAGGCTCCATTCTGGTTTCAACCGTCTTAGTTTTTGCTTGACTGGTTTGAACCCTTCTTTAATTAGTAGTTGATGGACAACTATATCGGTGGATTGACCTATCATATCTTCATGAGACCAGGCAAAAACATCCTTGAATTAGGTTAAGAGTTGTATTAGTTCTTTTTCTTGGTTAGAGGGAAGGTTGGTTTCGATCTTTATTTCTTTAGGATTGTCAGGGGTTCCGATATTTACGGTGGCGGTTTCATCGAGGTTGGGTTTAGGTTTTTCTTCGACCCATGTTTTGATTTTCTCGGGCACCTCGCCATCATCCCCCTCCGCTTGCTCGATTCCCATCAAGTCAAAGTCCAATTTATCAAAATCGTAATCATTACTCAAATTTGGCAAGTCATGGACGTGGCTAGAAATACGCAAATTTGGAAACTTGAGACAAAAACTTGATTGCTAAATATATACAAGTAATCGTCAATTACAAAAAGATTCATAAGTTAATATGACAATAAGTAATAACAAGCTACAGATGAAATAAAATACACATAAATATAGATAAAGGTAGAGCTCCCTGTCAGCGGTCACTTCTTGGTTTTTACCCTTTCCGAACGATCTGTGGGCTGATCATCTAATTGCTGGTCATGAGATCCTGGGGAGTCGTTGAGATAGAAGCGCTACTGGAGTCGTCGTCTTCTAAGATGGCCATAGCTGGTTTGAAACTGGTCCTTGGATCCTCGTTCGGGATGTTTACATTTCCCCAGTTAAGGAACGGGAGGATGGGTTGATCACTTGACAAATCTGCCCCGGTGGACTTCTTCAGGTCCTCTTAAGAAAGGTAAAAACTGCTCATGAATTTCAACTGAATCTCCTCCAGAAACTTCTTGTCTTTGGCCTTCCGGGCCGCATCCTTGAGAGGCTTTTCATCCCTAACCTGCTGATGTCCGCTCTAACTGACTTTAGGAATCAGAAGGTTCGAGATAACGATGGGGATCTTCTTTAATGGTTCTTTAAATCCAGCTCCACTGAGGTTTGGCTTGAGGTGAATCAGATGATTAACTAGTTTCTGCTTATGAGGATTCTGATGTTTGGATCCACCAGAATATCCTAGTCCACCCTTTCCTAACTGCGTGGGTATACGGATTGGGTTCCTGATTCCTTGGCCATTTTTCCCCAATCCTTGGCCTAGTCGATGACCTCGGGAAAGCATCTCTTGGCCAACTGCCATCACCTCTGGAGATATCCGAGGAATTAAGACCGACGCCCCCATAGAGTTATATCGCGGATTACTTATTTTGAAGGCTTGAAAACTGGCGGGCTCGACACCTTCATTCACACCGATCAGGGCCATATCTCCCAGATCATGAACATGATAATCAGGTTCTGCACTAACAGTCACCAGATTGTCATTGACGATGTATTTTTGTTGTTCATGAAGAGTTGAAGGGACCGCGCTAGCCATATGGATCCATGGTCGTCCCAACAACAGATTATACCCGGTAATGATCTTCAGGATTTGAAAAGGTATGTTGAAAGTGAAAGGGCCAATTTCTAAAGGAAGTTCAATCTCCCCCACGGTATCCCTTCTTGATCCGTCGAAAGCTCGTACCACCATATGGATTTCCCAAATCCAGTTTGGGTTGATCTTCATCTTCTCAAGAGTATCATGCCGACAGATGTTTAAGGACGATCCTCCATCGATTAGCACGCCACCCACCACATATCCCGATTAAACGACAACGATATACAACGATTTGTGATGCCTTATTCCTTCGGCTGGTATATCATCATCGGTGAATGATATCACATTACTGTCCAGTACATGGCTGATCAGGTGCTGAAATTTCTCAGTATCGATAGTCTTGGGTAAATGTGCTTCCTCCAATACTTGGATCAGCATTTTACGATGGTCTTCAGAATCTAATACCAAATCCAGGATGGATATTTAATGGGGTTCAGCTTGTAATTGGTTCACCGTCCTCGCTTCCCCGTGCCCTATCTTATGGAGGAACTCTGTGATTTTACTAGTCGATACCTTCCCCAATACCTTGGTTGCCAGTTTCGCTGAACGTCCCAGAAGGTAAAATGGATTCTTCCTAGGTATGATGGCGGTACAGTCAGGTGCCAATTTTATACCTTCTCCGTAATTCCATAGTACCTTCTTCAGGCTAAGAATTGGGAGTTGCGGCCAAGGAGCCAACATCAGGGGTTTCGGCGCTGGTATCTCAATAGTGGCTTTGTTTCTCTGCTCAGATATTCCTTTGATAGTTATGGGTTCGCCAGATGTTCCTTCCATGCAAAGGATAACCGCTACTATACCTTCCAAATTCCTCGGTCCTCGAGGTTAGTTTATCTCTTCCTCAAAGAAGATCTCAGCTTTGTTCATTAATTCTAGTTCTCCTGATTCAATCAAGTTCTAGATTAAATGTCGCAGGGCCCAACACTCCTACGTGGAATGTCCTGGAGCATTTGAATGGTAGAGGCAGGATCTGGAAGGATCAAAACACTTTGATCATGGATCTGGGGTTGGCAGAAATTTCGTGATCTTCCCCTCCTCGATCAAGGTACAGAGAATTTCTTCCCTGGATTGCCTCAAAGGGGCAAATTTCTGTTTGGCGGCAAATTCTTGTCGGCTCTGCAATCTAGCTTCTTGGGCCATCTTTTTGGTCCATTTGTTCTGCTCCTGGCAGTGAATCCGATCCCTTCTGGAGGTTTAAACATCTTGGATAAATATGGGGTCAGTTAAGCTTGGTAGGATCTAGTCTATTAGCTGTCGGGTCAATTGGTGTTGGTATACAACCAATTCCTCCAACTGATCAACTTGCACCTTGATTGAAGCCAATTCCTTTTCTACCCCATACTTTTCTTCAGGGTATCCCCAAATTACGGGGTCATGTGCAGAGGGTAACTCTCCCATCTTCCACAGGTATTTACGGTTTTCCCTGCTTCTGGCACTAATCATGTTGACTCCTTCCTCCGTATGCTGAGGCAGAGGGTTGTTGTTAACATTCGGCTGATCGGGCGCTTTGACTATAATCTCCCCGCTGTCAATCAAATTTTGAATTTTTTGCTATAATGTCCAACATTCTTGAGTATCATGCCCCGACGAGTTGGAATGGTAGGCACATCTCTTGCTGGAATTGAATTGCCTTCCGTTTGGATCGGAAGGTGGAGCGAGCTCAACGATCTTCTTCTGGGCAATCAGTAGCGCTAATATATTCTCCAAGGAGTCTTCCAAAGGAGTGAATATCCTTCTTCGCTTGTTTTCCCCAACTTTCACTGCTGTTGAGTTTCAATAATTCACGGGATGAGAGTTCTGCCTCTGGAATAGGCGAGTTAGGGCTCTTGTTAATAGATTGTCCTTGCAATACTAAAGAGACATCTTCTTCCTTTCTCTTCGATACTCTTTTGGGAGCGCTTGCATAATTTCTCGTATGTGCTCGGCCACGGAGTCCAAAGCAGTGAGGTCCTTAATTTTTCCAGACTTCAACACCATTTCCGCCATTTCCCCGTGTTTGATCATTTTAGAGAAGGATTTTCCTAATCCGGCGAGGACTCTCTCATTGAAAGAGGCTTCTTGTATATCAATGAAGGTTGTCACCATCTCACCCTCATCCATTGGTGGGTTGACTTGGGCCGCCATTCGCCTCCACCGCTGCGCATATTCTCTGAACGATTCACTGCCCAGCTTTTTGACTTTGGTAACCTGGTAGCGATTAGGTGCCATCTGGGATTGGAAACTGTATTGGTTAAGGAAAGCATGGGCCAAATCTTCCCAACCTCTGACTTTGGAATTGTCTATCCGTGCGTACCACGTTCGGGCTTCACCGGTAAGGCTCTTCTAAAATAGTTGAATCCTGAGGTTTTCATCCTCAGCGTAAGTTCCAAGTTCACCTATATAGACTTTCAAGTGAGTGTATGGATCTCCCAGTCCGTTATATTTCTCAAACTCGGGGACTTAAAACTTATCCGGGTATCTCGCCTTTGGGAAAATACACAGATTTGAATAATGCACGCTCCCGTGGGATCCTGACCTTTCATAAATCGGATAGCGTCTTCCATTTGTCTAACTTTCTTCCTAATGTCTCCAGTGTCTTTGTCCTCCCGAAGGTATATGATTTCCCGTGTCGTCTTCTGGATTGGGGCCTCCTTGGGTACTTCAACATCGAGGGGAGATATAGGTGTGGACATTTGGGTATCACCTTCCTTCTCGGGTACTTTCATGTCTCCTTGCACAGAGGATTCAGTCGAACTCTTGTGCTTAGATTCCTGAGATACTTTGCACTGTTCTTTTAACAGGGTTGTCATCTCGGCTATTTATTTCTTAAACTCCTCGAATTCATCTCAAGATACAGGGATATGTTCAGATGAACTTCCTTCAGCCATCTTGAACGGTGGTGAACGGGCCTACTTGGCTCCAAATCGAGTTCTAGGACCAATCTTCACAAAATTGATATCTAGTTTAGACTGGATATTGGTGGACAGGGATGCATGATATGATATGCATCAGTTTAATAGGTTTTTTAATCTTTTCCTGCAACACAACAGGTTAGTCGAATTGGTGATCGGATATTGAAAATGTATGTATGATAGTTTCAGATGATTGCCATTTATATACGCAAAATATTAAATAGGGCATGAAAAAGCACACCGCGCATTTGGTTTATCAGAGGCTGACCTATCTAAGGGTTACTCTCACGGGCTGTTTGAAATTGGTTCCCAGATATTCGCAATTTACTTGATGAAAACATCCATTTTTCAATTAGAGCGGATCTGAGTGGTGCCTTTCCTGAGCCTCACAATGGAAACACCCAGAGGAGTCCAGTAATAAACAACCGACAGGATTGCCTCCTAATGGAGGTACCACACAACATACATTCACATGCATTCATATCCTCACCGTATGCAATTATGATGACATTATCCGAAGCACTAAGATTGTGCGAGGCACTAATACAAAATTGCTTTAAAGATTGATATAATTGCCACACACAATCATTCACACAAGATGCATATACAGAATGAAATCAAAAGGTTTGATCGCGGCTTAAGCCCTCTCTGATTCCCAGTAGAGTCTCCACCTATCAACGCCGGGAAGAAAGTAATGTCCTTTTTGGCTCCCTTTCGTTGAAGGAGAGGTCCTTTTATTTTGGTGTTGTTTTCCATCCTCTCTTATCCGGGGGGAAAAAGAGAGGAATGCCCATATTCCCTAATTTGAAATTATTCTACCCTTTCGCTTTCACTGTGTCTTTGGGGATTCAGTTTAAAGGGTGAATTTGTAGGAAATTGGTACCGACATAAGTGTCAACGATTTTGAAAAGATTGATTTTATTTTGATGATTGGACAGAATGAGACATAGTCGCCAGTTGGTATTTTTAAAATGGATGTACCAACTCATCCGAGTTTTAATAGTTTTTTGCATGATGGTCCAATGCGTTACTCCAAAAGATTGGTCTTGAAACCCGAGATTCGTAGAATCTGGGGGCTAGGTTAAGCGGGGGGAAAGTTTTAGGCACCCCCCGACTCCCGTGCAAGTACAGTACCGCATCTTATTGATTTTCTATGCATAAAGTGGATATGTGTGTGTATGTGTGTGTGTGTGTGTTTGATTTTGAAATCTTTATTAGTTTTTTTCTAGGTCTTTATTTTGGGGTGACTTGAAAGTAGTGCTGTACCTCTTTTGCGCGTAGGTACGAAGGATTTGATTTGATAAAAAGTTCATTTTTAACAAGATATATGAATTGAAATGAGATTTTAGAAAGTAAGATTTTTCAAATCTTTTGCCCGATTAAAAATCGAGGACTTCGATACTTCTTTCTATTCTTTACGTTTATTACGTGATCTACCCCGAATCGCTTTATTATGATTGAAAGCTCTTTGCGGTTTTATTAGAAATTATTTTGATGATATGCATGCAAAAGCGTTAAGAAAGGGTCGGATCATCATCGGGCATGTAAGCTATGTCGATGAACCGAGCTCCCGCAATCAAGGTTTTCACTATCACGGGATTTTGAATCCGACTTCTCGGGACTAACCCCTCGAGCTCGTTTTCAAGATCCAAATATTACATATACAACGATATTTACGTATTAAAATATTACAACACAAAAATCAGTCCATCGTGGGACTCAAGTTGGATCCATTCAAGGATCTCAACATCGGGATTCCTAGGCTCACATTATTTGTGCGGGATTACATATATACAATGTCCTTGGCTTTGATATTAGGTGATTTCATCAGTTGAAATCACCTTTTTAAGCCATTTCGGACCCCTTTAGCCTCTATATAAAGATTTAGGGTTATACGGGGTAATCGGGACAATTGAAAGCAATAAATCCATAGATCTACCATGAATCTAAGCCGTTCTAGCCCATGAGTTAAAGCTTCATGCTTAATAACCTCTCAAAGGCTAGATTTGGCTTAAATCGAGGTAGATCAAGTCTCCGCGGTCGATTTACAACGTAATAAGCACAATATAATCGATAGAAACGTAAAATCTACCAACTATTACACAATATTCTTAAAATACAACAAGTTAAACTATATTCAAACAAAATATCTCATTAATCTAGTATTTTAACAACATTTACAAAGAACGAAGCTAGAAAGTGCGTTGTTTCACCTTGGGGGACGCGTGAACAAGAGTTTTAACTCCCGTGGCCAACGTGGATCACTCCCGGGGCTTCAAGTATGTACTAGATGGGATGATTAAGCTTCAACTAGGTGTTAGCAAGTTCAACCCGAGCCTCTTTCTCTTTCTCTAGAATGTCTATTCTTTCTCTAAAATCCTATCTCTCTCTCAACGAATGAACTAGTGTGGGTGTTTTAATCTGCCTGAGGCAGCCACATACATACATGTGGCCAGTCGCATATATGGTTGCGGCTAGGGAGGTGGACCCCACAAGCTCGACAGGTGGTCCTTCGGTCCCAGTTCGACAGCATTTGTCCTCTGCCGCTTCACGCTTCGGATAGTCTTTGATGAACGCAGGAGAAGAAGATCGAGTCTGACTAGATGAGGGTTCGGGAAGTCGATACTCATGGACAAGATATGTTCTCCAGGTCCAGATATCAGTTTTCTGGATTATCTTTGATGGCACATCGTTCGACGTTTACTGAGATGGGTTCCGTGATCACTGTCTCAGCTCGTCGATCCTCGCTCGCTTCGCGATATGTTCAGATGTCATTAGTCCTTTGCATCACTCCCGGGGTTGTCTCCGAGATGATCTGGCTCTTTTACCCTACCTCGGGGTTGCCTCCGAAGTACAATTACGCTTTTGCCCTTCTACAAGGTTAGTATAAAGAAAGCGAAATTTTGAGTGTCTACACCTAATATTCTCATTAAACCTTCTTAATCTCTCTATCATTCATCTTAAATTGTCGTCTAATATTATTAATCATTTAATATAAGTTTTATTCCTTTAGTAGTATTATTAATCATTTAATAATTATTTAATTACTTAGTAATATTATTAATCATTTATAAATATTATTAATCCCTTAATAATATTTTAATTACTTAGTAATATTATTAATCATTTAATAATATTTTATTTATTTATAAATAATTTAGTTTAATTGTTTATCTCTTACTATTTATTTTATTTAACACACATAATATGCCATTCATATAATATTTTATTAAAAATAACCAAAAGACCCTCATAAAGTCTTATTATATCATATAATGATCATTTAATTATTAAAATCACATTTTTCAAGTTTTATAACTCAATATAACTTAATTTTCTCATTTATTCTTAACTCATCTATAGGAATGAAAAATAACAAATCAACTTATTATTTTTTTATATTATAAGGAATATCATTATATGATATTTTAGTCATAAAATAATTTTCTTGCAATTTTTCAAATTCGTTTGCTATTTTTAAATAGGCTAAAACAGCCCAAAATAGCAACATTTATCATAAATTATTCTTTTTTCCAAAACTTCTAAAAATCATACAGTAGCTACATATTATCCAACACAGGCTCATGTAAAAATTTCACATTTGTCTGAGTTGAACTCACTGCGTTATTACAGTTTACTTTCGAAATCATACTTTCTTGTAAAATCCATATCTCCTTTTCTAGACATCCAAAAATCCCCATATTTGGACAGGACCTATTTAACTTGATATATTATCATACCACAAAAGACCAGAATTTTTAGAACAACAAAAATGGCCAGAAAACTCATTTGATTTTTTTAGATTTTTGTGGACAGGGAGTGTTTTACGAAAAATGATACTACGGTTGATCCGTTTAACATTTTTGAGTGGTACCACTTGAGTTCATCAGATAACTCATGTATCTAACTCACCTCTTTGACAGATCACAAAAATAATTTGTAGATTTTAAATGGTAAAGGTCCAAAGTGGACTGAAATTTAGGGTTTCTTGAGCCAAAAATAGATTTTGTTCTTCTTCTTTGTTCAAGCTCTTCAACCCTTAAAATGGCTAGATCTATGCATGAAATATCATATATCATGTAGAACTATGATTATGTGATTTGATATCATAAACCCATCACTTGATCTAAAATAAAATACATTAAACTAGCTAGGGTTTTGAGTTTATACCTTTGGTGTTCTTCCTCTAGCTTCTTTCTCTTTCCTTTCTTCTCTTCTTCCTCTCTCATTCCTCTATTTTTCATGGCTGATCTCTGTCTCTCTTTCCCTCTATTTGGTTGGACAAGAAGGGTGGAAATAAGGAGAGAGAGAGTTTCTTTTCTTTTCATTTCTTTCTTTTTGTTTTGTTAAGTTAGTATAGAAAATTAAGATCAAGGGCAAAGTAGTCTTTAACCATTACTAGAAAAGGGAAAAATGGTCTTTAATTCATCTCAAAGAAATTTCTTGGAAATTTCCTCATAAGACATAATGGTCATAATCAATTTTTTTGAAGGACAAAATTGTCATTTTACTACAATTAAGAAATTTCCTAGAAATTTCCTTCAAGGATGCCATGGCCATTAACAAATTTCTCTTGGGGTAAAATTGTCATTCCCCTATTACTAGGAAACTTCCTAGCAATTTTCTTCCTAGGACACAAAAGTCATTAATAATTTTCTGTTAGGGCAAAATAGTCTTTTGCCACTTCAAGGAAATTTCCTAGAAAATTTCTTAACAATCACCACCCATCATTTACTAGTGGGTCCCACCATTATATACCAACACTTTTCATACATTTAACTCAAGTATAGTTAGTTCCTAACCATAGTTATACTGCTAGCACATATTCTATTATTTTAACAACATTTACAAAGAACGAAGCTAGAAAGTGCGTTAGTTCACCTTGGGGGACGCGTGAACAAGAGTTTTAACTCCCGTGGCCAACGTGGATCACTCCCGGGGCTTCAAGTATGTACTAGATGGGATGATTAAGCTTCAAGTAGGTGTTAGCAAGTTCCACTCGAGCCTCTTTCTCTTTCTCTAGAATGTCTATTCTCTCTCTAAAATCCTATCTCTCTCTCAACAAATGAACTAGTGTGGGTGTTTTAATCTGCCTGAGGAAGCCACATATATACATGCGGCCAGTCGCATATATGGTTGCGGCTAGGGAGGTGGACCCCACAAGCTCGACAAGTGGTCCTTCGGTCCCAGTTCGGCAGCATTTGTCCTCTGCTGCTTCACGCTTCGGATAGTCTTTGATGAACGCAGGAGAAGAAGATCGAGTCTGACTAGATGAGGGTTCGGGAAGTCGATACTCGTGGACAAGATATGTTCTCCAGGTCCAGATATCAGTTATCTGGATTATCTTCGATGGCACATCATTCGAGGTTTACTGAGATGGGTTCCGGTGATCACTGTCTCAGCTCGTCGATCCTCGCTCGCTTCGCGATATGTTCAGATGTCATTAGTCCTTTGCATCACTCCCGGGGTTGTCTCCGAGATGATCTGGCTCTTTTACACTACCTCGGGGTTGTCTCCGAAGTACAATTACGCTTTTGCCCTTCTGCAAGGTTAGTATAAAGAAAGCAAAATTTCGAGTGTCTACACCTAATATTCTCATTAAACCTTCTTAATCTCTCTATCATTCATCTTAAATTGTTGTCTAATATTATTAATCATTTAATATAAATTTTATTCCTTTAGTAGTATTATTAATCATTTAATAATTATTTAATTACTTAGTAATATTATTAATCATTTATAAATATTATTAATCCCTTAATAATATTTTAATTACTTAGTAATATTATTAATCATTTAATAATATTTTATTCATTTATAAATAATTTAATTTAATTGTTTATCTCTTACTATTTACTTTATTTAACACACATAATATGTCATTCATATAATATTTTATTAAAAATAACCAAAAGACCCTCATAAAGTCTTATTATATCATATAATGATCATTTAATTATTAAAATCACATTTTTCAAGTTTTATAACTCAATATAACTTAATTTTCTCATTTATTCTTAACTCATCTATAGGAATGAAAAATAACAAATCAACTTATTATTTTTTTTATATTATAAGGAATATCATTATATGATATTTTAGTCATAAAATAATTTTCTTGCAATTTTCCAAATTCGTTTGCTATTTTTAAATAGGCTAAAACAGTCCAAAATAGCAACATTTATCATAAATTATTCTTTTTTCCAAAACTTCTAAAAATCATATAGTAGCTACATATTATCCAACACAGCCTCATGTAAAAATTTCACATTTGTCTGAGTTGAACTCACTGCGTTATTACAGTTTACTTTCGAAATCATACTTTCTTGTAAAATTCATATATCCTTTTCTAGACATCCAAAAATCCTCATATTTGGACAGGACCTATTTAACTTGATATATTATCATACCACAAAAAACCAGAATTTTTAGAACAACAAAAATGGCCAGAAAACTCATTTGAGTTTTTTAGATTTTTGTGGGCAGGGAGTGTTTTACGAAAAATGATACTACGGTTGATCCGTTTAACATTTTTGAGTGGTACCACTTGAGTTCATCAGATAACTCATGTATCTAACTCACGTCTTTGACAGATCACAAAAATAATTTGTAGATTTTAAATGGTAAAGGTCCAAAGTGGACTGAAATTTAGGGTTTCTTGAGCCAAAAATAGATTTTGTTCTTCTTCTTTGTTCAAGCTCTTCAACCCTTAAAATGGCTAGATCTAT
The DNA here is from genome assembly GCA_020205555.1 of Panax stipuleanatus. Lineage (NCBI taxonomy): Eukaryota > Viridiplantae > Streptophyta > Magnoliopsida > Apiales > Araliaceae > Panax > Panax stipuleanatus. The sequence continues at coordinate 37,611,245 of CM035118.1, forward strand.
GCATGAAATATCATATATCATGTAGAACTACGATTATGTGATTTGATATCATAAACCCATCACTTGATCTAAAACAAAATACATTAAACTAGCTAGGGTTTTGAGTTTATACCTTTGGTGTTCTTCCTCTAGCTTCTTTCTCTTTCCTTTCTTCTCTTCTTCCTCTCTCATTCCTCTATTTTTCATGGCTGATCTCTGTCTCTCTTTCCCTCTATTTGGTTGGACAAGAAGGGTGGAAATAAGGAGAGAGAGAGTTTCTTTTCTTTTCATTTCTTTCTTTTTGTTTTGTTAAGTTAGTATAGAAAATTAAGATCAAGGGCAAAGTAGTCTTTAACCATTACTAGAAAAGAGAAAAATGGTCTTTAATTCATCTCAAAGAAATTTCTTGGAAATTTCCTCATAAGACATAATGGTCATAATCAATTTTTTTGAAGGACAAAATTGTCATTTTACTACAATTAAGAAATTTCCTAGAAATTTCCTTCAAGGATGCCATGGCCATTAACAAATTTCTCTTGGGGTAAAATTGTCATTCCCTTATTACTAGGAAACTTCCTAGCAATTTTCTTCCTAGGACACAAAAGTCATTAATAATTTTCTGTTAGGGCAAAATAGTCTTTTGCCACTTCAAGAAAATTTCCTAGAAAATTTCTTAACAATCACCACCCATCATTTACTAGTGGGTCCCACCTTTATATACCAACACTTTTCATACATTTAACTCAAGTATAATTATTTCCTAACCATAGTTATACTGCTAGCACATATCCCATTATTTTGGGTTACTAAATAAATCTTCATTGGTCTATCTAATAAGTCGTTGGGTCATGTAATTAAACATAGTCCAATACTTTTAATTTATCTTACCCTAATCATTTAATTAGAGTTTCTATTCACTCAATTGTGTTATAAATCCTTACTCATTTTTACTTTTAATTTCTTAACCCAATTAGACTTGCTTTAATTAGGTTATAAAATTAATTAGTTGAGATGTATAAAATAAATCTCTTAGGGTTAGTATATATTTTAAATACTATTATTCTCTCATACCATAACACTTAGGTTATTCAATTTCTCATTCCTAATATATAACTAGGTTATATTAGTTTCTTTTATTTTTTATATAATAAACAAATATAACCATCACATAATATTCATACCAAATAATTTATAACTTTGAGACATGTCCCACAAATCTCATACTGTATTTATCCTTATCATTCCTTTTGCTAAAATATATATAGCACTTCACTAAGTATATATATATGTCTATACATATACTCATTTTCGTTTAAACACATAGCAGCTCTTCATGTAAAATTTTATTTTCTTAATAAAATTTTCACATGTATCATTATAAAATTTCTTACACTATTTAGTTCGCATCAAATTTGTAGGTATCGTAATACCTTATCCTTAACATTCCTTCAAATACATAAAACTCCATTTGTAAGGTTTTGAAATTTTATAACCCGTATTTTCTCTATTCTCCTTTAAATAGTAAACCATATAGGTTTTACTTAAAAATTTTAAGTAAATCCTCAAATTCCTATCTAGTTTTTATTCTTTAACCTTTATTTTAATCATTTAAAATCTTATAAATTTTCGAGTTGTCACAAGTATGTTCTACATTAATGATATACATAGGTTGTTTGATGAGCTATGTAACATAAGCGGTAAAGGAGCATATAAGGCAAGTTTCATAACTTACTCAATCTTATATTTGAGCAAATTTTCCAACTTCATATGATGATGTTCTTATGAGGTTATATGATGTATTAAACTCTAAATTTACGCAGTGTTTATATATATTGTGTGAATTCTAATTGTATGCAAATCTTTTCATACTTTTTAATGCTTGAATTTCATTAGTTACATGAAGTTCATTAGATGAGATGCGAATTATAATAATTCTTCGATTGTGATGAATTGATGATGCCAAATCAAATATATTGGGCAATTAATAGTATAGGTTACACTTCGTGCAACAATGTGTTTATGTAGGTATATATGGATATGATTTCACCCCGTGCAATGATGTGATGACGATTATAAGAAATAACGTGCTAGACCAATATCCGCACTTAGGTGCAAACCAAAGTGATGTTCCAAAATTGAATCGTTTAGGATGCTTGAGTTCTATAAAATCAAGAACTATAATGAGAAATAGGTTGATGTTACTTGTTTTCAAATATGGTGATTATTAGGATGATGCTAGATGATAAGGAATCTAAATTATTCCTGTTTATTCGTATAACTTCAAAATTATTGTTTCAATTGTTGAAGTTTTTGACTAGATGTTATTTTAATCCTATGTTATTATTTATTCAAATGTTTATACTTGTTGGGCAATTGAATGCTCAACCTTGCAATATATAAATGTTTTTTATGCTAAAGCACAACGGACCGAAGGATCCGGTAAAGCTAAAAGATGAAGGATTAATGATTGAAGATGTTTTTTATTAATTGTAATACTTTTAAATGATGTAATATTCATTTTTAATAAATGATGTATTTGAGTAAAGGTCTTAGAACATGGGTTTAGTTGTGATGTATTGTAATAAATATAGAGAATATATTCATGATGTTAAGGTTATGATGGATGATTAGTATCGTGGAGCACTAAACTCGGGATTGAAGGTAAGACCCGGGTTTGGGGGCGTCACAACTTCCATAATTTCCAATCTGGATGTGTTTAGCCACTGCTTTCAGAGCTATAAGGTCTTTGATCTTTCCTGATTTTAACCCCATTTCAGCCATTTCTCCATGCTTGATCATTTCTAAGAATGGTTTTCCTATCCCAACTAAGACCCTTTTATAATATGGAGCTTCTTGTATGTCTATGAAAGTTATCACCATTTTAATTTCTATCATAGGTGGACTGACTTGTGGGGCCATACATCTCCATCTTTGGGCATATTCCCGGAAAGACTCATTGTTCTGTTTCTTGACTTTGGTCACTTGATATCTATCCGGCGCCATTTGTGATTGGAAGCTGTATTGATTTAGGAAGGCATGTGCTAACTCCTCCCAATTGTGGATTTTGGAGTTGTCGAGTCTGGCATACCATGCTCTAGCTTCCCCAGTCAAACTTTTTTGGAATAACTGCATTCTCAATTTCTCGTCCTCTGCATAGGATCCAAGTTCTCCAATGTATACTTTTAAATGGGTATAAGGATCTCCTATCCCATTGTACTTTTCAAAATTTGGGACTTGGAATTTATCTGGATAACTAGCCCCTAGAAAGATACATAGATCCGAGTAGTTAACACTTCCATATGTTCTAGTCCATTTGATTGACTGGATGGTTTCTTCTATTTGTTGGACCTTCTTTCTAATGTCCCATGTTTCTCGGTCATCTTTGAGATTGATGATTTCCGGGGTTTTGTTGGTTTTTTCATTGAAATGCAATTCTGGTATCTTTATTTCCACCTTCTTATCAGTACCCTGACTGCCACCTTGTGAGGAGGACTCTAGTTGAGTGGGTATCTGTTGACCCTGAGTGTTTTTACTTTTTTCTTTTAGCAGGATAGTCAGATCGGCTATCTGATTTCTAAGTCTCTCAAACTCCTCTCGAGATACAGGGGTAGATTCAAGTGAGGCGTTTGTAGCCATGTCTGTGGATGGCTTTTGTGCCTTTTTAGATTTTGACCTGGTAATAGGACCAATCTTTACCTACAAAAAGAGTATGTAGTTTAGTCCTGATAAATACCAATAATATAAATGCTATGCAATGTGTTAATTTTAGGTTTTTTAATGTTTTCCTGCAAAACAGAGGTGAGTTGTTCTGATGACGGGATAACATGACATTTATGACATTTAAAATTTAATAGCAATAAATATTTACATTTAATATGTGAAAGTAATTTACATTTGACATGTTTTGATATTAGACATGGAATTAAAATGGAAAGTCATGAAGAGACTCCGCTTCGCATTTGGTTTATCAGAGGCTAACCTATCTTAGGTTACTATCACGGGTTTTTCAGAATAAAGGTTCTCAGATCATCGCAATCTACTAGATGGGAAACTAATCCGATCTTTCAATTGGAGCGGATTTGTGTGGCGCCTTTCTTGAGCCTCGTGGGATTAGTCTCATCTTAAGTCCAGTAATCAGCCACCGACGGGTTTGCCTCCTGATGGATGAATCACATAACATACATTCATCGCATCTCACCGTATGCAATATGATGACATTGTGCGAAGCACTAATATAAAGAGCTATAAAACATTCATTCACATCCATTCAATGTAAAGAGAGCATTCATCGCACACATGCAACATGCAGATATAAAGGGAATTGAAAATATTTTAATGCGGCTTAAGCCCTCTAACGTCCCCAGCGGAGTCGACACCTGTCGACGCCAGGAAAATTCCACTTCCCTAATTGTTTTCTCTACCCTTTGTGTCTCGCTAGTTTGATTAATTTTATCTTTCTTAAATGGTGAGATTTTAGGAAAGGATCGACATAAATGTCCCCGATTTTATAACGATTGATATTATATGAATTGGCCAAATTAGACAGAGCTACCAGTTGGTATAAGTTCAAATGGTTGTACCAACTCAACTGCATTTTAGAAAGATTTTACAATATGGCCCAATATGTGAGTCTGTTTAATTAGTCTGGAATTTGAGATTCATAGAGTTCGGGGGCTTGCTTAAGCGAGGGGAAGGTGTTAGAAACCCCCCCCCCCCCCCGACTTCCGCGAAACACGGTTATCGCTACTTTTTCATTCCTTATGCATTTAATGTGTGTGTGTGTGCTTACATATGCAATTTGCTTACGTAATTTATTTGAAAGTAGTGATGTGCCTCTTTGGACCAATGTACAAAGGATTTGATTTAGATAAAAGTTCATTTTTTCAGATAAAGCATATGAAAGTGATGTTTTGAAATCTATTTTTCAAACCCTTATGCTCAAATAGGAATTGAGGCCCTTTGATATTTTTATTTTAACTAGATTCAGCTTTATTTGATTTTATTTAGATGCAAAGCATCTTTGACAGTATTGAAACTATTTACAAGTGTCGGGCTCCTTATGGGCATGAAAGCCATCCAAGTGAGTTCAAGCACTACATATATGTTTTTCAGTATGTTGAGGCCTTAAATCCAAATATCGTTTAAGGCCCGATATTTACAAGTACAATGGATTGCAAGCTGGCTATACAACTTAAACAAGTCCATCACGGGAATCTAATCTAGATCCATTGATTGGATCTTCAATCCTATGATTCCTAGGCTCACATGACATCATTTCCAAGCTTTCACAATGCATATATTGAAACAAAGCATATACATACTTCTAAATTTTGCTAAACAAGTGATTTATCGATTAAATCCTTATATGCGAGTAAATAAGCTTCCAGTTTCCTCTAGATAATGATCTAGGGTCACCTAGTTGCTAAATATTTACAAAAAACTAGAAAGTAAACTAGATCTATCTAGATCTTAGCCAGTTTAGCTCAAAAGGTTCATGTTTTACAGCTTTTAAATAGGTTAAAAGCTAGATCTGGCTTGATCTAGTATAGATCTAGTTAATATAATTTAAATACTGACTATTTACATAAATTGAACGATGAAAACTAAGATCTAACCACAACAACTGACTACTATATATATATATATATATATATATATATATAAAAGTATAAAAGGGTTGCAGATTTGAAGAAATCTTATAGTCTAATATGAGATTTTAAAACGAACGACTTTTGACGCTTTTACACTCAATTTCCACCTTTTAAAACTTGATATAACAGATTTTATATATTATAAGGGTTTACAACTGAGATTAACAGGGTTTATAAGCAAGATTTGAGTTATTTGACACTATATATTTTAGATTTTCTCTCTCCTGGACCCCTTCTCTCTCTTTTTTCTTTTGTTGGAAGATTTGTTGGGAGCTAATATTTAAAGACCCGGCCAGCCGCAGGTAGACTTGCATCAGCCACAGGTGTACCTACAACTGGGCCAGGTGGGCCACACCACCTCGAAGTTCATTCCCTCGATCGACGCACTATCTGCTGAAACCTTCATATCTTAAAATCTGGGAATCCTATTGAGGTGTTCCATACCATTCCGGAAAGCACTTTTTAAGATATACACATTGAAATAGGGCTTGACCCTTTCCAGATCTGGAAAGATTGGTCCATGATAAGAATAGCATCTTCAAGTCTTCAAAAGTAGTTCGTTGAGCTATCTTACGCAGTTTATACTCGGGATCGCTGTGGTGGTTCTTATGACCTAATCTACAGCTGGATGGGGGTTATTTTATATTTTTCTTAAAAATTACATCTTTTCCCTCTCAAGGTTGTCTCTGGGGTTGATGTGGCTTTTGGTTGTCCCTCGAGACTATCTCCGAGGTTTGACTGCTGCCAACTCTATTTTTCCTCAGGGTTGTCTCCGAGGTTGATTTGATATCTCCCGAGGTTGTCTTTGGGGTTTAATTTGGTGTATTCCTCTGGGGTCGTCTCCAGAATGACCATTTTCAATCCTCCGGGGCTGTCTCCAGATTTGAAAAAAACACTTTTGCCCTCCTACATTGGTTAGTGACAAGAAAACAAAATTTTGAGTGTCTACATTGAGCATCAGAGACCAAGTGGTTTTTTGTAACTGTTGGAAATACTAGAATGGAAATGGGATCATATTACGATGGATTTCGTAGTAGGTCTTCCAACTACTTAGAAGGCCTATGTTGCGATATGGGTTATTGTGGACCGACTGACAAAATCCGCTCATTTCTTGTCGATCAAGATTAGATTTAATTGATATCATTTGGCAAAACTATATGTTAAAGAGATCATTTCAAGGCATGTTGTTCCAGTGTTAATTGTGTAAGACTGTGATCTGCGTTTTACATTGAATTCTGGAAGAATATGCTAGAATGCATGGGAACGTAGTTGAGAATGAGCACGGCGTACCATCCTCAAATCGATGGCCATAATGAAAGGACGATCCAAACATTGGAATATATGATGAGAGCTTGTGTCATAGATTTCAATGGAAATTGGGATGACCATTTACCTTTAGTTGAGTTTGCATACAATAACAGTTGTCATGCAAGTATTGGCATGCCTCCTTACGAAGCGTTGTACGAAAGAAAATACGGAACTCCACTATGATGGGATGAAGTTGGTGAACGACGACTGTTAGGACATGAACTAGTACAACAAAATGTAGAGATCATCAAGGTCATAAGAGAAAGATTGTTAGCTGCATCAAGACAAGCAAAAGAAGTATACGGATCAACATTGTCAAAATTAAGAATTTAAGGTGGGTAGATTCATTTGGTTGAATGTATCTCTCTGGAAGGGGAAGATCAAATTTAGCAAGATGGGTTAGTTATTGACTCCAAGGTTTATTGGGCCTTTTGAAGTGTTGAGAAGGGGAGGTGAAATGGCTTATGAGGTAGCTTTACCTCAAGAGTTAGAAAATATTCACAACGTTTTCCATGTTTTGGTGCTACGATCTTATAAATCTAACTACAAAGATGTTATAAAGTATGAACTGTTACAAGTCGAGAAGGATTTGTCTTATGAAGAAGTTCCTGTTCAGATAATTGATAGGAAAGAGCAAGTTCTCAGAAACAAAGTAATACCTTCTATGAAGGTAATTTGGAGAAACCACAACGCTAAAGAAGCTACGTGGGAACTCGAAGACAAGATAATAGAAAACTATCCTCATTTATTTGCTTAACTTTTGAATTGCGATTCTGGGACATAATCTTTTTATGGAGGGAAGAATGTAACAGATGAGTTAATTGTGTGGTGATTCTAGGGCAGAATCCTTTTAAGGAGGGAAAGATGTAACGATCGTGAATTTTTTAATAGATTAAAATATTTATCGAATTAAATAACTATTTTAGTTGGATTGTTTATTGAATAAAATAAATATTTGATGAAAATTATTGTGGAATAATTTAATTAAGTGTGATAATATTAATTAAATTGATGTTAAATAATTTTATAATTGGTGCGTATTTTATTACGCGAGTGTAATGGTAATATTCTAATTTAATTAAATAATTAAATTAGAGGATTAATGATTTATTAAATAAAATTATAATTATGGTTGGCTAAATAGAAATTATAATTTTATTGATAAGGATAATTTTATTCCTTAAGGAATTAATTTTAATTTAATTTAATTTAAAATATTAGAATTTAAATTAAATGGGGTGTGACATTTTGTACCATATAGTAAGGAATTTATAAAAATAATTTAAAAGGGGAGTTTTGGGTGCTAGCCAAACATGGCCTAGTGACCCTTTGTTTTTTAAACTGATAAAAACTTTGGTTGTATAACTGATAGCTAGATAAATTATATGTAATATGTATTAGTCAGTTTATTAGAGAAAGAAGAACAAAGCACAGAGAAGAGAGAAATTGAGAGGGTTCTAGAGCTCTGTGAGATTAAAGAAGAGAAATTTTGGAAATCAAGAGAAAGAAGGAGGATTACCAAGCCATTCTCATCATCTAACTTAGTCTAAAGAAGGAATCAAAGGTATAAAATTACTCTAAGCCCTTAGTTTTCTTTTCTCTCAAAGTTTTTCTCTATAAATTAGTTATGGTGGAGAAGTGGTGAAGAGATTTGGTTGTATATGTTATTGAGTTTGTAAAATTCATTTTATGTTGTTGATAATTGGTTTTTCAGTAATCAAATCCATGGAAACATGTTTTAGAAGAAGTGTGACAACCTGAAAAATTGGATTGTCCAGAAAGTTAAGTTCAGAGAATTATTAATTAATAAAATAGATTTTTATTATTTATATTCTGTGTTATGTGTTTATTAATCATTTTAAGACTTAGGATGATTATAAAACGGGAGTATTTTGGCTATGATCTAGAATGAACGAGTAAGAATTTTCAAGACGAAAATAAACAATTTCCGAGAATAAAACTTTTCTGAGAAAAAGACGAAATAGGCACTATTCATCCAACGAAACCTAAGGTTTTAGGGTTGAAATAACCTAAGCCTTTCTGAGAGACTTATTCTCCATTAAGCACCTACATGCTTGCTTTAGTGTCTCCACATAAATGATCATGAGATCAATCATCTTCATTCAATGAGCAAGCAACGTATGTATCAATCTATCCGGATTCACTAATCCACTTTTTAGTAATCCAACGATTGGGAATAATTTTAGTTTTTAAGTTATCTAAGAATTTAGATCTCATTAGCATGATCATCATCATGATTCTAAAAGCATTGCTTAAAACTATGGGTTTATCACATATTATAATAACGACATCATGTAGATAAATAAATGCCTATAAATAAACAATTATTTTATTAATAAATGAATAAGATTATTACAAAGTATCATCAAACATGATTGGCTTGTGTGCATACTACTTTCATTGGTGACCATATCCACAGCTGGATGATTGTTGTAGGTGTTAAGTTGGCAAAATTACATATTCACCCTTCCGGGGTTGTCTCCGAATTTGAAGTGGCTGTCCTCCCTCAGAGTTATCTTCGGGGCTAAAATTGTGATGATGTTTTCTCTCGGGGCTGTCTCCGGGGTTTAAGTTTGATGTGTTATCTTCCTCGGGGTTGTCTCCGGGGGTGTGAAAAGGTGTTTTTGCCCCCTGTAGGGTTTAATCAAAAGTAAGCAAAATTTTAAGTGTTTACACATTATTCTTTTTTTTAACCATCTAACATTAACACTTAAGCAACTATATAAACATGTATTTATAGCTACAACATATAATATTGGCCTTGGACTGGACTAAGCATCTAGCATAACAGTTAGTAGCTAAAACTGCTCTTTCAAGCATTTAATCAAACAATTTATGAGCAGCTCACATGATCATTGTAATGATCACGATGATCGAATAATCTATGTAAATAAGATTTATACGAATATTATCTAATAAAATAAGATTTTATGGATAATTTATGTTTTGTGTGGCTTATAGTCGTAATATGACCATAATGTGTGTTATTTGAGCATTTTTGAGTGTTTGAAGGGAATACATGGACAATAATTTTTTTTAAGAAAAGACGTAAAACCACTATTCATGCTAAAAACACAACTTTATTTTTCCGACTTTTCGAATTACAACATAGCGTTTATTCGGTAAATGGGAATTTGTGGCAAAATTGGATTTTTGATAATCGAAAGTATTTTTTTGGCTAACCGAACAGATTACGAGAATGTAACCGAAAAAGTAAGAAAATCTAATTGGAAAAGAAAAAGTCTAACTAGAATTAGTTGGGCTAACTAAGCCTAAGATTTTCATGGCTTGATTAGGATTTGCAAGACTTGGCTAGGTTTTAGCCAAGGGTTGTGCCTAAGGTTTGAATAACTTGATTAAAGGTTAAGCTAATGATTGAGCCAAGGTTTTGGAGTGGCTTGGCTAGGGTTCAGATACGTATTAAGCCTTAGGGTTAAACCCTAAAGACTTGGAGCCAAAGAAAAGGTGTTTTGATGTTTATCCCATGCGGGATAATTAAAAGAAGCAAGAGAAGGGGCATTTTAAGCCATTAAGGTCGTCCAAAGAGAAGGGGGAGCGGGGCAAGAGATGATTCATCCATCATGACTGACCTTATCTAAACATTGCATTAAGTGCATATCCCCTCATTAAGTGCACTTATCCAACAAGTGATGATTAAGTTATCTTGAGTTCGTTTAATTGTGGTTTTATTAGGATAACTCAAGGGGGTGATTAGTAGGCTTTTGAAATTAAGGAGGAGGTCTTTGTAAAACTTTAGTTGGGACCAATTTGGAAGAAGAGGAAAGTAGGTTTTATATAAGCAAATCCAAGCAATCATTTCTTTCACTTATCATTATTTTTTGAAGTGTTAAAAAGAGAAAGAAAGAGCAAGAGCAAGATAGAAAAGAGTGAGAGAGGAGGGCATGCTTTAGAGGAGAGAAAAGGAGAGAAAGAAGCTTTGATCATTCAAGGATAAGCTCAGAAGAAGAAGAAGAAGTACAAGAGGTAAGCCTAGAACCCTAACTTCTTCATCTATTTAATTTTCTTTCTTTGAGTTGTGTAGTTGTTGGTGGTTGTTGATTAATGGAAGATCATGGTGGCTCTTTAAAATATAAGGTGGTTATAAAGGAGTTAACCTTGTAAAACTGCCATAAATATGCATGTCAAGTTAACGAATAACTAAAAATGTAGTCCTAAGCATTAGGATGGAAAGATTAAAGTAGAGGATTGTAAAAGGACTTCTATAATTTATTGTCTGTATGTTGTTATTGGATTCCGAAAAGAAGGAATCTGAGATAAGTAAGATACGAAGATGTTCCAAGAGGAACGGATGAAAAATACCCCATAACAAAGTTATGTTGAAATTTTTAATAAAAAGATGTAAAACGCGATAAACCCTAGCTTAGTACCATATTTGGGCCAAGTTTACAGGTAGTTAACGTTTTCAAAAAGTTCATTCTTTCTAGGGTTTTGTTGTTGGTTGAAAACGTGAGCCATAAGCTCAAGATTGAGCTTAATCCGACTTCGAATAAGCGAGTTGTGAAGTTTAGAAAGTCCGACGTTGAAAACGTCTATCGATGAAAAAGGGCTCACAAAGGGTTTTTGAGCTGATTATTTGACAAGTTAGAGAACCATGAAAATTATTCTGTCCAGGGGAGATGCATAGAGGATGTTTCAAGGAAGAAAATTACATAAGAACGAGCTCGTTCTGATAACGGCCAAGCAAGTTGTGATGTTTTTAAGTAGACGTGCTAAAAATTTTCGAAGCCAAAAATGTCAGAGACTTGAAAATTCTCTACAGGGGTGGCGTGGCCTATGGTGCGCCCCGCGTCATATGTCCAGAATTTAAGAAATGAAATTTTTCACGATGAGTTGTCATGCGATGTTAGGTATTCGTATAGGCAATTCGGGCGTATGAACGTGCAAACTTTGTAACGTCATATCAAGTGTTTGTAGGCTTGTTTAATGTCTACATTATAATGAAAAGACGAACCCCATGAAATGTAAAACACTTACCAATAATCTATAAGTATTACATTAATGAGATAAACGAGCTAATTTTACTCAAAGGCGTATCAAATGAGAGTTCGCGCAAGAGAAGTTAGGCGGGTGACGTGCGAACGTCGAAACGCCGGGTCAAGTGTTTACGAACTTAAAAAGTGTTCTAATTCTAATGAAATGGATAAAATAAAATATAGAATAGAGTTAATGTAAACCATGAGTGACGTCTATACGTGGCTAATTGGTATGTCTATATGTACTAAATAAGTAGGACTTTCAAAGGGAGATTAACGTCAAAGTTTTAAAGAACGCTAAGGCAAGTATTCTAACTCCATTCAACTTCCGTATTGAATGTTAGTTTTAACAATGTGGATTTATATTCTCATGAATATTCTGTATGTATGCTTTGGTTTACAGAATGCTTATATATTGTGCAAACTCCAGACTTATACAAACTTTTTGTGGTTGTATGAGTGTTCAACTATGTTATAATGTATAAATTGTTTAAGCTTTGCTATAATGCATGAAATGTTCAAGCTTTCAAATTTTGATATGCATGAACTGTTTAAGAATATCAATGTAAATTGTATCAGCTAGAAACATGTTAAAACATTTTCTTAATTTGAATATAATCCTCTAAAATGTTATTAGGTTTAAGTAGAGGTTCCAAACCAAATTTATCTTAGTGCGAATTCAGACTTAGAATGAACAACCCTAATATTGGGGAAGTTTTATTAATTACCTGTATACTCTGTCGGGTCACGAAATGAATGTAAAATCAGTCTTTCAAGTAGGTAGTGTTGATAAATACAAGGTACAAAGAGTTGATCACCCAACGTGCCCTTTAGCTGTGACGGTTTACAACGGAATAGTTGTTCAAACCTTTTTAAATGGAAAATAAAAGTTCAAGGTCTTATAACCGCTCAACAAAAGTCAGTATGTGATTTCAAAAACTGTTTTGAACTATAAGGAAATAATATTTCATGTTATTCGAAATCTTTTTACAACTTTTATTTAGTTGTTGAAGGTTTAGAATTATGAAAGCATGATTCTTGATTTTTTTTATTTATATGCAACTGTTATACTTGATGGGCATGTAAATTATGACACCCCCAAATCTGGGTACTTCACTTCCACGGGATTTGGTGTTCACTATGCAAATATCATCTATTTATCTACCCATAATAAATACAAACCATGCAATAGAAAGAAATAAATCCTCCCCTTATAGGGTTATAACATATGAATACTAAATACAATCCCAGGTCATACTAACCTTAAATCTCAAATGCGGAAACAATAACAAATAATAAGTCTTACACAACTTTAACATAAGTCTTAAACATAAACATATTAATTAAACAACAAGTCTTCATCACTTGTTGACCTTGCCCTTGCCTTTGCTAGTAGAAGGCTCGTCGGACCTTTCGTTCTTAACTGCAATATTTTTATTAAGCAAGAGTGAGCACGATTGCCCATAAGTATAACAATATAACAACAATATAATAACATGGGAGTGAATCAAAGACTTTTGAAATAAGAAACTCGACTTTTGAATCAAGAATGAATAACAAGAATCAAAAGAACTTCTGAGGGTCATAAGAACTTGAACTATGTCTTAGGTTGTCAAGTGTTTATACTTGAAACCTTTAACAGTCATAAAACTATGGAATCTACTTCTCGTACTTAGGGGGATCAGCCTTTAGTACCATACTGTGCATAATATCTTAATGCTAAAGCATCATCAATCCCCTATAATAGGGTTGTTCATCTCAGTTTGACATCAGAGTCCGCACCAAAGGAAGTTTGGTTTGGATAAGCCCAGTAATAGTTCTAGAATTTAGAACGTTCATCAACTGTGGACTAGTCGAATCAATAAGGGTTCGCTAGTCTTACAAGGTTCAACAATAAATGATATTCAATTTGAATAATAAATCTCAAGAGTATACAATTGAATAAATATTATATAACTGAATTAATACTTCAAAAAAATTATAATATCCATATAAAATCTTGAACTTGAATAATTAAGAACAAGAACTTGATTGATATAGAATCATAAGTATAGAACTTGCTCAACGAATAACTTTGAAGTTAGAAAGCTTGCTCAATTTAAAGAGTATGAATAAGAAAACTTGCATAATCGTAAACGAGTTAGGGTAAGGAAACTTACCTCGTGCGCAAGCTACAAATATAGTTACAATTAAATTCCTTAATGTCCTACACATTACATTATGCATATGATGTCGATTAGTTTCATAACTTCTATGTTCAACTGTTGAACTTTTCATTTAAGTTTAACTTACAACTTGGTTTCTAGTGTTGACTTATTAACTAACCACATAACATAAGTATGAGTTCACAATATGCGTATCATATAGGTATAATCCTTCAAACAATCATAATCAAGTTTTAGAATCATAATATTCAAGTTCGCACTTAGTTTATTAACATGAACTTCTAATCAAATAATGTGTTAATAACATTTATAGAATAGCATTACATGTTCATCAAGTCCTCAAGTATGTTATAGCATAGTATTACACTTGGCACGATGTTTCGACGTTCATTCATCGCATACTCGACTCGTTCCTCTTGCGTACGGTTAACATACTCATGCAATTTGTCTAAAACATCATTGATTAATGTAAAACATCATTATATTTCGTAATATTCATGTTTTATAACTTATAACATCTTTTATTGTCGAGAGCACTACACTTGCGTACGGGCATGTCTGACGCCCTCCGATTGCCTTCAAATACGCATCAGTCACAAAGATGACCATTTTTTTCCCTGCTAACGACTTCAAATCGAAAAAATTAAAGAATAAAAATTATAGGTCTACTCGTTATCTTTTCGAATCATCATGAATTGCCTTAATCGGAATTCGTATGAAGAAGTTATGCTTATTTTACTACAGGAGGTTAAAACAGTCTTGCGTTACACTATTTTCACTCCGGACAGCATACACCCCCGCTGGGCGCGGGGGTTTCGGCCTACCAAGACCCGTTGGGGCGGGGCTCCCCGCTGGTGAGACTCTGGTTCGCGATTTTTTACAGATGGTAGCCCAACTACTCCAATTAAATGCAAATTAAACTAGTACCGTGATTGCTATGAAGTATAAACTTCATAGAAACATTATACAATGTTACTAACATATTTTTAACACCTTAAATCATGCAATTACTCTAATCAAATCACGTAATTTCACTATTCTTGGTGTTCTTGAAGGTTTTGAAGAAAAACATAAATTTTGACGTCACGGATTCGTTATACCTCCGAATCCGTCCGTTCAAAGTTTGTTTTCTTTGTTTTAACATGTATTATCATAATCTACTGTCAAATCTAAGTTAAACAAACAATTCATGGCATACAATTGATCATAAGGGTCATATATATAATTTTTATACCCTGTAACTTTTAAAAACCCAATTAAGGCACGATTGCATGAATTTAATTATTGTAAATCATGCATACATAGTATAAAACATGTTATGAACAATTAGTAACACATATATGGTCATATAATCAACAATCACCAAATTCTCCATTCATAGAAGACCTTTAAACACATAAATGGAAAAACTCTAAAAACTTTTGAAAACTTAATTAAAACATATTCACATGGATTTGATTGTTTTAACACATAATTACATGATGGAAAACATGTTGGAAACATATATTCATACATATATCATAAATTCATGCATAAATCACAACTTTCACTTTAACAGAGAACTTCGAAATATACAGTGATGGAGAAATATAATATGTGAAATAAAATTGGTATGCAGGGATTACCCTTGCAGTCTCTGTTTGATAAAATAGCTTTAATTCTCCAACTTTCTCTCTTGTCTCTCTACTTTTCTCACTAAAACTTATTATCTGATAATAACATATGAAGTCTGATATATGAAGAACTATTTCTAATATAGATATACGTATATAGCAACTGGTGGAGATAGTGGTCAGTTAACCCATAATGGGTTAACTGGCCCCAACCCCCATTAAGGCATTGTTTGGTTTGTCCCCTTTTATTACTCCCTTCTCAATTAATTTAATTAACTCTTATTATATAGTTTAACAATGTCACACCCAATTAATCATATAATCTTATTTAAATCAAATAAATAAAATAGAATAATTTCACCTTAAATCACATAGTCACATAATTAAAATTCTCATTTATTAATTATGTCAAATTATTAAATCTCTAATTAATTATTATATTAATTAGAATAACATTATGCTTATTAAATAATTCATTTAATCAAATAAGCTCAATTAAATACATACTTTGAATAATAAAATTCTCTACATTAATTTAATCAATGTAACACATATAATTAAATTAATCTACCATAATTTTATCAATTAATTATTTAATTAAATAATTAAATCATCGAAGAATATTTATTTAATTCAATAAATATTTAAATCATATTACAAAATCTCGTTCGTCACATCTTTCTCCCTTAAAAGGATTCTGTCCCCAAAATCACAGTTCAATAAGAATTTTCGTCCCGTTACATAAATGCTCATTCTTGCTTTAAATTAAATGTTTTTAGTAAAAACTGAGCATGTTGAATGTTCGGGTAAGAACAAGGGCAAAAAAAAGATGAACGAATAAATGATATTGATCATATCTGTAATAGATAAGAGTATTGTAATAATTTATATGTTAATTATCATGTTTTAAAGGTTTAAAGGTCTTAGAACCTGGGAATGTAATAATATGTCGGTAATAGTTAGTAATTATTTTCATATTAGCAGGATAATGTGAATAAATGAATATGGATTAAAGGTATTCGGATTTGGGGGCGTCACAAATTTGTATCAAAGTTATAGGTTAGAAATATTAGGTGGTGCACCTTAGGCTATAACCATAGAGAAGTTAGAGAAGTCAATAAGTAGAAAAACTTAGCTAGAGTTTGTTAAGAGGTGAATTGAAAAAAATCATCGGTAAAAGTCTGAAGAAGTAAAAATAACATAAATTGAATTGTTATTCGTAATATCAAATGTGATTTTATGGTATGTGCTAATCAAGATAATGTGTTTGATTGTAGATGACAGAAGGTGATATATACCGAGATATTCACGTGGTGAGTGAGGAGCTGATTGCTCCACCAGTTATAGCACTCGAGCATGTGTCAGTTGTGTTGATAGAGAGTGATACAGAGATGGATCCTAAGCTGAGGAGGATCCTTCAGAGGATACTGGTCTGCCAGCTAGTGTGAAATGTATGTTATGTGTTTTTGACGTCGAAAAAATTAATCCATCATCCTGTTTGTTTCTTACCCTTTATGTTTTCTATGTTGATTTGTCTTGCTTTAAGGGTGAGATTTAGAAAAAGTCTGACATCAAATGTCGACGATTTGAAAAAATGTGATTTTATTGGTCTGAATTAGACAGAGCCGCCAGTTGGTATGAGTTAAATGGTTATACCAACTCAACCGAGTTTTGAAAGGTTTTACAATATGGCCCAATAATGGACTCTGTTTAATTGGTCTTGAAAATCGAGATTTATAGAGTTCGGGGGCTTGCTTAAGCGGGGAAAAGGTGTTAGGCACCCCCCGACTTTCGTTAAACACGGTTACCGTGCTTTTCATTCCTTAATCATTGTGTATGTATGTGTGTATTGCAGTTAATTGGGCCTAAGTGCTTTATTTGAAAGTAGTGTTGTGCTTCGTTGGACCTATATACGAAGGGTTTGATTTATTAAAAAGTCTATTTTTAGGCAAGAATGTAAATATGATGTTTTGAAAAGTGGTTTTCAAACCCTTTCGCTCGCATAGGAATTGAAGCCCTTTGATACTTCCATTTTATTCTATATTCGACTTGTTTTGATTTTATTCTCGGGATGCGACGCATACTAGACAAAATAATATATATATATATATATATATATATATATATATATATATATATAAGTGTCGGGCTCCTTATGGGCATGAAATCCATCAAAGTATGTCTGGACACCACACATGATTTTCATTATTTCGGGGACCTTAAATCCGGATAACCGCTATAAGGTCCTATATTTACAATTACATAATTTGCAAGCTGGCGGTACAACTCAAGCAGGTCCATCACTGGAACCAGATCTAGATCCATTGGTTGGATCGTAGATCCTGTAGCTCTTAGGCTCACAAAATATCAAATTAATAGCCTGTATAATGAATATATTGCAATAAAAAGTAAAACTATACTAGACATCGCTAAACGAAAGATTCATCAGTCAAATCTCCGTACACGTGTAGCGCATAGCTTCTAGTTACCTCTAGATACAAATCTAGGGTCACGTGGTTACTAAATATTTACATAAAAAAACTAAAAAGAAAACTAGATCTATATAGATCTTAGCTATTCTAGCTTCCAGGTTCAAGTTTTATAACTTTTGAGCCGATTAAAAGCTAGATTTGGCTAGAGCTAGTACAGATCTAGTCAATACATCTCAAATATTGACTATTTACAAGAAATGAACGGTTAAAACTTTAGATCTGACGAATATAAGCTACTAAATATATATATATATAGCACTTATATACGTATTAGAGTAAACGAAGAAGATAGATCTGGATAAATCTTACAGTATATCACGGGAACGGCTCTCGAACGGCTTTTGGCGCCCCGATACTCATTTTCCACTTGTTAAAATTTGATATGTTGTAGTATATATGTATATGAACATTTACAAAGAAGTTTTACAAGAATTAGAGTACGATAGAGCCTCCGTTTGACCCTCTTAGCCTCTATTACTCTCGTCGTTGCCCTTTCTTTCTCTCTCACTTTCTTTATAAGCTAAGGGGGGATGGGTATATATATATATACCTGATCTGCCGTGGGTCTACCCACGATAACCGTATGTCTACTTTTGATTGGGCTTGGTGGGCCCCGCTGTCTCAAAGTACATGCACTCCTACCAATGCGCTATACGTTCGAACATTCATAACTTGCAATCCGGGAATTCGATGGAGGCGTGATATACCTTTCTGGAAAGCCCTTTCCAAAAATTACAAAATAACATTGGGCTTGAACTTTTCCAAATCCAGAAAGACGGGTCCATGACCAGATCTTTGAGTCTTCGCAGTTAGTTCGTTGAGCTGTCTGGTGCAGTTTTCACTCGGGATTATTGTGATAGTTCTATGTGACCTTCCTTGCAGTAATTTGATTTGATTTTGATGTTGAGTTGGAAAAATTACTCTTTTTCCCTTTCAGGTTGGTTCCGGGCTTGACGTGGTTGCAACTGTCTTTCTCGGGGTTATCTTCGGGGTTTGATTGATATTGACTTTTGTCTGTCTACAGGGCTGTCTCTAAAGTTAACTTGATAATTCTCGGGGCTGTCTTCGGGGATATTGATTTGATGATTTCCTGAGGCCGTCTCTGGGGGTCTGGTTTGATGATTTCTTGGGGCTGTCTCCAAGGATCTAGTTTGATGATTTTTCGGTGCTGTCTCTGGGGGTCTGATTTGATAATTTCCCAGTGTTGTCTCTGGGGGTCTGGTTTAATGATTTCTTGGTGCTGTCTCCAGGGGTCTGGTTTGATGATCTTCTGGTGCTGTCTCCGGGGGTCCGGTTTGATGATTTCCCAGTGCTGTCTCTGGGGGTTTGGTTTGATGAATTCTCGGTGCTGTCTCCGGGGGCCTGGTTTTATGATTTCCCTATACTGTCTCCGGGGGTTTGGTTTGATGATTTCCCAGTGCTGTATCTGGAGGTCTAGTTTGATGATTTAATCCTCCAAGGCTATCTCTAGAGTGTGAAAAGATGCTTTTTCCCTCCTATAAGGTTACTTAACAAGAATGAGAAATTTCGAGTGTTTACAGATGCCTCTCTTTATTATGTTTATGCAATGCAATGGAATGAATAGGATAAAGATTGATAGACACTGGAAATATGATAAATGCAAATGTAATGCAATGCATAGTATGATATGTCATAAATGCTATATGCCTCTGTAAGGTCAGCTGCCACAGGTTGTATCAACACCCATTATCTATTTTCTGTTAGGGATGCCTTTTATGGCTGATACCACTGTACCTTCTGAATTTGACGTTGGGGTTGTCGCCAATGCTCTCTTTTCTAGATATGCTTTATGGTTTTACCTTTGCTGGGGATATTCCTTTTTTAACGAGTGACTTCAATGGGAATTCCTGATGCTGTGCTGGAATTGTCACCAACGGTTTGGATTTCTATCCAGTTGATGCCGACATTCATGTCGGGGATAGAATTCTTGATACCTACTCGAATGGTAGTTTACAATGGTTTGACCATCATCGAACCTTCTTGATGGCTACTCGAACGGTAGTTTACAATGATCAACTATTACTGAACTGCTTTGATGCTTACTCGAACGGTAGTTTACAGGGTTGACCATCACCAAACCTCCTCGATGCCTACTTGAACGGTAGTTTACAACGTTCGACTAAACTAATTTGATGCCTACTCGAACGGTAGTTTACAGGATTGACCATTACTGAAGCTCCTCGATGCCTACTCGAATGGTAGTTTACAACGGTTGACTGAATTAATTTGATGCCTACTCGAACGGTAGTTTACAGGGTTGACCATCACCGAACATCCTCAATTCCTACATGAATGGTAGTTTACAATGGTCGGCTGAACTGATTTGATGCCTACTCGAACGGTAGTTTAGAAGGTTGACCATCACTGAACCTCTTCGATTCCTACTCGAACGAAAGTTTATAACGATCGGTTGAACTGATTTGATGCCTACTCGAACGGTAGTTTACAGGGTTGACCATCACCGAACCTCCTCGATGCCTACTCGAACTATAGTTTACAACGGTCGGCTGAACTGATTTGATGCCTACTCTAATGGTAGTTTACAAGTTTGACCATCACCGAACCTCCTTGATGCCTACTCGAACGGTAGTTTACAATGTTCTGCTGAACTGATTTGATGCCTACTCAAACGGTAGTTTACAGGGTTAACCATCATCGAACCTCTTTGATGCCTACTCGAACAATAGTTTACAACGGTCGACTGAACTGATTTGATACCTACTCGAATTATAGTTTATAGGGTCGACTATCACCGAACCTCCTCGATGCCTACTCGAACAGTAGTTTACAACGGTCGACTAAACTGATTTGATGCCTCAGCTTGTGATTTCTTGTATAACATATTCCATCATTGGTCCTTCCCGATGAAGATAGTTTTCTACGGTCGTTCTTGTCATATTTTTCGGATGCCATGCTAGGTTGATGCCATGACTTGTAATGTCAAATTCCCTGATCTTGGCGGAAATAGCTTTCAATAGTTTACAACATCGACCCTTTCCCGATGCTACGTCGGGGTTGTCGCCAACGATTTATAACATCAGATACTCTGGTCTTTGGTTTACACCACCGGACCCTTCGC
Organism: Panax stipuleanatus; assembly: GCA_020205555.1. NCBI lineage: Eukaryota > Viridiplantae > Streptophyta > Magnoliopsida > Apiales > Araliaceae > Panax > Panax stipuleanatus. The sequence goes on from CM035118.1 coordinate 37,632,568, forward strand.
GATGTTATGTTGGGGTTGTCGCCAACGTTTCACACTGTCAGGTACTCAGATCTTCGTCAAAGCAGTTTTCAACGGTTTTCAACACCGGACCCTTCCCCGATGCTACGCTGGAGCTGTTACTAACGATTTGAATCACCAGATCCCTCTCCGATGCTATGCTGGAGCTGTTACCAACGGTTTATAGAACATTTTTAGACTTTAAAGTCTGACGTCCCATTTTAGGGTTTCAGGCCCTTTTCACTCAATCGCGTAGAACCTTTTTTGCTGATTTAACTTTTTGGCCTTAGGTGACCCTGCTGTAACTCAAATTTGATCGAGTCGGAGGGAGCGGGACCCACCTTAGGTTGGTGTACTACTGAATGGCCACCTAGTCATGCCTATATGCATGCGAATAGTCCGTTTTACAAAGAAAACCCTGACAAAAAAATTTACGAGTCTGAGCATTTAATATGCATGCAATTTTAACTCTACTGAGGAAGTATGTTAAACTAATCCATGTTTTCACATAGGCTATATAAGGACCGAGAATTTTATATGATTATATGTATAAATTTTTACGAATAATTTTTTTTAAGAAAGTACTTGAACCATATAAGTGAATATGTGAATTAAGCTAGATAGTTAGTTTATTTATTAACTAAGATGAATACTTAATCAATTTGATTAAGGAATAGTAATATAAGTTATGTTAAAAATTAACATAGCTTGAATGTTAACCTTGAAGGGCAAATTAAAAAGATTTATAATCTTTATATGATTAATTATTGATATGAATTATATATAGTGATTATATTAGTGGTAATAACTTATCAAGCCATTTAGGGCTAATTAAGTTAATAAACTAATGGAGTATGTGATGACTTGTGTGGATTATGTACGTAATTAAATAAATATACATTATATAATTTGTATATATTTATTTAGCATAAAAAGAGAGTTAAGAATAAAGTTTTATAACCTAATATATATTTTAGGTATATGAATTAAATAACCTAAGGGTTGTAATATAGAATAATGTTAGTATTTAAAATATATACTAACCCTAAGAGATTTAGTTTATATATCTCAATTAGTTAATTTTATAACTTAATTAAAATAAGTCTAATTGGGTTATAAAATTAAAAGTACATGAGTGATTATTTAAATTACAAATAGGTGTAATGGAAATATTAATTAAATAAGTAGGGTAAGATAGAATCAAAAGTATTGAACTATGTTTATTTCATGGCCCAATGAATTATTTTAGGGAGCCCAAAAGATTAAATGAGTGGCCCAACTTTTAGCCCAAATAAAGAGGGACTCATTGGACATTTAATAAGCTAAATAAGGCATTAAAAGAAAATAAAATGGGGAGAAAAGAAGCCCATAATTTCGGCCCAAGTAAGGAGGAGAAAGGGGGAGTGTATCTAATTATTTAAATTACCTACTCCTGCCTAACCCAAGCAAAGTGTCACATTCTAAGTTAGCCACCATCTTTCACCAAAGCTACAAATAATCTTAAGTTTACAAGCTAAAGAAACCTTAAGAGAAAACAAAAGAGAAGTTGGGAGATTACACATACTATAAATATTATATCTATACATTAATTTTGTTTATAAATACTCCTTATCTATTTTGCAAGTAAAACTTTTCATTTAATTCTCCAAGTTAGCTAGCAAAAGAAACCAAGAAAGAGAGAGAGAGAGAGAGAAGGATTTCGGCTAGATCTAGAGGGAGAGAGGTAGAGATTTTGCAAGCTTCAAAGTTCCATAAACAAACCTTAAAAAGAAGAAGGAAGGAAATCAAGCAAAGGTATAAAAAAAAATTAACCTTAATTTGGTATTATTTTCTTTTTATTTTGGTTTAATGTTGATGATCTAAAGTTTATGATCTTGAAATCTAAAACCTTAGATCTATGTGTTAATAAGTGTTTCATGTTTAGATTTAACCCTTTTGAGTGTTAAAAGTTGGATCTAAAGCAAGAAATATAAACTAGTTTTTCAAAAGTTAAAAAATCCTAATATTTTTCTACTTTGTAAGCTTATAACATGAGATCTATAACTTTTTTTTGCAATCCGTTAAATAGGGGTACTAGATATATAAGTTAAATACTAAACCCAAGTGGTAGCACTCAAAAGCAATGTGTTTACAAGTCATGGTAACTATTTTAGTCAAAATAGTCCAGGTTTTTCAAGAAAGGGAGATAAAACTTGCTGATCAGTCATTTTTCGTCAACTTTTTATACTTCAAAAATTCTGAAAAGAATTGGAGAGATAATATAAGAGGGTATATGAGTCCTAGAAAATTTTTAGAATTTTTGGCCATGTAGAATGAGAGTTATGGCTGATACGGTGAATGATTACTTTCAAAAGTACACCCAAATAACTCTTTATGGTTAACTCCAACAATTATGATTTTTTTACTAGAAGTACATATATATAACAAGAACATACACTGTAAAGTTCAGAAATTTCGAACAAATTTTCGATTTATGATAAATGTAGCAATATTTTGTTGTTTTGGATTATTTAAATATAGTAAATGGATTGTAAAAATTCCAGGAAAAGTATATTTTCATAAGGGAGTTATAATTTGTCAAATCCTCAAATAGAAACATTTTTGGAGTTGTTTTAGTATAATCCATATAAATGATTGAGTTATGAATAAATAAATTAAATTAATTAGGTGATGTTAAAAATTGGGAAAATAGGACTTTATGGCTTGAAAACCCTATATATGTTATATGCAGATTTTAGATGGGGGTTTTGGTTATTTGTGATAAGATATTAGGTGTATGGCCTTTTAAAATGATTAAATGAATTAATTAGTAAAGTATAAACAATTAAAATAAATTATTTAATTATTTAATAAATAATTAAAATATTATTAAATGATTAATAATATTAGACTAAGATATTATTAAGTAATTAATAATATTTAAGTTAAATTAAAATATTATAAATAATTAATAATATTAGTTAAGAATTTAAAATGTTATTAAATGATTAATAATATTAGTTAAGGATTAAAATATTATTAATAAATGATTAATAATATTAGTTAAGAATTAAAATATTATTAAATGATTAATAATATTATGGGATGAGTAAGATATTATGAAATAATTAATAATAGTATGAGGTGCGTAAGACATTATTAAATGATTAATAATACGTGTGAATGAATAAAATATTAATAAATAATTAATAATATTATATGAGAGTTTAAAAGAGGAGTTAAGTTATTAAGTTAGACATTCAATAGACTATATTGAATTATATGATGAATTGAAAATTTAATATGTTAGGAAGGGAATACAGTTTGAATTCGGCTTGCTAAATTGATGTATTCGGTTTACTGAATTTATAAACAATTTACCAAGTTATAATAAGAACTTATAAAATGAAAGAGTAAGTGTTAAATCTAAAGTAGTACAGTCGTACTCTTTAATGGTTAATGTATAGGATCTGGGCTAAACTATTCCTTCAGGGAGCGGAGGTATATACGAACTAGCTACCGATCTAACTCGTTGTAAAAAAACAGTGTAGACGAGACGGAAAACTAGTTTGTTGGTTGTTTGTGGGAATCCACTCAGTATACTATATTGAATACTATTAAAGACTCGATGTGTGCTAGGTTAAGACTTGTGAATGCGTATGGTGTTATCTAAATGTTTGATTATATGGTTACATGTTAGATAAATTACTACAAGTAAGATATGTGATGCTAATTGAGAGATCGATCTTATTAATGATAGGTCTTACAAAACAAGTTAACTTAAATTGTATAGCGGTAGTCAACGAATCAGGCAAGTTCCCTAACTCAAACTCGAGTTATTATTTTTCAAGCATGTTAGTGGATAATTGTTGTTGATTATTCCACATCTAAGATTATTATTGAATATTCATATTTATTGCAAGTTTTCTAACTCAACTTGAGTTATTAATTTCAAAGCGTGATTAGTGAATAATTATTGTTAGTTATTCATATCCATAATGATTATTGTTATTCGCACATAGTGCAATTCATTCTTGTTCTATTATTTGAACTGTTTATGAGCCATGTCTCAGCTAGTTGTTTTGGCGAGACTAATATTTGTTAAAGCATAAAACGTTCTATTTATTATTAACTGATTTATTATTGGAAGATCTATGTCATTGATTTCAGCTAGATCAATATTGATATTATATGTTGAAATCATAATATTTCTTTGAAAGTAATCCAAACCATATTGTTCTGGTACGGACTCATGATGTAAGATTGAGATGAATAAACTTTATTGTCGTAAAACGACCCATGCGCTATATTTGAGTATTATGCATAATATAGAGTACAATGAAGCTAATCACTTTATGTACTTGCAGGGGACTATGATTTAATCTTTACTGTTAACTTATACTCTTGAGGTAGTCTATCAGTAAATGAACTAGTAATGCCTCTATTAGTTCTTGATCCATTTGTGATCACTCAGCATTAAATCTGGGTATATCCCACTTTATTGAATATTGTTGCAGTATTGTTAAACTTCTCAACCAATTGAATAATATTGAATTTTTGAAAGAATTTTACTCTTTCATCCTTGATATGTTATTCAGCATGAAATTTAAGAAAGTCTTGTTATTGAAAATGATTTATTATTCAGCTACTTCGAAATCCTTTGATTTTTGTTGAAGTTCTATAGAAGCTAGACTCTTCTATCTATGATATATATCTTTTATTATATACTTTAACTTGCTGAGCAAACTCGTTGCTCACCCTTGCTTAAATAAAATATTTCAGCTAAAGCCGAGGTAGCAGAAGGTTCTAACAGGGACAAAGAAAAAGGCAAAGCTCAATAGTAGTTATTATTAACTTTTAATTGTTATGTTACATTATGTAAATTAATTATGTAAACCTTTTGAATAGCTAAGGGTATGTAAGTTATGTCAAGGTTAGTTAACTTGGGATATTGTTATAAGTTGTATTAAGTAATGATATGTATGTTGTAATTCATCAATGGATGGGTAGTTAGACGTGATTTGTATGATGGATCGTGAGCACCAAATTCGAGGTTAGGGAACTCGAATTTGGTGGCGTCACAAGTTGGTATCAAAGCTGTAGGTTATAAACCTTAGGTGGGGGGAAAAACCTTAGGAATATAACCATAAAAAAGATAGAGAAAACTCATTTAGAGTTCTAAGATGGATTGACGAAATTCATCAATAGTAAGATGTTGATATTTGGTAGTTATGGATTGTGTTACTGGTATGATATTAATTAAGTTATTTAAAACTGATTGAAGGATGCAAGTAGATGATGAGATTAAGGAAAAGAAGGAGATAAAACTCATGTAGAGTTTTCTTGGAGAATTAGCAGTGTTATGAAATATATTTTCATTTCGTATAATGAATTTATGTTTTATTGAGAGATATTAATGGAATTTGTTTGTTGTGTTATGGTTGTAGGATGACAGAAATAGGAGAACATAGTAATACCATGGAAGAGGAACCACGTGACATACATGTGGTGCACAAAACTCCCCGAATAGTTCAGCTCACTTCGGTGGTAACACTAGTTGAGGAGGAAATAGAGTCCGAATGGGAATCTGCGGCGAGAGGTTTCTTTCAGATATGGGCGCGTATGAGTAACTTAGTAATTCAGAACTCTGAGAAGGAGAGTAAAATCAAGGAGTTGGAGGCAAAAGTTCGAGACCTTCAAATTAGTAAAGAAGTGATACAAGAATATTGGGAGGATGAAGTTAGGAATCGGTTAAGGATGGAAAATCAAATGGAGGCCCTAAAAAAAGGAGTCAAGGAAGACAAGTGGAGGTAGTGGACATAAGAAAGACTAATTCAGAGAGTAGAACTTTTTGGAAGTAAGATAATAAGTTAGGAATATAGTATCGTAGACAATGAGTAGGTATATGTAAATATATATTTATATGAATGTAATCCTCTCTTTTGTATGAATATCAAGATAACTTTTGTATAGCTCAACTTTTTGTATAAAGTCGTAGTAATGAATCCCGACTTATGTCGCAAAAAGGGATATTAAATGATTATAGCAACATGTGCTATGTAATGAAATGTACTAAGTACTAGTTAAATGAATATGAATATGAATATAGTGATATAATTATATATTTGATTAAGTAGATAAATTTTGAGAATAAAGATAGTAAGCTGTCTAATTGATATTTTGTTAATTCAGCAAGCTGAATGTGTTAACTCAGCAAGCTGAATGTGTTAACTCAGCAAGCTGAATTCAAAAAATTCAGTAAGTGGAATTAGTTAATTCAACGTTATGATTGTCAGAATTTACATTACATGTTATATTTTAAAACACTTATAAGATATAGCATGTAATGAAACTCGAAGTAATAATAGATTTTGTTTATCCAGATAATGCCGCCTAGGAAGGGAAGTATGAAGAAAAATATGGAAGTACAATTTTTATATCTGAAGCAGGAGAACATGTTAATGTCGGAGTACTTCATCAAGTTCAATGAGCTAGCTATGTTCGATCCACATCAAGTGGACACCGAGGAACTCAAGGCACGACATTTTAAGAACGGACTAAAATCATTAATATTCATTTCAACTCTATTGGAAAAGGCGATCATCGCCGAGGGAGGAAGTGAAGCCTTATCAAAGTACAATCAAGAACAAAAGAAGAAGGAGACTAAAGGAGATAATAAGGTAAATATTAGTGGAGGCAGAAACTCTAACAAGTGTAAGTGGAATGACAATACCCAATCGGGAAACAAGTCAGGAGAAAGTAGGAAAAAGGTGAGCCGTGTGCAGTTTGCGGTAAGAATCATCAAGGAATATGCTTGGAGGGAAAGAGCATGTGCTTTAACTATTGTCAAGAGGGACACATCTCTCCCAATTGTCCAAGTTTGAAGAAATTGCAAGGTTATTTTTCATATAGATCGTTAGACCACCATGCCCGTAATTGTCCAAAGAAGAATGCAAAGAAAGGAAGCAATAACAAAGGAAACAACAGTGAAACACTGATGATTAAAGAACCAGCTCAGCCAGGAAGTCCAACGGCACACACGTTTAACATGACGGTTCAAGATGCAGTGTCTACAAAGGAAGTGGTGACAGAAAAATATTTCACTTAGTAATATAACCGTGTACGATTTATTTGATAAATATAACTGCGAGGTACTATTTCTTTACGGATCAGAGTTACAGGTTGGTATCCAAGTCATAGGTTGGTATCGCGTATATAGAAATGAAGGAACTTAAAAAAGTTATTAGAACACGAGTATATCCATGTGGTCTATGGTAACCCTTAGAGGTTCCAAAGTATAATGAGAGAAAGCACAAGTTGCTTAATATATTAAAGGAATACTGTCGACGTTGGTTTAAAAAATCAGCGGGTCGGGTCACAATCTGGATCTCTTAATCTTTTTTCTTAAGTTCTCTCTATCCTCACTCTTTGTATTTAGGAAAAAGGTTTTGAAGGGTTTTTTTTTAGAAAGGCTGTGACACCCCCAAATTCGGACCGCCACTTGGTCACTCGAATTCAGTTTGTCACGTTCTAATATCTGACACCACAATAAATATTACGACTAAATGTCGCATCGCACAGCGGAATAATACACAACTAATATCGAATAGATTACATTTAATTAATATAATTTATTCACGTCCCAAGGTCTCGTAACTTAAACATCGATTACATAGCTTAAACATACCTTAAGCATATATAAACCTAACTAATACATAATAACATAAGTTCTTGTTACATCATAAATCCTACATAAATAAAGCTACCCAGTAGCCTTTCCCTTGCCCTTGTCTGTGCTCGAGGGTCCGCATTGCTCTGCCTTAACTAAAATATTTTAGGGAAAGCAAGAATGAGCAACAAGTTTACTCAGCAAGTAATATAACAATAAGGGTGAGTAATATAGTTCTTGAATCTCAATAAGAGTATAGCAAGGTATGATATTTCAAGGGTAACAAGAAATATCAACAGTGTTCAATAACAGTCGCTAAGGATAGAATAATCTCAAAATGATTCAATAATAATTCAATTTAAGAAGTCAAGATAACTGAGTACTGAGCAGTCACTAAAGACTGTGAACTTCTACTAGAATTAGCAGTATTAAACTGATAACCCAATCAAAAATAAGTACAACAGGTGATCAGCCTAAAGTACCCTACGGTATTCATATCGTTCAATCGTACTAAAGTGTACGCACGTCGCTCTATCGACAAATAAAATTTCCCTTCAAAGAAGGTTGTTCATCACAGTCAAACACATGATCTCGCACCAATCAATTGGTTTGGTTCACTTTTCAACAATATAAGTCTAGCTGAATCAAATGGCATAGATCATGACAATTATAAGTTCAATCTCAATATTTAAAGTTCAAAGAATATAAATCGACTTTTATCTTAACTGTGAAGTATATAGTTATAATACATGAATTGAAAATTCCAAAAGTTTCCTTGCACGACAATAATGGCACAAGATTAATGAACGCTCAATAAAGAGTAAGGTTAGGAACTTGCTTACAACATTCCTCGAATAAAGTAAACACAAGGATAAGATACTTGCCTTATGCGTAGTTTATCCACGAAAAGCTAATCAACACTTTTGAATTCCTATCGTAATATAGTTATGTATATATGATATCCATTAGTCATATAGTTTGGCATTATACTTTATCTTATATATAATCCACATATAAGTTTAAGTATTTAACCATACTATACAATCATACCATGTATAGTATCATATTAATTCACTAATCTCTATTGATATAATTTTCAATGTCTTTTATCCTTAACGTCCCTCTTTTCAAGTTAATCATCCTCATATATCATTACTAACACCCAAGACCACAACGAATAGCAAACATACTTTATTCAGCAAGTTATGATCTTGTTATAAGTTAACCGTCAAAATCGTATTCAAGTATCAACATATGATATCACATAGCATGTATACATATTAAAGGATACTTTTATATTTGTATAACCCTTCCAAGTTTAATCATACATGATAAAGTTTTAAATCACGCTCTCTAACGACTTAGGGTTATACGACGCCATGAATTCATATAAGTTGTCATGCTTATCATTTAGACATCTAAAGTAGTCATATATTTTATTGATTATGCATGCTCACATGTTTCTATGTCATGGGTGTGTAATCCTAGCATTGCTACTTGTTCGTGATTTAATTGAACTCATGCCTGATTAACTTGCATTATGTCTAACAAGTGTGTATATGTATGATGCATTCAAAGCACATTCAAACATGTCAAAAATATCAGAATTTAGACTCCTAATATAGCATGTCAAAGTCCACGTTTAAAGCTTATGTTGTTAATAGTAACGTCCACTAACGAGGTCAACATGCTCACGCTTCATTACGAATCATATAAACACAAGTTAATGAGTTGTTCATACATTTCTAAACTATACTACTACGCTCGCAAAATTAGAATATTAGCATGGCATAGCATGTCAAGGTTTGTGTTCAAAACTTTCATTTTCGTTAGGAATGTGTACTAGTGAGGTTCACATGTTCATATTACATTACGGAACGTATGTACATAAGTTAATATGTTTCTCATGCATTTTAAACTATACTAACATGTATCAAAATTCAGAACATCAATATAAGGCTAACATATCAAAGTTCCTCTTTTCATAACTTTAAGTTCCTTTTGAAATACTCAAACTTTGGTAAGTGTTTTCATGAAAGACCACATAAACTAACAAGTCAGGGACTAAAATAGGACTAACTACATTACATTAGCATGCTTTATAAATCAGATAGCCTTACAGAGCCATCAACAGAATCTGTAGAGGGGCGCGGTCGCGCCCCATTTGAACTAAGGTGACGCGCGGCCGTGCGGCTCCGTTTCCAGACCAGGAAGTCTTCTGCTAAAGCAGAGCTTCAGGCCATACCCAATACACTTCATGGAACATGCATTTAATCAACCACATTATGTTTCTAACATGCATACTAACTCAACTAACATGCTAGAATCATTTCATACAACCAATTCCAACTGAGTCATGCTAATTTTTATGAATTGGAAATGCTACACTACAAGATATATTCAAGCATTATACCTTCTTGAGCTTTTAATTGGGTAGAGCTTCCCTTCAATCTCAGAATTTTCTCTTAACTCACTCTATAGCAACTTAGCAATTAATTAAGCAACATAGAAAATGAAGAGGGATGCTCAATTTATAGAAAACTCAAAACCTATTCCAAGCCTTTGTCCATGAAAACAAACCAAGAGATGGAAGGAGAGTTCATGGGATATTCAAGAGTTGGTGCAATAGTTCCCAACCACTCCCATCACCCACACCCTTCTTCATCATGGCCATCATTAGTAGCTAGATTGAGGAAATTGAGAAGCAAGATGGTAGACTAGGCCATTGGGTAAAACACGTGAATGAGACATGAAGGAGAAATGGACACTCAAAATGGGATAAGCTATTATATCTCAACATTTGCAAATTAGGGATGAAATACTACATACTATATACTTAGTACATATATGTACACCTTAGCTTATATTCACTTAAGGGTATACATGGACTTGAAATATCACAACAACATTACATGGTAGCAAATTGAGGTACAAGTATACACATTGATATAGAATCTGTGTACATTTTATTAATGTCAAATTATAAATTAGTGGCATAATACATTAGTACAAACCTTATTATTCCAATTATGTAACTTATTGAAATAATTATTGTTATTACATACTTTAATTTAATATACCATATAGTATTCATTAAAGTACTATAGCTACCACATGGTCACATAAGCAATTTTATTTCTTTTACAATATAGTTCATATATTGCATATTCTTACTAAAGTGTCACGTTATTCTTTATATAACATGGTTTGGTCCCATATGGTATAATGTGCATACCACATGTATTCTCATAAGTCTAACCATGTGACTTACTTCTTTTATAATATAGTTTATATACGTTACATAGTCTTACTAAGGTGTCACACTACATGACTTTATATAATATAGTTGTAGTGATGCTTTACACTTTAACACATACTTGAACAAACTGTTATCTTCTAGTATTAATCAAATATTTATTCATTAATATGTCATTACTCTTAGTAATCTTTAATTAACAATATATTATTGATTAATCATCGATTCATTAATTATTTCTTTAATTAATTAAATCATCGTAATTCTCATCACTGTGCCACACAAGGCATTTATTGAGCTTATCATAAACTCCAGGATTTCTCAATTATCATAATTATTCATTTTAATATAATTGAGTTAACTCATCTCATAACACATAAATATTTATATTCAAATAAATATCCATTCCCATTAATATATTCATTTAATAATATTCGAAAATCCTCGGGTATTACATCCTCCCCCTTATAAAAATTTCGTCCCGGAATTGCTACAAGGTTACACAAATAGATGGGGATAATCTCTCATCATCCTATCTTCTAACTCCTACATAGCCTCCTCGACGTCGTGGTTACGCCAAAGTACTTTTACAGATGAAATAACTTTATTTCTTAAGGTTTGCTATTTACTATCTAATATCCGGACAGAAATTTCTTCATACGCCAAGTTCTTCTCCACTTAAATGGGCTCGTACAAAATCATGTGCTTGTAGTCGGCCTTGTACGATCGTAAGATGAAAATGTAGAACACGTTGTGAATGTGCTCTAACTCGGGTGGTAACGCAACTTTGTATGCCACTTCGCCCACTCACTTCAGTATTTTGAACGGTCCTATGAATCTTGGACTCAACTTTCCTTTCTTGCCGAAACGGATCTTTCCCTTCTATGGAGATACCTTTAACAATACAAAACTATCGACTTTAAAGTCTCGGTCCTGCCGATGCAAATCTGCGTATTTCTTCTAGCGGTCTTGAGCTGCTACTAGTCTGGCTCTTATCACTGTCACCACGTCTGCGGTTTGTTGAACTAACTTTGGTCCGAGTATTCGTCACTCTTCGACTTCGTCCCAATATAATGGCATTCTGCACTTTCTCCCATAAAGAGCTTCGTACGGTGGCATGATGATACTCGCATGGTAACTATTATTATATGAAAATTCGACTAAGGGTAGGTGCTCGTCCCAATTTCCCTTAAAATCCATCACGCAAGTTCTAAGCATTTCTTCCAGCGTTTGTATTGTTCGCTCACTTTGTCCGTCTGTCTGAGGATGGTAAGCGGTACTCAACCTCAACTGCGTTCCCATTCTCTCTTGCAAGCTTTTCCAAAAATTTAACGTGAAGCGCGGATCTCGATTAGAGACAATTGACACCGGCACTCCATGTTGTGAAACAATCTTCTTTACGTACAGACATGCTAACTGATTCAAAATATAGCAGATTTTGATCTGTAGAAAATGTGCGGTCTTTGTTAGTCGGTCCATGATAACCCAAATGGCATCATATCCCTTCTGTGTGACTGGAAGTCCTACCACAAAGTCCATCGTAATATGCTCCCATCTACACTACTATATTTCTAATGGTTGTAGTAAACCACTTGGCCGCTGGTGCTCTACTTTGATGAGTTGGCAAGTCAGATGTGGCGCCCCCAAATCCACGTTCCTTCGAAACCTCGGATTTGGTGCAGTCACGATACTATTATCGCCAAATTATTATATCTTTTATTCATTAGTAAAAGAATACAACTTGCTTTATTATAATTTAGAATATAAATTCTATTCATATCCAAGATCTCGTCTTTACATCATATTCGATGTTACTAAAATGCGGAATAATTTAAACTTTTCAATATCCTTGAATAAAATCTTTTATTGATTTCATAACTTGAATCTATTACACATTCTTGAACCACTATATAATATGATTCTTTCTTATCTGAGTTATCGTATAAACATTTACAACTCAACTCGATATCTTCTATGTATTATCTAATACATCTTTATAGTACGACAAGCATTAAACCTCGTAAACAAATATCAAGTACAACTACTAGAACCTAGACATGGTTCGAGTAATAATCTAATCAGTATTCTTCGTTGTGATACTATCTATCTTTATCAATCAAGAAGCACGAAGTCTTTATCGTAAGTCCTTAACCTGTAAAAGGGGTTATTTGCAAGAGTGAGCTCGACAGCTCAGCAATTCTAACAGTCCTCATGCATCACATAGCATATAACATCATACTCAGTTCATGCATTTATAAACAGTTTATATTTACTACGCATGTTACTTTCACATAACAAGTATATCATCAAAGATCAACTTTCAATCTCATTTATATCTCATATACAATTCATATATAAGTTCACATTATCACAGCATAATATAATTCAACTAACAGTTATTGAATTCATATATCAAATAGGAACTGAAAGACTTGCCTGATTCGTAGTTTAACAACTACGACTTAACTGCTTATAGATATCTGCACTTCGTGTAATCCTACACAGTTAAATTAATCATAGAGATCAAACTTATCAGTTATACACTTCCATACATTCTCAATATAATAATTAGTATTACATTGTTGTCTAACTTGGTTCTTAGAACCTTCATTTCACTTTCTTAACATACTCCTATAATAGCTAGTATAGGTATACTTTTAATATCAACATTCATACACCTTTACTCAACTCGCTATGTGTTCGACACGTATTTAGAGCTCATAGATACATGATCTATATTGCTTTCATGTTTCTCAAACCTTATCGAAACCATTACATTCAACGTTTCTAAGTTCACCTTTCAAAATCCTTGTCATATTTTAAACTAGGCATGCAAGGTCATTATGTTTATCATATAGTCATAAACCAGTAGGGGTCAGACCATGATTTGCAGTTTAAGTAATAATACAAGTCTACTACAAAATCAAGAACAAACAGACTGCACAAATCCTGAAAACAGGCTGGCGCAGCTGCGCAGGTATTGGCCTTAAGAGTGGCGCAGCTACGCCACTCACTGATCAAACCAGGAATGAAATTTCATTCTGCTGGACCACCCGAGTTCAATCAATATCATTCAAGTTACTGATATTAATCAATACGCATGCTCTATGGTTATAAATTTCAAGTTCGAAACCTAGCATGCTCATCCTAATCCAATTAAGGCCATATGCCGATAAACTTTAAACAAATCAAGCCCACGTTACTAATGGTCCATTACTAAAGTCATATCAACACACCACGAGGCTAAACAATACTAAGTATACATGCTCGTGCGTATATCACACATGTATATGTTAATCACATAGTTTATGCTTTAGAAATTCATTTTCTATGAATATGCGTGCATAGGTGAAATCCATGTTTCATTATATCAACACACCACGAGGCTAAACAATACTAAGTATACATGCTCGTGCGTATATCACACATGTATATGTTAATCACATAGTTTATGCTTTAGAAATTCATTTTCTATGAATATGCGTGCATAGGTGAAATCCATGTTTCATTATATGATGCTTATGTCAACATGTCTATAGGCACAATGAAATCCTAATATACATGCTTGCATGTTCATAACGTAAGTTCACTTAGTACTTTATGATATTAGTTTTCACATTCAAATCTTTCTTTGAAAAGTACACTAATCTTAGTACATGCAAGGCATCTCAACATATAACTCATGTGCACTCGAAACACATATCTAAACCACATAAATGTTCTCACATGGTCAGAATCTAAAAGACGTAAGTCTTGGTCAAGTTTATTTCAAAAAGTCTTTAAGTTTTTCTTGAAAACCTCTTGAATCCTTCACTCATGTAAGCTAGTGTACGATTAACACTTAAATTATGTATTTCATGTCAATATAAACCATACGATTGTGTTCACAAAAATCAGAATGCACACATGACACACACATGTCAAAGTTCATATTAAAAATATAAGTTTGTTTTAAAATCATGTTTTCCTTCCATATCACATACTAACACGGCCATACATGCATCATGCTACGTTAAGATAGTCATATATGCATGTCAATCTAGTTCACTTGTTTGCTTTAAGAGATATCTCATGATAGCACATAACAGAATCTGCAACAAAACAGAAAACAAGTTCCAGGACCCTGCGCAGCTGCGCAGATCCCAGGCATAAACCCGGCGCAGCTGCGCCGGTGTCCGGCCCAACCAGAGACTGAACTGCTTCGGCAGTTTTAACAACCCAACTCAGAATTTCTTTCGAAAAATCATTCCAACCATGCTATATTGTCATAATAACATGCCTAACAACTTATTTAACACTTAAATCACATTATCATGAAATTCATGCTTAATTCAATAATTAGAAATTTGAAATAGATGAACATGAATGTACCTCTGAAATCAAGTTGCTGCAATTTGAATTCCTCTCTTAACTGATATCTCTCTCTTTCTATATCTCAGTATACTATACTAGCTTCACTTGGAATTCTCAGCAAATGAAAGAGGAGAAGAGAAGAGCTTGCATTTATAGACAATTCATTACACAGTTTATGGTTTTGCCCATCATTCCAAACCAATGGGAAGAAGAAGAATTCAATGGTTATAGGAGAGGAGTTGGTAGAGTAGTTGATTTTCACTATTAGGACCACTCCCCCTTCATGATTGTTGCTAGTTTGCTGAGTTTGAGAAATGGAGATAGGCTAGCCTTGTAGCCATTCACGTGTGATGAATGGGTCACTCAATTAGGGACACAAAAAAATGACTCTCAGCAACAAAGTAACTAGAAAATGTATAAATACTTGGGTTATCTATATATACACTTAGGTTATAAGCTTATCTAGAGTCACAATGTCATTTCTAATGAGCAAACCATAATACAATATATCAAGTGGAGGTACATATATATCACCATATAATCCATATATATCTCATTATACCGGATATAATTCTTTCGGGTACCAACACAGTGTATTGTCTCCTTTATTATTAAATTTTATTAATTGTTTACAATATATCTATGATATATTATTTTATTGTATACTTAATATACACATTGTCACACCCACATTTCATGTACATCTTACAACTCAATAACTTTACTATATAGTTTATATTCATATATAGCATAGTCGCATTGCACTTTATACTTCGCATAATATATAGTTAACTATCATACGTTATACTTTAATATCACATGGTTGCACATAGAAATTAATAAATTACTTATCTTATCAATTAATTAATAATAATATTAATTAATCCATTTCTCATTAATCCATGGAATTATAATTCCCACGCTAATTGATTAACACTTTATATGATTTATTATCACGTTAAATAAATATAAATCTTTTTATATTTATAAATTATTTACTCATCAATCATCATATTATCAAATAATTACTTGATAATAGTATATTGTTCATAATAATAATTAATATTAGAAGACAATTTATCTCATCACAAATCCGATTATACTTATAATCGATTTCCTTATTATTATACTATCACTAGCCATAATAATTTAACATACTATCATAATAACAATTAATAATTAATTTAGATTAATTGTTTAATTAATAATTCCTCCATCATTAAATTAGTCAATTCATTACTGAATCTATTATTGTGCCACACAAGGCATCTCTCACAAGCTCAAACTTAAGCTTATCATTATTCTCATCACTTACTCATTTCTCACCACATTACTACTTTTAACCTGTTCAATTAAATTAGAACTATTAAATCCAAGGTCCACATATAAATATTTTACAAATCGAATATTCAAATATTATATATAACCTTTACGGAAATATTATAACTCAAGCTATTAAAATGTTAAATTACTTCAATTAATTATACTTATAATAAGTATAACCTTTACGCTTATAATAATTAATATATACTCTATTAATTATTCCAATAATAATATTCACGATCAAATAATAACTTAAGTTATTTAATATATTAAAATAACTTAGTTTCCTTTCATTAATTAAACTCCCTTGAAAATACATTTAAAATTATGTATTTAGCCATATCATAAAATATTATGTTTTCTCCAAATAAGCACATTCGTTATTAGAAAATAATTTACTTATTGTCTCATGATATTATTCTTAATATAATATCAAATAACTATATGTACGACACATGTACATATATTATATATAGAAAATAGATAATAAGTTTATTTTCTATTATAATAAATCGTTTCCATCAATTTAATTACAAATAGCAAATACGTTTTAATATATTTACTATATTAACCAATCACACCTCATACAAAAACATATAAGGTAATATTATTATTCAAAAATAACATTTCCTCCTTTTATTAAAATAATTCAATATTAGAAATTATTTTAATATCCTTTATTAGAAATATATAATAACTATTTCTCTTTCTTTTCTATAAATTGTTCCCAAAACAATTTCTTCAAATATTCATTTAAAGATATAATGATTTCCATCTCCCTTTAATAACGTATATATATTTAACGTTATTCGCACATTAGACTTTCTCACATATTACCACTCTAAGTAATATATATAAAAAGTATCAACTATAATTACATATTCAACACACATATTAATTCACTCCTTTACTTAAGTAAATTAAACATTGTACTATATCACCTTAGTTAATTAAGATTCAATACTCTCATTATATTATTCCATAATATAACTCCCAACTTAAATTAACTAATATTTATTCTTATTAGTTAATTCCTTAACTAACTCATGCTTCACTATCCAACCCTATTCACGGATAGCTTAAGTGCTATTAATAACCTATATTATAAACATACTAGTTATTAATACACATACTCAAGAATATGGTGATTTATACATTAAGGATATTTAATGTCACCAACTTACTATGATAAAATAATTCTATAAATTATTTAATATCGATAGGAATTTATCCACTTCCTTTATCTCAACTGAATCGTCTCTACGATAAGTAACAAATATATATTAATAATATATTTATAAATCACAAAAACACATTTTACATAGTCCATATTATCCTATGTAATATAATACCACATACCTCATATCACATATATACATTCTTATTCGAACCCATCTCACGATTTAAGAATTTTATTTATTAAATCCTTATTTAATAATATCTGAAAATTCGGGTTCTTACATCAGACATCTACCAACGCACTCTGTGACTTCTCATTTCAGATTGGGCCACCAAAAATGTTGCCTCCATTCTCGGTACATCTTAGTGCCTCTCGGATGAATGGAATACGTCGTACTGTGTGCCTTGTGCAAAATCTCTTCTCTTAACTTGGTTACTGCTGGTACCCACACTCTTCCTTCAAATCTCAAAATACCGTCTTTATCCATTCAGAATCTATCTTCTTCATTTTCTGCGATCCTTTTTCTAGTTTTCTTGCACTCTTCATCCTTCTCTTGTGATTCCTTTACTCTATCCAACAATGTCGGACGAGCTTCCAGTACGAACAACTTTTCTTCTGACCTCTCCGGTCCTTTTACCTCTATCTCTAATTTTTCCATTACTCTTATCAATTCCTCCTGAGTCGTCAAACGAAACAGTTTCTCCCTTCCTTTTCTGCTCAGAGCGTCGGCAACCACATTTGCCTTACCCGGGTGATAAAGAATATCACAGTCATAGTCTTTAATCAATTCTAACCACCTTCTCTGATGCATATTCAACTCCTTCTGTGTGAAGATATATTTTAGACTCTTGTGGTCCGTGTATATTTCACATTTCTCTCTGTACAAATAATGCCTCCAAATCTTCAACGCAAAAACTACTACCACTAACTCTAGGTCCTGAGTAGGGTATCATTTTTCATAATCCTTCAATTGTCGTGATGCATATGCAATGACTTTGCCGTGCTGTATTAGCACACAACCAAGTCCCTTGTGCGATGCATCACTATACACCACAAACTTTCCTGCATCATCTGGTAATGACAACACAGGCGCTTCGCACAATCTCTTTTTCAACTCTTGAAAACTCTCTTCACATTTGTCTGTCCATGCAAATTTCACCGTCTTCCTCGTTAGATTGGTCAACTGGGTTGCTATCTTAGAAAAATCCTGGATGAATCTTCGATAGTACGCAGCTAACCCTAAGAAACTTCTTACCTCCGCCGGTGTTCTTGGCTGCTCCCAATTACTAACTGCCTCGACCTTTGCAAGGTCTACTGAGATTCCATTCTTATCCACTATGTGACCTAAGAATTGAACCTTCTCCATCCAAAATTCACACTTAGAAAATTCTACATACATCTTCTCCTTTCTTAGCGTCTCCAAAACTATCTTCAGATGTTCGGCGTGTTCTTCCTCTGTCTTCGAGTAGATCAAAATGTCGTCAATGAAAACTTCCACGAACTTATCCAAGTATAGCTTGAAAACTCGATTCATCAAGTCCATAAATGTTGCCGGAGCATTAGTCAATCCGAATGACATTACCAAAAACTCGTAATGTCCATAACGGGTTCGAAACACAGTCTTTGGTATGTCCTCATCCCGTACATTCAATTGGTGATATCCTGTCCGTAGGTCTATCTTTGAAAAACACTTTGTTCCCTTCAGTTGATCAAATAAGTCGTCTATCCTCGGTAACGGATATCTGTTCTTGATTGTTACTCTATTCAATTCTCGATAATCGATATAGAGCCTCATTGATCCGTCCTTTTTCTTAACGAATAACACTGGTGCTCCCTAAGGAGACACACTCTGTCGAATGTAACCCTTATCCAATAACTCTTGCAATTGTATCATCAATTCCTTCATTTCTACTGATGCCATACGATATGGAGCTTTCAAAATTGGTGTCGTTCCCAGTGCTAAATCTATTACGAATTCAATTTCTGTGTCTGGCGGAAGACAAGGCAGATCGTCCAGAAATAAATCTCAAAATTCATTCACTACGGATATATCCTTAATTTCTACTCCCTTTTTCCAAGTATCTACGATGTAAGCTAAATAACCTACACATTTTTTCCTTAACAATTTCTTGGCCTGCATCATCGTAACGCAACACGATTGCTTAAGCGATGAGCTACCATAAAACACTACCTTAGACTTACTCGGAGTCTGAAGGTTCACACATTTATTCTGACAGTCAATTATTGCAGCATGGTTATACAACCAATCCATTCCCAATATTACGTCAAATTCTCTCAATCTAATCGGAATCAAGTTTACGCTCAGTTCATGTTCTCTAATGTTTTCACGATAATTTTGATAAACGTATTCTATAGGGATTACTCCTCATTTACAACTTCTATGTTCAAGGGATTTTTTAATCGTTCTCGGGGTGTATTAAGTCTACTAGCAAATTCTTCAAAAACAAAAGAACAGGTGGCACCCGAATCAAATAATACGTAAGCATTTATATCATTGGTTGGGATTATACTTGACATCACGTCCTTCGCAGCCACTGCGTCCTAGACGGTCATGTTAAAGGTTCTGGCGGTTGGATTGTGTCGGTCCGTCGATCATTAGTTTGTTACCTCCCCCTTGTTGACCGTTACCTCCTCCACTTCCCTTCTTTGGGCAATCCTTAATTCGGTGCTCAGTTGAGCCATATGCAAAACATCCTCGTATCTTTTTTGTTTTTGGGCAATTGGGTGAGATGTGCCCTTTTTGTCCGCAGTTGTAGCAAGTGCCACGTCCCTTCCAACACTCACCCTGATGGTTCTTCCCACATTTCGGGCATCCTTCAGCCTTCTTCTTGAAACCTCCACGAAAATTCCCCGATTGATTGTTGTTGTTTTTGTTGTTATTCTCCCACTTCCTTTTTCCCAAGTTACTCCCTCCACTACTACTACCTCCAGTACGGTTCTCTCCTCCAGGATTATTTCCTTTCTTTTCCTTGTTATACATGCTCAAAGCTTCACTTCCTCCCTCGACAATAATAGCCTTCTCCAGCAGTGTTGCAAAAGAATCAATTTGAAGAACTGATATCTTGTTGAACAGCCAGGGCTTCAGTCCTTATTCGAATCGTCTCTCCTTTTTTTCCTCATCTCCAACTTGGTGCTCTGCAAATCGCGCTAGTTCATTGAACTTAGCTGCGTACTGCGCCACTGTCATATCACCTTGTTTTAATTCTAAGAATTTCACCTCCATTCGGTTCTTCATGCTCTTTGGGAAGTAGTTTTCGAAGAACAACGTCTTAAACCTATCCCATGTTGTCGTCCCTTCTCCAGCTCTCTGCTGATTAGCCTCCCACCAATAGTTCGCTTCTCCTCTCATCATGTACGTAGCAAACACAGTCTTCTGGTCTTCACCCACGCAAGCTATAGTGAAAGCCATCTCAATTTTTTTATCCAGGTTTGCACAATTATCTGGTCAGTAGTTCCCTCGAACTTTGGGGGTCCTGCACTCCTAAAGACTTTAAAGGTTGTAACTGGAACAGCTTAAGGGTTAGGGCAAATGGGTTCGTTGTTCCTTCCCCTAAGAGCTTCTCCTAACAGATCAACTAGCTTCTGGATCGGGTCTACTTGTTCCCTCTCATTGTTCACTGACTCCTCAGGTGCAGTCAATCTACGTCTGGGCGGCATTATATGCATCACAAATTTTTATGTTATTATTACTCAGTTATATTACTTAAGTATTTCTTTTAATACTAAAGGTATAAAATTTTATAACACATTTCTGAAATAAGCTTCATTTATATTCATATGCCAAATCGTTTCATTACATGATTTCCCCTAGCATATTTCTATAAATGTTATCACATATATCCCCTAATATCATAAAAGACGGGGAACACTAACATACTACCATACTACCCCTCTATCAAAAGCTTACTCGGGGTTTACATCACTATCCCACACTTTACACAAAAAGTTAGGATTACAACACAGTACATACAACACATAAAGTAAATACTACTACTAGACTGACTAAGGATCTCATCCCATCATCCCACGCTCCACAGCGCTCTTATACTCGATCTGTGCTATATACGCCAACAACTCTCGGCTCAAAATATGTGTCCCTGCTCCGCCGGGTAGTGGTACACACCATCAATCACCCTCTCAAAGGCCGAACGGAACACGTACCCCATCTTGTTCATCTTTCTCTTCTTGCATCTGACCTCATCCTCTAGGTCATCAGCCCTCTCATTGGCCACTTCCCACTTCTCCTCAAAGTGTATCCTATCCATCACCTCTAATTCCAATTGAGTACAGAGTGCTTCCTTCTCAGTCTTCTCACTCAGCTCCCTCTGTTCTACTTCTTCCAGCTTTCCTGCAAGATCTACGTTTCTCTCCACTGACCTGTGGAATAAGGTTCCCATCTGGATCCCTACCTCCCTACGGTAAGCAATCTCCACCTCTAACTCTTGCATGGCCAGCTTCCTCTGGTGGTCCTCGTCCCTCAGCTTCTGGAACTCAGACTCTCTCTCCTCGGCCTCGGCCTCGGCCTCCAGCTCCTAGACTCTGCAGTCCAACTCCAGAATACACTCCTCGTATTCGCTTAACATCTGCTCCTCTACAGTAGCTTCATCAAAGTCCTCTACTGGCTCATCCTCCATTAGAATGTTAAATAAAACATAAGTTCATTGTATAGAATGACGTTACATTTCATAACACGATAAGTCTCGCTCTAGGGAAAACTCTATGTGAGTTCTATCCCTTTCTAACTTCTAAATTCTCCTAAGTTATAATCTAAGGACACTCTCTCCTAAGGTTTATAACTACGGCTCTGATACCAACCTGTGAGACCCCTAAATTCGGACCGCCACTTGGTCACTCAAATTTGGTTTGTCAGGTTCTAATATCTGACACCATAATAAATATTACGACTAAATGTCGCATCGCATAGCGGAATAATACACAACTCATACCGAGTAGATTACATTTAATTAATATAATTTATTCACGTCCCAAGGTCTCGTAACTTAAACATCGATTAAGTAGCTTAAATATACCTTAAGCATATATAAACCTAACTAATACATAATAACATAAGTTCTTGTTACATCATAAATCCTACATAAATAAAGCTACTCAGTAGCCTTTCCCTTGCCCTTGTCTGTGCTCGAGGGTCCGCACTGCTCTGCCTTAACTGAAATGTTTTAGGGAAAGCAATAATGAGCAACAAGTTTGCTCAGCAAGTAATATAATAATAAGGGTGAGTAATATAGTTCTCGAATCTCAATAAGAGTATAGCAAGGTATGATATGTCAAGGGTAACAAGAAATATCAACAGTGTTCAATAACAGTCGCTAAGGATAGAATAATCTCAATATGATTATATAATAATTCAATTTAAGAAGTCAAGATAACTGAGTACTGAGCAGTCACTAAGGACTGTGAACTTCTACTAGAATTAATAGTATTAAACTGATAACCCAATCAAAAACAAGTACAACAGGTGATCAGCCTAAAGTACCCTATGGTATGCATATCATTCAATCGTACTAAAGTGTGCGCACGTCGGTCTACCGACAAATAAAATTTCCCTTCAAAGAAGGTTGTTCATATCAGTCAAACACATGATTCCGCACCAATTAATTGGTTTGGTTCGCTTTTCAACAATATAAGGCTAGCCAAATCACATGGTATAGATCACGACAATTATAAGTTCAATCTCAAGATTTAAAGTTCGAAGAATATAAATCAACTTTTATCTTAACTGTGAAGTATATAGTTTTAATACATGAATTGCAAATTCAAAAAGTTTAATTGCACGACAATAATGGCACAAGATTAATGAACGCTCAATAAAGAGTAAGGTTAGGAACTTACTTACAACATTCCTCGAATAAAGTAAACACAAGGATAAGATACTTGCCTTATGCGTAGTTTATCCACGAAAAGCTAATCAACACTTTCGAATTCCTATCGTAGTATAGTTATGTATATATGATATCCATTAGTCATATAGTTTGGCATTATACTTTATCTTATATACAATCCACATATAAGTTTAAGTCTTTAACCTTACTATACAATCATACCATGTATAGTATCATATTAATTCAAAAATCTCTATTGATATAATTTTTAATGTCTTTTATCCTTAACGTCCCTCTTTTCAAGTTAATCATCCTCATATATCATTACTAACACCCAAGACCACAACGAATAGCAAACATACCCTATTCAGCAAGTTATGATCTTGTTATAAGTTAACCATCAAAATCGTATTCAAGTATCAACATATGATATCACATAACAAGTATACATATTAAAGGATACTTCTATGTTTGTATAACCCTTCCAAGTTCAATCATACATGATACAGTTTTAAATCACGCTCTCTAACGATTTAGGGTCATACAACTCCATGAATTCATATAAGTTGTCATGCTTATCATTTAGACATCTAAAGTAGTCATATATTTTATTGAGTACGCATGCTCACATGTTTCTATGTCATGGGTGTGTAATCCTAGCATTGCTACTTGTTCGTGATTTAATCGAACTCATGCCTGATTAACTTGCATTATATCTAACAAGTGTGTATATGTATGATGCCTTAAAAACACATTCAAACATGTCGAAAATATCAGAATTTAGACTCCTAATACAGCATGTCAAAGTCCACGTTTAAAGCTTATGTTGTTGTTAGTAACGTTCACTAACGATATCAAAATGCTCACGCTTCATTACGAATCATATAAACACAAGTTAATGGGTTGGTCATGAATTTCTAAACCATACTACTATGCTCACAAAATCAGAATATTAACATGGCATAGCATGTCAAGGTTTGTGTTCAAAACTTCAATTTTCGTTAGGAATGTGTACTACTGAGGTTCACATGTTCATATTACATTACGGAACCTATGTACATAAGTTAATATGTTTCTCATGCATTTCTAAACTATACTAACATATATCAAAAGTCAGAACATCAATATAAGGCTAACATATTAAAGTTCCTCTTTTCATAACTTTAAGTTCCTTTTGAAATACTCAAGCTTTAGTAAGTGTTTTCATGAAAGGCCACATAAACTAACATGTCAGGGACTGAAATAGGCCTAACTACGTTACATTAGCATGCTTTATAAATCAGATAGCTTAACAAAGCCATCAACAGAATCTGCAGAGGGGCGCGGCTGCGCCCCATTTGTACTAGAGAGACACGCGGCCGCGCGGCTATGTTTCCAGACCAGGAAGTCTTCTGCTAAAGCAGAGCTTCAGGCCATACCCAATACACTTCATGGAACATGCATTTAATCAACTACCTTATGTTTCTAACATGCATTCTAACTCAACTAATATGCTAGCATCATTTCATACAACCAATTCCAAATGAGTCATGCTAATTTCTATGAATTAGGAATGCTACACTACAAGATATATTCAAGCATTATACCTTCTTGAGCTTTTAATTGGGTAGAGATTCCCTTCAATCTCAGAATTTTCTCTCAACTCACTCTGTAGCAACTTAGAAATTAATTAAGCACCATAGAAAATGAAGAGGGATGCTCAATTTATAGAAAACTCAAAACCAATGCCAAGCCTTTGTCCATGAAAACAAACCAAGAGATGGAAGGAGAGTTCATGGGATATTCAAGAGTTGGTGCAATAGTTCCCAACCACTCCCATCACCCACACCCTTCTTCATCATGGCCATCATTAGTAGCTAGATTGAGGAAATTGAGAAGCAAGATGGTAGACTAGGCCATTTGGTAAAACACGTGAATGAGACATGAAGGAGAAATGGACACTCAAAATGGGACAAGCTATTATATCTGGGCATTTGCAAATTAGGGATGAAATACTACATACTATATACTTAGTTCATATATGCACACCATAGCTTATATTCACTTAACGGTATACATGGACTTGAAATGTCACAGCAACATTACATGGTAGCAAATTGAGGTACAAGTATACACATTGATATAGGATCCGTGTACATTTTAATAATGTCAAATTATGAATTAGTGGCATAATACATTAGTACAAACCTTATTATTCCAATTATGTAACTTATTGAAATAATTATTGTTATTATATACTTTAATTTAATATACCATATAGTATTCATTAAAGTACTATAGCTACCACATGGTCACATAAGCAATTTTATTACTCTTACAATATAGTTCCTATATTGCATATTCTTACTAAAGTGTCACGTTATTCTTTATATAACATAGTTTGGTCCCATATGGTATAATGTACATACCACATGTATTCTCATAAGTCCAACCATGTGACTTACTTCTTTTATAATATAGTTTATATACGTTACATAGTCTTACTAAGGTGTCACACTACATGACTTTATATAATATAGTTGTAGTGATACTTTACACTTTAACACATACTTGAACAAACATTTATCTTCTAGTATTAATCAAATATTTATTCATTAATATGTCATTACTCTTAGTAATCTTTAATTAACAATATATTATTGATTAATCATCCATTCATTAACTATTTCTTTAATTAATTAAATCATCGTAATTCTCATCACTGTGCCACACAAGGCATTTATTGAGCTTATCATAAACTCCACGATTTCTTAATTATCATAATTATTCATTTTAATATAATTGAGTTAACTCATCTCCTAACACATAAATATTTATATTCAAATAAATATCAATTCCCATTAATATATTCATTTAATAATATTCAGAAATCCTCGGGTATTACAAAGGTCAACATGTATAATGTTTACGATTTGAACGTTTTACAAAGTCTCCAGTTGGTAGATTTGAAATGGTTGCACCAACTCAATCGAATTTTGTTTGAAAGAGGCCCAATTGATGGACACTGTCGAAACTTGATCTTTGAAAACAAAGTTTTGAGCTAGGGGGCTTGGTTAAGTGTGGCGAAGGTGTTAGGCACCCCACGACTCCCGTGTAAACACGGTACCACATCTTTTCAATATTTCCCTTAAAAAACTGAAATGCGTGAGTTAATGTTGTTTGAAAAACGGGCCTATTAATTTGATTGATTGAAAGTAGTGCTTTGCTTCGTTGAACCTATATACGAAGGGTTTGATTTGATTTGAAAATCAGTCTTTGATTTGATTTGCAAAAACATTTAATTTGATTTTCTTTGAAAAGTTTTTCTTTTGATTGATTTAAAAATGATGTTTTGAAAATTGGTTTATCAAACCCTTACGCTGCCATAGGAATTGAAGTCTGTTGATACTTCCAATTTTATCTTTATAGCCATAAGGCTACACGTGAATGGTGATTTGTCGGGCTGCGAAGCATCCTCGACCACAAAAATAGACAAATGTCGGACTCCTTATGGGTATGAAAACCATCGGAGGGACGCTGACACGACAATTAATATTTTTTCATTATCTTGAGACCTTAAATTCGGATAACCGTTTTAAGGTTTGTTTACATGCATATTTCTACCACAAAACTAGTAGGGTACAGTTGGAAATTGGAGTTTGTTCATCGTGGGAATCAGATTCCGATCATTTTGATCGTGAATCCCACGATTCCTTGGCTCACATATGAATAGCCAAAACCTGCACAGTTCAAATTTGTACAAAAACAGATAAATATCCCAATACTGCCAGAACCGAGGATTCATTCAATAAATTATGGTCCGCATGGCCGAAGCGTCTCGTTCCCACTAGATAGCGATCTAAGGGACGCGAGGTTACTTTTGAAGCTGAAACTAGAAAAAAAGCTAGATTTAAGGAAATCTCAGCCATTCTAGCTTCCCGGTTCAGTCTGGAGGTTTTGAACCGTTTAAAAACTAGAATTGGCGAGATTTAAATAAATCTAGTCCGCCTGTAGATATGTCAGTGCCAATTCATATAAGATGAATATTTAAAGTAGCAGTTGAATAGAAAGCGAGTAAAGCAATATATATTCGAGTAAAGCAATATATATATATATATATATATATATATATATATATATAAATATATATAAAAGTTGTAAAGGGCGATGGGTTTTTACGCCTGTGCCCGGACTAGAATTGAAATAAATATATATATATTGACAGAAACGTAGTCAACCAAGACTGGGAAGAGGACCAGTGATGGTGAAGGATGCTTATATATGCATAAATATATATAAAAGCAGTAAAAAGGCCACATAATGATCCAGGCCGAACTAGAATGTAAATGTACAGAAAAGTAGTCAACCAATGACAGAGGAGATCACCCAGTATGGCGAAGTGTGCAAAAATAGTATAAAGGCCACGAAATAGTCCAGGTCAGACTGGAATGTAAATTGCAGAAAATTAGTCAATCAGTGACTTGGGAGATCACCCAGTATGGTGAAGTGTGCAAAAATAGTATAAAGGGCGATGGGTTTTCACGCCGGTGCCCGGACTGGAATTAATATATATATATATATATATATATATATATTGACAAAAATATAGTCAAACAATACTGGGAAGAGAACCTAGTTATGGTGAAAATCGCTCATATATGTAGAAATATATATATAAAAGCAGTAATCTACCTCGGATTTGACATCCGGGCTTTGACAGAATTGAAATGTTAGTATATATATATATATAGTTAAATATATACAAAAAAGAGCCAAACTCGAACTGAAAAGATAACCCAGTCCGATGAAGTTGCCAGAACGTGTGTGCTAGTGCATTAAAGCTACTGGAGCTGACGGATCGTCAATTCGAGTTGTAGAAATGCCAGAAAATTAGTTTATATACAAAAATATACCAAATTTTGACAAAAATGGCCACAGAACTAAGTTCCGGGCACTGTTAGAAAACGAAACTTAACGTGCAAGTGTATAAATGTACGAAGAAGTAATATTCACTTTCTGATCGTGAAAATACTTACAATGGACTGCTACACGGGTTTATTGCCAAATCGTAGGCTTTATATGTCCAAATCTACCGGTTATTTTCTAATATGTGGTAGTATATGGGTATATCTACGTGTTAGAGTGAAAATATTTGAGATTGGAAGAGGTGTAAAAGTCAGAAAATCGAACTGGCAAAGCTTCACTGCATTTTTTTTTCCAAATGAAGGGGGGCACCTCTATTTATAGGCCAGGGAGACTCCACTCTACCTGCTGCTATCGTAAGTAGAGGTATAACTCCCCTGGTGGGCCCCATGGTGTAGGGTTCCGTTGTCTCAAAGTACGTGCACTTTGAACAACGCGCAGTCGAAGTCGAAACTTTTTAACTTTTGATTGGAGCGTCCGTTTGAGGCGTACGATACCTTTTCGAAAAGCCCTAGCAGAGAGTGTCGCAATGACATGGGATAAAACATTTTTTGGGTCCTAGAAGACTGGTTCATAACTAGGTCTTCGATTCCCCGCAGTTTGTCCGTTGAGCTTTCTTGCGTTATTTGCACTCGAGATCGTCGTTATGGCTTATTCTAACTTCGATGGCATCAATTCACCTTGATTTTGACCGAATCGACTATGAGTTGATAAAATCATCGTTTTGCCCCTCCCGGGGTGGTCCTTGGTGGATCTGGCTTCCTAGGGTCATCTATGGGGCTGAACTACAATTCTTGGACTGAGACCGGGATGACTCGACATGTCCTGGGTTAATGTTGAGGTTAACCTGTACCTTCCGGGTTGATGTCGGGGTTGACTTGATGGCCCGATATTGAGATTGGGATTAATCGGTATCTCTCGGGTTGCTATCGGGGTTGATTTGTACCTCTCGAGTTGCTGCTGAGGCTGATTTGAAGGCCTGACATTGAGATTGGGGTTTCAACTGATGGTCCGGTCCGAGATCAGAGATCGGGGTTAATTTGATAGCCCGATATTGAGAGCGGGGTTAATCTGAAGGTCCGATTGACGATCATAGTGGAATTACGATCCGATTGACGATCGGCGCTGGATAGACGGTCTGATTGGAGATCAGAGATGGATAGACAGTTCGATTAAAGATCAGAGCTGGATAGATGGTCCGGTTAGAGATCAGAGCTAGATAGACGGTCCGATTAGAGATTGGAGCTGGATATACTGTTCGATTGGAGATTGGAGCTGGATAAATGGTCTGATTGGAGATTGAAGCTAGATAGACGATTTGGTTGGAGATCAGAGCTGGATAGACGGTCCGATTGGAGATCAGAGCTGGATAGAAGGTTTGATTGGAGATCAAAGCTGGATAGACGGTCCGATTGGAGATTGAAGCTGGATAGACTGTCCGATTGGAGATCAGAGCTGGATAGACGGTCCGATTGGAGATTAGAGCTGGATAGACGGTCCGATTGGAGATCGGAGCTGGATAGATCATCCGATTCGAGATCAAAGCTGGATAGACGGTTCGATTGGCGATCAGAACTAGATTGATGGTCCAATTGCAGATCAGAGCTGGATAGACGGTCTGATTGGATATCAGAGCTGGATAGACGGTCTGATTGGAGATCAGAGCTAGATAGATAGTCCGATTGGCGATCAAAACTGGATTGACGGTCTGATTAGAGATATAATTTGACTGGAGTAACGATATTGGTGATCGGATTTGACTAGAGTACCGATATTAGTGATCAGATTTGACTGGAATACCGATATTGGGGATCGAATTTGGGTTTACCGACATTGAGGATCGAATTTAAGTGGAGTAACAATATTGGGGATCGAATTTGGGTTTACCGACATTGGGGATCAGATTTAAGTTTACCGGCATTGGTGGCCGGATTTAGGTTTATCGATATTGGTGGCCGAATTTAGGTTTACTGATATTGGAGATCAAATTTAGGTTTACCAATAATAGGGATTGGATTTGGGTTTACCGATATTGGGGATCGAATTTGGGTTTATCGATATTGGTGGCCGAATTTAGGTTTACCGATATTGGGGATCGAATTTGGGTTTACCGATATTGGGGATCAGATTTAAGTTTACCAGCATTGGTGGCTGGATTTAGGTTTACCGGTATTGGTGGCCGAATTTAGGTTTACCGATATTGGGGATCGAAATTGGGTTGGAAGCCTGGTATCGGTACCGGGGTTAATTTGATTGACGGCTTTGCCCTCCTACAGTGTTCGTATTGGGGCAAAGAAAACTTCGAGTGTCTTTATGTGGAACGAGGCTGCTCTTGGCAACTTACGTCATCTATCTACTGGGGATAACGTTGTCATGGACAACCATTGATTATTAATAGGTTACCGCAAACTATTCTTATCTTTTTCTGCTGGGGATGACGTTATTCACGGTAGCCTATTTAACTCTGATGGGGATGCTATTATGCTGATGTTACCATGGTTTGAAACTCATGGTTTCCCGCATCTGTCAGCATTATCAGGGGGCAGATCTTCTCTTGGCTGATGTTGTTTGTGTGTTTCGGAAGGCTCATCTGGCGGGGTTGTCCCACAGGTATCGAGTCACCTTGCTGGGATCTTCCGATGTTTTATCTGGATGATAGGTTTCACTTGGCAGCTTGCAGTACGAAGCTGACTATCCAATCTTTTACCTCATTCTCTTTTGAGGATGTGTATAACAGATTCCATCATTGGCGATGGATTACTATAATTACCTCCATTACCGGATTACTCCCGATACTTTAATTGGGATGAGTAACTGGTTAAACTATATCGGTCAGTACCCGACACTTCGCTGGGGTTGTGCCAATGGCTGAACTGTCATCGGTCAGTACCCGACGCTTCGCTGAGGTTGTGCCAACGGCTGAACTGTCATCGGTCAGTACCTAATGCTTCGCTAGGGTTGTGCCAACTGATGAAATGTTATCGGTTAGTACCCGACGCTTCACTAGGGTTGTGCTAACGGCTGAACTATCATCGATGAGTACTCGACGCTTTGTTGGGATTGTGCCAACAGCTGAACTGTCATCGGCCAGTACACGACGCTTTGCTGGGGTTGTGCCAACGGCTGAACTATCATCGGTCATTACCCGACGCTTTGCTGGGGGTTGTGCCAACGGCTGAACCGTCATCAATCAGTACCCGACGCTTCGCTGGGGTTGTGCCAACGGCTGAACTGTCATCAGTCAGTATCCGACGCTTCGTCGGGGTTGTGCCAACGGCTGATCTTGACTTCGGTCTGTACCCAAACTTCACTGGGGTTGTGCCAACGGCTGAACTGGCTTCGGTATGTACCTGAACTTTGCTAGAATGGAACCAATTCTTGAAATTGACTTTGGTCTGTACCCGAACTTCGCTGGAATGGAACCAACAGTTGAAATTGACTTTGGTCTGCACCCGAACTTCCCTGGGGTTGTGCCAACGGTTGAACTTGGCTTCAGTCTGTACCCGAACTTCGAAATTGGCAGTTATCGGCAGTTTTGCGTAGCTTTTTTGTAGTTGGCTTTGTTGATCCCCTGACATGGCTTCGGGATGAATACAAAGGGTCTCTGTGGGGATTCCCTATCTGTCAGATTCCCGCTGCTTAAACGCAGATTTTCAGGACAAACCGCTCAATCACGTAGCGATTTTTCTTCAGATTTGACTCTGCAGCACATAAGAACTCCATTTTAACCCGAACTGAACTGAGCCCGGGGGAGTGGGACCCACCCTTGGGTGCCGCAGGTGGAGGTACGGCAACCGCTGGTGGGCCTGCTTCCACCTGGGCTATTTAATGGGCTGCGGGATTTTTATTTTTCAAGTTTCCCATTCGAGTTCCAAACAGATTTTCGATCTTTTTTTTCAGATCTATGGAGTTCGGGCAGCTATTTTCTAATTTTGTCAGTTCCTACGCGATCAGCGCAGCACAGGTAACGTTTTACGTCCTTTTTTCGCAAGTTTTTGACCGTTAAAAGCATGCGAACCACTTAGGGGCTTTTCAGACACAATGTATGAAAAATGTATGCCTATATAACCTGCTAAAATTTTTTTGACTACATATGTATGCATATCTTACTGTAATGCACGTTTAGATGTAAGAAAATTTAGGTTTTGAGACGGTGCTATTTTGCACTTTTTGACCAGTTTAGTCATCCATTTTGAGGCCTAGTGCGCCTGGATTTTCAACTAAAAATGTCCATGGTAATTTGGCTACCATGTGAGGTTGAGTTTTGATTTTTCTTCATAAATATGAACTGTTTTTATTTTTGGGTAGATGTGCTACTGAATGGCCACCTAGACATGTCTGTGTGCATGTGGACAGTCCATTTTACAAAGGAGATTCTGGCAAAAAAAAATTCAAAATCATAGGCATTGAAAAACTTTCATGTTTGACTCTACTGGGGATTTTTGACTGACCCATACAGGTTTTTAGCTTCGAGGTTTTGACAACATGCAGTTTTAACTTTACTGGGTATTTTTGACTGACCTATGCATGTCTTAGGACCTAGAGATATATGCTGAACTGATTGAAAATGATAAGCCACAGGTTTTAGGCTTACAACACCCTTTCTGAGGTGATTTGGAGTATTGGTGTATGCGATGGATCGCGATAGACCCAGCAGTTCCAGCAGGGTATCCGCAGGTATCAGACGGAGGAGGGCTTCTGATGTTCCCAGCCTCGTCCAGCTCGGACGCCTCGTAGATTATTGGAGGCAGTGATTCGTCCAGCACAGGACGAACATCCACTTGATATTGACTATGAGGAGGCTCCTTTTGCTGCTCCTGTTCCCTCTCAGGCTCCCTGTGCGGAGGTCCTTGGCATTGTTCTTGCTGGAATCAAATTGCCTTCCGTTTGGATCAGAAGGTGGAGCGAGCTCAACGATCTTCTTCTGGGAAATCAATAGCGCTAATATATTCTCCAAGGAGTCTTCCAAAGGAGTGAATATCCTTCTTCGCTTGTTTTTCCCAACTTTCACTGCTGTTGAGTTTTAATAATTTACTGGATGAGAGTTCTGCCTCTGGAATAGGCGAGTTAGGGCTCTTGTTAATAGATAGTCCTTATAATACTAAATAGACATCAACTTTCTTTCTCTTCGATACTCTTTTGGGAGCGCTTGTATAATTTCCCATATATGCTCGGCCACAGCTTCCAAAGCAGTGAGGTCCTTAATTTTTCTAGACTTCAACCCCATTTCTGCCATTTCCCCGTGTTTGATCATTTTGGAGAAGTATTTTCCTAATCCGTCGAGGACTCTCTCATAGAAAGAGGCTTCTTATATATCAATGAAGGTTACCCTCATCTATTGGTGGGTTGACTTGAGCCGCCATTCGTCTCCACCGCTGCGCGTATTCTCTGAACGATTCACTGCCCAGCTTTTTAACTTTGGTAACCTGGTAGCGATTAGGTGCCATCTAGGATTGGAAACTGTATTGGTTGAGGAAAGCATGGGCCAAATCTTCCCAACCTCTGACTTTGGAATTGTATATCCGTGTGTACCACGTTCAGGCTTCACCGGTAAAGCTCTTCTAAAACAGTTGCATCCTGAGGTTTTCATCCTCAGCGTAAGTTCCAAGTTCACCTATGTAGACTTTCAAGTGAGTGTATGGATCTCCCAGTTCGTTATATTTCTCAAACTCGGGGACTTAAAACTTATCCGGGTATCTCGCCTTTGGGAAAATACACATATTCGAATAATTCACGCTCCCGTGGGATCCTGACCCTTTCATAAATCGGATAGCATCTTCCATTTGTCTAACTTTCTTTCAAATGTCTTCAGTGTCTTTGTCCTCCCGGAGGTCTATGATTTCCCGTGTCGTCTTCTAGATCGGGGCCTCCTTGGGTTCTTCAACATCGAGGGGAGATATAGGTGTGGACATTTGGGTATCACCTTCCTTCTCGGGTACTTTCATGTCTCCTTGCACAGAGGATTTAGTCGAACTCTTGTGCTTAGATTCCTGAGATACTTTGCACTGTTCTTTTAACAGGGTTATCATCTCAGCCATTTGTTTCTTAAACTTCTTGAATTTATCTCGAGATACAGTGATATGTTCATATGAACTTCCTTCAGCCATCTTGAACAGTGGTGAATGGGCCTTTTTGGCTCGGAATCGAGCTCTAGGACCAATCTGCACAAAATCGATATCTAGTTTAGACTGGATATTAGTGGACAGGGATGCATGATATGCTATGCATCAGTTTAATGGTTTTTTTAATCTTTTCCTGCAACACAACGGGTTAGTCGAATTGGTGACCGGATATGAAAGATGTATGTATGACAGTTTCAGATGATTGCCATTTATATATGCGGAATATTAAATAGGGCATGAAGAAGCACACGGCGCGTTTGGTTTATCAGAGGCTGACCTATCTAAGGGTTACTCTCACGGGCTGTTTAAAATTGGTTCCCAGATCTTCGCAATTTACTTGATGAAAACATCCATTTTTCAATTAGAGCGGATCTGAGTGGTGCCTTTCCTGAGCCTCACAATGGAAACACCGAGAGGAGTCCAGTAATAAACAACCGACGGGATTGCCTCCTAATGGAGGTACTGTAAGACCCCAACTTTTATGAATAAAGATTTAATTTTTTATATATATTATTTCAAAATAGTAAGGTGTTGATTTGATAAATGTGAAAAGTTATGGGTGAAATGTGCAAATATTTCAAAATGAGCAAGTGGTTATAAAATATTCATTGTTGTTGGGGAATATTCGTTTGGTTGTTGAATATTCTTGTTGTCGGGGAATATTCGTACGACGGCGCAGCTATTTATGGGCCCCACAACAGAATAACTGTCGGATATAGAAAGCGACAGAAATAACCTTTTTACAAATAACGGTAAAACTGTTACGGTTAAACTGTTGAAATATCCGGTGATAAAAATACAGTAATACGCGTTGTGCACAGTAGCACACGGTATTGCACAGTATTTCAAATTATTGGTTCTTACGTAAGAAGTCACTTACTCAATAATTATTACAATAATTACTGTTCAATATTTTATATTATTGATTCAATAATTGCATAATATTTTATTGGTTCAATAATTGCTACATTGATATTTTTGCTATGTTGATATTTTATATCAATAATTACTACGTTGCTATTATATATGATTGATTCAATAATTGCTACAATTGATATTTTGTATTATTGATTCAATAATTGTCATTGCACAGTATTTCACATTATCAACTCAATAATTCATATTATTTGAATAATATTATTAGATATCATTATTGACAATGTCTAAGGAAGTTCTGTCTAGGAGGGGTTATTTAATTGCACGCCAGTATGGAGAAATCCTTACCGAAAGGCCCCCTCTTTCTTGGGAACGACCTAGTTGTCAATATTGTAGTTCTATAATATTATTTGTTAATAATTAATTATTGATTTATATGATAAGGAAATATTTATTTTGTGGATATAAAAGAAGGAATTAGTGTTGAGGTGTTTTTATCAGTATTTTGGTGCGAAAAATCATCCGTTTGTGGATTTCGGCCATTTTTGATTGGAAATTTGGAAAAACTTCCTTCTACAAAGTTGTAGAGAATTAAATTTCCTATGAAAATGACATAGAATTTATATTTTTCTGACAAAAAGGCTATTTATTATGAATTATTGATGTTTTAGAAAATAAATATTTTTTATTAAAAACATGGGTGGGCCCCATATTTTTTTTATGGCTTGTAAATGCTAAATTTTCAAATCTCACGAGGTGTGCGTATGAGCCGCCGGTAGCAGTTAGTCTACTTTGACATCCTAAGCTTTTTCTATAAATAGGGTGCTTAGTTAGAAATGAAAATCACACTAGAATCAGAAAATTTTCTCTCTATAATATCGAGAGTATTTTTGTGAGTATTTCGATACTTTGAAGGTTGCTATTCAGTGCAAGTTTTCTACAGTATTATATCTGATATTCCAGCCAGAAGTACTATTCTTTTGAGGTAAGTGATGCTATTTTTTTCGTAAATGATGTTATTCTTTTCAATATCATTATACCAAAATATTATCATGGATTTTATTATGAAATTCTTACTTTTTCTGTCGGGGTTACTATTCACGTATACGACACTATTCACGTATACGACACTATTCACGGAAAAATTAAATTTTCTTCTATTTGTCCAAGTTGCTTGTTCAGGTTCCTATCTTTGATTAGATCTAAGTTTTGAACTTTATTCTTGAATTTTGCTCCACAATTGATTATTACGAAGTATTTTTGAATTGGATAAACTAAAATACGAATCCTTAATCTTTGTCCTTTATCTCACTGGATTCGTTCTTTAAAATATTTTTCATCATCCTCAGTTCTAAATGGTGATATAACTGAATATCTTTGGCCTGTAGAGCAAATATGAATGATTACCTGATGAATATCTTTGGCCGTAGTGCAAAGATGGACAGGTGTTGAGATGAACATGACCACTGGTGATACAAATGAATATCTTTGGCCCGTAGTGCAAAGATGAATATTTGATTTGAGATGTATATTGATTGATGTTACAGGGATAAAATATTGATGATGGACTTTTAAATCATAGAAGATAGTAGACTTCATTCTCTACTTAACTCTTCTAATGAATGGTTATTTCCGCTGCGAATATTGATCTAAAACTTGGTGTCAATAATATTTTATCTGAATTATTGAAGACTAACGATAATTTATTTTCCATTATCTTAGTCATAATATTCTTTACTGGGCTAGTTGAGCTCACCCTTTTCATCTATTGTCCTCTTCAGGAAATAAGAATGTCGCAGGAACTAGTCGGGGGACAGAGTGATGGTCCGAGTTAGAGCAGTAGTAGTCCTCACTATTTCTGATAAATAGTGTGATAATAATTATAATGAGAACTTAGTTTGAATGTTAATATTTTCTACATATTTGTATTGACACTCATAGTTGTATGGTCGTATTTTGCACAACCGTGTGATATAAAAGTTTGTATTTGGATTCTGTACCATGTATTTTGCGACTCAAAATGAGTTGGGTTGACTGGACCTATTCTGGTTGTGACACCCCCAAATCCGGTATCTTAATTTCCACAGGATTTGGTGTTCACTGTTCCAATATCATACAACTATCTACCCATAAATAATGAAATTCATTTATTAGATAAATAAATCATCATCTGAAATAATAATAGATCATAAATCCCAGGTTAAACTTAACCTTAAATCTCTGCTGCGGAAACGTAAATAAATAAGTCTTAAATCATCACACATAAGTCTTGAACTTTAACATTATTCATGACAACACAAGTCTTCATCACTTGTTAACTTTTCCTTTGCCCTTGCTACTAGAAGGTACATCACTTCGTTCATTATTAGCTGCAATGTTATTATGCAAGAGTGAGCACGAATGCCCGCAAGTATAAAAATATGACAGAATAATAACATGCGAGTGAAAGAATTCTGAATAACAGAAAGCTCAACATTTGAATCAAGAATATTAATCAAGAGTCAAATTACTTCTCAACTTTTGAATCAAGAATATTAATCGAGAGTTAAATTACTTCTGAGGGTCACTAAGACCTTGAACCGAGTCTTAGGTTGTCAAGTATATTAACCTTTCCAACCTTTAACAGTCATAAGACTATAGACTTTACTTCTCGTACTTAGGGAGATCAGCCCTTCGTACTGATACTGTGCACACTATCTTAACGCTTTAAACATCTTCATTAATTCCCTATATTAGGGTTGTTCATCTCAGTTTGACATCAGAATCCGCACCAAATAAAGTTAGTTTGGATAACTCAATAAATGATATTCAAATTGAATATTAACTTCTCAAGGTATACAATCGAATAAGTATTGTACACTTAAATGATACTTTTAAAAGAATCATGGCATCTCATGTGAAATTCTAAACTTGGATATTCAAGAGTAAGAATTTGCTCAACAATAGTAATTAAGCATAGCAATTGCTTAATTTAAAGAGTTTAGTTTAGGAAACTTGCCCAACAATAATAATAAGTTAGGGATAGAAACTTGCTCAATTTAAAGAGCATAGTTAGGAAACTTGCTCAAATATAAAGCTTTGAGTTTAGGAAACTTGCCTCGTGCGCAAGCTACAGTTATTACTCACTTCTTTAATTACTCTTACCTATCAATACATTCACAATATCAATTAATCACAAGTTCGATATGATTATTGATTTACAATAGTATTCTTCAAACTCATTATTAGGTTTTCAAATAATGGTTTACGTTGATTAATTAACTTGTTAATTAATCACGTAACTTAAGTTATTAACTTGTATTAATAACTCATTACATACATAACATGTTTTCATGTTAAGTAGATTTAAAATAATGTCTTAATATTTATAACACATTATTTAACCTTTACAAATAATAATTTAAATCACGTAATTAATTTATTAATTAATCACATAACATAAATTATTAAACTCATATCAATATTTTATTATATTTATACAACATGTGTTCATATTCATTAGACTCAAAACACATTTCACAAATTTCCAACACTTAGCAATTTTTTTCAAAATTTTCAGACAGGCGCGGCCGCGTGCCGTTTAGCCTTGCACCCGGCGCGGCCACGCGGCTGCGGAAACTCAGAATCTGAAGTTCGCGAACGAATACAGAATTTGGTCATTTTCTCCAATTTTACACCAATATAATGATTTGTAGTGTTACCCATGAAGTATAAACTTCATAGGAACATTATATAACACTTCTAACACATTCTTAACATTTTAACACATAAAATTATACGAATTAACATCATCAAATTCACTGTTCTTCATAACTTTCAAGAGTTTAATGAAAAACATAAAAATCTCCTTACGGATTCGTTACTACACCGAATCCATTCATTTCAATTCCATTTTCTTTTTTTTAACATATACAATCATATTTATGTATCAATTTAAATATAAACATATGATTCAATCATTAATTTAACCTATATGGGTTATTCACCCATATTCAATACTCTATAATTTCATCAAACCCATTTATTAACAAAGTTATTTGGTGTGATCAGTGTAAATCATGGATACATGATCCAACACATAATACTAACATATACAGCCATATATATAATACCCTCACACTTTAATTTCCCAAAAATAAGTACTGACAGAGAAATTTTACAACATCGTAGAAAACTCTGTAACTTTTCGAAAAAACCAATTAAGGCCAAATTATATAAAATTGATTACTTTAAAACATGTATATACGTTAGAAAATATGTTATAATCACATACCCAGACAGATAAAGCCATATCATAACCCAATTGGGAAACCCAAATTTTCACAGACTTTAGAATACATATATGAAAAACTTTGGAAAACTTAATTTTAAAAACTTTGAAAGAAGATTACCCTTTGTTAGTATGAAGATAAATCTAATACAACACTCAGGATTCCTCAAATCTCTTTCTCCCTTCTTCTTCTTCTCTCTGAAAATTTCTAAGTTTTTTTTTCTTTCTCTGACTTTGAACAAAATGAAAATAATTTCATTTAACAGAATAATATACGTATACATAATATATCTGTTGTATCACAAACGGACTAACTCCCCTTAAGGCCTTGTTTGGCTACACCCTTAATTCCTTTTTCATTTATTTTAATTAACTAGTTTAGTATATAGTTAATTGTAACACTTTTATTAACCAATCAATTTTATTTAAATCAATTAAATAAAATATAATAAATTTTACATTAAATCATATTGTCACATAATTAATATTTTTATTTATTAATTATGTCAATTCATTAATTCATTATTAAATTAACTAAAGTAACATATGCTTATTTAATTAATTCAATTAATCAAATAAACTCCATTAAATATATTCTTTGAACTATTAAATTACTACATATTAATTTAATTAATGTCACACATATAATTAAATTAATCTACCACAAATTCATGAATTAATTATTTAATTCAATAATTAAATCATTAAAAATATTTATTTATCTCCATAAATATTCAATATCTTTACAAAATTCTCGTTCGTCACATCTTTCCCCCCTTAAAAGGATTCTGTCCTCAGAATCGCGGTTCGATTAATAATTTCGTCCCATCACATTCTCATAACCAAAATATTTATTTATTTCAATAAATATTCAAAACAACTTTGCAAAACTCTCGTTTGTCACATCTTTCCCCCCTTAAAAGGATTCTGTCCCCAAAATCACGTTCACCTATTCAAGAAAATAAGTGTGGATAATTCTTCATCATATTCTCTTCGAGTTCCCACGTAGCTTCTTCAGCGTTGTGGTTCATCCAAATTACCTTAACAGAAGGAATTACTTTGTTCCTGAGAACTTGTTCTTTCCTGTCAATAATCTGAACAGGAACTTCTTCGTAGGATAAATCTTTCTCAAATTGTAGGGGTTCATATTCGATCACATGTTTGTAATCGGGTTTATAACGTCGTAATACCGACACGTGGAAGACATTGTGGACATGCTCCAGTGCCGGAGGTAAAGCTACCTCATAGGCTACTTCTCCAATTCTTCGGAATACTTCAAAGGGTCCAATGAACCTCGGGCTCAATTTTTCCTTCTTACCAAATCTGATCTTTCCCTTCTAAGGAGAGACCTTCAAAAATACAAAACTACCTTATTCAAACTCTACATTCTTGTTGTGTGGATCGGCGTATTTCTTCTGCCTATCCTGAGCCGCAACTAATCTTGTCCGAATTACTTTAACTATTTCTGTCGTTTGTTGGACTAACTCTGGTCCTAGCAATTGTCTTTCACCAACTTCATCCTAGTATAGTGGAGTTCTGCACTTTCTACCGTACAACGCTTCGTAAGGCGGCATACCAATACTAGCGTGGTAACTATTATTATAACCGAATTCTACAAGCGGTAAATGATCATCCCAATTGCCTTTAAAATCCATTATACAGGCTCTTAACATATCCTCTAAGGTCTGGATTGTCCTTTCACTTTGTCCATCAGTCTGAGGGTGATAAGCGGTGCTCATCCTCAACTGTGTTCCCATGCATTCTTGCAGTCGCTTTCAGAAATTCGATGTGAAGCGCGGATCACGGTCAGAAATAATTGACACTGGCACCCCGTGCCTCAAAACAATCTCTTTTACATATAACTTCGCCAATTGTTCTAGGTTAAATCTAATTTTGATCGGAAGAAAGTGTGCGGATTTCGTTAATCGGTCGACGATAACCCATACTGCATCATAGCCTTTCTGGGTCGTCGAAAGGCCAACAACAAAATCCATTGTAATATGTTCCCATTTCCATTCTGGGATTTCTAAAGGTTGTAACAAACCACTTGGTCTTTGGTGTTCTGCCTTGACCCTTTGGCAAGTCAGACACTTGGCAACACAATCGGCAACGTCTTTCTTCATATTTGGCCACCAAAAGTGTTGTCGTAAATCCTGATACATCTTGGTACTTTCGGGGTGAATGGAATACCTCGAACTATGAGCCTCGCTCAGAATGTCCTCCTTGATTTCTGGTATTGGCGGTACCTAAACTCTACTTTCAAACCTCAACAATCCTTCACTGTCCACTTTAAATCTAAGTTCAGTCCCTTCAGATATCTTTTTCTTTACTTCCTCACATTCCTTATCTAGTATTTGAGCTTCCTTAATCTTATCCAACAAAGTTGTACCAACTTGCATATGAAAAAGTTTCTCATCAATCTCAATTGGACATCCTACTTCCAATTCCAGCTTTTCCATTGCTGAAATCAATTCTTCCTGTGCTGTCAGCATCATCAACTTCTCCCGACCCTTTCTGCTTAAGGCGTCGGCTACAAATTTGCTTTGCCTGGGTGGTATAAGATATCACAATCATAATCCTTTATTAATTCCAGCCACCTTCTTTGGCGCATATTCAAGTCTTTCTGTGTGAAAATATACTTCAGACTCTTATGGCCTGTGTATATTTCACACTTCTCCCCATAGAGATAGTGTCTCCAAATCTTTAAAGCAAATACCACCCCAGCTAATTCCAAATCGTGGGTTGGATATCCCTTCTCATAATCTTTCAACTGTCGTGACGCATACGCAATGACTTTGCCGTTTTGCATAAGCACACAGCCTAGTCCTTTATGCGACGCATCACTATATACCACAAAATTTCCTGTGTCATCCGGAAGGGACAACACAGGTGCTGTACTTAACCTTCTCTTAAGTTCTTGAAAACTTTTCTCACACTTCTCCGTCCAAACGAATTTCACAACTTTCCTAGTCAAATTCGTTAATGGAGTGGTGATCTTGGAAAAATCCTGAATAAATCTTCTATAGTAACCAGCTAATCCAAGAAAACTTCTTACTTCCGACGGTGTATTCGGCTGATCCCAATGCATCACCGCTTCGATTTTGGAGGGATGCACCGAAATTCCATCCTTATCAATCACATGTCTGAGAAATTGCACCCTTTCAATCCAGAATTCACACTTTGAGAATTTGGCATACAATTTCTCTCTTCTTAATACATCTAACGTCAACTTCAAATGCTCAACATGTTCTTCCTTGGTCTTAGAATAGACCAATATATCATCAATAAAAACAACTACGAATTTGTCCAGAAACGGCTTGAACACTCCATTCGTTAGGCCCCTAAATGCTGCAGGCGCATTTGTTAGACCAAATGACATAACCAAAAATTCGTAGTGACCATATCGTGTCCTAAACGCTGTCTTTGGACATCTTCTGGCCTCACCTTCAACTGATGATAACCACTTCTCAGGTCTATCTTCGAGAAATATCTCGCTCCTTTTAATTGATCAAACAGATCATCAATCCTTGGCAACGGATACCTATTCTTAATGGTAACCTTGTTCAATTCTCTATAGTCGATGCAAAGTCGCATCGTTCCATCCTTCTTCTTAACAAATAATACCGGCGCTCCCCACGGTGATATGCTCAGTTGAATATATTTCTTGTCCAACAGCTCTTGTAGCTGTACCATCAATTCCTTCATTTCTACCGGAACCATCCGGTACGGTGCTTTCGATATTGGAGCCGTGCCAACTATGAGGAACTATTCCATCATCACATTCTACCCAGACTTCTCGCTAAGGAGTTGAAAATTTTTATATCATGCTGAGTGTCATATAGACCATGAACACATAGTTTTAACGATATTTATATCGTAAAACAGTAAATTACTAGGTATGTTTACAATCAGAAAGAAAGTAAACTACCTCTGCTATTACTTTTAGGTTATCAACCTATCGTACGCTTACGTCATGTACGACGTATCAATCATGTCTCATGAATATTTACTCTACAAATAGATTGGATTATTTTATCCAATCGACATAGTTCACCTCA
This sequence comes from Panax stipuleanatus, assembly GCA_020205555.1. Lineage (NCBI taxonomy): Eukaryota > Viridiplantae > Streptophyta > Magnoliopsida > Apiales > Araliaceae > Panax > Panax stipuleanatus. The sequence continues at coordinate 37,676,414 of CM035118.1, forward strand.
GTCTTATCATAGGATTCCGCGCCAAAATAATTTGGTTTTGCATAAGCTTTCAAAGAATACTTTGAATTTTCATAAACATTTGTCTAGCTAAATCAAATAGCTTAGACTTATACCAATAATTCGAATTTCAATCGAAACATATGTCTAGCCAAATTAATTGGCATCAAATTATCTTTAAAGTTTTGAAATCATTTTATGACGTCATGAAATCGCACTATATTTACAGTCCGTTTGAGGATTCCGTCATTGTGTGACTTTGTCATTCTACATCATACTATAGTGGGCTGGCGATCTTTAGATCACATCCGACACTAAGTAATTTTGCATTGATAACTCCATCATTTTTATTATCTTTACACCAGGTTAGATGATGCATTGATGATATAAAAATACATTTTCATATTTTAAATAATCTTTGTCTAGCTGAAATAATTAGCGTAGACTCTTCTTTAAACAGCTCAAAACCATTGAAAATCATTTTTGATGTTATCATGCTGCAACTGGTAACGATGTGTTAGTGGTACGAAGACCACTTTTACATAATTTCAACCATATGTTGCTGATAATAACAATTCATTTATATTTTTAAAGGCACATCAGTGCGAATTTAACTTGATGTCAAAAATTTTGAAGTCTAGCACAGCTAGAAGATTTGGAATACCTATGCTTCCACCATCAACTTTAATTCTTCTAATAATCAATTTATTAATAATTCTATCAATTTCTATTATCCTCAATCCTTCATTCATAATTTTCCTATACCCCCGTATAGTTCATCAAATATACCACACGTTATGAGTTCAGGAACTTACCACAATCATATGGGTTTTAGAACTTATCCTAGTCATGCCAAAGTCGTCCATTCACTGAGGGGTTCCACCATACGATTATGAGTCACGAACTTACCATACGTATGAGTTTAAAGAACTCGCACCTAATCTTATATTCTCTACCTATTCGTCATACACATGAGAAAAGAATCACCTTCTCATCATACATATAGTGAATAGCGCGATACCGACATTTCAATGATTTTTAATGTGATAAACTAAGTAGTCGTTAGACCAAGCACAAAACTCCCGCCCATAAAAAGGTTTGTACGGCTTAGCTATCACATGAGTCCTCAATTGAAATCCCACATAATCCTAGCTCCCTCAATACTCGATACGAATTTCATTTAATCCATATCTACAATTCTACAACTTTTTTGAGTTTAACTTGTACTATTTTATAGTACCATATTCGTATAGCAATTTTGCTATAAAGTTTTCAATCATTTGATTGATCATCTGTCTTTTTATGACCTCATTAGATCACGTTGTAATCTGATAATATAATCGTATTATATTACAATTCTTTTCTATGTTATGATCATTTTATTTTACGATCTTCTTTCCCTTTATACTTTTAGTCTTTTAGACTTTATCTATTCATTACTACTGTTCATCTTTATCATCAAAGTTAGGTAACTTTGGATCTTTATTACTTGTCATGAGTCTTCTTTGAATCTTATTGACTTACCAATACCTTGCCCAAATTCATCGCTTAGAACTTAAACTCTATTTGAGTTTATTCCTTATCCTCATCCATGTGGTTATAGCCTAAGGTACCCTTACCTAAGATTTATAACCTACAACTCTGATACCAACTGTAGCGCCCCCAAATTCGGGTCCCCAGAACCTCGGACCTGGTATGTTACGATACATCATTTCTATAACTATTGCGGAAGATATAAACATAAATTTTTATACAATAACTTTTACAACATTATTCCCAAGGTCTATAACCTTAACTTAATACCTGCATTCAACATCCTACACGACATACAATGTCATTTTTATCCTATACTATTACGATTTTAACCGTATAATAATTCCATCCTGGAACTTGTCTTTGTCTTTGACTGTGTTCGAAATTTTTTCTTTAATCTGAAATGTTTATCATGATATAGCAAGGGTGAGCAACAAGTTTGCCTAGAAAGTTTAAGTTCAAATGAAGATATATCATGATTGAAAAGAATAATAAGTTGACAAACTTTCAACAATATAAGAATTATGATATGCTGAATAGCCAATGATGAACATGAATAAATTCAACTGAATCAAATGGTAATGAAGGTGATCAGCCTTTCATACCTGATGAATATATACAATATGCACAACGTGCGAATCAATCAATCATAGATGTGATATAATCAACAATAATTAATCACGAACATGCTTTACAATAACAACTCGAGTTCGACTTAGGAAACTTGCCTGTACCGTCGATTACTACTACAAAATTTAAGTTAATCGCTTTATTGTAAAGACCTATCAGTTTATAAGATTGATATTTTAATTAGCATAACATACCTTAAAAGTAAACTATCTAATATTTAAACACATAGTCAAATATTAGATAACCTTAACACTATACATATACTCAAGTCTAAACCTAGCACACCTCGAGTCTTTAATAATATTCAATATAGTATACTGAGTGGTTTCCCACAAACAACTAACAAATTAATTTTCGTCTAGTCTACACTATTTTCATAGTGAGTTAGATCGGTTACTAATTCGTAGATCACTTCCCCATATGAAGGAGTCGTTTAGCCCAGCTATTATACATCAACCATTAAAGAGTACCATTGTACTACCTTAGACTTAACACTACTGTATCATATAACCTGTGAATTAACACTTAGTCTTTCATTTTATAAGTCCTTTATAATTAAGTAAGCCGAATACCTAATCCAACAACTTGGATTCAGACTGAATTTTAATTTAGTAAATTATTTTCCAATCTAGCAGACTGGATTCAACTGTCATCCAATCCAGCAAGCCTGGATTCAACTAACCTCTAATCCAGCAACGTGGATCATCCAAACATATCATTCCAGCAACTTGGTGGCCAATCCAGCAAACTAGATTACAATCCAGCAAATTGGATTTCAAGTCCAGCAACCTGGATTCTCCTTTTTTAACCAAATCATCTTATTATTTTTTTTTATCTTTTGTACATACTTAAATACATGTATTCCATACACAAAAATAATTTTTCAGAAATTTTTCAATTTCCTTAAGTATTTTTCAAAAATCTATTTTTAGTTAATTCATTAAGAAAATAACTACCTCATGCTTAACTCCAAAAATTCCCAACTCTTAGCGGGATCTTACCCATGTTATCGTGAGCCTCCAGTTTAAATTTTGTGGCCATCGGAGTTATACAACTCCGGTTATAGTGATTTTTGTCGAAAAAATACAAATATTAAAATAGTCATAACTTGCTCAATTTAAGTCAGAATGAGTTCATTTTTAGACACAAGCTACTTTATAACATATATTTTAATGACCAAAAAGGCCGGAATTTATTTCATAAAATATTCTACCGAAATTGCCCTTACAATTTTCGGACAGATTGCTCAATGTCATTTTTAGTTTTTGCGTCGTTTGCTAAAAACTGTTTTGACAGAAATCTAAATGGAATTTTTTAGTGATTCAACTTGGATCTGTTAAAAGACTTCAAGATCTAACTCCAAAAATTAACCACACTCAAAAATTCGAAATACACTAGGAGATATGGTCATTTGAATTTTAGGTTCCGTTTTCCCCAAAAATAGTTTTTATAATCTTTGTGTTTTCTAAGAAATCTTCCTAGATCTATTGATTAACCAAACATTAAACATCATAAACTATTATAATACATACTAATACACCTTAAGATTATGGATCTACCATGATCCATGATCTATTACACCAAACATACACCAAATCCAAGCAAAACATAATTTATACTAAGAAAATCATAGTTTTCTAACTTTTTAAAACATAGTTCCTTTTTCTTGCTTTTGATCTAACTTTTTATCATCAAAAATGATAGACATAAACATATAACACTTATAAATATATAGATCTAAGGTTTTGGTATTTTGAATGATAGATCCAAGTTTTGATATAGAACAATCAAACACAAATTTCATGAACTAGTTTAAAGTTATACCTTTTGTCTGCAAGCTTTTCTCCTTCCATGGCTACCTCCTCTCTCTTTGCCTAATACATGGCTGATCTTTCTCTCTTTTCTTTCTCTAAGTGGTATGTTGGAGGAAGAGAAAGGTAAGAGAATATTGCTTCTTATTTCCTTTTTCCTTTAGTAAGTAAAAAATGATTTTTAGGAGAGAGAGCGAGTTTAGATGATTTGAAAAAAATGTATAGATATATCATTGGTATATCTATATTATCTTTTCACTTTCCTATCTTCCTCCATCATTAAGTTGTTGCTTGTAACCTTGAGTTTGCTTGCAAGAGTGACTAAAATAAGTGGACTAGATTTAAGGTGACACATTGCTTGGATTAGGTAGGAGTTAGTAAGTATAATTATTACATACATGCATCTCTCTTTTCTCCTTCATTGTGGGCCAAAAATTATGGGCCTCTCTTCTTTATTAGGTTTAATTCCTTCATGCTTTATTTAGCTAATCAAATGTCCAAATAATGTCCCTTACAATTGGGCTAAAGTCTTGGGCTCCAAATTAATTCTTTTGGGCTCCTTAATTAAAACATTTGGGCAATAAAATTAGGCTAGGTCCAATACCTTTAATCCTATCCTATCCTAATCATTTAATTCGGGTTTCCATTCCCATCATTTCTAATTCAAATCCTTACTCATGTACATTTAATTACTTAAACCAATTAGACTTGCTTTAATAAAATTAATTAATTGAGATAATAAACTTAATCTCTTAGGGTTAGTTAATATTTTCAATATTAGTATTCTCCCATGTCATAACCCTTAGGTTATTCAATTCTCATACCTAATATATATATTAGGCTACATTAGTTTCTTTTATTTGCTTATTATATAATAAACAAATATAAGAAATCAAATAATATTCATACACATACCAAATAATTTAATACTTCGAGAAATGTCCCACAAATCTCATATTATCTTTAATCTTATCATTCCTCTTGTACAAACATATATATCACATCACTAAATATATATATATATATATATATATATATATATGTACCTATACATACACATATTTTAAGAATTCAAATCAAACCATATAGGTTCTTTAAAATTTTTAAGTCAATCCTAAAATTCCCATATAGGTTTTATTTTTTAACCTTTATTTTAATCATTTAAGATTTTTATAAATTCTCGGGTTGTCACAGGGGAGCCCAATAACTTAAATGAATTAGAAGCCCAATGTTGGTAGAAACTAATTTAATTGAATTTGATTTCAAGTGGCCCAAGTTAATTATTTCAAGCCCAAGAGGATTAATGAAGGGCCCAATCTTTGACCCAACTAAAGAGGGACTCTTTAGTCATATGATAAGTAATTAAGCAATTAAAATAAAATCAAAAATTGGAAGATAATGGCCAAGTGGGCCGGCCACATGGAAGGGAAATAAGAGAGAATGGTTTCAATTTTTTTTTGTTCTTATCTCCAAGCTAGGTTGCATCATTTTAGTTAACCACTTGTTTGCCTATCTTTTGTTAAGTAAAGGGTAAGGATAAGAGGATAAGAGGATAAGATAAGGGATAAGATTAAGGAAGATAAGAAAAGAAAAGAAAAACAAAAGAAAGAAGAAAAATAAAAGGAAGAAAGAAAAGAACCCCACGGCATGGAAGAGAGGAGAGAAAGAGGAGGAGGCTCACGACCAAGACAAGAAAGAAGAAGAGAGAGAAGATCAAGTGTAGGCATCCTAGATTTATTTCCTACTATGAAAAGGGAAGAAGAATAGCAATAAAGAAAGGTAAAGAAAAAGAAATTTTCTAGATTTAATTAAAGCTTTATGTATATGCACTTTTATTTTTGATCTACGAAGTTTTATGATTTTGTTGTGTTAGCCTTATGAAAAGGTTAGATCATAAAGTTATTGTGGGTATCATATATATATATATATATATATATATATATATATGTGGATCTATGTTGGAAAGATTTGAGAAAAGTTGAAGTTATTAAGTTTTTCAGAAAATTTTTAGATAAAGTGAGATCTATGTGTTTTATTTTAAAGATCTATGTTTGGTATTTGTGATTTGTTATGGGGATATGCTAGATCTATGAGATATGTGTATAATTCCTTTTGAATGACCCAAAAATGTTGTGGGATGAACAAGTTATGGAACTTTTAGTAAAACACTTTTTAGTTGGAAAAACAAAAAAATTGAGATTTCTGGCCATTTGTTTCGGGACTATTTTTGGGACCTAAACTGATCCAAATTGTGTGTTTGTTAAATGAAAATTGTAGTTCAAGAAAATACGAATCCAACGCCTCTGTTGGAACTTAATTCCGAGTTGTAGATTTCGTGTTACAAGCGTTTCCGTAAAGGACGCCAAATCTGAAAAACCTTAAAAGTAGGCTTGCCTGGATTTTTGAAGGGCATTTTCGTCCACTTAATTTCAGTAACAAATTCCAATCTTTTAGGACATGAAAATATATGAGATAAAGTAGCTTGTGTCCAGGAATGACCTCATTCCGACTTAAAATGAGCAAGTTCTGACTATTTCAATATTTGTATTTTTTGGACAAAAATCGCTATAACCGGAGTTGTATAACTCCGATGGCCACGAAATTTAAACTGTAGGCTCATGTTAACATTTGTAAGATCCCGCCAAGATTTGGGAATTTTTAGAGTTAATCGTGAGGTAGCTAATTTTTTAAGAAATTAACTAGAAATAAATTTTTGAAAAATACTAATGGAAATTGAAAAATTACTGAAAAAAATATTTTTGTGTATGAAATACATGTATTTGTGTATGGACAAAAGATAAAAAAAATAATAAGATGATTTGGTTAAAAAGGGGAATCCAGGTTGCTGGATTGAAGGATTAGTGAATCCAGGTTGCTCGATTGAAGGATTAGTGAATCTAGGTTACTGGATTAAAGGATTAATGAATCCAGGTTGCTGGATTGTAGGACAGATGAATCCAGGCTTGTTGGATTGGATGTCAATTTGAGTCCGGGCTTACTGGATTGGAAGTCAGTTGAATTCAGTCTGCTGGATTGAAAAATAATTTACTAAATTGAAATTTTGTTTGAATCTAGGTTGCTGGATTAGGTATTCGGCCCACTAGATTATAAAGAAGGACTTAAAAAATGAAAGATTAAGTATTAATGCACAAGTTGTATGATAAAGTAAATGATAATTCTAAAGTAGTACAGTCGTTACTCTACAATAGTTGATGTATAGTAGATGGGCTAAACAATTCCTTCAGTGAGCGGAGGTATATATGAATTATTAACCGATCTAACTTGCTATGAAAATAGTGTAGACAAGAAGGAAACTATTTTGTTGGTTATTTGTGGAAAACCACTCAGTATACTATATTGAATACTATTAAAGACTCGAGGTGTGCAAGGTTTCGATTTGTAAATGTGTATGGTGTTAAGGATATCTAATATTTATCTCTATGGTTAAGTGTTAGATGGTTTACTTTTAAAGTAATAATATTATAAGATAAGTATGATATGCTGATTAAAGGATCAATCTTATAACTGATAGGTTTTGGCAATAAAGAGATTAAGTTAAATTGCGTAGCCGTAATAGATTATGCAAGCAAGTTTCCCTAACTCAAACTCGAGTTATATTTCAAAGCATATTAGTGAATGATTATTCACTTCTAAACTAATTATTGATTCGCACTCAGTGCATATTTCATATGTTCATCAGGTATGAAAGGCTGATCACCTTCATTACCCTAAGGTTCAGGTAAAGTTGTTTATGGTCCTTGTTGACATTAAACGTTATTGATTCAATCATTCAATTATTAACATGTTAATTCATGCTCTTTCACAATTATCATATTGCTGAAAACTTGAGAGCTTATTCATTCTTTTAATCATGATATATCTTTATTGAATTTAAACTTGCTGGGCAAAGTAGTTACTCACCCTTGCTATATCATGATAACAAAATTGCAGATTAAGACGAATGCTTGAAGAAGAACATAGACAAGAGCAAAGTACAATAATAGATTGTGATGCGAATAACTATTTAGTTATCTTATGTAAACCTTTTGTAATGTTGAAGGTATCTATTCAGTTAAGGTTAATCAACCTGGGAAAATATTATAGAATTATGTGAAATAAACAATATATGTTTATTATTTCTTATTAGATGATAGAATATGTATGATAATCAAGCACCGTAACGTACCAAGTTCGAGGTTCTTGTGACCAGGATTTGGGGGCATCACAGGTTGGTATCAGAGCTGCAAGTTATAAACCTTAGGTAGGGTTACCTTAGGCTATAACTGCAGAGATGAGGATGATGAATAAACTCAAATAGAGTTTAAGTGATAAGAGATGAATTCAGGAAATTCATCATTAAATATAAGAATAAGATAAATAAGATTCAAAGAAGAATCTTAAAGAGTAATAAAGATAAGAATTCGGAGTTACCTGACTCCAATAATAAAGATGAAAAGTGATAATAAATAGACAAAGTCTATAAGATGAAAAATCTAAAATTATTATGCAATATGATTCAAGAAGATCGCAAGACAAAACGATCATAAGATAGAAAAGAATCGTAATATAACACGATTATAAAATAAGATCACAACGTGATCTGATGAGGTCATAGGAGGATAGATAATCAATCTATTGATTAAAGTCTTTATAGCAAAATTGTTATACGAATATGGTTCTATGAAATAGTACGAGTTAAACTCAAAAGAGTTGAAAAGGATGATATACAGATTAAATAAAATTCGTATTGAGCAAAGAGGAGACTAATATTATGTGGGATTTTGATTGAGGACTCATGTGATAGCTGAGTTGTACAAACCTTTGTATGGGCAGGGCTTTTGTGCTTGGTCTAACGACTACTTAGTTTATCATTTTGATAATCATTGAAATATTATATCGCGCTATTCGCTATATGTATGTTGAGAAGATAATTCTTTTCTCATGTGTATGACGGATAGGTAGAGAATATAAGATTAGGTGCGAGTTCTTTAAATTCATACGTATGGTAAGTTCGTGACTCATAATTGTATGGTTAGCGAATGGACGACTTTGTTCTGACTAGGATAAGTTCCGAAACCCATATGATTGTGGTAAGTTCCTGAACTCATAACATGTGGCATGTTTGATGAACTATACGGGGGTATAGAAAAATTGTGAATGAAGGATTGAGGATTTTTTTAATAGATAGAATTATTAAGCAATTGATCATTCTAGAAATTGAAGTTGATGGTGGAAGCATATGTATTCCAAATCTTCTAGCGATGCTAAACTTCAAATTTTTGACATCAAGCTAAATTCGCATTGATGTGCCTTCAAAAATATAAATGAATTTTGTTATCAGCAACACCTGGTTACAATTGTGTAGAAGTGGACTTCGTACCACTAACTCATCGTTATCTATTGCGGTATGATAACACTAGAAATGGTTTTTCAATAGTTTTGACCTTTTTAAAGAAGAGTCTACGCTAATTATTTCGGCTAGACAAAAATAATTTGAGATGTCAAAATGTATTTTATATATTATTAATGCATCATGGAACCTGATGCTGAAACGATAAAAATGATGGAGTTATCAATGCAGAATTACCTAGTGTTGGATGTGATCTAAGGATCGTCAGCCCACTATGGTATGATGTAGTATGACAAAGTCACAAAATGACAGAATCCTAAAACGGACTGTAAATACAGTGCGGTATCATGACGTCATAAACTGATTTTTAGAATTTTAAAGAAAAGTTAAGTGCCAATTTGATTTGGCTATATACATGTTTCGATTGATATTCAAATTATTGGTATGTCTAAGCTAATTGATTCAGCTAGACAAATGTTTATGAAAATTCAAGTATCTCTGTGAGAATTTATCTCGAACCAAATTGTTTTGGTGTAGATTTTTATGCTAAGTTTGAGGTGAACAACCCCGAATATGGGGGATATGCCGATTGGATAAAATAATTCAATCTAGTAGCATAAGATTGATACGTTATGCATGACGTAAGTGGACGATAGGCTGATTACCTAAAGTATTAGCATTGGTAGTTTACCTTCTTTGTGACTGTAAACATACCTAGTAATTTATCATTTTTCGGTGTGAATACCGTTAAAACTATGTGTTCATGGTCTATATGACCCCTCAATATGATTTGAAAAGTTTTAACTCCTTAAAAAGAAGTCATAAAAGAATGTGATGGTAGCAGAGCTCCTCATAGTAGGAAGAAAGATTTACTCATTAAATTGAGCATGAAATCAGGTAAAAGTTAACTTAAAAACCTAGTTTTGATGAATAAAAGTAGTGGTGATTAGTAGACTGTAATTTCGAGGACAAAATTCTTAGAAGAATGGGAGAATGTGACAATCCCAAAATTTATAAAATCTTCAATGATTAAATAAAGGTTAAAGAATAAAACCTAGATGAGAATTTGAGAATTTATTTTAAAAAAATTAAGTAAAACCTATAGAGTTTGCTATTTAAATGAGAATAAAGAAAATATGGGTTATAAAATTCCAAAAACCAAGACATGGTGTGAAGGAATGTTAAGGAAAAGGTATTACAATACCTATAAAATTGATGTGAACTAAAAATATAAGAAATGTTATATGGATACATATGGGAATTTATTAATGAAATAAGATTTCACATGAGGAGATGCTATGAGGTTAAACGAAGATGAATATATGTATAAAAAATATATATACTTAGTAAGGTGCTATATATTTTAGCAAGAGGAATGATGAATTACGTTAGAAATATAAAAATCAAGATAACACTATGTTAGTAATTAGCATAGTTGTAATGTTGGCATTGATTAGCAAATAAGAAGATGATTAAGCATAAAGCTAATAGCTAATATGATTAGCAATAAAAATGGAGTAAGATAAAACTCAAAATTTGAGTTAGAGATAGAATTTTGAAGTACGGGCTGCTCGGTTGCATCCGGAACGTTAAGTTAGTCAAAAAATACAATAAACACAAAATGTATAAATGTTGACTTTGACAAAGTTAACAGTGGACTTTTATGGAGATAAGTCAAAAAAATTAGAGTTAGAAGTGGTTTATGTGATGATTTATGTGAATAATAAAATTGATTGAATAAATATACATTATATAATGTGGATACATTTATTTTGTATATAAAGAGAATGAATAATAAAGTTATGTAACCTAATATATACATTAGGTATAAAAATTAATAACCTAAAGGTTATGACATTGTAGAAAGTTAGTATTTAAAATTATACTAACTTAAGAGATTTATTTTATTATCTCAAGTCACCAATTATTTTAAACTTAATTAAGACAAACCTAAATGGGTTAAAAAAAATAAGGTATGAATATTGATGTAATAAAATATGTGATTAGTCCTAGTAATATAAATTACTAGTGGACTAGTTCATTTAGTGTATTAATCAAGCCAATTTATTTAATTAAGAATGGACTTGAATGTTAATGGATGAATTAAGTAATCAATCTCCAATGGTTTATTATGAAGCTACCTAAATTAAGTGATAGTGAACTTGAGTTAGTAAATAGTACATATTAACCATCACATATGGGAGCCCAATAAATTTAATTAGCTAGTGGTCTAAACTAATAAATGTTCCTAGCCCAATTGAATTAATTATCAAGCCCACTTAGATTAATTGTTAATGGACTTGAAGTATTATATGATACTAAAAAACTAACATATTGGGGAGCCCAATAACTTAAATAAATTAGAAGCCCAATGTTGGTAGAAACTAATTTAATTGAATTTGATTTCAAGAGGCCCAAGTTAATTATTTCAAGCCCAAGAGGATTAATGAAGGGCCCAATCTTGGACCCAACTAAAGAGGGACTCTTTAGTCATATGATAAGTAATTAAGCAATTAAAATAAATCAAAAATTGGAAGATAATGGCCAAGTGGGCCGGCCCATGGAAGGGAAATAAGAGAGAATGGTTTCAATTTTTTTTTGTTCTTATCTCCAAGTTAGGTGGCATCATTTTAGTTAACTACTTGTTTGCCTATCTTTTGTTAAGTAAACGGTAAGGATAAGGGATATGATTAAGGAAGATAAAAAAAGAAAAGAAAAACAAAAGAAAGAAAGAAAAGAACCCCACGGGGAAGAGAGGAGAGAAAGAGGAGGAGGCTCACGGCCAAGACAAGAAAGAAGAAGAGACAGAAGATCAAGTGTAGGCATTCTAGATTTATTTCCTACTATGGAAAGGGAAGAAGAATAGCATCAAAGAAAGGTAAAGAAAAAGAAATTTTCTAGATTTAATTAAAGCTTTATGTAGCTTTGCACTTTTATTTTTGATCTATGAAGTTTTATGATTTTGTTGGGTTACCCTTTTGAAAAGGTTAAATCATAAAGTTATTGTGGGTATCATATATATATATATATATATATATATGTGTGTGTGTGTGTGTGTGTGTGTGGATCTATGTTGGAAAATTTGAGAAAAGTTGAAGTTATTAAGTTTTTCGGAAATTTTTAGATAAAGTGAGATCTATGTGTTTTATTTTGAAGATCTATGTTTGATATTTGTGATTTATTGTGGGGGTATGCTAGATCTATGAGATATGTGTATAATCCCTTTTGAATGACCCCAAAATGTTGTGGGATGAACAAGTTATGGAACTTTTAGGAAAACACTTTCTAGTTGGAAAAATAAAAAATTGAGATTTCTGACCCCCTATTTTGGGACTGTTCTCTGGGACCTAAACTGATCCAAATGGCATGTTTGATAAATGAAAATTTTAGTTCAAGAAAACACGAATCCAACGCCTCTGACAAAACTTAATTTCGAGTTGTAGATTTCGTGTTACAAGCGTTTCCGTAAAGAACGCCAAATTTGAAAAACCCAAAAGGTAGGTTGTCTGGATTTTTGAACGGTAGTTTTGTCAACTTAATTTGTGTAATAAATTCCAACCTTTTGGGACATGAAAATATATGAGATAAAGTAGCTTGTGTCCAAACATGAGCTCATTCTGACTTCAAATGAGCAAGTTCTGACTATTTTAATATTTGTATTTTTCTGACAAAAATCGTTATAATCGGAGTTGTATAACTCCGATGGCCACAAAATTTAAACTAGAGGCTCATGTTAACATGTGTAAAATCCCGCCAAGTGTTGGGAATTTCTAGAGTTAAGCGTGAGGTAGCTAATTTCTTAAGGAATTAACTATAAATGGATTTTTGAAAAATACTAAAGGAAATTAAAAAATTCCTGAAAAATTATTTTTGTGTATGAAATACATGTATTTATGTATGGACAAAAGATAAAAAAAATAATAAGATGATTTGGCTAAAAAGGAGAATCCAGATTGCTGGATTGAAAGATTAGTGAATCCAAGTTGCTGGATTGAAGGATTAATGAATCCAGGTTGCTAGATTGAAGGATTAGTGAATCCAAGTTACTGGATTGAAGGATTAGTGAATTTAGGTTGCTGGATTGAAGGATTAGTGAATCCAGGTTGCTGGATTGTAGGACAGATGAATCCATGCTTGCTGGATTGGATGTCAATTTGAGTCCAGGCTTACTGGATTGGAAGTCAGTTGAATTCAGTCTGCTGGATTGAAAAATAATTTACTAAATTGAAATTTAGTTTGAATCTTGGTTGCTGGATTAGGTATTCGGCCCACTAGGTTATTAAGAAGGACTTAAAAAATGAAAGATTAAGTATTAATTCACAAGTTGTATGATAAAGTAAATGATAAGTCTAAAGTCTCGTTACTCTGCAATAGTTGATGTATAGTAGCTGGGCTAAACAATTCATTCAGTGAGCGGAGGTATATACGAATTAGTAACAGATCTAACTCGCTATGAAAACAGTGTAGACAAGAAGGAAACTAATTTGTTGGTTGTTTGTGGAGAACCACTCAGTATACTATATTGAATACTATTAAAGACTCGAGGTGTGCTAGGTTTAGATTTGTAAATGTGTATGGTGTTAAAGATATATAATATTTGACTCTGTGGTTAAGTGTTAGATGGTTTACTTTTAAAGTAATAATATTAGAAGATAAGTATGATATGCTGATTAAAAGATCAATCTTATAACTGATAGGTCTTGGCAATAAAGATATTAGTTAAATTGTGTAGTAGTAATCGACTATGTAGGCAAGTTTTCCTAACTCAAACTCGAGTTATATTTCAAAGCATATTAGTGAATGATTATTGATGATTATTCACGTCTAAACTGATTATTAATTCGCACTCAATGCATGTTGCATATGTTCATCAGGTATGAAAGGCTGATCACCTTCATTACCCTAAGGTTCAGATAAAGTTGTTCATGGTCCTTGTTAACATTAAACGTTATTGATTCAGTCATTCAATTATTAACATGTTAATTCATGCTCTTTCACAATTATCATATTGCTGAAAACTTGAGAGCTTATTCATTCTTTTAATCATGATATATCTTTATTGAATTTAAACTTGCTGGGCAAAGTAATTGCTCACTCTTGCTATATCATGATAACAAAATTGCAGATTAAGATGAATGCTTGAAGAAGAACATAGACAAGAGCAAAGTACAATAATAGATTGTGATGCGAATAACTATTTAGTTATCTTATGTAAACCTTTTGTAATGTTGAAGGTATCTATTCAGTTAAGGTTAATCAACCTGGGAAAATGTTATATAATTATGTGAAATAAATAATATATGTTTATTATTCTGCATTAGATGATAGAATATGTATGATAATGAAGTACCGTAACGTACCAAGTCTGAGGTTCTTGGGACCCGAATTTGGGGGCGTCACACTTAGGCCATGGGGAGGTCCGGTTGGGGGGTGCACTGTCTCTAAGTAACATTTTATTTCTTTTGTACACACTAAGCCTTATACACATATATTTGTACATATACTCATATACATACTCCCACATATATGATTATACGTACATGTATATAAATACATATATCTAACATCCATATAATACACATTGGGCTATACATAGGCTAATTTAAATTGGGCTAACCACATATACTAATATACTAACTTTAGTGGGCTACCAATGTATAACTATTGGACTCCCAGCTATAATACTTGGCCACTAACACTAACACTTGTAACTAATTCATATTGGGCTTAGTATAATCATAGATCCAATATAGTATTAAATCATCCTTTAATTAATTTCATTAAGAAATTAATTATGCCATGCAAGGCTAAACACTTAAGCTTAATTAAGCTTATTATCATCAACAATATACTTCTTAATCATTTCATACTTGATTCAATTTATATTAATTTACACACACACACACACACACACACACACACACACATATATATATATATGCACACAAATAATTGCAAATATCTTTATTCTAAATTCTAAAATTATTTATAAAATTCTCGGGTATTACCGGTACCCTAACCCTTGTTGAAGTGGTTATCAACGGTTTTCATCATCGGATCTATCCCGATCCTACGCTGGAGTTGTCGCTAATGGTTTGTAATGTTAGACCTAATCGATCTCGACGTGGGCGTATCTTTCTAAAGACTACGTTGGAGTTGTCTCCAACGGTCTATAATGTCAGACCATCTGACCCTCGTTGAAGTAGTTTTTAACGGTTTTCATCAACGGCACGTTCCCGATACTATGCTGGAGTTGTCGCCAACGGTTTCCAATGTCAGACCTAATCGATCTCGATGTGGGAGTGACGTTTCTAATAAATCCCACCCTCGAACAAATATGGTTACTTTGACGCATTCAAAACCCGCTGTTAACAACGACGGACCTTCCCGATGTTCTGACAAAGGCAGTTTTCAGCAGTTTTCATCATTAGGATTTCGAATACCACATCAGGGCTTCTACTATGACACCCCCAAATCCGGGTACTTCAATTCCACGGGATTTGGTGTTCACTGTACAAATATCAGTTATCTATCTACCCATAATAAATACAAATCATGCAATAGATAGAAATAAATCCTCCCCTTATGGGGTTACAACATCTGAATAATAAATACAATCCCAGGTCATACTAACCTTAAACATCTGTGCGGAACATAAATAATTAAATAAGTCTTACACAACTTTAACATATGTCTGAAACATAAACACATAAAATAAACAAAAAGTCTTCATCACTTGTTGACCTTGCCCTTGCCTTTGCTAGTAGAAGGCTCGTCAGACCTTTCATTCTTAACTGCAATGTTATTATTTCGCAAGAGTGAGCACGATTGCCCACAAGTATAATAATATGACAACAATATAATAACATGCGAGTGAATCAAAGACATCTGAATAAAGAAACTCAACTTTTGACTTGAGGATAAATAACAGGAATAAAAAGAACATCTGAGGGTCATAAGACCTTGAACTATGTCCTAGGTTGTAAAGTTTTTATACTTTAAACCTTTGACAGTCATAAGACTATGGTCTCTACTTCTCGTACTTAGGGGAATCAGCCCTTAGTACTATACTGTGCACAATATCTTAACGCTAAAGAGTAAATAATCCCCTTTACAGGGTTGTTCATCTCAGTTTTGACATCAGAGTTCGCACTAAAGGAAGTTTTATTTGGATAAGCTCAATAAGTATTTTAGAATTTAGAACGTACATCAACTATGGACTAGTCGAATAAATAAGGGTTCACTAGTCCTATAAGTTTAACGATAACATCGATATTCAACTTGAATGGTAAATCTCAAGAGTATACAATCAAATAAGTATTGTATAGCTGAATCATGCTTAAAAGAGTTATAGCATTATGAAACCTTTGAACTTGAACAATTAAAAATAAGAGCTCGCGCGATATAGAACACAAGTCTAAGACTTGATAAATGAATAACTTAGAATGTTAAGAAACTTGCTTAATAACAATAAGTTAGAGATATGATACTTGCTCAATGTAAAAGTAAAGTTTGAGTTTAGAAAACTTGCAAAATATTAAACAAGTTTAAGGATAGGAAACTTGCCTCTTGCACAACCTACAATTATAATTCACGTTCTTTATTAAGTCCTACATACCAATACATTCACAATACACATTAATCAATAACGTAACTAGCATCACAAGTTCATTCTCTTTTGTCTAAACTCTGATTATGATTATACTAATCAAATCACAATACTTGTCTTCACAAAATATTAAATTTCACGAACGACTAGCTAACTATGCGTTCACTAGTTCAATTAAACATGTAAGTACCTCATTGACATGTTAAGAATCTATTTTAACATTCCATTATATGTCTAACACATTTTTATATTCATTAGATTAGGTTACTATTACATTCCCTGGACTAAAACAATTAAAATTCTCATTTCTGGACAAACTACATAGTGGCGCTGCGGCGCCACCATATAAGCTATCCTTGGCGATGCGGCACGGCTGGGGCTGCGGCGGGGACCTTAAGGTCTGTAGCTGGCACTGCGGCGTGACATGCCAGTTCCAGATTCTGAGGTTCGCGAGGAAAACAAAACTTGGCCAAAATGTCCAATTAATTTATTCACGCATGAATTTAAGCATACCCAGACACTATAATACACATATAATCATTACCCAACCTTTTTAGCACAATTTTAAAGAGTTAAAACATACAATTATTTGAATCAAGTCATATAATTTCACTGTTTTTCATACTTAATCATGTTTTGAAGGAAAATCAAGAAATTAAACGTTACGGATTCGTTATAACACCCAATCCGTTCGTTTAACTTTCATTTTGTTCGTATAAACGTATACAATCATATACAAGTGTTAATTCAAAGTTAAACCATCGATTCATGGTATAAAATTTGTACGTAAGGGCCGTATGGCCATATATACGACTCTATAATTTTGAAAACCCAAATATAAACAAAATTCGATGGTTTGATCACTGAAGTTATGCATATATGGCATATAATATGTTATAAACACATATGAACACACATATAGCCATATAATGAACAAATATCAATTTTCTCATTCACAGAGAATTTTTAAAGTACGTAAATGGAAAAGAAGGTTTTGTAACTTTTCGTAAACCCAATTAAGGCCTAATTTCATGAATTCAACTATTTTAAGCCATTCATACCAAATATAAAACATGTTATCAGCATACAATAACACATATATGATTACATCTTAAGTATTCATCACCAAAATCATATACAGAGAGTTTGGAGTTGGGTTTGAAAAATAAACTAACGTAATAAAACTTGAGATGAAGGATTATACCCTTGCTAACTCTGTTTGATGATGATATGAACTTTAACTCTTCAATCTCTTCTCCAAATCAATTCTTTTCTCAATTTTCTCTCTTAATCTCTCTAAGTTCTCTGACGTTCGTATTATATAAAATATAAAACTGGTGTATAGAATATATGTATAGAGTAATACGTATAATATGTATAGTGGTCGAGTAATGGGTGAGTGGCGTCAGTTAATCCGTAATGGGTTAACTGGTGCAACTCCCCTTAGGGCCTTGTTTGCTAGCTCTCTTATTCTCCCTTTCTATTTATTTTAATAAAGCTCTTATTATATAGTTAATTAATGTCACACCTAATTTAATCAAATAATGTTATTTAAATAAAATTGCATAACTCCATATTAAATCACATAGTCACATAATTAAAATTCTTATTTATTAATTATGTCAAATCATTAAATCTCTAATTAATTATTAATTTAATTAGAATAATATTATGCTTATTTAAATAATTTGTTTAATCAAATAAGCTCAATTAAATACATACTTTTAATATAAAAATTCACCACATTAATTTAACTAATGTAACACATATAATTAAGTTAATCTACCATAATTTCATCAATTAATTATTTAACTCAATAATTAAATCATCGAAAAATATTTATTTAATTCAATAAATATTCAAATTAAATTACAAAAATCTCGTTCGTCACATCTTTCCCCCCTTAAAAGGATTCTGTCCCCAGAATCACGGTTCAATTAAATTTCGTCCCATTACATTCTCCCCCCTTATAAAGATTCTGTCTCCAGAATCGCATACACATAAATTAAGTAAATAAATGTGGGTAATTCTTCATCATATGCTCTTCGAGTTTCCACGTAGCTTCTTCAGCATTGTGGTTCCTCCAAAGTACCTTAACAGAACATATAACTTTGTTTCTGAGGACTTGTTATTTCCTGTCAACGATCTGAACAGGAATTTCTTCATAGGATAAGTCTTTCTCAAAATGTAGGCATTCATATTCAATCACATGCTTGTAATCGGGTTTGTAGGGTCATAAAACTAAAACATGGAAGACGTTGTGGACATTCTCGAGCGCCGGAGGTATGGCTACCTCATACGCAACTTCTACAATCCTTCGCAGTACCTCAAAGGGTCCAATAAACCTCGGGCTCAATTTCCCTTTCTTATCGAATCTGATCTTTCCCTTCCAGGGAGAGACTTTCAAGAACACATAGCTACCCAATTCAAACTCAACATTTTTACTGTGTGGATCGACGTATTTCTTTTGCCTATCCTGAGCTGCTACCAGTCTTGTTCTGATTACCCTGACTATCTCTGCTGTCTGCTGTACCAGTTCTGGACCTAGTAGTTGTCTCTCGCCAACTTCATCCCAGTATAACGAGGTTTTGTATTTTCTTCCGTATAACGCTTCGTAAGGCGGTATGCCAATACTAGCGTGGTAACTGTTGTTGTAACCGAATTCCACAAGCGGTAGGTGGTCATCCCAGTTGCCTTTGAAATCCATAATGCATGCTCTCAGCATATCTTCCAATGTCTCGATCATTCTTTCGCTCTGCCCATCTGTCTGTGGGTGATAAGCCGTACTCATTCTCAACTGTGTTCCCATGCATTCCTGTAGTCGCTTCCAGAAGTTCGATGTGAAGCGCGGATCTCTGTCAGAAATAATTGACACCGGAACTCCGTGCCTTAAAATAATCTCTTTCACATATAGCCTTGCCATCTGGTCTAAGTTGAATCTGATTTTGATCGGAAGGAAGTGTGCGGATTTCATTAGTCGGTCAACGATAACCCATACTGTGTCGTAGCTTTTCTGAGTCGTCGGAAGGCCAACCACGAAATCCATCGTAATGTGTTCCCATTTCCATTCTGGGATTTCCAGGGGTTGTAGTAAACCACTCTGTCTCTGCTGTTCTGCTTTTACTTTCTGACAGGTCAGACACTTTGCAACACACTCAGCAACATCTCGTTTCAAATTCGGCCACCAGAAGTGTTGTCGAAGATCCTGGTACATCTTGGTACTACCAGGGTGAATCAAATACCGTGAGTTGTGAGCCTCGCTCAAAATGTCCTCCTTAATCTCTGGCACTGACGGTACCCAAACTCTGTTCTCAAATCTTAGTAGTCCTTCACTGTCTATCTTGAATCTTGGTTCGGTTCCTTCAGATATCTTTTTCTTAACCTTCTCACATTCTTGGTCCTGAAGTTGAGCTTCTTTAACTCTATCCAATAGGGTTGTACCAGCTTGCATCTGAAACAACTTCTCGTCAATCTCCATCAGATACTTCACTTCCAATTCCAGTTTTTCCACTGCTGAAATTAGCTCCTCCTGAGCAGTCAACATCATCACTTTCTCCCAGCCCTTCCTTCTTAAGGCATCGGCGACCACATTAGCCTATCCCGGATGGTATAAGATTTCTACAGGTGTGAGGCGGATGAGAGCTTCTGATGTTCCCCAGCCTCGTCCAGCCCAGCCGCCTCGTCGGTTGGCTGAGTCTGTGATTTGTTCGATCCAGACTGAAAGTTCGGATGATGTAGACGACAAGGATGCCCCATTTCTGGATTATGTACCAGCTCATGCTCCACGTAGGGAGCTTCCATCCATCATTGTGCCACTTTCGGAGCTTCTAGGCAATTTGAGATGCCATCCATCAATATACCATCATATTAATGAGGTGACTGAAGTTTTCATTTACTCTGGACTTATCTTTCTTTTGCCATTTCAAGGCATAGGGTTAATCTAGATTTGCTACTTGATGCAAGTTTTCGGTATTACGCAGCCCAGGGGGAACTAGTTCAACGTCCACTCTTTATATCATACTTTGCATCCGGAGTATCAGGCCATTGTCAACACTTAGGTTTTCGAGGCCTTCTTTTCTATTCCTCCCCGTCATTGCCCTTAGGGTTATCTGTGGGCATTATCTAAACGCTGGTTCCACCAAACCCAGTCTCTCCATCTGTTGGACTGTGAGGTGATGATGACACCGATGGACTGGCGGTTCATCACGGGAATAGAGTTTGCAAGGGAGCCAGTGCCTTTGGTGGCTGACATTTCACCTACTGTCTTTAGATCCCTTTGGAGAATTCTTGCGACGGCCATCAAGGTTCTGACTTTCCATTCTGGTCTCTTGAGTGTTGATGCCCAAAGCGGGGCTTTGACTGAGCCTCTGCCTGATGATCAGAGGGTTAGAGATCACATCCTTCTGCGACTATTTTTGGTGATCATCAGGGGTTGTTTCATTGCAGACAACTCCTCGATGGTGTCTTTCTCTTGGTTAGCGCTACTCGATACGTGGAGCACATTAGGGATATTGATTGGGTCACATATACCTTCGCCTATTTTCTTCGAGGGATGCCCCTATGCTCTGAGGGCTTGACGGAGGCTTGGCTAGATTTTTATCCCTTCCTGCTGGTGAGTAATTTCTCTTTTACCTTTCAATTTTCCTCATTTGTGTTTAATAATTTTACCACTGAGGTTATTTGATCTTTGCATTGCAAGTTTTTGGCATATGAGAGGCTTCCTTGCCTACGCCCTGCCACTACTTTGGGCTTGGAGACATATTGTAATACCTGAGAATTTCCATATATTATTAAATGAATATATTAATAGAAATGAAAAATTATTGAATATAAATATTTATGTGTTATGGGATGAGTTAACTCAATTACTTCAAATTGAATATTTAGAATAATTGAGAAGGATTGGGGAGTTATTATAAACTCGTTTAATGCCTTGTGTGGCACAGTGATGAGAAATATTAATGATTATATTAATTAATAAAGGAATTACTGTGTGAACAATTAATCATATATTAATTGTTATTTAATTATGGAATATTAGTGGTGATTAATAATATGTTGATTATTATTATTGCAAACGATAAAATAATAATAAACCACTTGTTTATAAATATATACTAAAATTTATATTTATTTAACGTGATAACTAATCATGTAAATGTTAGTTAATTATTATGGAAATTAATCATTGATGAGGAATGAATTAATTAATATTATTGTTAATCGATAAAATGAATAATTTATTTATTTGACATTATGAATAATAAAGAAAATAAGTAAGTTATTAATATAATAAGATTATATTGATTATTATGTACAAGCATGCAATAATTAATAATATAAAGTATATGGAATACAACCATAGTATATAGTGTAGAGAAACACTTATGTGTGACCATGGAAGTATATTTAAACCATATTGTATGATTGTACATATTGAAACTATATGTTATGAATACATCATGATGCTTATGTGGCAATGATGTGTGAATATACATTAAAGTGAAACATCATGAATTATATGTGGAGGTGTATATATGAACCTCAAATTGCTATATTGTCATATCATTTCTTCATTTAAAACTATATTGTTAGACTAATAGAATTTATAGCCTAAGGGTATATAATATATATGTGATATAACTAAGTATGCAGTATGTTATTTTGCCATGTTGCTGAGAATGAGTTGTTCCTAAATGTATAGCTCATTCTCTCCACACGTGAACAAATCAAAGCCTAAGCCTATTACTTGCATAAATCAATCCTCAGCATTCTAGCAAATCATAATATGGGGAGTGGGCACAACAGTTTTCTTCAACTACTCTACCAACTCACTTTCATTAACCAATGTATCCATTCTTCTTCCGTTAGTTAGAAATGGTGAATAATGGATTTTCTATAAATAAGCTCTCCACCTTTTTCATTTCTTTTGCTGGGAGTTTACTGATAAGTGGGGATTGAGAGAGATAGCATAGCATTATAGTGCAGAATCTGAGAATTTAGGGAGATTGTAGCAGCAAGCTTAGCAAACCATCTTAATAGAGGTATAGTTTCCATTGTAGTTCTTCATTTCTTAATTCTTAATTATGTGATAATTGAGTTGGGAAATGCTTGCTTGGTTATTGTATAGTCTTATAATATGATAGTGAAATAATGTAGTTTGTCTGAAAGAGAATTTGTTGAGAAAATTTGTATTTGGGCTGGGAACTGCCGAAGCAGGGAGCTCACTGGTGCTGGCCGAAGCACGGCGCAGCTGCGCTAGTTTACTACTGAGGCGCAGCGCAGCTGCGCCGGCCTCTGGAACCAGAATCTAATTTTGTTCCTAAAACCGCTATGTACTAGTTACTTGTATAGATAAGGCAAGCATGTTAACATGAGTAGGATGTATGTATGGGTACATAGACCTAACATAAGCACGTTTTATTAAGATTCCATGCCTGAATGACAAAGTTATAGTTTTGAAAATAAACTTAAGGTTTATAATTGAATTTTGACGTATATAAACCATGTTAATGTTCTGACTTTTGAGGCACATTAGTATGACCTAGAAACACATGTGATGCATGTTAACTCACATATATAAGCTCCGTAATGAAATGTGATCATGTGAACCTCGCTAAGTGAACTTAAAATTTTAAAAGGAACTTAGCGATTATGAAAAGGGGACATAGATGTGCTATAATTATATTCGGACTTTGAACATATTGATAACAATCTTAGACTCACTAATATATCATACATGCGTACATACCATGCCAAGTGCCATGAAACTAAATAAACGCAAAATGAAGCATGATTTCAAAACCGATAGCGACGCTAGTGATGAATGAAAGATGTGGGCACTTACAAACATGTATAGTACAAAGTATGTGATCTCTTGATATGAACATATGATCTAATTGTATGCGTGGTGATTACATGACCCTATTCGACCTTAATTTTGTGTAAATCCTAGACTAAAACCATAACATATAAAAATGAACTTGAGATGGTCATATGCTTATAAACGTACTCTGACATGATTGTATGTTAAGTGTAAATTGGTTAAGTATGCTAAAGTATGGACAGAATCAGAAAATGCAAGGCTTAACCCTGGTCTGGCCAGGGGACTGCGCAGCTGCGCCGTCCCTAGGCCTAACCAGGGCGCAGCTGCGCCAGTCTGGAATCTGAATTGTTGAAATCTGCTTGTTCTGGTCATGTCAGTTAGTGTAAATTATTGTTCAAAACTGCTAGAAATAATCTGTACACTACTGATATGTGTATATATGTGATGAATAAGTAAAAAGATAATGTTTAACTTATATAATGGGTCAAAGGATCATAACCACTTGAACATGATAAGTTGCTATAGTATCATTTACATTATGACCATGTACTTGATTCGTGATAACATATAATCTGATTTCATACCATATGAGTATAAGTATGACATGTGACTAAGATAGTAACATATATGTATATAGAGTAACAAGTTTGTGTAATGGATGTGTTAACTAATGGACATCCTATACTTATAATACACTATAAATAGGATTCGAAAGTGGTTATAGCTTTACGTGAGTAAACTACGCATAAGACAAGTATCTAAACCTTATCTCTTTGTATGCAAGTTTCCTAACTTACACTCTTTTACGGTGCAAGTATTCTATCCATGTATATTGCGAGCTAATTTCTTTACTTAATCGTTTGAATTGAATTAGCATACTTGAACTCTTATTTCATTAAAGCTATTATTCATGTTGAACTTGGTATTGTTCTTGAATATTGTGAAATTAGTGTCTATGCCATTTGATTCGGCTAGACTTATATTATTGAAAAGCGACCCAAACCAATTGATTGGTGCGGGATTTTGTATTTGACTGAGAAGAACAACCTTCTTTGAAGGGAATATATAATTGTCAGAGAACTGACGTGCGCACTTGAGTATGATTGATTGTTATGCATAACGTATGGTACTTTAGGCTGATCACCTGTTTTACCTGTTTTTGATTTGGGTTATCAGTTTAATACTGTTAATTCTAGTTGAAGTTCATAGTCCTTAGTGACTGCTCAGTATTCAGTTATCTGAAATCTTGAATTGATTTATTATTGAATCACATTGATATTTCTCTATCCTTAGCGACTAGTATTGAGAACTGTTGATATTCTTGTTATCCTTGAACTATCAAGCCTTGCTATACCCTTTTCGAGAATTGAGAATTATATTACTCACCCTTATTGTATATTACTTGCGTGGCAAATTGTGTTCATTCTTGCTTTTCCTAAAAATATTTCAGTTAAAGCCGAGCAGTGCGGACCCTCGAGTACCGACAAGGGCAAGGGAAAGGCTACTGAGTAGCTTTGTTTATGTAGGACTTATGATTGTAATAAAAAACTTATGATATTATGTACTAGTTAAGGTTATTTATGCTTAAGATATGTCTAAGCTATGTAATCACTATTTAAGTTACGAGACCTTGGGACGTGAATAAATTATATTATTTAAATGTAATATATTCGGTATTAGTTGTGTATTATTCCGTTGTGCGATGGGACACTTAGTCGTATTATTATTGTGATGTATTACCATGAGCACGTGACAAACCTAATTCGAGCGACCAAGTGGCGGTCCCGGATTTGGGGGCATTACACATATCCACTGGGACGACGTTGGCATCATTCTTGTAGCGCTCCCAAATCCGGGTCCCCAAAACCTCGGACATGGTACGTTACGATACATCATTTTTATAATTATTGTGGAAGATATAAACATAAATTGTTTATACAATAACTTTTACAACATAATTCCTCAGGTCTGTAACCTTAACTTAATACCTGCATTCAATAACCTACATGACATACAATGTCATTTGTATCCAATACTATTACCCTTTTAACCATATAATAATTCCATCCTGGAACTTGTCTTTGACTTTACCTGTGTCCGAAGTTTTGTATTAATCTGAAATATTTATCATGATATAGCAAGGGTGAGCAACAAGTTTGCCCAGCAAGTTTAAGTTAAAAAAAAGATATATCATGATGGAAAAGAATAATAAGATAACAAACTTTCAATAATATAATATTGGTGAAAGAACATGAACCAATTTACATAACTAAATGACCAAGACAATAATGATGAATGGCTAATAATGAACATGGACAAATTTAACTGAACCAAATAGTATGGAAGGTGATCAACCTTTCATACCTGATGAACATATGCAACATGCACAACGTGCGAATCAATAATCAAAGATGTGGTGTAATCAACAATGATTAACCACGAACATGCTTTTCAATAACAACTCGAGTTTGAGTTAAGAAATTTGCTCAATAAAAGAGTATAGGAACTTGCATGTATCGTCGATTATTGCTACGTAATCTAATTTAATCTCTTTACTGAGAAGACCTATCAGTTATAAGATTGATCTTTAAATTAGTATAATATACTTATCTCATAATACTATTATTTTAAAACTTAATCATATAGTCAAATATTAGATATCCTTAACACCATACTTATTTACAAGTCTAAACCTAGCACACATCGAGTCTTTAATAGTATTCAATATAGTATACTGAGAGGTTTCCCACAAATAACTAACAAATTAGTTTCCGTCTCATCTACACTGTTTTCACAGTGAGTTAGATCGGTTACTAATTCGTAGATACCTTCACAATATGAAGGAGTCGTTTAGCCCAGCTACTATATATCAACCATTAAAGGGTACGATTGCACTACTTTAGACTTAACACTACTTTGTCATATAACTTGTGAGTTAAGACTTAATCTTTTATTTTATAAGTCCTTCTTCATAATCTAGTAAGCCGAATACTTAATCCAGCAACATAGATTCAAACAACTTGTTGTTTCCCAACACAAAAAAACTGACATAAATAATCCAGCAACCTGGATTTAAACTGAATTTCAATTTAGTAAACTATTTTCCAATCCAGCAAGCCTGGATTCAAACTGACATCCAATCTAGCAAGCCTAGATTCAACTAACATCCAATCCAGCAAGCCTGGATTCAACTGACATCCAATCTAGCAAGCCTGGATTCAACTAACATCCAATCCAGCAAGCCTGGATTCATTAATCATTCAATCCAGCAACCTGATGGCCAATCCAGCAAACCAGATTGCAATCCAGCAATTTGGATTCCAATCCAGCAAACTGGATTTCCATTTTTTAACCAAATCATATTATTTTTATTTTTATCTTTTGTCCAAACATAAATACATGTATTCTATAAACAAAAATAAATTTTCAGGAATTTTTCCATTTTCTTTAGTATTTTTCAAAAATCCATTTCTAGTTAATTCCTTAAGAAATTAGCTACCTCACGCTTAACTCCAAACATTCCCAACTCTTGGTGGAATCTTACACATGTTGACGTGAGCCTCCAGTTTAAATTTCGTGGCCATCGGAGTTATACAACTCCGGTTATAGCGATTTTTGTCGGAAAAGCGAAAATATTGAAATGATCATAACTTGCTCAATTTAAGTCGGAATGAACTCATTTTTGGACACAAGATACTACATATCATATATTTTCATGCCCAAAATATTGGAATTTATTTCATAAAATAAGTGGATGAAACTGCCCTTACAAAATCTGGATAGATTGCTTTTTGAGTTTTTCAGATTTGGAGTCCTTTGCTCAAAATAGTCCACACAAAAATCTAAAACTTTTTTTTCCAGTGATTGTACTTGGAAATGTTAGAAGACTTATAGATCTAACTCCAAAAATTGACCACACTCAAAAATTCGAAACACAATGAGAGATATGGTCGTTTTAATATAATATTCTATTTTCTCAAAAATCTGATTTTCTCACTTTGTGTTTTGTAAGAAAACTTTCATAATCTCTTGATTTATCAAACATTAACCATCATAAACTATCATAACACATACTAATACACCTTAAGATCTAGGATCTACCATGATTCATGATATATTACACCAAACATACACTAAATCCAAGCAAAACATAATTTAGGCTAGGAAAATTAGAGTTTTTCTAACTTTTAAAATATAGCTTTGTTTTCCTTGCTTTTGATCTAACTTTTGACACTTAAAAGTGATAGATCTAAACATATAACAATTATACATATGAAGATCTATGATTTTTAAGTTTGAAGAACATTACTTGATTATTTTATAAAATCAAACAAAATAAAAGGAATAAACTAAACTAGGATTTTATACCTAGATAATGTAGCTCTTCTCCTTCCCTTTACACCATATAAGATGAAGTTAGGAAACATGAAAAGTTTCTCTTCTTCTCCTTCTCTAGGCTGCCGACCATGCCCCTTTCTCCCTCTTTTTATTTTGCTTTTCTCTCTCTTTTGGAAGTAAGAGAACGAAATAAAGTCAATTATTTTTACTAAAGAGAAGAAATGATAATAGTTGGGTAAAATGTATAGATACATACCACATGTATGTATAAAAATCTCCCAACAATCTTGCTATCTCTCCCTCATTATTTCTTTTTGTAAGCAAATATGGAAGAAAGAAGTAAAGTTAGTCAAAAATGATTAAAAGAACTTTTGTAGTTAGGAATTATGTATAGATATAATATCTATCCATATCTTTAGTCAATCTTATCCCTTCTCTCTCTCCTCATGATTATACATTAGATAAGATGAAGGGTGACTTCATAAACCTAGTGACACTTAGAACCATTCTCCACCACAAAACAAACTAATCATCACAATACATCTCCCTTAGTCTCCTTCACCAAAACCGTCCACTTGCCCTCCTTGTCCAAATTTGTTTTCATTTAATTTATACTTTACTTAAAGACTAATATACCCCTTGCTTAAGTGGGCTTGGCTTGGGCCATTAATAATTCCTTTAGGGCTTGAATCTTATTCTTAATTTACTTACTAACTAAAATAAATTTGGGCTTCCTCTCATAATTAAATTGGACCATCACTATACTTGTCCCATACATGATATGTTGGGCTAGCTTAATAACTTAATTGCTATTAAATCAATTATCTAAAATGTCTCATGCTTAAATAAATAATTGGGCTAAAAATTTAGGCTCCAAATTAATTCTTTTGGGCTTGCTTAATAAAATAGTTGGGCTATGTAAATTAACATTGTCCACTAAATTTTAATTTTATCCTACCCTAATTATTTAATTAGGGTTTTTATTCACTCAATTTGTACATGAAATCCTTACTCATGAACATTTCATTACTTAACCTAATTAGACTTGCTTTAATTAGGTTATAAAATTAACAAATGGAGATAATAAAATTAATCTCTTAGGTTAGTAAAAATTTTAAATACTAACATCCTTACATACTATAACCCTTAAATTATTTAATTTCCATACCTAATATATATTAGGTTAAAAGAATTTTATTCTTAATTCTCTTTATGTGTTAAATAAATATATAAACAATACACAAAACTATATAAGTCCTTCACAAAATTTTTAAATTCATACTCTATTTCCAGTTTAGGTCTTATTATATAACCTTTATTTAATCATTTAAGATTTTATAAATTTTTGGGTTGTCACAATTCTATCATGATGGAGGTCCCTATAGCAGAGGGGTTTACCCATTCTCGCTTGTAGCTAGAGCTATTGACTGTCGATTCTATCATGTTGGTTCATTACACCCCGGACTATCTAATAGTCGATTTCGAGGATGGCTTTTCGCATCATTGGCCCTTGGCTCAGCCGATCACAGATATTCCCCGGATGGGCATAGATGGTTTTACCCTGTCAGAGGATCCTCACACTCTAGAGGCATTTCATCGCTGGTGGAGTCCTTGCACTATTGGAGCTAAGACTCGTGCTGCCCAGTTTGAGGCAGACATGGTGTCGGGGGTGATTATGACAGACTGGATAGCTTGCGTCAGAGAGTCTTCTCATTTAGAGCAGATTTTATGATTGACCCAGCAGTTGGAGCGGGCTCAGTTTTTTTCATCAGGCACCTTGGCCGGGATCCTTCAGAGGAAGATTCGTTTAATCCTTCCATCTTTGGAGCTGGCCCCTTAGCAGATCTATATTTTGGCAGTTATGCAGGTGCCGATCCTCCTTTGTATCGACCAGACATTCCTACTGGCCGAGATTAACTGACTTGGGGAGCTGCAGCAGGTCGATATTGATGCAGATATTATAGATTTTTTTTGGATAGCTTTCTCGTTATATCTTTTGATAGGCCTCTGTTAGATATTGGGCGGTTATTCCCCATTTCTCGTTATATCTTTTAATAGGCCTCTGTTAGTCATTGGGCGATTATGCCCCATTTTCTTGTACTTTATATTTTGCATTTTATGAGCAGACAGAGATGATGCTTTCAGTAGATAGTGTTTTTTAGAAATGCAGTATATTTTTTATCTATTGTATCCTATTGTCATTATGCATGTATTATATCATGGATATGCACTTAAACGTGTGAGTTTAGATTTGACCCCTTGATGGTCTCATGATACGGTTATACATATGTCATCATCTACCGTCAGTCGTATAGAGCACCTGCCACATTCTTTGATAGCATCTTCTTTGAGATCTTGGTATGACAATTTGCCTGTTAGGTTTATATGTTACGCATACATGTAATCAAATTAGATTATAAAGGCGGAAGCGAGACAAATTAGGCTTTAAAAATTTTATATAAACCCTCACCAAGATCATGCTTTGTGCTTAATTATTAATCAATTGAAAGAGAAGGATAAATCATAATCATACCCTTGTAGAAATTAGCTTCCATAGGTACGAGTTCAATTTCTTGCTCTTTGTGATTCTCCTTAAATCTCCTGGATTGATTCCTTCCTTTGATCAACGTTAGCCACCCAAGTGTTTGGCCTCTAGAGGTGATCCACCAAGAAATATGAATTGTTCAAGAAGGAGGGTGGTTAGCTAAACCCTAGTTTTCTATTCTCTGTAGAAAAAAGGTACTCTCCAACAATTAAAATTTTTATCTTCTGATATCTAATATAAGACTCCTCTTTTATAGATATTGGTCAACCCTTCTAATCTAATTAGAAATTGGGTTTTATTTAATTAATTAATTAAACTCCTTTAATTAATTAGGTTTCCCAACACATTGGGATTAATTAATTAAACTTCTTTAATTAATTTGCCTCCTAATCTCATTAGGAATAATATAGATTACCAATATTAAACTAATTCCTAAACTCCCTTAGAAATTAAAATAATAATAATTGTATTAATATTAATAAGACTCCTCTTATTAATTTATATTTAATATTTTCAAGATATTAAATAATAAATATTAAGCTATTTAAATTATTCTATCACCATAGATTAAATTAATTACACTTAACATATTATTACAATTATGTCATTACCTTCTTAAATAATTATTCTTCCTTTTATGGTGTGACCCTTTAGGTTCTCCATATTAAATCGATTGTGAATAAATCAATTAAAACAATTCTAATCTTATTTAAATAAATAATTTAAACTAATAATCTATTTAAATAAATAATATTTATTCTACAATATGGATAAGCCTCCCTAGCGATCAACGACTTTCCAGATAATATAGGTTTCAACATTAATCATAAAAGAACTTGTGAGTAAATAGTTATCGTACAATTCAATCCTTCCACCATACAATGTCCCAATTAAATATAAAATATAGAATTACTATCAAGTCTTATTTTATTTAATTATATGTATTTCGATCAGAAAATGCACAACTCCAAATAATACAAATTAGAAACTGCTTTCTAAATTCATTCTACCTTGGCCAAGGACTACTGGGTTGTCATTTAACGAATCACATACGACATATCTCTTCTTTTACTAGAAGTGGTAGATTCTTTATTGATCATTCATTATCTCCATATATAATAATTACACCTAAGCATACCCTTTGATATACCCTAAGGGTCTTAAGGAATAAGTCAAAGTATAATTCATTACACATAAGATACTATGATGATCTCAAGTCCGAGGATCACTTGTACTACTATAACATTAGAAATTTCTATTGACAGACAAGTAAAACTCCATTAGGTATTCTTTAAAAAGTCACGTTCAGTGTACTTATTCTCCAATAAGACCCTACATACTTGATTTAGTGTTTTCATACAAATGATTATGAGATCAATCATCCTCATCTAATGAGCAAGCAACATATGTACCAATCTATCCGGATTTACTAATCCTCTTTTTAGTAATCCAACGATTGGAAACTATTTTTGTTTTAAGCTTTTTAAGAGTTTAGATCTCATTAGCATAATCAACATCATGATTCTAAAAGCATTGCTAAAAATATAGGTTATTTACATATTATAAAAACAGCATCATGTAGATAATTAAAAGCCTTTAATAAATGAATACTTTTATTAATAAATAAATAAATAAGATCATTTCCAAAGTATATGCTTTATCATCATACATGATTGGCTTGTATGCATACTACTTTCATTGCCTTTCACAGATAGGGGGACAGTTGGTCAGATGCTGGGGAATTCTTTGGCCATTTTAGCTTTTCATGTTCCATTGGGCTTTGTGGATAGCATGTTATCCTGTTGGATACCCGAGCGCCAGGTTTGTAGATTTTTCCTTCATAAGCTGACTCCTAAGTTGGAGGAGTATGAGCGCTTCACGGATTTGGCATTAGATCTGCCTTATGTTAGGACTGCCATTGGTGACATGAGACGACTGTTCATGACCATGACTGGTCTGAGGGGCAGAGTCGTCACTGAGTAGATTACTGCAGGGCATGTGGTGTCCTTGGACTTCTTAATCTATCTCTTTAGTCGGTTGGACAACTACGAGAGATATTCAGGAGACTTTATCATCCCTACAGATGAGTGGCAGTTTGCATGTGTAAATGTTCTATTGATGTGCGTCACAACTTATTTGTATATGCCACTATATATGGACAACTTGGACATTATCTTAATGGTAATAGTTCGTGCTCTCAGATAGGGTTGTACCATCCTGCCCATTATAGACCTTGAGGTCGGCCACATTTTGCCATACCCATCCCATGGGGTTTTTCAAGGACAATACCGTTTTGCTGTACATGTGGTTTATGACACACTTGAGACTCATCAGCACTTTCATACATCATGGGTACTGCTTTACTCATGAGATATCCATTTCCAACTCCTTTCGGCCAGCGGAGTGTAAAGATGCGGCATCATAGTTGGCCTTTTTGACAGCGATCGAGCATCCCTTTTTGATCTTGCCCTGCCCAGGGCTTAGCTCACCTTAGAGCTTCATTAATTATGCAGTCGGCATGGATTACCTGCCCCTGGAGGGTTTGAGAGGGGTGACCACATATCATCCGCTAATTATCATGGGACAGTTTGATCAGTTTTAGAGCATCCACCACTTTGAGGGGGCTATAGATTAGCAGTTATCAGCTTCATCTTTGTCGTCAGCTGACCTCACTAGGACTTATGATTGTTGGACTCATAGGGAGAGGGCTGATTTTTCTACTAGCCATCCAGATAATTCTCTAGAGTATTCTGCATGGTTGGAGGCAGATATTACACTAGCTGTGGTTATCCACTCAGCTCTGAGCATTGATTCTGATGAGGAGAAACCTATGGAGGATCCTGATTCTCCCACAGTGGATGATTTATTTGTTAGCTTGACATCATCTTTTGTCAGTGACCCCCCGAGCATTCTTTTTAGGATAGATCCAGCTCTTATCGATTCATTAGCTCGGATGACCTTTGAGAGGGATCAGGCTAGAGCGCTGATGTTGACAGCCGTTTCTGGCAGGAATGCAACTTTTACTGATAGAGACGAGGCTCGAGCTACCCGGGATGCAACTTTTATTGAGATTAAGGAGGCTTTAGTCTCCAGGGATGCTACTTTTATTGAGAGGGACAAGGCCATAGCTACCCGAGAAGTTTATATTATTGATAGCACTGCACTCAAGTAATATACACACAGTCTTATCACAGATATGAGTGCCTTTATAGATGGTCGCAACAGTACCATGCAGATGGCTGTGGATCTTCTAGCCCGTATGGAGACTGTGGGACATGAGCTTACAACTGCTCCTCCATCTTCTGAGAGGGACGCCATGTTGGATTTGCTATCCCGTTTATCCATGGGTTTATAGACTAGTTTTGATTTTCCTGCATATACTAGATCAGCCATTTTTGTCATGTACAGGATACATTGTATATATCAAAGTAGTATTATATAGCAGGGAAATATATTTTGATTCACTTTCCCTGTTAGATACGTATTGTCATTGCTAAATGATTACCACTTTTTTCATGACTTGCTATTTTGATGTATCATGAGCTACTCTTTGATGGACTAACATTAAGATGTCGGAGAGTACCTCAGCAAGGCCTGTTGATCAAGGAGGCTCTATAGTATTTCGATTTTATATGGTTTCGGTGTCTTGGGACTGGTTTTTTATTGGTTTTGTATTTTTTTCTTTGAAGGTCAGACCGCACCAGGAATGGTTGCCTACGTACTTCCGTGTTGAGGGAGATCAGGTCATTCGTAGTTCGGGCTTTGCCTGAATGGTTTGAGAAGTATTTATTTTGGGTTTGAGCTTGGTTTGATGGGTTTTTGAATTTTTTGTTTGGTTTGACCGCATCGTAAATGGCTGCCTACGTTCTTCTGTAGTTGAGGGAGATCAGGTCATTCATAGTTCGGGCTTTTCATAAAAACCCGAATTGATTTGTTTTTTTCTCAAAAGGACTATGATGATGGCTTGGCTGTGTTTCAGACATAGTACCCTTTCATGGTGTCTGAATTGATGAGTTAGGGAAGTTGTTTCCCATCCATTTCTTACAATCTGATGGCTTCTCCTGTCAACACTTCTTTGACAATGGAAGGGCCTTCCCAATTTGGGGCAAACTTTCCTTTAGCTTCATCTTGATTGACAAGGGCTTTCTTCAATACCAAGTAATTTTCTTTGAATTGTCGGGGTCGAACTTTCTTGTTGTATGACCAAGCAATCCTTTGCTGATATAACTGCCCGTGAAAGATGGTTGTAGCCCTTTTTCTTCTATCAGGGACAACTGGTGGTACCGCTCTTGCAACCACGGATCTTCCTCCATTTGAGCGTCTATTAACACTTTTAGGGACTTCATTTCTACTTCTATGGGAAGTACTGCTTCCATGCCATAGACCAATGAGTAGGGGGTAGCCCCAGTAGATGTACACATCGACGTCCTGTAGGCCAGCAAAGTCAGAGGCAACAAGTTAGACCATCCTTTGTGATTGGCGGACATTTTCTGCATGATCTTTTTGATATTTTTGTTAGGCATTTCGACAGTACCATTCATCTTGGGACGATAGATGATAGAATTGAGATGCTTGATATGGAACTTACTACATAACTCTCTCATCATCTAGTTGTTTAGATTCTTGGTGTTGTCTGGTATGATCACCTCCGGTTGTCCATATCGACAGACGACATTGTTTCTGATAAAACCAATGATTACCTCTTTGGTGACTTTGGGAAAAGAGGAAGCTTCAACTCATTTGGTGAAGTAATCGATCATATTGAAGATAAATTGATGACCATTGTTGGCTTTGGATTTTATTGGCCCAATCACATCCATTCTCCACATGGAAAAGGGCCATGGCAAACTCATATTATGCAGTTCATTTGGAGGAGCATGGATGGCATTTCCATGGACTTGACATTGGTAGCATCTCTTGACGTGATCATCACAGTCAGCTTTGAGAGAGATCCAGTTATGCCCGATTCTTAATATCTTCTTGGCCAGCAAATGGACATCATCCATCAATCTTTGGGCTTGATCTTTATCTAGGCATCTCAAATAGCCTATTCCAGCATCCTTTTTATAGAGTGCATCTCCGCTCAGATAGAATTTTATAGCCATCTTGTGAATTCGCTTTCGTTCAGCTTGACTTTCCCTGGCGGGCGTAGATCCATCTCGAAGATATTCTTTTATGTCCTGATACCAAGGCTGTTGGATATGAGGTATTTCATCTGTTATTTCTCCAATTTAATTCTCATATAATGGGGCCGTTTGGCTTGCAAATTTAATGTCGGGAACTCCCATCCTATCAGATAGGTGGATCAAGGAAGCCAACGTTGCCAATGCATCAGCAAAGTCATTCCTACCTCGGGGGATGTGGATGAAGGTTATCTCTTCAAATTCCAAGGATATCTTGAGAACCTGCAAATGATATGGTAGCAAATGCAATTCCTTAGTGTGATATGCCCCGGTGGTTTGTCTGATAACCAACTTAGAATCCTAAAAAACTAGTAAATGCTTAATACCCATGGATTGGGCTAGTTTCAACCCCATTATGCAGCCTTCATACTCAGATGTATTGTTGGTGTTGACAAACTGCAACTTGATAGCCACAGGATATTGTTCTCCTATACAAAAGATAAGGATTGCCCCAGCTCCGGCACCTTCCATATTCACGGCTCTATCAAAATATATTTTTCAGGGTTGGACTGTATTTTCTTGAAGGATTTCTTGAATTTTCATTATCCCATCATCCGGGAAATAAGTTTCCAGGGGTTCAAAATCCCCTGACAGTGCTTCGGCTAATTGATCTGCAATCCCCTGAACTTTGATAGACTTCTGAGTCACGTAGACAATATCGAATTGTTTGACGATCAACTGCCATTGGGACAATCTGCAACTCAACATGGGTTTGCTGAATATATACTTCAGTGGATCCATGAGGGATATGAGATAGATCGTGTTCCCATGCCGATAATGTTGTAATATCATGGCGGCCCATGCTAACGCACATCATGTCTTTTCGATCAAAGTGTACATTTGTTCGCCACTGCTGAATCTTTTGCTGAGGTAATAGATAGCTTTCTCCTTGCTTCTATTATCTTTCTGCCCCAGCATACAGCCCATTGCATTGGCATTAACTGGTAGGTACATAAACAGGGGAACCTCATCCATTGGGGGTACCAATACAGGTGCTTCAATCAACAGCTTCTTGATGGAAAGGAAAGCTTTTTAACAATCTTCATTCCATTTCATAGAGGAATTCTTCCTTAGCAGCTTAAAAATGGGTTCACACGTTGCCGTGGGTTGAGAGATGACCTTGCTTATGAAATTGATTCTTCCCAGAAACCCTCGTATTTCCTTCTCTATTCAGGGCACGGGCATCTCGGTGATGGCTTTAATCTTGGCGGGATCCAGTTCAATACCTCTTTTGCTCACTATAAATCCTAACAACTTGCCTGATTAGACATCAAAAGCATATTTGGCTGGATTCAGCTTTAGGTTCTACTTGTGTAACCTGTTAAAAAGGTTTTAGAGATGGCTTAGACAATGATGTCATCCACATAGACATCTATTTCTTTGTGCATCATATCATGAAAAAGGGCCATCATGGCTCGTTGATATATGGCACTGGCATTGACAAGGCCGAAAGACAAACGTCTATAACCGAAAGTTCCCCAGGGAGTGATGAAGGTTGTTTTCTCCCTGTCCTCTTCAGCCACCATGATTTGATGGTATCCGACAAAGCAATCCAAAAAATAATACATGTTATACTGTGATGTATTGTCTATCAGGATGTGGATAAAAGGTACAGGAAAGTTGTCTTTGACACAAGCCTTGTTCAAATCTCGGTAATCCACGCATACTTGTACCTTTCCTCTAGGCTTAGGCACGGGAACTATATTGGATAGCCATTCAGGGTAAGTCGATACCATGATGATACCAGCATTGAATTGGCTTGACAATCTCTTCTTTGATTTTCAGACTCCATTCAGGTTTCAATCGCTTGAGCTTTTGTTTGACTGGCTTGAATCCATCTTTAATGTGCAGTCGATGGATGACAATGTCAGTAGACAAGCCAATCATGTCTTCATATAACCATGCAAACACATCTTGGAACTGAGTTAAGAGTTCAATCAAGTCGACTTTTTGGGTTTGGGTAAGGTCTATGCCTATCTGGATTTCTTTAAGGTTTTCTGAGGTTCCAATATTGACAGTGGTGGTTTGATCGAGGTTTGGTTTGGGTTTGTCTTCGACCCATTCTTTGATCTCCTCGGGCACCCCTTAGTTATCTATCTCCTCTTGATCAATCTCTATCAAATCAAAGTCCAGTCCTACATCAAAGTTGTAGTCACTGTGAAAATTTGTCATCTCAATAGCAGGGACAAAAAAATCCAATTTTGGAGTCCTGAAAACAAAATTCTTTCACTTTAATATATGAAACTATTTAATCATATAAAGCATTAATCAAAAGCATGACAAAAGTAACTGCTATCACTGTGCAACAAAAATAAGAAGTAAATAAAACCATGCTTCAGGGCAGATGGATTTTCTGCCCTTTTAACCTTTTTGAATGAGGCATGGAGTGCTGCCCCAATTGTCCAACGTCAAGTCCTCATGAATAGGGAGGATAAAGGAGTTGTGATCATCTGCCTCCTCTTTGATGACGATTGAGCCATCTTTTATATCAGGGTCGGGGTTTTTCTTTGAGCTGCTACCCCTATCACTCTTGATGCGAGGGATTCTAATTTGATCTTCCGAATCATCATCGTCTGGGATATCGTCGTTCGTACCCTCATAGTGGATCAAAAAATAAATGTTTGCAAATGGGTCTCGTCCTTCATGTAGGAACTTCTCTTTGCCCTTTTTGCTTTCCCGCTCAGTCTTTGGGGCTTTCTTCTCACTAATCGATTTGACCAGAGGAAACAACATACCTGACACAACAGTAGGAATCTTCCTCATTGGTTTCATAAATTCGGCATCAGTGAGGTTTGGCAGCATGTGAAAGTAGTATGTATACAAGCTAATCATGTGTGATGATAAAGCATATACTTTGCAGACAATCTTATTTATTTATTAATAAAAATATTCATTTCTTAAAGGCATTTAATTATCTACATGGTGCTATTTTTATAATATATAAATAACCCATAGTTTTAAGTAATGCTTTTAGAATCATGATGATGATCATGCTAATGAGATCTAAATTCTTAGAAAGCTTTAAAACTAAAATAGTTCCCAATCGTGGGATTACTAAAAAGGGGATTAGTAAATCCGGATAGATTGGTACATATGTTGCTTGCTCATTTGATGAGGATGATTGATCTCATGATCATTTAGTGTGGAGACAATAAAGCAAGTATGTAGGTGCTTATTGGAGAATAAGTTCACTGAACGTGACATGCTATAGAATACCTAATGGAGTTTTACTCGCCTGTCAATAGGAATTCCTAATGTGATAGTAGTACAAGTGATCCTTGGACTTGAGATCATCAGAGTATCTTGTATGTAATGAATTATACTTTGACTTATTCCTTAAAGCCCTTTAGGGTATATAAAAGGGTATGCTTGGGTATAATGAGTTACATATGGAGATAATGAATGATCAATAAAGAATCTACCACCTCTAGTAAAAGAGGAGATATGTCCTATGTGATTCGTTAAATGACAACCCAAGAATCCTTGGCCAAGGTGGAATGAAATTAGAAAGGAGTTTCTAATTTGCATTATTTGGAGTTGTGCATTTTCTAATCGAAATACATATAATTGAATAAAATAAGACTTGACAGTAAATCCATGTCTTATATTTAATTGGGACATTATATGGTGGAAGGATTGAATTGTACGGTAACTAGTTACTCACAGGTTCTTTTATGATTAATGTTGAAATCTATATTATCTGGAAAGTCGTTGATCGCTAGGGAGGCTTATCCCTATTGTAGAATAAATATTATTTATTTAAATAGATTATTAGTTTAATTTATTTATTTAAATAAGATTAGAATTATTCTAATTGATTTATTCACAACCGGTTTAATATGGAGAACCTAAAGGGTCACACCATAAAAGAAAGAATAATTATTTAAGAAGGTAATGTCATAATCGTAATAATGCATTAAGTATAATTAATTTAATCTATGGTAATGTAATAAATTAAATAGCTTAATATTTATTATTTAATATTTTAGAAATATTAAATATAAATTAATAAGAGGAGACTTATTAATATTATTACAATTATTATTATTATTTTAATTTCTAAAGGAGTTTAGTAATTAATTTAATATTAGTACTCTCATTTATTCCTAATAAGATTAGGAGGCAAATTAATTAAATGAATTTAATTTATTATTCCCAATGTGGTGGGAAGCCTAAATTAATTAAATAAAATCCCATGTCTAATAGGATTAGAAGGGTTGACCAATATCTATATAAGAGCAGTTTTATAATAGATATCAGTTGATGAAATTCTAATTATTGGAGAGTACTCCTTTTCTATAGAGGATAGAATACTAGGTTTAGTCAATCACCCTCCTTCTTGATAATTCATCTTCCTTGGTGGGTCACCTCTAGAGGCCAAACACTTGGGTAGCTAACGTTGATCAAAAGAAGGAATCTAACCCGAAAATTCAAGGAGATCACAAAGAACAAGGAGTTGAACTCGTACCTGTGGAAGCTTCGTTCTACAAAGGTATGATTCTATAACTTCTTATTTATCGTTTTAAATAAATAATTTGCATAAAGGATGATCTGGATAATGGTTTTGTAGAAATTTTTAAACTCTGATATACTATGCTTCCGCTAATTTTTGCAATTTGATTGCGTCTCGATTTCGTACAAACACAACAGTGGCATCAGAGCCAAACCTTTATTCAATTATTAATTATTTTGATTTCATATATATATGGGTATGTATTTAGAATAATTTATTGGAAATAA
The DNA here is from genome assembly GCA_020205555.1 of Panax stipuleanatus. Lineage (NCBI taxonomy): Eukaryota > Viridiplantae > Streptophyta > Magnoliopsida > Apiales > Araliaceae > Panax > Panax stipuleanatus. Next base: position 37,716,976 of record CM035118.1, read on the forward strand.
TTAGTTGTATAAAATTATTTTTTTATGGGAGAAAGAAAAAAAAAATTAACGAAAACAATTTTTTTTCTTCTTGGTTCGCTGTGTCTGCGAATTGATCACAAAATGTTGATTGTCGATTTTTTTTTAAAAAGGAAACCTGCCGAATTTGTTTTTAAAAGCTAACTCACGTTGCCTTAGAAAAGTATATTAATTGTTTTAAATGAAAAGTTATTCAATTCAAAACAAAAAGATTTCTGCAAGCTTTTTGAATCGTGCAGGATGTTTTAAAAGAAAGGTAACCTATGATTACCTTAATATATTATATATATATATATATATATATATATATATATATATATATATTAAGGTTATATATTATGTATATATATATATAATATTCTTAATAATTTTATAATTAAAATAAAGAGTTTAGTTTAATCTTGAAATTGGATTTCATGTAAATTAAAATTGCTCATTAAATGATACTCATATATATATGAAATGTTTTAATTAATGAGATGAATATTTATTTATTGATACATATGGTGGCATGTATAAAAACAAATTGGGTTGATTATGGACTATTGACCAATGTGATTGGATTTTATTTTAGTTGAATGCTTGAATGAATGGGTTTTATTAAATGGGGTCTGCGTACCTTGTCTTCTCTGATTTTTTTTCTTGATGTAAATTCTATCTCCCTCCTATGTACTTCCCCTTGACTGCTGATCAAGGTTTCTATTTAAATTAAATAGTTTAATATAATAGAAATAGTTAGAATTATCTTGAAAAAATTGGAGACCAAAGAGCAAGGAGCGCGTGAAGACCCGTTTGTATGGAGCCCGGGTTTAAATGTAATAGTTACGTTTAAATTTTATTTCTTGCACCCTTAGGTTTGACCTTTTGGTTCACTTGGTGGCTCTAGTGAACCAAACTAGAATAAAAGTCCATAATCAATCCAACTAGAATATAGTATTCTATATGTGAATGCTAAGTATTATATATATTATATTTTATGCAAACATGCTTTGCATGGTTAATAAAATTACGCGTATTTTTTATATATTTGTGCATGCGCGCTAAACAAGATGAGACAAATAATAACAAACCTCTCAAAGAAATAATATTAAGTCCAAAGCGTTCAATGATATTTGGAATATCGAACGTCGCCTTCTAGCATGATAAATTAATAGAGTATTAAATATTTAATATGAGCTTGTTGTGCTATCCACAAGGCGAGTATTGCGTATTTAATATATTAATTAATCACATTTGATGCTTATCAAGAAAATTAAACAATATAGTCTTGTTGTGCTATCCACAAGGACGAACATTTTTCTTTTTTGAATTTATGGAAGTGCTAGACTAGACTTAATTTAAATCATTTTAGTTCGGATGTGCACACACTTGACCATTATGATTTAAGAGGCAAAATAAAAGGAGTTACATTTTGATGTAATTGACAAGAGTTGTCTACCTATTTATTTATATATCGTTTGTTGTGCTATCCACAAGGCTATATACATTTGAAATGGGATCCTTAATCTCACTAGCAAATCTTTAATTAGATGTTGCCGAACTATATAAGTGAGGGTAATATAGTTTGATGAAAATAGTGAGAGATACCAATTTAAAATAAAGACCTAAATTTATTTTGGTATGCAAAATTAATTAAATAAATGTTTGCTAAAATATTGTCTTTTCACATACAAAAATTTAAAAAATGTCAAAATCACTAATTTCACTGCGTAGCATACTTGATGATAATAAACTAATCGGACCAAATTATACGGACTGGTTAAGGAATCTGAGAATAGTTCTCACTGCTGAAAAGATTTCTTATGTCCTAAATTCACCTGTCTCTGGAACTGTTCCAGAATCAGCATCTGAGGAAGAAATTGCCACCATTGTAAAGTGGCAAAATGACGCATCTGTGGCTCAATGCATCATGCTCGCATCCATGAATAACGAGCTTCAGCGTCAGCATGAAAACATGGATGATCCTACTGTGTTGCTTCACTTCAAGGAGTTGTATGGTGAACAAAGTAGGACTGCTAGATATGAGATATCTAAGGAGCTCTTCCAATCTCGGATGACCAAGGGTAAGGTGAACATTAAGGAACAAAAGAAACCTGATCCAGCTAGCAAAGGAATGTGTTTTCCATTGCAACGAGCCGGGTCATTAGAAGAGGAACTGCAAGAAGTTTCTGGCAGAGAAAAAGCTTGGAGAAGCTTCGACTTCCAATCAAGGTTTGTTCATAATTGAAATTAATTTTTCAAAAAGTCAAAATTCTACTTGGGTATTGGATATTGGCTGTGGTTCTCAAATATGTAAAAATGTGAAGGGACTGGTCAGAAGTAGAAAGCTGAACAAGGATGAGGTTGTCCTACGAGTGGGAAATAGAGCAAAGGTTGCTGCATTAGCTGTAGGCACTTATTGTTTAGCACAGCCTATGGGCAAATCCATTTATTTAAATAATTGTTATTTTGTTCTGAATATCATTAGAAATATTATTTCTATTTCTGTATTAGATATGGATGGATTTGACATTATAATAAAGAACAAGAGTTGTTCTATTTATAAAAGCAATGTTTTATATGGTGTTGGTAATTTGTAAAATGGACTTTATATACTTGACTTATATGAAAATATACTTCAAATAGAATAAACTAAGAAAAGGAAAAGAGATAATATTAATTATACCTATATGTGGCACTGTAGACTCGGTCATATTAATGAAACAAAATTATCCAAGTTGTATAAGGATGGGCTCTTAGAGCTATCCGATTATGAATCATATCCAACATGTGAATCTTGTCTCATGGGTAAACTGACTAAATCTCCTTTTAGTGGAAAAGGAGAAAAAGTTACAGAGTTGTTAACGTTGGTTCACACAGACGTTTGTGGACCTATGACAACAATTCCACAGGGTGGTTATTCTTCTCTTATTACTTTCACTGATGATCACTCAAGATTTGGATATGTGTATTTAATGAAATACAAATCAGAATCATTAAAAAAGTTCAAAGAGTTCAGAAGTGAAGTAGGGAAACAACCGGGCAAAAGTATTAAGATTCTTCGATCAGATCGAGATGGTGAATACTTAAGCGATGAGTTTCTCGATTGTCTCAAAGAAAAGGGTATAATCTCACAATGGACTCCACCAGGTACGCCACAGTTAAATGGAGCATCTAAAAGGAGAAATCGAATATTGTTGGACATGGTTCATTCCATGATGAGTTTTATCGATCTTCCAATTTTATTCTGGGGTCATGCCCTAGAAACGGCTACATATCTACTAAATAAGGTCTCCACCAAATTCGTCCCCAAGACTCCATATGAGATGTGAACTGGGAGGAAACGTAGTCTTAAGCAAGTTAAGATTTGGGGATGTCCATCTTATGTGAAAAGGTTTCAAAATGATAAGCTTGGAACAAGATCTGATAAGTGTACGATTGTGGATATCCTAAAGAATGTTTGGGATACTATTTCTGCAATACTACTAAACAAAAGGTGTTTGTTGCGAAACACGTTGCCTTCTTGGAAAATGAGTTTATCCTTGAAGGGGCTAGTGGGAGAAAAATAGATCTTGAAGAAATTCAAGAACCACAAACCACTACAGATCAAGTGGATGAACCTGTCCAAGTAGAGACACCTACTGTACAACACCCTATTCGTAAATCTAGAAAGGTACCGAAGATATCTAAAAGGTATGGATTCGTCATAGAGGATGACGATGAGGTACACATCATGGATGATGATGATCCATTGAATTACGAACAGACTATGAGTAATAAAGACTCAAAGAAATAGTAGATGACCATAAAATTTAAAATAGATTTTGAAGCTATGCTCAAGTCCATGTGGATTTTACTTGCGATTGTAGCTTATAATTGCTTAATCTGGGAAAATGGACGTGGAGACGTCCTTCCTCAAATATACATTATTAGAGGAGAATGTATGTATGATACAACCAGATAGTTTTTTGTTTCAATGGTTGAAGAAAATTATGTATATGAGCTACAACAATCCATTCATGGATTGAAGCAAGATTCTCGTAGATGGAACATTCGTTTTGATGAGACAATCAAAGAGTTTTATTTTATCAAAAATGAGGATGAACCATGTGTGTACAAGAAGGTTAGTGGGAGCGCTATTTCATTCCTTGTATTATATGTTGATGATATATTACTGATAGGGAATGAAATTCCTATGCTAAAATCGATCAAAACAAAGTTGTCTAAACATTCCTCCATGAATGATTTGGGTAGAACATCCCACATTGGGGATATAAATCTTTATTTATATATTTAAAAGGATGTTTGGCTAAACCCAAGGAAACGTATATTCATTAAATGCTAAAGGCGTTTAGCATGGCAAACTCCAAAAGGTGTCTCATGATGATGAGCCATGGAGTGAATCTCTCTAAAATTATCCTCAATAAAAGAGAGATCGCATGAGCTACTATCATGTATGCAATGAAATATACAAGACTTGATGTTGATCAGTCATATTTTGGAGAAAATCACTGTGAGACAATGATAAACATCTTAAAGTACTTAACTAACACTAAGGATGTTATCATATCACATGATGAGTCTGAATTAAACTAGAGTGCTAAACAGACTCACGTTTTCAGACTGACCAAGACGATATCAAATCCACTTTAGGGTAAGTCGTTATCTTGAAAGATGGTGCAGTGAATTGGAAAGGTTCCAAACAACAAAAGGTTGCTAGTTTAGTGATAAAGACAAAGTATGTAACTGTAAGTGAAGCTGCAAGTTGATGTTTCGAATGAAAAGTTCATTACAAAACTAGGAATAGTTCCTAAGTCTCATCTTGAATCTAAACATGTGTTGCGGCACCTTGATTAAAGAAATCATTGAAAGAGGAGCATATAGACTCTCAAGATAACATTGCAAATCAATTTACTAAAGCTTTAACATAACGGCAGTTTGATCGTCACTTAGAGAAGTTGGTATGAGATACCATGGCGATTGGCCTTAGTGCAAGTGAGAGATTGAAAGTAGTATGCATACAAGCCAGTCATGTGTGATGATAAAGCATATACTTTGGAGACAATCTTATTTATTTATTAATAAAAATATTCATTTCTTAAAGGCATTTAATTATCTACATGGTGCTATTTTTATAATATGTAAATAACCCATAGTTTTAAGCAATGCTTTTAGAATCATGATGATGATCATGCTAATGAGATCTAAATTCTTAAAAAGCTTTAAAACTAAAATAGTTCCCAATCGTGGGATTACTAAAAAGGGGATTAGTAAATATGGATAGATTTGTACATATGTTGCTTGCTCATTGGATGAGGATGATTGATCTCATGATCATTTGTGTGGAGACAATAAAGCAAGTATGTAGGTGCTTATTGGAGAATAAGTTCACTGAACGTGACATGCTATGGAATACCTAATGGAGTTTTACTCGCCTGTCAATAGGAATTCCTAATGTGATAGTAGTACAAGTGATCCTTGGACTTGAGATCATCATAGTATCTTGTATGTAATGAATTATAATTTGACTTATTCCTTAAAGCCCTTTAGGGTATATAAAAGGGTATGCTTGGGTATAATGAGTTACATATGGAGATAATGAATGATCAATAAAGAATCTACCACCTCTAGTAAAAGAGGAGATATGTCTTATGTGATTCGTTAAATGACAACCCAAGAATCCTTGGCCAAGGTGGAATGAAATTAGAAAGGAGTTTCTAATTTGCATTATTTGGAGTTGTGCATTTTCTAATCGAAATACATATAATTGAATAAAATAAGACTTGACAATAAATCCATGTCTTATATTTAATTGGGACATTATATGGTGGAAGGATTGAATTGTACGGTAACTATTTACTCACAGGTTCTTTTATGATTATTGTTGAAATCTATATTATATGGAAAGTCGTTGATCACTAGGGAGGCTTATCCCTATTGTAGAATAAATATTATTTATTTAAATAGATTATTAGTTTAATTTATTTATTTAAATAAGATTAGAATTGTTCTAATTGATTTATTCACAACAGGTTTAATATGGAGAACCTAGAGGGTCACACCATAAAAGAAAGAATAATTATTTAAGAAGGTAAAGGCATAATCGTAATAATGCATTAAGTATAATTAATTTAATCTATGGTGATAGAATAAATTAAATAGCTTAATGTTTATTATTTAATATTTTGGAAATATTAAATATAAATTAATAAGAGGAGACTTATTAATATTATTACAATTATTATTATTTTAATTTCTAAAGGAGTTTAGTAATTAATTTAATATTAGTACTCTTATTTATTCCTAATAAGATTAGGAGGCAAATTAATTAAATGAATTTAATTAATTATTCTCAATGTGGTAGGAAGCCTAAATTAATTAAATGAGTTTAATTAATTAAATGAAATCCCATGTCTAATAGGATTAGAAGGGTTGACCAATATCTATATAAAAGGAGTTTTATAATAGATATTAGTTGATGAGATTCCAATTATAAGAAAGTACTCCTTTTCTATAGAGGATAGAAAACTAGGTTTAGCCAATCACGATCCTTATTGATAATTCCTCTTCCTTGGTGGATCACCTCTAGAGGCCAAACACTTGGGTGGCTAACGTTGATCAAAGGAAGGAATCTAACCCGAAAATTCAAGGAGATCATAAAGAACAAGGAGTTGAACTCGTACCTATGGAAGCTTCGTTCTACAAGGGTATGATTCCAAAACTTCTTATTTATCATTTTAAATTAATAATTTGCATAAAGGATAATCCGAGTAATGGTTTTGTAGAAAATTTTAAACTCTGATATACCATGCTTTTGCTAATTTTTATAATTTGATTGTGTCTCGATTTTGTACAAACACAACAGCATGATCGTGGAAGCAGGAACTGTTGGATGCTTGTGTGGGTTCTGATGGTTTGATCCTGATGAATAGCCCAATCCGTCTTTCCTTGACTGGCTAGGAATTTGCACTGGACTTTTTATTCTTTGTTTATTTTTCCCTAACCCTTCTCCAGGGCAAAATCCCACAGATACCATTTCCTGACCGACCATCATTACTTCGGGGGAAACTCTTGGTTCTAAAGCTGGTGCCTCAATAGGTAAGTATTGAGTATTGCTCACCTCTAAAGCTGGAAACTTAACAAGATCAATCCCTTCATCGAGGCTGATTACCGGCATATCATTATGTGTGCAGACAGGATATTCTGGATCTGCATTTACCGTGATTAGGTTGCTATCAATAACGTACTTGAGTTGCTGATGAAGGGTGGACAAAACTGCTTCTGTCATGTGGATCCACGGTCTTCCCAAAAATAAATTATATCCAGTGAAAATGTTCAGTACCTGGAAGGATATATAGAAAGTATGGGGACCAATCTCCAGTGGAAGCTCAATCTTCCCCACGGCCTCTCGGCGAGATCCATCGAAAGCTCGAATGACTACATGACTAGTCCGAATTCAGTTTAGAATGATCTTCATTATTTCCAAGGTGTCGTAGGGGCAGATGTTCAAAGAAGATCCACCATCTATCAGCACCCCTCCAATCACATACCCTGATGACATCACTTGTAAGACCCCAACTTTTATGAATAAAGATTTAATTTTCTTTATATATTATTTCGAAATAGTAAGGTGTTGATTTGATAAATATGAAAGTTATGGGTGAAATGTGCAAATATTTTTAAAATGAGCAAGTGGTTATAAAATATTCTTGTTGTCGGGGAATATTCGTTTGGTCGTGGAATATTCTTGTTGTCGGGGAATATTCGTACGACGGCGCAGCTATTTGTGGGCCCCCACAACGGAATAACTGTCGGATATAGAAAGCGACAGAAATAACTTTTTTACAAGATAACGGCGTAGTTGTTACCGTTAGTACTGTTGAAATACCCGGTGGTTAAAATACAGTACGCGGTGTTGCGCAGTAGCACACGGTATTGCACAGTATTTCGAATTATTGAGTCTTACGTGAGAAGGAACCTACTCAATTATTGTTACAGTATTTACTGTTCAATATTTTATATTATTGACTCAATAATTGCTACGTTGATATTTTATATTATTGACTCAATAATTGCTGCATTGATATTTTATTGACTCAATAATTGCTACGTTGCTATTTTTTATGATTAATTCAATAATGGCTACAGTTGATATTTTGTAGTATTGATTCAATAATTGTCGTTGCACAGTATTTCACGTTATCAACTCAATAATTCATATTATTTGAATAATATTATTAGATAGCATTATTGACAATGTCTAAGGAAGTTCTGTCTAGGAGGGGTTATTTAATTGCGCGCCAGTAAGGAGAAGTCCTTATCGGAAGGCCCCCTCTGTCCTGGGAACGACCTGGTTGTTAATATTGTAGTTCTATAATATTATTTGTGAATAATTAATTATTGATTTATATGATAAGAAAATATTTATTTTGGGGATATTAAAGAAGGAATTTGTGCTGATGTGTTTTTTATCAGTATTTTGGTGTGAAAAATCATCTGTTTATGGATTTCGGATAATTTATGTTTGGAATTTGGAAAAATTTCCTTCTACAAAGTTGTGGAGAATTAAATTTCCTATGGAAAGGACATAGAATTTGTATTTTTCTGACAAATGGGCTATTTATTATGAATTATTGAAGTTTCGGAAAATAAATATTTTTTTAATAAAATGGTGGGCCCCACTTTTGTTTCTTGGTTGAAAAATCCTGATTTCATAGCAGTCGGCGGCGGAAGGATTTTAGAAAAAATAATAATATTGTATTATTTTAGTCTCCTTTGGCATCCTAAGCTTTCCCTATAAATAGGGTGCTTAGGTTAGAATTGAAAATCATACCAGAATCATAAGTTTTCTTTCTCTATAATATCGAGCATATTTTTGTGAGTATTTCTATACTTTGAGTATTAGTATTCAGCGCAAGTTTCCTTCAATATTATATCCGATATTCCAGTCAGAGGTACTATCTTTTTGAGGTAAGGGATGTTATTTCTTTCGTAAATGATGTTATTCTTCTCAATATCATTATACAAAAATATTGTCATGGATTTTATGTTGAAATTCTTACTTTTTCCGTCGGGGTTACTATTCACGTATACAGCACTATTCACGTATACGGCACTATTCACGGGAAAATTTATTTTTCTTCTATTTGTCCAAATTGTATGTTAAGGTTACTATCTTTGATTGTATCCAAGTTTTGGGCTTTATTCTTGAATTTTGCTTCACAAAGTATTATTATGGATTATTCTTGAATTTGGATAAACTAAATGACGAATCCCTAATCTTTGTCTTTTATCTCACTGGATTCGTTCTTTAAAATATTTTTCATCATCCTCAGTCCTAAAAGGTGATGTAACTGAATATCTTTGGCCTGTAGAGCAAAGATGAATGATTACCTGATGAATATCTTTGGCCGTAGTGCAAAGATGACAGGTGTTGAGATGAACATGACCACTGATGATACAAATGAATATCTTTGGCCTTGTAGTGCAAAGATGAATATTTGATGAGATGGATATTGATTGATGTTACAGGGATAAAATATTGATGATGAACGGTTATTTCCGCTGCGAATATTGATCTAAAACATGTTGTCAATAATATTTTATCTGAACTGTTGAAGGCTAACGATAATTTATTTTCCATTATCTTAGTCATAATATTCTTTACTGAGCTAGTTGAGCTCACCCTTTTCATCTGTTGTCCTCTTCAGGAAATGAGAATGTTGCGGGGACTAGTCGGGGGACAGAGTGATGGTCCGAGTTAGAGCAGTAGTAGTCCTCACTATTTCTGATAAATAGTGTGATAATAATTGTAATGAGGACTTAGTTTGAATCTTAATATTTTCTACATATTTGTATTGACACTCACAGTTGTGTGGTCGTATTTTGCACGACCGTATGATATAAAGTTTGTATTTGAATTCTGTACCATGTATTTGGCGACTCAGAATGGGTTGGGTTGAATGGACCTATTCTGGGGGCGTCACATCACTGCTATATGCAATGACTTGCAATGAGCCGTCCCTTCTCACCAGTGAAAGATATCACATTGCTGTTTAAAATGTGCTCTATCATGTGACGAAACTTCTCAGTACCTACCGTCTTTGGCAGATGCGATTCCTCCAGTACTTTCACCAGAATTTTGCGATGATCCTCCGAGAATAAGACCAGATCCAGAATGGATATTTGTCAGGGTGCCTCTTTCAAGCTTTGCACCACTTTGATCTCACAATGCCCCATTTTGATGAGGAATTCTTTAATTTTCTCTTTAGCCACTCTCCCCTTAGCTTTAATAAATAAATTGATCACCCGTTGAGGTAGGTACAGCGGCTTTTCCTTTTATATACTGGCAATGTTGTTTGATTTTGAACCTTCATATTTCCCATAGTTCCATGCGACCTTTCTCAAGCTGACCATAGGATATTGCGGTCTGAAAGGCAGTATTAGAGGCTCGTACGCAGCCACTTTCACATGATTCTTTCCTCCTTGGACCCCTTTTCTCTGCAGTATAAGGGGCATTATGGTTATATCCTTCTCATAGGAAATGGCAGCCACTATTTCTTTTAAATACCCTGCCATAGGAATAAAGAGTGCTTCCTCATCAGGATAACCATAATCTTGATTTGCCTTCATCAGCTCACCACTTTCAATCAGATTTTGAATTAGATGACGCAGTCTCCAACAATCCTTGGTGTCATGACCAGGCGCGTTGGAATAATACTGACAGATCCTGTCAGGCTTGAACTTCCTGGATCGAGGGTTCACCGGGGGTAATGAATCCGTGACCATTCCCTCGTTGATCAGCATTTGGAGGATTTCTTTCATATGTTGATTCAAATTAGTGAAATTCCTCTGGAAGGCGAATTCCTTATTAGCTTGGAACTTCTCTTCCTTGGCCACCTTGTCGGCCCAGGGTTCACGCTCATGAAATCGGTAATGATCCCTCATAGCAATATGGCTAATCTCAGGTGTAGAAGGACTTGCTTCATGCTGGTTGGTTTGATTTATCAGCTGTCTGGTTATCTGATGCTGATACACTACCAGCTCCGCCAATTGTCCAACCTGTTTCTTAATAGACTTGATTTGTTGTTCTATCAGGAACTACCTTTCTAAGAACTCCCAAATGTCTGGGCTATTAGTAATTGCTTGGGTTGACTCTTCAATATACCGAAGGTATTTGGATCCTTCTCCATTTATCATGCTAATCATATTGACGTTCTCATCATTGTGTTGAGGCAGAGGATTGTCTTGAACATGTGGTCGTTCTTATTTTGTCACAATAATTTCCCCGTTATCTATTAGGTCTTGAACTTTATGCTTGAGGAACCAACAATCTTGTGTATCGTGGCCCGGTGCTCCTGAATGATAAGCACACTTCTTCCTCTGGTCGAAATTCCGTCCGCTTGAACTGGCCGGCAGAAGGAGTTGAACAATCTTCTTTTGTGATGTCAGCAGTTTTGGCACATTTTCTAGTGAATCCCCCAAGGTTGTAAACGTTATTCGATGTCTTACCTCTCCAGCTTTCTAAAAGGGAGGATTAGAAGATTGTGAGGGAGCTTGGAAAGGGGAATAGTTTCTCCTTCGAATAGGCAAACTGCTTGAATTGCTTCTTTGACTCTGTCCCTGAAGTATTACGGACACCTCCTCCTCCTTCTTGTATACTCTTTGAGGATTACTTCCATAGCTTCCAGATTGAATATGCTCGGCTACGGCCTCTAAGGCGGTGAGGTCTTTGATCTTCCCAGACTTTAGACCCATTTCGACCATTTCTCCATGTTTGATCATCTCCGAGAATGGTTTTCCTATACCTACTAGGACCCTCTCGTAATATGGAGCTTCTTGAATGTCTATTGGGAGCTGTCATTAGCACTCCTAAATTAATACCTTACTTCTACTCTACTATCACAAGAATGAGTATAGCAATAAGAAAGGATCGATCCCACAGAGAGTGTATTATTTTATATTTATCCAATTATTTTCCAATGAAATGGGGATTTTATTTTGAATAACTAAATGAACAAAAGTAAATTTATAAAAAATATAAATAAGCAAAAAACTTTAATTCTTCAGTTCAGTATCACCTTTTCACAATCATGGATTAATCAAGTTTTACAATATTCCTCCTTCAATGAGATTAACAACCCTAGATAACCATGATCGCTAATTATTCAAAATTCTCCTTATGTGTAAATCTAATGCGACGATTGCCAACAAAAGATCCTAACTATCATATAACCCAGAACTATTAGTCTAGATTTAATACAATAGAAGCATTAAGAATGAGAATTAGATAGTTCAAAGAAATAATTGCACAATCAGGAATTCTTTAACTCGTCTTCTGAAAACCTTAACAATACCCAAAGGCTTGTCCACAATCAAGTATCATTAATTGCTACTTATGATTAGACATACATCGTTTTCTTAATATATATCTTAATCTAGTAGATGATATTTATCAGATTAATCTAACTAGCCATATCAAATTAATCAAATAGTATAGCATACAAGAAGTTTATGTAGATAATCAGAATAAATCTCACATACGAAAAAATAAATAAAGTAAACTTGATAAAACCATTAATTATGAATAAGGTTCAACATCCCTTCATAATTGAATTGAGTAGTTTCGCTTGACATGCTTTGATTCTCCAAAACTAGGGTTTGAATCAATGAATAGCCTCCTTCTAGTTCCCAAGATCTCCCCCAAATCCAAGTTATAATCAAGTATTTATAGTCCTAAGAGAAACCCTAACACTTTAGGCATCCCAAAATCCCATTACAACTCAATTTGGACACTAAAACACCTAAATAAGCTGTCTTCCCGCCGCTAAGAGCAGTCAGTGCTTCATTAAACACTGCTAGGACGCGGTCAGTGCATGGGTGTCAGAAAATTTGGTGTTCTAGCACAATCAGCGTTATTTTGGGGGCCGTCCGCGCAGGTCTGTTTTATGTTGCGACGTCCTTTGGTAAAACTATCATAACTTTTGATCCGAGAGGAGTTACGGGGCCCGCTACCTGTCAAATAGAAGTTATCGACGAGATCTACAACTTTCATTTTTTAAGCATTGACATATTCTGATTGGATAAAGGTTGAAATCGGCTCCAAGTGACTGCTATGTAAATTGCAACTTCCAAACTCTTAAGTTTCAACTTCTGCTCGGTAAAAATGTTATGACTCTTTCCTATGAACTCCGATTGGGACGATTCAAGTTGTTACGGAAAGCTAAGGAATAGCTCTACAATAAAATTCAAGTCCCAAGTCAAGACCATGAATCCAACTCAGCATTAAAATCCCAACAATCTTCCCAGTTTCATCGTTTCATCTCCATTTTGACCTGAAACCCATAAACAAACCTATTAAGCCCTTATTAACAACCAAACATGCAATATACTACGCATAAAGGAATCAAAATAGATGAATATCATGCACTCATCAAATTCCCCCACACTTAGCTTTTACACGTCCTCGTGTAAACCAAACCCAAGTTTATATTATCATTCACATAATTCTATCAACCATAGTATCAAAAAGCTCAAGTTAAAATTCATGAATATCAATACTTATCAACAGAAACCCGATTAACATCTTATTAATTAATTCATGACTACTAACCTTATCACATCACCAATGAATTTCATCAAATCGAACTGCATCCACATAAGTATCTATCCCACAATCCACATACTTACCCAACTTAGTTATCATGGAACAAAAACCACGCACACTAACTCATAACTCAAAACAAATTTTCCTGCACTTTGCCTTGATTTTCGAAGAACCTTCTTTATATCCCAGATGACTATATTTTGATGTTTTCTTATATTCTTCTTTTTCTTGACATGTGCAATGTCTCCTTTTAATAGGCTTTTCAGTGCTACCCATGTAACGAAATTTCCACCAACGACTCCCAAACCAGATGGTATTAGGGCGCTGGGTGTAAAGACACCCCTAGCGCTTACTCATTCAAGTAACAAAGGCCACAAAAGTCGAATAGTCAAGCTGTTTTTATCCATCACACTTTTCAGCGTGAATACAGATCCTTCCCGAAGCTTGGATACCCAGTTAATTCATATAATGGGCATTGAAGCAGATTTTTCACTATTTTTCCATACATTAATTTAATCATCAATTTTTTTCCATATTTTTTTCTCTTTTCACAAGGATCTTTTATTGACATAGCAGTGAAAACAGTTCTAAAGCAAGAAATTAGTGCACACAGACAACTCCACATACAACTTAGTCAACTAAGCATGCTTCACATATTTAAGTACTCATGCATCAATAAATTTAATTCAAATCAAGTACACTGGTTACTGACTTAGTTTTCAACATTCATTAATCAACTAAATACCAACAGATCTTGAAATTAAGCATCAATTTTCAATTGATGACCCTTCAACGTTTAGGAGAATAAAATCATGGAACCAAGCAAAAATTTCAGCAGATTTCCAAATTCTAGCAAATTGCTAGACTATTATACCTAAAAAAAATAAAGAAAACTAAAATCTAAAATTCTCTCACCCACACTCAAACCTTACATTGTCCCCAATATAAAAAAATCATGCAAAGTAGAAAACTACTAAAACTAATAAATTTAAAAAGGAAAGGGATAGAAAGATCAAATCTGAATTCTTGAGTTGCCTCCCAAGCAGCTGCCCTTTTTTATTGTCATTGGCTTGACATCTTCCCTCTCATTCTATGTAATTGGACTTGTGAACCTCAAGTGGAATGGTAATAATTTCAACTCTAATTTAAGAAAATTTTGTACTTCATGATCCTCCTCTTTTCCAACCACCAAATCCTCCTTGTATAATTGTATTCGATCAAAAGATTCCTGCACTGAATAATCCACAACATCAATAGCAAAAATAGATTTAACATTACCAAGATACCTTTTAGCCTCATATGCGCTGAACTAGAACTTTGCATTGTCTAATTCCATATTAAAGGTTCGATGGTGTGTATCACTCATTGTTTCTGTTGGTTGTATTGATGGAGATTAATCCACGTCTTTCATGTAGAGATCTAGAAAACTTATCAAATCATTTCCCTCTTCCTCTTGTTCCTTCTCTTTATCAAATTCTATATTATTGTTTGTTCCTGAAGTAAGCACTGAATACTCCTGCTCCTCTTCGTTACATCCCATTGCACTTAAGTTCTCAAAAAATTGAGGAGTTAACTTCCCTAAGCCTTGAGATTCTATACTACTAAATGTGGTAGCAAGATGACTCATCTGATTCTCCAACATGTGGATAGAAGTCCTTGTCTCTTGCTGGAACTGTTGCGTCTGATTCATGAAAGCTTTGAACATATCCTCCATAGACGTTCCAGAATTAGCAGGTACTTCGTACATCAAGTCGGGATGATCTCTCCATTATGGATTGTGAGTTTCTGCCCAAGGATCATATTGATGCTGATGATGTCCTAAAAATGTTCCCACAGCATTGACGTGTTGCACAGTTTCATCCTCATGCAATATTGGACAAGCATCACTAGTATGTCCTGACTTTGAGCAAATTCCACACTCTTTTGCAACTTGCATTATCCCTGTAGCCATTTGACGAACCAAAGCAGTTAATTCAAAATTTTGTTGTTCAATATTACTTTTACTTACCCCATTTACCCTTTGAGGTGTATGATCCATCCTAGTTCCATACTGCTGCAAGTTAGCTGCCATGTTTACAATTAAGTTCCTTGCAACTTCTGGAGTCTTGTCTACCAGTGCTCCTCCACTTGTTGCATCAATCATGCTTTTATCCATTAGTAGCAACCCCTCCTAGAAGTACTGAATCAAGTGATAGTCATCAATTCCATGAGGTGGACAGCTGGAACACAACTTCTTGAACCTTTCCTAATACTCACAGAGATTCTCTCCGTTAAACTGCCTGATTCCACTTATCTCATTCCTTATGTTAGCAACTCTTGAAGTAGGAAAGTACTTCTCTAAGAATAACTTTTACATCGCAGGCCATGATCGTATTGATCCTGAAGGAAGATAGTATAATCAGTCTTTAGCCAAATCTGCTAATGAGAATGGAAAAAGTCTAAGCTTGATTTGCTCATCTGGCACTCCTTGTGATTTCATTGTGGAACACACCACATAGAACTCCTGTAGATGCTTATATGGATTTTCACCTGTAAGACCACGAAAAAAAGGCAAAAGACGAATTAGTCCAGTGTTAAGTTCGAAAGCAACATCTAAAGTAGGATATTCACTACACAAGGATAGTTGATCAATGTCTGGACTAGCCAGTTCTTTTAAAGTTATGTTGTTTCTTGGCACCTCCATCTTTTCATTTTCAAGTGTTGGAACAAGAGCTTCTTCTGTATCTGCAATTTTCTCTATCTCTTGATCAAAATTTAAGTCAATAGATTGAGAGGATTGAGTCATAAAAATAAATAAAAAATGAAAAATGAAAAACAAAAAACAAAGAATAAACAAAAACAAATAACACTCCCAAGCAACGGTGCCAAAATTTGGGAGTTGTCGTAAGCACTCCTAAATTAATAATTTACTTCTACTCTACTATCACAAGAATGAGTATAGCAATAAGCAAGGATCGATCACACAGAGAGTGTATTATTTTATATTTATCCAATTATTTTCCAATGAATTGGGTATTTTGTTTTGAATAACTAAATTAACAAAAGTAAATTTATAAAAAATATCAATAAGTAAAAATCTTTAATTTTTCAGTTCAGTATCACCTTTTCACAATCATGGATTAATCAAGTTTTACAATATTCATCCTTTAATGAGATTAACAACCCTAGATAACCGCGATCGCTAATTATCCGAAATTCTCCGTACGTGTAAATCTAATGCGACGATCGCCAACAAAAGATTATAACTATCATATAACCCAGAACAATCAGTCTAGATTTAATAAAATAGAAGCATAAAGAATAAAAATTAGATTGTTCCAAGCAATAATTGCACAATCAAGAATTATTTAACTTGTCTTTTGAAAACGTTAACAATACCTAAAGGCTTGTCCACAATCAAGTATCATTAATTACTACTTATGATTAGACATATATCGTTTGCTTAATATATATCTTAATCTAGCAGATGATATTTATCAAATTAATCTAATTGGCCATATCAAATTAATCAAATAGTATAGCATACAAAACGTTTATGTAGATAATCAGAATAAATCTCACATATGAAGAAATAAATAAAGTAAACTTGATCAAACCATTAATTATGAATAAGGTTCAACATCCCTTCAGAATTGAATTGAGTAGTTTAGCTTTACATGCTTTGATTCTCCAAACCTAGGGTTTGAATCAATGAATAGCCGTCTTATAGTTCCCAAGATATCCCCCAAATCCATGTTATAATCAAGTATTTATAGTCCTAAGAGAAACCCTAACACTTTAGGCATCCCAAAATCCTATTACAACTCAACTTGGACACTAAAACACCTAAATAATCTGTCTTCCCGCTGCCAAACGCGGTCAGCGCTTCATTAAACACTTCTAGGGCGCAGTCAGCGCTTGGGTGTCAGAAAATCTAGTGTTCTAGAGCGGTTAGCGCCATTTTGGGCGCGGTCCGCGCAGGTCTATTTTCTGCTGCGACGTTCTTTACTAAAACTATCATAACTTTTGATCCGGGAGGTGTTACGGGGCCCGCTACCTGTCAAATCAAAGATGTTAACGAGATCTATAACTTTTATTAATTGAGCATTGACAAATTCTGACTGGATCAAGGTTGAAATTGGCTCCAAGTGACTACTATGTAAATTACAACTTCCAAACTCTGAGGTTTCAACTTTCGCTCGGTAAAAAGGTCATAACTCTTTCCTATGAACTCCGATTGGAATGATTTAAGATGTTATGGAAAGATAAGGAATAGCTCTACAATAAAATCCAAGTCCCAAGCCAAGACCATGAATCCAACTCAGCATTAAAATCCCAATAATCTTCCTATTTTTGTCGTTTCATCTCCATTTTGACCTGAAACCCATAAACAAACCTATTAAGCCCTTATTAAAAACCAAACATGCAATAGACTACGCATAAAGGAATCAAAATAAATGAATATCATGCACTCATCATCTATGAAAGCCAGGACTATTTCAGTCTCTATCATAGGCGGAGTGACTTGTGCCGCCATCCGTCTCCATCGTTGGGCATATTCTCTGAATGATTCAACGCACTATTTCTTGACTTTAGTGATTTGATATCTGTTTGGAGCCATCTGGGATTGGAAGCTATATTGATTCAAGAAGCTATATTGGAAGCTATATATATCGACAAGATGCATGCTATACAAATGTGTTTATTTTTGAATGTTTTTAAATCTTTTCCTGCAAAACAAAGGTCAGCTGTTTTGATGGCAGGATAGTATGACAGGATTTACAATGAAATGTATATTTACATTTATTTAACTTGAAATTTACATTGAATTGAAAGTGGAAGGCATGAAGAGGCTTCCCTTCGAATTTGGTTAATCAGAGATTGACCTATCTTAGGTTACTATCGCAGTTTTTTGGCATGAAGGTCCCAAGATCATCGCAATCTACTCGAGGGGAAATTAATCTGATCTTTCAATTGGAGCGGATCTGAGTGGTGTCTTTCTTGAGCCTCGCAGGATTAATCTCTTTCAAGTCCAATAATCAATCACCGAAGGGTTTGCCTCCTGGTGGAGGAATAACATAGCATACATTTACATACATCGTGTCTCACCTTATGAAATAATGACATTGTGCGAAGCACTAACATAAAACAGTAACGCATTTATTCACATCCATTCTATGTAAAACACAACATCCACACACACATAAATAAAAGGGAAATTTTGAAATGATTTGAGTGCGGCTTAAGCCCTCTACTGTCCCCAGCAGAGTCACCACCTGTCGACGTCGGGAAAAATCTTTGAACAGATCTTCCTCTTCCTAAATTTGATATTTTCTACCCTTGTTTGTCTTATCTGTTTATGAAGGGTGAAGTTTTTAGAAAAAGGCCAACATGTATTATGTCAACGATTTGAAAGATTTACAAAGTCGTCAGTTGGTATATTTTGAAATGGTTGTACCAACTCAACAGATTTTTGTTTGAATTTTTGCAAGTAGGCCCAATTACTGGACGCTGTCAAAATTGGCCTTGGAAATTGAGATTCATAAAGTTCGGGGCTTGATTATGCGGGGGGGGGGGGGGGGGTGAAGGTTTTAAGCACTGTGACGCCCCCAAATTCAGACTGTCACTGATCTCGAATTCGGTTCATCATGTACTAATTCTAATAACAACTAAAATCTCAAACAATGGAATAACAGAATAATTTACATTGATATAATATAAATATTCTCGTCCCAAATCTCAAAACTATTACTAATACACTTCATAACTTAAACCAAACATTTCTTAATGCATAACATTTAAATAAGTCTTAATACAACATAACAGAAACATCCTAATATAGAAAAGCATAGCTACTCCATAGCCTTGCCTTCGCACTTGTCCTGTCCTGGGATTCCACCTTGCCCTGCCCTAACTGAAATATTTATAGGAAGCAAGAGTGAGCAACAAATTTGCTCAGCAAGTAATATGCCAATAAATGTGAACAGGAATATATACAGTTCTAAATCTCAAGGGTAAAACGGTAATTAATTGCTCAGGATTTCAAATAAGAATGTTGTGAACAAAATAAATAGCAATGACTTCCAAATCTATTCCGTGAAGTTGAATAAGGACCACTATGGGTCGAGAAGTTATTACAGGTTTCGAAAGTTTTAACAATTTCAAGTGAATGAATAGACATCACTGAGTGTCGCTGTGGACCAAAGATTAATAAAGAATGCAATGAATTCAAAGTTTCAAGTTAATAAATACTGGATACTTAGTGGTCTCTAAGAACCACGAACTTCTACTAGAATCACCAAAAATATTTCTAGTAACCCAAACAAGTACAATTAGGGGATCAGCCTATCGTACTTGGTGTTATGCATAACCTCCCACACCACTGTTGGCACCCCGACTATATAGTTTTCCTTTTTACAAGGGTTGTTCCACTTAGTCAATTTATAAGAGTCCGCACCAAGGCATTTAGTGTGGATCATTTTCCAATTCATGATATTGGTCTAGCCGAATTAAATGGCGTAGACAATTTCAACAATGTATATAAGAACAATTTATGAGTTTAGTACTCGCAACAATAATTCGAAGAATATAATCGTGATTTAAATCAAACTATGAAACATAAGTTTGTAAGGCAAGAATTATTCTAGCACCAATTTACTCGTACGACCAAAGTTAGTACAAGCTCGAATATGTGTTCAATAAAGAGTATGAATCAAATACTTGCTCAATAAAAGAGAAGTCAGATACTTGTAATTAATATACAAGAACGGTTTCAAAGAAACTTGCACAACGAAAGAGTATAAGTTAGGGAACTTGCTTAGTACGTTCCTCGAATAAGTAACCACAAGGATAGGATACTTGTAACACAATAAAAGTACGGTTCAGATACTTGCACTATAAATGAGTGTAAGTCAGGAAACTTACCTTATGCGTAGTTTATCCTCATTAAATAAATTGACACTTTTGAAACCCTATCGTAATATATATTTATATGTATAGGATATTGATTAGTCATATAGTATAACATCATATCTTATCTTGGATATACAATCAACGCACAAGCTAAGTCTTAGCCCAGCTACATAGTTATATCATATATAGTATCATATTTAATTCACAAGTCTCAACTAATATACTTTTATCCTTAACGTTCCTCGTTTTGAGTTTAAACATATTCTTATATTATTAACATCTCATAATAAATACTAAATATATTTTATTTTAGTAAGTTATGGCATTTCTATAACTTAACCGTCAAAATCGGATTCAAGTGTCAACATATGTTATCACATAGCATGTATTCATATTAAAGGATACTTTCATGCTCGTTCAACCTTTTCACCTTCGATTTACATGATATAGTTCTAATTCATGGTTCCTTACGACCTAGGGTCATACAACACCATGAATTCACATAAGTTAACATGCTTGTCATTTAAACCTATACGGTAGTCATATAACCCAAGCTAGGCATGCTCACGAGTATTCACATCACATATATATAACTAGCAATGTTATTAGTTTGAAAACATAATCAACCTCATACTTGATTAACTCGCATTTTTTTACAAGTATGTGTACATACATGATATATTAGCGATGTTATTACACTATGATCATGCAACTTAGTTTGCAAAAAGTTCGAACTTTGCTTTTGAAATCGTTACGACTTAATCATGTATGCTAGCGTAAACTTTACACCTTATATTCACAATGCATAGGTAGTTAAGTCAAATTTACATGCTCATAAGGTTAGAACATCTCTCGTATGGTATTCATAGATATTAGTTTCAAATATATGAAGTTTCCTTTGAAAACCCATTTAGTTTAAAGTTGAACAATTGGACACGAGCAAGGAAACTATGTATTACTAATCATGCTAGCTTATGGTCATAATTAGTCATATAAGTATATTATCATGCTCATATGATCAAAATATGAATATCATACTTATATGTCAAAGTCCATTCTCAACGTATACTTTCCTTTAGTTAAATATTCACTATTAAGGTCCACATGCTCAAGTTATAATATGACACCTATATACACAAGGTAATACATCTTTCATACATCTTTACATTATACTAACATGCTCGCAAAATCAGTACTTTAATGTGTTTCACACATGTCAAAGTTCGTTTTCAAAACTTCCATTTTCGTTAGGAAGGTGCACTAGTTAGGTTCAAATGTTCATATTATATTACAATACATATATACTTAAGTCAATATGCATTTCATGTGTTTTTAGGTGGTACAAACATGTCTCAAAAGTCAGAATGTCTAAAACGAATAAAACGAGTCAATGTCCCTTTTTGAAATTCTAAGTTCATTTCTGAAATCTATAACTTCATCGTTCACGTAAGCGATCCGAATATAATATGCTCATACTAGTTTAACAAGTCCATATATTTGAATTAATCATACCAGCATGCTTGTCCTAATTCCTTTCAATATCTATCACTTAGCAGACATCAAGCAGGAACAAAATCTGCAGAAACTGGGATTAGGGACAGACGCAGCTGCGCATCTCCCCAGTTCAAAACTGGCGCAGCTGCGCAGGGCCTTGGCCAATAAAACGCAAGTCTGGTACTGGCGCAGCTGCGCAGCACCTTAGTATAACCAGGGCGCAGCTGCGCCGTTGCCTGGATCAAGTTGATTGCTTCTGCTTTGGCAGAAGCTAAGCCAAATCCCAATTCTTTCGACGAATTAACTATCAAATTAACTATATTACCTTACTAACACATATATGAGCTTATAACCATCAATTAACATCATCAAATCTTAAAATCATAAACTCCAACTAAAATTATAAATTAAAAATTTACAGCATTTGCAGAAATGTGAATTGAAGAACATGGAAGGTATATAATGCCTCTGTTAATGGAATATACTTGCTGCTATATGAATTCCCTCTCTCTGCAAACTATCTTGCTAACAAACTTACAATGCTCACTCAATCCAACAGTTAAGCAAATTCTCAGCAATTGAAATGAAGAAGGAGAGATGCCTTATTTATAGAGAAATGGTTACACAGTCCATGCCTTTGATCATCAAATCAAACTAACGGGAAGAGCAAGCATACATTGGTTAATGGAGATGGGTTGGTAGAGTGGTTGGGTTGGTAGAGTGGTTGGGATTCACTGTTAAGACCACTCCCCCTTTGATCATTGGCTATGTTTGCTGAGTTTGATAACAAGGAATAGGCTTGGCTTAAAGTTTATTCATGTGAGGGGAGAATGATCACTCATTATGGGACAACCTTTTAATACCCAGCATTTGTAAGTTGTAACAAATTAATGCCAATACTTAGGTTATAAATTTAATTAGAGTGTATACATGGACTCTAATTGATATAATAATATTACAAAATGGCAAGTTGGGGGTATATATATATTCACATCATATAATCCATGTACAGTTATAATACCGAATATAATCTAATTGGGTATTATCTTTTTACATTACCATAAACCATATTATTTCAGTTATTTATACTCATTGAAGTAATTATTATTTTAATTCCTCATCAATATTAAAATAGGTAATCCATTTATTTGTTTTCTCTCATATTATTAAATACACACTTAGTCCTATTTGATAATCCATAAGTACACCTTTAATGTATCCATATATACATGTTGTCGCATAACATTATTACAATTCTTATTATTTCCAATTATATTAATCTATTGACATATTCGTCACATAACATTTGTTTATTTATAATATTATACGAAGTACATCTTTTAATGTAGCCACATACCACATGTTGTAACTCATATAATTTATTTAATCATAACATATGATATCAATAAATATAAATCTTATTATATGGTTTCTATATATAGTATAGTCACATAGATGTTGTACTACACGATATATAATATAGTTGGCTATTATACGTTAAACTTTTAATTATCACATGCTTGCGCATAGCAATTAATTATATTAATCTACATACTTATATGATTAATTATCACATTAAATAAATATAAATCTTATTATATTTATAAACACGTTGCTTATTATTACTATATTTCTTGCAATAATAATAATCACATTTTATTAATTAATCACCATTAATATTCTATAACCATTAATAATAATTAACAATTAATATAGATTAATTGTTCACTTAATAATTCATTCGTTAATGAATATCATCGTTAATATTTTATAACCATTAAATAACAATTAATTGTTCACGTAGTAATTCCCTCATTAATTTACCCTTATCAATTATTATTTTATGATAAATAATCACATTCTTAAGCAATATAAATCCTATTATATTTATAAACTATTTTCTTAGTATCAAATCATTACTTGCAAAAATAATAAATCAACAAATTATTATTATATTTCTCATAATAATAATTAACAATTAATACTGATTAATTATTCACTTAATAACATTATTGTATGATTAACTATCACATGTATTGTACTCAACAAATAATCAATTAAATACAACTCTTATCATATTCATCAATTACTTACTCGTAAATATTTTGTTATTCCTAATAACATACTATTAATAATTACTCATTAATAACAACAATTAATTAACAATTGTAATATTAATTAATCTTTCGCTTATTAATTTTCCTCTTGAATTAATTAAATCATCATCATTTCCATTCTCATGCCACACAAGGCATTCTACGAGTTCGTCGTAATTCTCCATATTTATAAATTCAATTTAATATAATCGAATTACTTATCTCGTAACTCATAAACATTTATGCTCCAATACGTATTCATTTTCTTATTATATCAATAAATAATATAATAATAATAATAAATTATTCATGAAATTCACGGTTCTTACATCCTCCCCCCCCCCCCCCTTATAAAAATTCCGTCCTCGGAATTGGTACAAGGTTACACAAATAGATGGGGATAGATACTCATCATCCTATCTTCTAATTTTTCACGTGGCCTCCTTGGCATTGTGGTTTTACCAAAGCACTGTCATAGAAGATATAATTTTATTTCTTAATATATGTTCTTTCCTATCTAGTATTTGGACAGGAATTCCTCATATGTCAGATTCTTCCCTACTTGATTGGGTTCATAGTGTATTACGCTCTTATAATTAGGTTTATACGATCGTAAGATAGGAATATAAAACACATTGTGGACATGTTCCAGTTTAAGAGGTAAGGCTACCTCGTACGCCACTTTCACTGCTCTCCGCAATATTTCAAAAGGTTTCACGAACCTTAGACTCAATTCTTCTTTCTAACATTATCTTCTCTTCATAGGAAAAAACATTTAATAAATACAAAACTACCGTCTTCAAAATCTTGATTATGACGATGCCAATCTGCATTTTTCTCATGTTGATCTTGAGCTGCTACTAATATGGCTCTTTTTGTTTTCACAATGTCTGCCATTCGTCGCATCAAATCTGGTCCCAATTAAAGTCGTCGTTCTCTGACCTCATCCCGACATAGCGGTGTTCTGCACTTTCTTCCGTGGAGAGCTTCGTACAATGGCTTACCGATATTCGTATAATAATTACTATAAGCGAATTCTACTAAGGGTAAGTGATATTCCAAGTTACCTTTGAAATCCATTATGCAAGCTTTTCCAAAACTTTGAAGTGGAGCGCGGGTTTCGATTGAAATTATTTGACATCAATATGTGTCGCAAAACGATTTTCTTTATGTGTGAGTTTGCTAACTGATTTAAATTGAATCGAAAATCTATAGATAGAAAGCGCATCGTCTTCTTTAATCGGTCGACGTATTCTACAACTTCTCGTCTCATATTGACCACCAAAAGTGTCTTCAAAGATCCCAGTACGTTATCGTGCTTCCTGGGTGAATGAAATATGTCCAATTATATGCCTCATGAAAACTCTTATCTCGCAAATTTTAGTTACGGTTGACCCTCACGCTCGATCTATAAATTTTAAGATACCATTATTATTTCTTCTGAATTTTTCCTCTTTATCTTCTCGCACTTTTTGTCTTTATTTTGTTATCCCTTTACTCTATCTAACAACGTTGGACAAACCTCCGTTATAAACTTCCCCTTGGACTTTCTGAGTCCCTTCACTTCTATTTCCAATCTCTTCATCTTCCTGATTAGTTCCTCTTGAGTTATCAACTTGAATAATTTCTCCATTCCCTTTTCCTACTTAGCATATTGGCTATTACGTTCGCCTTTTCTAGGTAATAGAGAATTTCGCAATGGTAGTCTTCGTCTGCTCCCAATTACTTATCGCCTTCACCTCTACCGGATCTGACGTGCCCTAAAACTAACCTTCTCCTTGACTCACCGCACTGGTGCTCCTTAAGGGAAAACACACTCGACTGAATATATCCTTTATCTAACATTTCTCGCAATTGTATTAATAATTCTTCATTTCTATCGGCGCCATAAGATAGGTGTTTTCGAAATCAGTGCAGTCTCCGGTACTAAATCTATTACGACTTATTTTCTCTCTCTGGCGGAAGGCAGGGCAGATCGTCTTGGAATACGTTTTGAAATTCTGGTTCTACTAATACATTATTTATTTCTACTGACACATTCTTTAGTTTTACTCTTGTTCTCTTAGTATCTAAAATATGGTGAAACA
Source organism: Panax stipuleanatus (assembly GCA_020205555.1). Taxonomy (NCBI): domain Eukaryota; kingdom Viridiplantae; phylum Streptophyta; class Magnoliopsida; order Apiales; family Araliaceae; genus Panax; species Panax stipuleanatus. The sequence goes on from CM035118.1 coordinate 37,743,147, forward strand.
ATCTATACAAACTTTTTTTTAACAATATCTTGGCCTGCATCATCGTAAGGTAACATAATTGCCTAAACGATGAGCTACCATAAAACACTTCCTTGGACCGGTTTGGATTCTGAAGGTTCACATTTTTCTTCTAACAGTCAATTATCGTAGTATGGTTATGTAATCAGTCCATTTTTAGTATCCCATCACACTTTCCAAATTTTATCGGAATCAAGTCTATGCTTAGCTTACGTTCCCTAATTTATGTGCAATAATATCGATAAACGAATTTCTACGGGAATTACTTCCTTATTCGCAACTTTTATTTTTCAAGGATCTCCTAATCGTTCTTTGGGTAACTTAGTCGTCTCACAGTTCTTCAGATGCAGAAGGGAAAGATAGCACTCGAATCAGATAATATATACGCATTTATATTATTAACTAAGATAGCACCTGACATCACAACTTGGAATGCCACTGCATCATGTATCATAACGTTAGTCGTACGTGGCATTGATTCGCTCGATTGAGCTGGTTCAATTATCGTCATCTCCTCTCTATGGCTTCTATTGTTGCCATCTTCTTCCTTCCTTCCTTTCTTTGGGCAATTCATAACCTGATGATCCGTTAACCTACAAGCAAAGCATCCTTCAATCTTCTTCGGGTTTGGGCAATTCGGGGAAATATGCCCTTCCTGGCCGCAGCTATAGTAAAGGTCTCGTCCCTTCCAGCACTCTCCTTGATGACTCTTTCCACATTTTGGGCAAACCTTGTTCTTTTTCTTGAGTCCTTCTTGGTGACTTCCCCTCGGATTGTTGTTGATGTTGTTGTTGTCCCGTCTTCTTTTATTTACGTTTCCCTTCTCGTTCGTTTCCTTTTGCCAATAACGTATTTGATGTTTTTCAGATCCATACGCAAAACAATCTTTGGTTTCTTCCTTCCTAGGACAGTTAGGAGAAATATGACCCTTCTCACCGCACTTATAACACACATGTTTTCCTTTCAAGCATGCTCCCATATGGTTCTTTTTACATTTCTTACAAGCTTCTACCTTCTTCTTCTATAGTTGTCCTTCTCCTCGTACATACTTATTCTCATTCCATTTCCTCTTTAAATTCTTACTGCTACCATTACTACTCTCTTCCATCCTACCTTCTTTCGTTTTCTTTGAATTATTAACCTCTCCTTCTTTAGTCAAGTTAATATCTTTTCCTACCTCTAAAGTTTTTGTCTGCCTCTTCTTATAATCATTGATTCCTTCTTCAAAAGCATTTACTATAAGGTCTACTAATTGTTGTAAGGGTTCTTGATTCAATTCCCTATCTCCATTCTCCGTTGCTTGACGAGTCTCTCCTCCTTGGGGTATTGACATTTATGTATAAAAATAAAACGGTATTATCATCTATTTGTTAAACATCTAATACTTCTTAAGACGTATAAGTTTTATTGCTATTCTCCCTTGTCATTATTTAACAAAAATCTAGTTACTACACTCACGTTTAATAAAAACATGCCACATAAAAACATATCATATTGTATAGCAATCTGCTAGTCTCATTACATACCCCTCTTGGGTACCACTAAAGTTGGGGTTAGAAAGATACTTCCCACATTAGCCTTAAAATTGGGATCTATAACACTGTTTCGCATCTACAAATATTTATCGTATCATTCGCGACACTTATTCCACTAACTACCTACTACCTTCACTTTCACTATGTCTATATCTGTTAGTTACTAATCTGAAGTTTTAGAACTTCGCCTTCCACTATTGTTTCTTATTTTTCATTTTAAAGAAACTTACACATGCCTCAATCCTGAAAGAAAACTTTCACCGTGGATTTCTGCTTGGATTCCGATTCCATCTCCTCATAGGTTAAGGTTATTGCTGTAAAAGGCTTAACTTCAAGGGGTGTTGCGAACACCACATGTATATCACATGGTTCCTCCTCCATGACCCTACTAGGTTCACCTATCTCTGACATCCATAGTCACAAAACCAATAACTTTATTATCATCTCCGAATAAAATATAATTTCATCGTATAAAATGAAAATATATTTCATAACACTACTATCTTTCTAAGAAACTCTGCATGAGTTCTATCTACTTCTAGTCTCTAATTTCTTCTAAGGTTATAGCCTAAGGACTCGCTCCTAAGGTTTATAACCTACAGCTCTGATACCAATTGTGACGCCCCCAATTCAGACCGTCACTGATCTCAAATTCGGTTCATCACGTACTAATTCTAATAACAACTAAAATCTCAAACAATGGAATAACAGAATAATTTACATTGATATAACATAAATATTCTCGTCCCAAGTCTCGAAACTATTACTAATACACTTCATAACTTAAACCAAACATTTCTTAATACGTAACAGTTAAATAAGTTTTAATACAACATACCGGAAACATCCTAATATAGAAAAGCACATCTACTCCATAGCCTTGCCTTCGCACTTGTCCTGTCCTGGGGTTCCACCTTGCCCTGCCCTAACTGAAATGTTTATAGGAAGCAAGAGTGAGCAACAAATTTGCTCAGCAAGTAATATGCCAATAAATGTGAACAGGAATATATACAGTTCTAAATCTCAAGGGTAAAACGGTAATTAATTGCTCAGGATTTCAAATAAGAATGTTGTGAACAAAATAAATAGCAATGACTTCCAAATCTATTCCGTGAAGTTGAATAAGGACCACTACGGGTCGAGAAGTTATTACAGGTTTCGAAAGTTTCAACAATTTCAAGTGAATGAATAGACATCACTGATTGTCGCTGTGGACCAAAGATTAATAAAGAATCCAATGAATTCAAAGTTTCAAGTTAATAAATACTGGATACTGAGTGGTCGCTAAGAACCACAAACTTCTAATAGAATCACCAAAAATATTTCTGATAACCCAAACAAGTACAATTAGGGGATCAGCTTATCGTACCTGGTGTTATGCATAACCTACCACACTACAGTCTGCACCCCGACAATATAGTTCCCTTTTTTACAAGGGTTGTTCAACTCAGTCAATTTATAAGAGTCCGCACCAAGGCAATTGGTGTGGGTCGTTTTCCAATTCATGATATTGGTCTAGCCGAATTAAATGGCGTAGACAATTTCAACAATGTATATAAGAATAATTTATGAGTTTAGTACTCGCAACAATAATTCGAAGAATATAATCGTGATTTAAATCAAACTATGAAACATAAGTTTGTAAGGAAAGAATTATTCTAGCACCTATTTACTCGTACGACCAAAGTTAGTACAAGCTCGAATATGTGTTCAATAAAGAGTATGAATCAAATACTTGCCCAATAAAAGAGAAGTCAGATACTTGCAATTAATATACAAGAACGGTTTCAAAGAAACTTGCACAATGAAAGAGTATAAGTTGGGGAACTTGCTTACGATGTTCCTCGAATAAGTAACCACAAGGATAGGATACTTGCAACACAATAAAAGTAGGGTTCAGATACTTGCACTATAAATGAGTGTAAGTCAGGAAACTTGCCTTATGCGTAGTTTATCCTCGTTAAATAAATCGACACTTTTGAAACCCTATCGTAATATATATATTTATATGTATAGGATATTAATTAGTCATATAGTATAACATAATATCTTATCTTGGATATACAATCAACACACAAGCTAAGTCTTAGCCCAGCTACATAGTTATATCATATATAATATCATATTTAATTCACAAGTCTCAACTAATATACTTTTATCTTTAACGTTCCTTGTTTTGAGTTTAAACATATTCTCATATCATTAACATCTCAGAATCAATACTAAATATATTTTATTTTAGTAAGTTATGGCATTTCTATAAGTTAACCGTCAAAATCGGATTCAAGTGTCAACATATGTTATCACATAGCATGTATTCATATTAAAGGATACTTTCATGCTCGTTCAACCTTTTCACGTTCGATTTACATGATATAGTTCTAATTCATGGTTCCTAACGACCTATGGTCATACAACGCCATGAATTCACTTAAGTTATCATGCTTGTCATTTAAACTTATACGGTAGTCATATAACCCAAGCTAGGCATGCTCACGAGTATTCACATCACATATATATAACTAGCACCGTTATTGGTTTGAAAACTTAATCAACCTCATACTTGATTAACTCGCATTGTTTTTAACAAGTATGTGTGCATACATGATATATTAGCGATGTTATTACACTATGATCATGCAACTTAGTTTGCAAAAAGTCTGAACTTTGCTTTTGAAATCGTTACGATTTAATCATGTATGCTAGCGTAAACTCAACACCTTATATTCACATTACATAGTTAGTTCAGTCAAATTTACATGCTCACAAGGTTAGAACATCTCTCATATGGTATTCATAGATACTAGTTTCAAATATATGAAGTTTCCTTTGAAAAACCATTTAGTTTAAAGTTGAACAATTGGACACGAGCAAGAAAATTATGTATTACTAATCATGCTAGCTTATGCTCATAATTAGTCATATAAGTATATTATCTTGCTCATATGATCAAAATATGAATATCATACTTATATGTCAAAGTCCATTCTCAACGTATACTTTTCTTTAGTTAAATATTCACTATTAAGGTCCACATGCTCAAGTTATAATATGACACCTATATACACAAGGTAATACATCTTTCATGCATCTCTACATTATACTAACATGCTTGCAAAATCAGTACTTTAATGTTTTACACACATGTCAAAGTTCATTTTCAAAATTTCCATTTTCGTTAGGAAGGTGCACTAGTTAGGTTCACATGTTCATATTATATTATGATACATATATACCTAAGTCAATATGCATTTCATGTGTTTTTAGGTTGTACAAACATGTCTCAAAAGTCAGAATATCTAAAACGGTTAAAACGAGTCAATGTCCCTTTTTGAAATTCCAAGTTCATTTCAGAAATCTATAACTTCATCATTCACGTAAGCGATCCGAATATAATATGCTCATACTAGTTTAACAAGTCCATATATATGTATTAATCTACCAGCATGCTTGTCCTAATTCCTTTCAATATCTATCACTTAGCAGACATCAAGCAGGAACAAAATCTGCAGAAACTGGGATCAGGGATCGGCGCAGCTGCGCAGCTCCCCAGCTCAAAACTGGCGCAGCTGCGCAAGGCCTTGGCCAACAAAACGCAAGTCTGGTACTGGCGCAGCTGCGCAGCACCCCAGTATAACCAGGGCGTAGCTGCGCCATTGCCTTGATCAAGTTTATTGCTTCTGCTTCGGCAGAAGCTAAGCCAAATCCCAATTCTTTCTACGAATTAACTATCAAATCAACTATATTACCTTACTAACACATATATGAGCTTATAACCATCAATTAACTTCATCAAATCATAAACTCCAACTAAAATCATGAATTAAAAATATACAGCATTTGCAGAAATGTGAATTGAAGAACATGAAAGGTATATAATACCTCTGTTAATGGAATATACTTGATGCTATATGAATTCCCTCTCTCTGCAAACTATCTTGCTAACAAACTTACAATGCACACTCAATACAACACTTAAGCAAATTCTCAGCAATTGAAATGAAGAAGGAGAGATGCCTTATTTATAAAGAAATGGTTACACAATACATGCCTTTGATCATCAAATCAAACTAACGGGAAGAGCAAGCATACATTGGTTAATGGAGATGGGTTGGTAGAGTGGTTGGGATTCACTGTTAAGACCACTCCCCCTTTGATCATTGGCTGTGTTTGCTGAGTTTGATAACAAGGAATAGGCTAGGCTTAGAGTTTATTCACGTGAGGAGAGAATGATCACTCATTATGGGACAACCTTCTAATACCCAGCATTTGTAAGTTGTAACAAATTAATGCCAATACTTAGGTTATAAATTTAATTAGAGTGTATACATGGACTCTAATTGTTATAATAATATTACAAAATGGCAAATTGGGGGTATATATATATATATATATATATATATATATATATATATATATATATATATATATATATATATATATTCACATCATATAATCTATGTACAGTTATAATACCGAATATAATCTAATTGGGTATTATCTTTCCACATTACCATAAACCATATTATTTCAGTTATTTATAATCATTGAAATAATTATTATTTTAAGTCCTCATCAATATTAAAATAGGTAATCCATTTATTTGTTTCCCCTCATATTATTAAATACACAATTAGTTCAATTTGATAATCCATAAGTACACCTTTAATGTATCCATATATACATGTTGTCACATAAAATTATTACAACTCTTATTATTTTCAATTATATTAATCTATTGAAATATTCATCACATAACATTTGTTTATTTATAATATTATACGAAGTACATCTTTTAATGTATCCATATAGCACATGTTATAACTCATATAATTTATTTAATCATAACATATGATTTCAATAAATATAAATCTTATTATATGATTTCTATATATAGTATAGTCATATAGATGTTGTACTACACGATATATAATATAGTTGGCTATTACACGTTACACTTTTAATTATCACATGCTTGCGCATAGCAATTAATTATATTAATCTCCATACTTATATGATTAATTATCACATTAAATAAATATAAATCTTATTATATTTATAAACACGTTGCTTATTATTACTATATTTCTTGCAATAATAATAATCATATTTTATTAATTAATCACCATTAATATCCTATAACCATTAATAATAATTAACAATTAATATAGATTAATTATTCACTTAAAAATTCATTCGTTAATGAATATCATCGTTAATATTTTATAACCATTAAATAACAATTAATTGTTCACGTAGTAATTCCCTGATTAATTTACCCTTATCAATTATTATTTTATGATAAATAATCACATTCCTAAGCAATATAAATCCTATTATATTTATAAACTATTTTCTTAGTATCTGTGACGCCCCCACATCCGTGTAACATCGATTACAGGACATGGTGCTCACGATACAACATACATCCTCATCTATCTAAGTAAACTCCAGCAATAATAATAATAATATTATGACTATTACGTACTTACTAAAAATAAAATCTCAAGTCTTTACAACCTTTAATAAACCAAAACTTAAACTTAGCGTTTATCGCTACATTACATCATGTGCGGAAATATAACTTATTTTATAAGGTAACTAGCATCATTTCATCTTAGTCTTCCCCTTGTCCTTGCCCGAGCCCTCAGCCTTCTCATCCTTAACTGAAAGGTTTAAGCAAGAATGAGCACAAATTGCCAGCAAGTATATAAAGAAGTTTGAAAACATACATCAGGAGTAAAAACATCTGTATGACAATATCTCAACAGTTGAAAGAATTATCAAGTGTTAAACAAGAATATCAAAGATAAGAGTTTAGAATTCTCCATAGCATACTAAGGGGTGTTAAATACCCTGAACATTGCTTTGTTTCATCGAAAACCATCAGACGGTTTAACAATCAAATAGATTGTAAACGGTCTCTGCAAGTACTCCAGGTGATCAGCCTATCGTACCCTACATTGTGCACAAGTATAAAGTTTAAACTGCATAAGCATAAATGGGACTATATGCCCGACATTTGTTTGCCCATTTATTCGGGTTGTTCATCTTAGTATTCATGCGAGACCGCACCAAAGCAATTTGGATTGGTAAACATTAAATAGCTTCGAAAGATTTGAATTAAATCATTTTTCATCAATAATAACTAGCCGAAAACAAAGGCCAGGAAACATACTTAGAAACAGTTCGATAATGACATGAAACTTATAAGCATAGTTGTTAGAATAATAACTGAGCAATCATAAATAAGCTTGCAAGATAATTGAAGTTGTATAACTTCACAACAAAGGAACTTGCACGAATAAATAGCTAGCATAAGTCCAATACTTACCCTCACTGAGATAAAATAAGTAAGGATTGAATAAATACCCAATAGAAATTAGGGTTAGGAAACTTGCCTGATACGTCTTCTACAGTTTAAGCTATCAATTAGTCCTTCACGTAACCTAATCACATATGTCACGTTAAGCAATTAGGTCCTCGAACTCTAATTTGAAAGTAAAGGATTTCCTTTTATTTAATTTTATTATTAAACTACCATGTATGCTATCATCAAGCTAATTTAATCATATAACATGTTGCGTCTTATAGGTAAAGTGGTTCAGTATGAGATTCTGAGCAAAATAAGTTTCTGACATTTTTCTGACCCGACCCGACCCGACCCGGATCAAACCCGACCCGACCCAGTACGGCGCAGCTGCGCAGCCTCAAGCCGTGTTACCGGCGCAGCTGCTCTGTCTGGCCAACCCGGAATCCATCTTTGTGTGGCGCAGCTGCGCAGGTATAAGCCTTATGAAAGGCGCAGCTGCGCTGCTCATCAGGCCCAAATCCTGATTTTTGTTTTCGAGCAGCCTACTTTGCAATTTAATTCCCACTTGTTTACAGGTTGTATGACCATGATATTTGGACACCATACACTCCATACATCATAGTATTTTACAAAAAATACAACATACATGAGACTAACATGTTAAGACCTCGATCCAGCAGCCTAGATAAGCGTGCCAGACTGCCTTCCAGACTTAGAAAATTTCTGGAAATTCCCAGAATTATGCAGATTTTTATACCAACATGCTTGCTTACGAAATTCATAACTTGCTCATTTTAACTCCGTTTATTTTGAAAATTGGTCAGGTGAGACATCATACTACATAGTATTTTACAAAATTAACACATACAACCAACGAGTCGCAAAAGCTATGATTCCAAGGCTCCGAAAAACCCAAAAAGTCACAGATTCTAAGTTAACCCACCTTTGACAAAAACCATGATTTTGATTCTAGCATGCATGAGGTTGATTCCTACTGTCCAGATCACATATACTAACATATATACACATGTTACAATAATCAAACCCACTAAGTTACCATGATTTGAACAAATTGACATCTATGAGGCATTTTATCGAATACTTAGCATGCAAACTTGAATTCTTTGATTCTCTACGTATTTGAAGCATGATTAGACCAGAATTTTCATTCTCAATATCCCCATATCAGTAAACAACACTAAGATAGCATCACACAGTCAAAACAAATTATTTACCACAATTATCCATGCATTTTCTTCACTATTTTCTTAAGAACATAGAATAGGTTTCATGGCTTACCTCTTGGACGAATTCCTTCTTGTTTTAATCTGATAGAGCCTCACTCATTGCTTGCTAACTCCTCTGTAATCTCCAGAATTCTTAGACAACCTAGTATCACTCTCAAACTCTCAATATTTTTTTCTCTCTCGATTAGAACTTTTTGTGAAAAGGATAAGAGACTTGGATTGGGAATATATATATATAGCACATAATATACATTGTTTGCTCCAGCCCTTCCATCTCCACAATTCATCAGTTACACCCCATGCCACCATTAACCGAATTGAAGAAGGTGGGAGTTAGAGAAATGAAAGAGCTTTGGTTTTAAGGAAGAAAATATAACTCCCTTCCTAATCATTTAGAATATACGTATATACTCTCCCTCCTTGTCCCAATTTTGCTGACACATGACCCCATCAGCTGCTGCAATTCCCTTATTAAAATATTATTTTAATCACTTAAATAACCATTTGACCGTTTTGCCCTCCGTAGCTAAACGTTTCGATACTCATATCGACTCCTACTAAAATCGACGTCCCGGACGTCATGGGACTATCCGTTTCGTCAAATTCATCTCCAAAATTCGTGGTTGACTTTTTACCCGAAAAGTCAACCGATTGACTTTGACCAAAAAGTCAACTGTGACACATTTTCGTAGTTATAGTCTGTCCTGACTAATTTCGACGTTCCGGACTCAAATACGCAGTCCGCGTCTCTAAATTCCACTCTGATCTCAAAATCATGCTTTAAATTCATCTCACAAAATTAATAGAATTAATTCCATACTTAACCTATTTAAATAGTTGAATTAAACTAAACCAACCATTTAAATACTCCTCATCACATATCATAAAATAACACATGTATGTATAATGCATATACATCTAAATAACAGAAAACACACCAAAATTTCACATAAATTCGTTTATTGATAATTGTTAAAAGACATAATAATCTCGGATATTACATTCACCCTCCCTTATAAGGATTCCGTCCCCGGAATCATTACATATCAAACAAAAAGACTAGGGTAGTTTTTCATCATTTTCTCCTCGAGTTCCCACGTCGCCTCTTCGGCGTTGTGGTTCCTCCATACTACCTTAAGAGAAGGTATTATCTTATTTCTCAACACTTGTTCTTTTCTATCAATTATCTGTACTGGAACCTCTTCATAGGTTAGGTCCTTTTCAAATTGGATGGGTTCATACTCTATAACATGCTTGTAATCCCGTTTATAGGGTCGTAAAACTGATACGTGGAACACGTTGTGTATATGTTCTAACTCCGGAGGTAAAGCTATTTCATAAGCTACCTCACTGACTTGCCTTAACACTTCAAAGGGTCCTATGAATCTGGGACTAAGTTTTCCCTTCTTCCAAAATCTCATTTTCCCTTTCCAAGGTGAAACCTTTAGAAACACATAAGTGCCGACGTCGAAGTCTCGTTGTTGCCGGTGTTGATCAGCATATTTCTTCTGTCGATCCTGAGCTGTCACTAATCTCGCTTGTATCGTTTTGATCACATCTGCAGTTTGTCGCACTAATTTCGGCCCTAGCAATTTACGTTCTCCCACTTCATCCCAGCACAATGGCGTTCTACATTTTCTTCCATATAAAGCTTCATAAGGTGGCATCCCAATGCTCGCGTGGTAACTATTGTTGTATGCAAATTCCACCAACGGTAGGTGGTCATCCCAGCTTCCTTTGAAGTCCATAACACATGCTCTCAGCATGTCCTCCAATGTTTGAATAGTTCTTTCACTCTGCCTGTCTGTTTGAGGATGATACGCGGTGCTCAACCTCAGTTGCGTTCCCATGCGTTCTTGAAAGCTGTTCCAGAAATTAGCTGTGAACCGCGGATCGCGATCTGACACAATTGATGCAGGTACACCGTGCCTGGAAACGATCTCCTTGATATAGAGCTTTGCCAACTGATCCAAGGTATATCTGATTTTGATTGGCAAGAAATGCGCTGACTTGGTCAATCGATCAACGATTACCCAAACTGCATCGTAACCCTTCTGTGTGTTTGGAAGTCCTACCACGAAGTCCATCATGATATGCTCCCATTTCCATTCCAGAATTTCTAATGGTTGAAGTAACCCGCTCGGTCTCTGATGTTCCGCCTTAACTCTCTGGCATGTCAAGCATCTGCTGATGCATTCTGCCACTTCTCTCTTCATATTGGGCCACCAATAATGTTGGCGAAGATCCTGATACATTTTTGTGCTTCCCGGGTGAATTGAGTAACTTGAGCTATGAGCTCCCTGCAAGATTTCCTCTTTAACTCAGATACCACAGGCACCCAAATTCTCCTCTCAAATCTTAATAGTCCATCACCACCCACATTGAACTTAAGCTCCTCCCCTTCTGAAATTCTTTTCCTCACCTTCTCATATTCTTCATCGCTGCTTTGTTCTTTCTTGATTTTGTCCAATAGAGTCGGTCAAACCTCCATTGCAAACAACTTCTCATCCGACTCACTTGGACTCTTTACCTCGAGTTCCAAACCGGCCATTTCCCTAATCAACTCCTCTTGAGCCGTTAGCACTGCCAACCTGCCACTTGCCCTTTCTGCTTAGCGCATCTGCGACCACGTTAACTTTCCCCGGATGATATAAGATGTCGCAATCATAATCCTTTATTAGTTCCAACCATCTTCTCTGTCTCATATTCAACTCCTTCTGCGTGAAGATATACTTCAGACTTTTATGGTCCGTGTATATTTCACACTTTACACCATATAAATAGTGCCTCCAAATCTTTAGGGAAAATACTACCGCTGCCAATTCCAGGTCATGGGTAGGATATCCCTTCTCGTAATCCTTCAACTGACGTGATGCATACGCAATAACTTTACCATGTTGCATAAGCACACAGCCAAGTCCTTTATGCGACGCATCACTGAAAATCACGAAATCACCTGTATCGTCTGGTAAAGACAACACCGGTGCCTCACTCAATCTTTTCTTAAGTTCCCGAAAACTTTCTTCACACTTCTCTGTCCAGACAAATTTGACCGACTTCTTTGTTAAATTCGTCAAAGTTCCTGCTATCTTCAAAAAATCTTGGATAAACCGTCTATAATAGTCTGCCAGTCCTAAGAAACTTCTTACTTCAGTCGGTGTCTTTGGTTGCTCCCAATTCTGCACCGCTTCTACCTTTGCTGGATCCACAGAGATTCCGTCCTTATCGATCACGTGACCCAGAAATTGAACTTTCTTCAACCAAAACTCGCACTTTGAAAATTTTGCGTATAACTTATCCTTCCTCAACGCCTCCAATACCAACCTTAAGTGTTCAACATGATCCTCCTGAGTCTTGGAATAGATCAGGATATCATCTATGAACACGACCACAAATTTATCTAGGTATTGCTTGAATACCCGATTCATCATGTCCATAAATGCCGCCGGCGCGTTCGTTAATCCAAATGACATCACCAGGAACTCGTAGTGACCGTAACGAGTCCTGAATGCTGTCTTAGGAACATCTTCCTTCCTCACCCTCAATTGGTGATATCCCGTCCTCAAGTCGATCTTGGAAAAATATTTCGCTCCCTTCAACTGATCGAACAGATCATCTATCCTAGGTAATGGATACTTGTTCTTGATCGTCACTTTGTTCAACTCTCGATAGTCGATACAAAGTCTCATCGATCCATCCTTCTTTTTCACAAATAAAACTAGTGCTCCCCAAGGAGACACACTCGGTTGAATATACTTTCTATCCAATAATTCCTGCAACTGTACCATCAGCTCTTTCATCTCTGCCGGTGCCATTCTGTATGGGGCTTTCGAAATCGGGGCCGTTCCCGGTACTAAATCTATAACGAATTCGACCTCTCTATCCGGTGGAAGCCCTGGTAACTCTTCCGGAAATACATCCAAAAATTCATTCACTACTGGTATGTGTCCCATTCCTACACCTATTTTCCGTGTATCGACGATATGGGCCAAATATCCTACACTTCCCTTCCTTAGCAACTTCCTCGCTTGCAACATCGTCAGACAACTCGAGTGTCTCGGCGACTTACCCCCGTAGAATACTACCTTAGACTGATTTGGAGTCATAAGATTTATACACTTCTTCTGGCAATCTATCATCGCTCCATGGTTAAATAACCAATCCATTCCTAGAATTACATCAAATTCCCCTAATTGAATCGGAATTAAATTCACAGGCAACTTATATCCCCTGATATCTACAACACAATTCCTATAGACATGGCTAACGGGAATGACTTCCTTATTAGCGACTTCTATGTTCAAAGGATATTCTAATTTTTCCTGGGGTATGTTTAATCGTTGGGAGAATTCATGGGATACGAAGGAACAACTAGCACCCGAATCAAATAATATGTAAGCAGATATATCATTGACCGGAATGATACCTGAAACCACGTCCTTGGATGCGACTGCATCCTGAACCGTCATGTTGAAAGTCCTTGCTGTTGGTCGACTCTGAGTTGGTGGTCCAGTAATTGTGAGATTTCCACCGCTTGGTCCCCTTCCTCCATTTCCTCCTGCTAAATTCTTCTTTGGGCAATTCCTTGCCTGATGATCCAATGCTCCACAATTGAAACATCCATTCCTCTTTGGTGCAGAGCAATTGGGAGAGATGTGCCCTTCTTGCCCGCAATTGAAACAGACATTCTTCCCTTTTAGACATGCACCCGAGTGATTCCTCCCACACTCCTTACACGCCTCAGTTCTCTTCTTTACTTCACCTGGTTTTCCCCCAGAGTTTCCCGAGTTAAAATTGTTATTGTTGTTGTTGTTGTTCCACTTCCTCTTGTTTCCACCACTGCTACTGCTACCTTCCCCGCGATTCCCTCCTTCATTCTTCTTCTTTTTCTCCTTATTAAACTTCATTAGGGCTTCACTTCCGCCCTCAGCAATTATAGCCTTCTCCAGGAGAGTCGCGAAGCTGTTCGTCTGCAACACCGAAAGTCTACTGTATAACCATGGTTTGAGACCCTGCTCAAACCTCCTCGTTTTCCTCTCCTCAGTGTCGACCTGATGAGGCGCGAACCTAGCCAGTTCGTTGAACTTTGCGGCGTACTGGGGTACGGTCATGTCTTCTTGCTTCAGCTCCAAGAATCGCATCTCCATACGACTCTGCATACTCGCAGGGAAATAGTTTTCGAAGAAGATCTTCTTAAACTCTTCCCAAGATATCACACCTTCTCCCGCCCTGATCTGGTTTGCCTCCCACCAGAAATTGGCTTCACCCTTCAGCATGTAAGTGGCGAAGATTATTTTCTGATCATCTCCTACGCTAGCAATAGCGAACGCCTTTTCAATTTCCTTGACCCAAGTTTAGGCTTCGATAGGTTCGGTGGTTCCTTTGAACTCAGGTGGTTCCTTTGAACTCAGGTGGTCCCGCGCTCTTGAAGTCTTTAAAGTGTGCCACCTGGCCCGCTGGAGGGTTATTGGTATTCGGGGTTCGATTCTGAAGTGCCCCAGCTAACATGTCAACAAATTGTTGCATGGGGTTCAGTGGACCCCCAGCATTACCGCCTGACCCTTCTGGTACTTGTTGACGACGTCTTCCTCTAGCCATCTCTCTGTTTAATTAAACTTAGTGTTAGTATCCCATAACTTATTCCTACAATATTTATAATTCATATAAAAACTTAATCATCACATCACATATTTAAATAAAAACATATTTATTTATAAACATAATACCCAAGGTACTTCATCATCTTATGTCATTAAGCCATTTACATCACTTTAACCATCATATTTAGTAACATTGGAAACCAAGTTTTATTTCATAGATAAGCGTTCTACACGCTACTAGTACAAGTTTAACACCAACAAACTAAAGACCCCACCTAATGGCGTCTTCATGCTCTTCATCCGCTATCTCTAGCACCAGCCCACGGCTTATGGCATGTCTAGACCGGTACTCCTCACGTGGAAAGTGATACACCCTATGCTGGAACCTCCCATGTGCTGACTTAAATGCGTACTTCATTCTATCCATCCTAACCTTCTTATCTCTTACTTCTCCTTCTAACTCGCTTGTTAGCTTCTCGGCCTGAGCACGGCCTCTTCTCTCATCTTCCCAGAATGTGGTAATGATCTGCTTGTCAGTTTGGAGACTCTGAATCCTTGACTCTAGCCCATTAATGGTATGTCCCAAGTGGGTCCTAATAGCTTCTTTCTCATCCTTCAGCCTGTCCGCCTTCTGACCTGCTGTTCGCAGCTTGTCAGCCAGATCCCCGTTCCTAATTATCAGGTGGTGCACCAATGCCTCAAGCAATGCTGCAGCCTGCTGCTCCCCCTGATACAGTTCCTCCAACTCATGGACCTTGTCGTCCAAATCTGTAATCCTATCCATCAACTCATCTAGTAAACCATCCTCAGGTGCTTCCTCGGAGTCCTCCTCGGGCCCCTCTTCCTCTTCAGGATACTCCTCTGGGTCTGACTCAGCTGCTGCCTCAGCTATAGGCTCAGGTACAGCTGTCACCAACTGCTCACTCACTACGTGAATATCTCTAACCTCCTATTCTCCTGACATCCTACACTCAAGACAAAGAACTCACTTAGCAGACATCAAGCAGGAACAAAATCTACAGAAACTGGGATCAGGGACCGGCGCAGCTGCGCAGCTCCCCAGCTCAAAACTGGCGCAGCTGCGCAAGGCCTTGGCCAACAAAACGCAAGTCTGGTACTGGCGCAGCTGCGCAGCACCCCAGTATAACCAGGGCGCAACTGCGCCATTGCCTTGATCAAGTTTATTGCTTCTGCTTCGGCAGAAGCTAAGCCAAATCCCAATTCTTTCTACGAATTAACTATCAAATCAACTATATTACCTTACTAACACATATATGAGCTTATAACCATCAATTAACTTCATCAAATCATAAACTCCAACAAAAATCATGAATTAAAAATATACAGCATTTGCATAAATGTGAATTGAAGAACATGAAAGGTATATAATACCTCTGTTAATGGAATATACTTGATGCTATATGAATTCCCTCTCTCTGCAAACTATCTTGCTAACAAACTTACAATGCACACTCAATACAACACTTAAGCACCGTTATTGGTTTGAAAACTTAATCAACCTCATACTTGATTAACTCGCATTGTTTTTAACAAGTATGTGTGCATACATGATATATTAGCGATGTTATTACACTATGATCATGCAACTTAGTTTGCAAAAAGTCTGAACTTTGCTTTTGAAATCGTTACGATTTAATCATGTATGCTAGCGTAAACTCAACACCTTATATTCACATTACATAGTTAGTTCAGTCAAATTTACATGCTCACAAGGTTAGAACATCTCTCATATGGTATTCATAGATACTAGTTTCAAATATATAAAGTTTCCTTTGAAAAACCATTTAGTTTAAAGTTGAACAATTGGACACGAGCAAGAAAATTATGTATTACTAATCATGCTAGCTTATGCTCATAATTAGTCATATAAGTATATTATCTTGCTCATATGATCAAAATATGAATATCATACTTATATGTCAAAGTCCATTCTCAACGTATACTTTTCTTTAGTTAAATATTCACTATTAAGGTCCACATGCTCAAGTTATAATATGACACCTATATACACAAGGTAATATATCTTTCATGCATCTCTACATTATACTAACATGCTTGCAAAATCAGTACTTTAATGTTTTACACACATGTCAAAGTTCATTTTCAAAATTTCCATTTTCGTTAGGAAGGTGCACTAGTTAGGTTCACATGTTCATATTATATTATGATACATATATACCTAAGTCAATATGCATTTCATGTGTTTTTAGGTTGTACAAACATGTCTCAAAAGTCAGAATATCTAAAACGGTTAAAACGAGTCAATGTCCCTTTTTGAAATTCCAAGTTCATTTCAGAAATCTATAACTTCATCATTCACGTAAGCGATCCGAATATAATATGCTCATACTAGTTTAACAAGTCCATATATATGTATTAATCTACCAGCATGCTTGTCCTAATTCCTTTCAATATCTATCACTTAGCAGACATCAAGCAGGAACAAAATCTGCAGAAACTGGGATCAGGGATCGGCGCAGCTGCGCAGCTCCCCAGCTCAAAACTGGCGCAGCTGCGTAAGGCCTTGGCCAACAAAACGCAAGTCTGGTACTGGCGCAGCTGCGCAGCACCCCAGTATAACCAGGGCGTAGCTGCGCCATTGCCTTGATCAAGTTTATTGCTTCTGCTTCGGCAGAAGCTAAGCCAAATCCCAATTCTTTCTACGAATTAACTATCAAATCAACTATATTACCTTACTAACACATATATGAGCTTATAACCATCAATTAACTTCATCAAATCATAAACGCCAACTAAAATCATGAATTAAAAATATACAGCATTTGCAGAAATGTGAATTGAAGAACATGAAAGGTATATAATACCTCTGTTAATGGAATATACTTGATGCTATATGAATTCCCTCTCTCTGCAAACTATCTTGCTAACAAACTTACAATGCACACTCAATACAACACTTAAGCAAATTCTCAGCAATTGAAATGAAGAAGGAGAGATGCCTTATTTATAAAGAAATGGTTACACAATACATGCCTTTGATCATCAAATCAAACTAACGGGAAGAGCAAGCATACATTGGTTAATGGAGATGGGTTGGTAGAGTGGTTGGGATTCACTGTTAAGATCACTCCCCCTTTGATCATTGGTTGTGTTTGCTGAGTTTGATAACAAGGAATAGGCTAGGCTTAGAGTTTATTCACGTGAGGAGAGAATGATCACTCATTATGGGACAACCTTCTAATACCCAGCATTTGTAAGTTGTAACAAATTAATGCCAATACTTAGGTTATAAATTTAATTAGAGTGTATACATGGACTCTAATTGATATAATAATATTACAAAATGGCAAATTGGGGGTATATATATATATATATTCACATCAGATAATCTATGTACAGTTATAATACCGAATATAATCTAATTGGGTATTATCTTTCCACATTACCATAAACCATATTATTTCAGTTATTTATAATCATTGAAATAATTATTATTTTAATTCCTCATCAATATTAAAATAGGTAATCCATTTATTTGTTTCCCCTCATATTATTAAATACACAATTAGTTCAATTTGATAATCCATAAGTACACCTTTAATGTATCCATATATACATGTTGTCACATAAAATTATTACAACTCTTATTATTTTCAATTATATTAATCTATTGAAATATTCATCACATAACATTTGTTTATTTATAATATTATACGAAGTACATCTTTTAATGTATCCATATAGCACATGTTATAACTCATATAATTTATTTAATCATAACATATGATTTCAATAAATATAAATCTTATTATATGATTTCTATATATAGTATAGTCATATAGACGTTGTACTACACGATATATAATATAGTTGGCTATTGCACGTTACACTTTTAATTATCACATGCTTGCGCATAGCAATTAATTATATTAATCTCCATACTTATATGATTAATTATCACATTAAATAAATATAAATCTTATTATATTTATAAACACGTTGCTTATTATTACTATATTTCTTGCAATAATAATAATCATATTTTATTAATTAATCACCATTAATATCCTATAACCATTAATAATAATTAACAATTAATATAGATTAATTATTCACTTAATAATTCATTCGTTAATGAATATCATCGTTAATATTTTATAACCATTAAATAACAATTAATTGTTCACGTAGTAATTCCCTGATTAATTTACCCTTATCAATTATTATTTTATGATAAATAATCACATTCCTAAGCAATATAAATCCTATTATATTTATAAACTATTTTCTTAGTATCTGTGACGCCCCCACATCCGTGTAACATCGATTACAGGACATGGTGCTCACGATACAACATACATCCTCATCTATCTAAGTAAACTCCAGCAATAATAATAATAATAATATAACTATTACGTACTTACTAAAAATAAAATCTCAAGTCTTTACAACCTTTAATAAACCAAAACTTAAACTTAGCGTTTATCGCTACATTACATCATGTGCGGAAATATAACTTATTTTATAAGGTAACTAGCATCATTTCATCTTAGTCTTCCCCTTGTCCTTGCCCGAGCCCTCAGCCTTCTCATCCTTAACTGAAAGGTTTAAGCAAGAATGAGCACAAATTGCCCAGCAAGTATATAAAGAAGTTTGAAAACATACATCAGGAGTAAAAACATCTGTATGACAATATCTCAACAGTTGAAAGAATTATCAAGTGTTAAACAAGAATATCAAAGATAAGAGTTTAGAATTCTCCATAGCATACTAAGGGGTGTTAAATACCCTGAACATTGCTTTGTTTCATCGAAAACCATCAGACGGTTTAACAATCAAATAGATTGTAAACGGTCTCTGCAAGTACTCCAGGTGATCAGCCTATCGTACCCTACATTGTGCACAAGTATAAAGTTTAAACTGCATAAGCATAAATGGGACTATATGCCCGACATTTGTTTGCCCATTTATTCGGGTTGTTCATCTTAGTATTCATGCGAGACCGCACCAAAGCAATTTGGATTGGTAAACATTAAATAGCTTCGAAAGATTTGAATTAAATCATTTTTCATCAATAATAACTAGCCGAAAACAAAGGCCAGGAAACATACTTAGAAACAGTTCGATAATGACATGAAACTTATAAGCATAGTTGTTAGAATAATAACTGAGTAATCATCGATAAGCTTGCAAGATAATTGAAGTTGTATAACTTCACAACAAAGGAACTTGCACGAATAAATAGCTAGCATAAGTCCAATACTTACCCTCACTGAGATAAAATAAGTTAGGATTGAATAAATACCCAATAGAAATTAGGGTTAGGAAACTTGCCTGATACGTCTTCTACAGTTTAAGCTATCAATTAGTCCTTCACGTAACCTAATCACATATGTCACGTTAAGCAATTAGGTCCTCGAACTCTAATTTGAAAGTAAAGGATTTCCTTTTATTTAATTTTATTATTAAACTACCATGTATGCTATCATCAAGCTAATTTAATCATATAACATGTTGCGTCTTATAGGTAAAGTGGTTCAGTATGAGATTCTGAGCAAAATAAGTTTCTGACATTTTTCTGACCCGACCCGACCCGACCCGGATCAAACCCGACCCGACCCAGTACGGCGCAGCTGCGCAGCCTCAAGCCGTGTTACCGGCGCAGCTGCTCTGTCTGGCCAACCCGGAATCCATCTTTGTGTGGCGCAGCTGCGCAGGTATAAGCCTTATGAAAGGCGCAGCTGCGCTGCTCATCAGGCCCAAATCCTGATTTTTGTTTTCGAGCAGCCCACTTTGCAATTTAATTCCCACTTGTTTACAGGTTGTATGACCATGATATTTGGACACCATACACTCCATACATCATAGTATTTTACAAAAAATACAACATACATGAGACTAACATGTTAAGACCTCGATCCAGCAGCCTAGATAAGCGTGCCAGACTGCCTTCCAGACTTAGAAAATTTCTGGAAATTCCCAGAATTATGCAGATTTTTATACCAACATGCTTGCTTACGAAATTCATAACTTGCTCATTTTAACTCCGTTTATTTTGAAAATTGGTCAGGTGAGACATCATACTACATAGTATTTTACAAAATTAACACATACAACCAACGAGTCGCAAAAGCTATGATTCCAAGGCTCCGAAAAACCCAAAAAGTCACAGATTCTAAGTTAACCCACCTTTGACAAAAACCATGATTTTGATTCTAGCATGCATGAGGTTGATTCCTACTGTCCAGATCACATATACTAACATATATACAAATGTTACAATAATCAAACCCACTAAGTTACCATGATTTGAACAAATTGACATCTATGAGGTATTTTATCGAACACTTAGCATGCAAACTTGAATTTTTTGATTCTCTACGTATTTGAAGCATGATTAGACCAGAATTTTCATTCTCAATATCCCCATATCAGTAAACAACACTAAGATAGCATCACACAGTCAAAACAAATTATTTACCACAATTATCCATGCATTTTCTTCACTATTTTCTTAAGAACATAGAATAGGTTTCATGGCTTACCTCTTGGACGAATTCCTTCTTGTTTTAATCTGATAGAGCCTCACTCCTTGCTTGCTAACTCCTCTGTAATCTCCAGAATTCTTAGACAACCTAGTATCACTCTCAAACTCTCAATATTTTTTTCTCTCTCGATTAGAACTTTTTGTGAAAAGGATAAGAGACTTGGATTGGGAATATATATATAGCACATAATATACATTGTTTGCTCCAGCCCTTCCATCTCCACAATTCATCAGTTACACCCCATGCCACCATTAACCGAATTGAAGAAGGTGGGAGTTAGAGAAATGAAAGAGCTTTGGTTTTAAGGAAGAAAATATAACTCCCTTCCTAATCATTTAGAATATACGTATATACTCTCCCTCCTTGTCCCAATTTTGCTGACACATGACCCCATCAGCTGCTGCAATTCCCTTATTAAAATATTATTTTAATCACTTAAATAACCATTTGACCGTTTTGCCCTCCGTAGCTAAACGTTTCGATACTCATATCGACTCCTACTAAAATCGACGTCCCGGACGTCATGGGACTATCCGTTTCGTCAAATTCATCTCCAAAATTCGTGGTTGACTTTTTACCCGAAAAGTCAACCGATTGACTTTGACCAAAAAGTCAACTGTGACACATTTTCGTAGTTATAGTCTGTCCTGACTAATTTCGACGTTCCGGACTCAAATACGCAGTCCGCGTCTCTAAATTCCACTCTGATCTCAAAATCATGCTTTAAAGCCATCTCACGAAATTAATAGAATTAATTCCATACTTAACCTATTTAAATAGTTGAATTAAACTAAACCAACCATTTAAATACTCCTCATCACATATCATAAAATAACACATGTATGTATAATGCATATACATCTAAATAACAGAAAACACACCAAAATTTCACATAAATTCGTTTATTGATAATTGTTAAAAGACATAATAATCTCGGATATTACAGTATCAAATCATTACTTGCAAAAATAATAAATCAACAAATTATTATTATATTTCTCATAATAATAATTAACAATTAATATTGATTAATTGTTCATTTAATAACATTATTATATGATTAACTATCACATGTATTGTACTCAACAAATAATCAATTAAATATAACTCTTATGATATTCATCAATTACTTACTCGTAAATGTTTTGTTATTCTTAATAACATACTATTTATAATTACTCATTAATAACAACAATTAATTAACAATGTAATATTAATTAATCTTTCGCTTATTAATTTCTCTCTTGAATTAATTAAATCATCATCATTTCCATTCTCATGCCACACAAGGCATTCTGCGAGTTCGTCGCAATTCTCCATATTTATAAATTCAATTTAATATAATCGAATTACTTATCTCATAACTCATAAACATTTATGTTCCAATACGTATTCATTTTCTTATTATATTAATAAATAATATAATAAAAAAAAATTATTCATGAAATTCACGGTTCTTACAAGCACCCCCCGACTTCAGTGGAACAAAGTTACCGCATCTTTTTAATTTTTACCTTTTTTATTTGCAATGTGTGTGTGTATGGTTGAAGTAATTGAGCCTAGGTTTGTTTGATTTGAAAGTAGTGTCATGCTTCATTGGACCTATATGCGAAGAATTTGATTTGTTTTAAAAGTCCATTTTTAGACAAGATATGAAAATATCGCTTTGAAAGATGGTTTTCAAACCCTTTCGCTCGCATAGGAATTGAAGCATTTTAATACTTCCATTTTATTTTATCCCGCATTCGGCTTGATTTGGATGTTTACTGTCGGGATGCGAAGCATCCTCGACTATAGAATGTATATACAAGTGCCGGTCTTCTTATGGACATGAAAGCCATCCAAGTGACCCTAGCACTACAAACCACATTTCACTATGTTGAGACCTTAAATTCGGATAGCCGTTTTAAGGTCCATCTGATTTACATTTACAAAAAACTGGCAGGATGTATTTACAATACGAAGTTGTCCATCATGACAATCGAATTTAGATCCGTGTGGTTGATCATTAATCCCATGATTCCTAAGCTTATAGGATATGATCAAGAAAGCCTGTACAACAGAGATATTAACATAGAATATACATTTAACTCTAGACGTCGCAAAACAAAGGATTCATCAGTTAAATCCTTGCATGCGCATAGCCGAAGCTTTCCGTTCCCACTAAATATTGATCTAGGGTCGTGTAATCGCTTAAATATTTACAAAACTACAAAGAAAGCTAGATTTAAATAAATCTTATCCATTCTAGCTCCCCATTTCTGGTTTGACCGATTTTGAACCATTTAAAAGTTAGAAATGGCTAGATTTAGATGAATCTAATCCACAAAATTTACATTAGCACAGATTCATATCAAATAAATATTTAAAACAAATATTTATTACATTGAATAAAGAATATATATATATATATATATAAGCTATAAAGGGCCACGGATTTCCAATCCAGGCCCGACTGAGAAATATATAATATATATATATATATATATATATATATATATATATATATATAAAGCCGTAAAGGGCCACAATCCAGGCCCAACTGAGAAATGTATATATATATATATATATAAGCTGTAAAGATCAACGAATTTCTAATCCAGGCTCGACTAAGAAATGTAAATATATATTTATATATATAAGCAGTAAAAAGCAACGAATTACTAATCCAGTGTGACGACCCCAAAATAGGTCCAATCCAACCAACCCATTCTGAGTCGCCAAACACATGGTACAGAATTCAAGTACAAACTTTTATATCACACGGTCGTGCAAAATACAACCACAAAGTTGTGAGTGTCAATACAAATATGTAGAAAATATAAACATTCAAACTAAGTCCTCATTACAATTATTATCACACTATTTTATAAAAATAGTGAGGACTACTACTGCTCTAACTCGGACCATGTGACACCCCCAAATCTGGGTACTTCGTTTCCACATAATGTGGTGTTCACTTTCTAATATAACATACATCTACCCAATGAATAATGCAAAATAAACTACAACCTAAATTAAAATAAATAAATCTCTCTTACAACAAGGGTTACAACCTTTTTTAAAAAATTCGGGGTTACTCTAACCCTGACATGAAAATAATAAAGTGCGAAAATAAAAACATAATATTCAAGTCTTATTACAATCATTCTCAATTAAATAAAAAAAGTCTTCACTTGCTTTGCTTTTCCTTGCCCTTACTCGTAGACGGAGCATCAGCGTTATCAACCTTAACTGAAATTATTATTTAATGCAAGAGTGAGCAAACAACAGCTCACTGGAGTTTAACAATAATATATACATGAAAGGATATCTTTAAAAGAATCTGAATAATATGATTCGCTTCAACAATAAAGAATTGAATAATAACTCTTTCATCACAATTACAATTCGAAAATAGAATTTATCTGAGGGTCATAAGACCTTTGAACTTTCGCCCTAGGTTATAAACATTTCTATTTAAACTTTTAACAGTCAATAAGACTATGGACCTTAATCCGTACTTAGGGGGATCAACCCTTCGTACCATGTATTGTGCACAAACATCTTAACGCTATGCGTAGTAACTTCCCCTAATAAAAGGGTTGTTCAACTCAGGAATTTGAATTCAAGTCCGCCCCAAAGAAAGTTTGGTTTGGATAACTAAAAGGGTAATTTAGAATTCTCATTTATCAGCTAAGGGATTAGTTGATAAGCTTACAAGAAAATTTAGAGTCCACGTTCATCAACTAAGGATTAGTTGAATCGACTTTCAATAATTCATAAATAACAGAATTATGAATTAACATATGCTTTAGAATTAACTTAAATCATTTAAAATAATAACTGGATCTTACTTGAACAATAAGTTGAGATCATTTCCATTCAATAAATAACTTGTCCAATATAGAAATGAAAAGACATTTTCAACCATGAATAAATGAATTTAAATAAACGAGTTTAGGGTTTAGAAAAACTTGCCTTACGCGCAAGCTACTTAACTCAACCACATACTTAAACACTTCCTATACACATTCAATTATAATAATCTAAATCAGTTAACACATAACTAATTCGCATAAGTGGTTAACCCTCATGGTTAACTCACTCTAATTAAATAAATAATAATAATCAACTATCACATAGTTAATTATATCACACACATACTCACATAATTAAATTAATTATGTATTTAGCTAAATTATAATTAAACAATTATAATTTAAACACTTAATCTAATTATAATTACTCAATATACATTATAATTTAACCATATTATACTTTAAATTAAACACTTACTCTTAATTATAATTAATCAAATTATAATTAAGTAACTCATTTACAATAAAACATTTATAATCTAATTAAAGTTTTTCAAAATTTCTTTTATTTCCCAAATATGAATTTGTCACAATCATATAACAACATGTTATATCATTTAAATATATGTCCACTAACAAGGAATAATTAAACTAAGGCTTTAAAATAAACTGCACAAGAAACTAAAGTCACTGCCCAAGCACTGTGCACGGCGCAGCTGCGCAGCCAGCAGCTTGGGCACCGGCGCAGCTGCGCAGGGGTCGGATCAGAGAAGAGCAAGCGGCGCAGCTGCGCTGCTCCTGGCCTTACTGCCAGCGCAGCTGCGCAGCAACGCGGCCAGACGCAGACAGTTTCGACTCTCTGCTTTACCGAACAACCCATTCAAGCTAACAAACGGAAAATTACAGTAACGTAGCCACTGTAACTCATACATATGCAATAATACATAACATATTTCTAAACATAACAACCATCTAAATAATGATAATCACAAGTTTTAAAAATTTAATTTGGCCATTTTCATGAAAACTCAAATTTTTCCAAAATAATCCATTGTAAGAAATTTTCTCCATCAATTCCACTCTATATACATACATTATATACGTAATTGCATGTAATCATCAAATAATTTCCCAATAAGCATGCTAGCATATTCCAATTCATCAATTTCTCAAACAAAAATTGACAACAAAACTAAAACTTATATGAACTCATATTAACATGAATTTTTCTGTTAAAATATCTTTCTACAGTAATTTGATTTCTGAAAATCATTATGGCATACAATCACTATTAGTATAACATGAACACAATACATATATTCAATTCATGATTATACCACTTTTATGAAAATTTACTTTTACAGAGAATGAAAATATGAAGAACATAAAAACTTGTTTTTCCAACAATTGTATTCTTGAAAACTCTCCATAGCATGCAATTATGAAAACATATGAACATCATATATACACATAACTCATAATTACAACTTCCATGAAATCTTAATATTTTACAGAGATTGAACACGAATAACATGAAGAACATGATATATATATATATATATATATATATATATCAAATATAAGGAATTACAAAAATACCTTAATGCTTAATAAAGTGAAGAAGATGATTTTCCTCTTGATTACTCAAACTTCTCTTCTTATTCTCTGTATTCTTCTTCTCTGCTTCTCTTTTCTTTGTTTGTTTTTCTTAGTTTAGACTTAGGAAAACTAACGTAGTTTTAAACTTAGGTAGTATAAAGAAAATAAATAACTGACATATAATAATATACGTACTAACTCTAATTAAATTAACAGTTACAAATTTCAAAAGCCATCTTGACTTGTTTGGCTACAAGAAAATTAGAAACTAGTTTTATTAAATCCAAACATAGTTTAGGTAATTTAGGGTTAGACTAGTGTAAGGGCCCTGTTTGGTAACAGTTTTTTAAAACAAAAGCAAGGGCCTTGTTTGGTATAAATCATTTTAAAAATTCTTTTCCTTTTATCTTAATAAATTATTTTAACACATACTTTAATGTCACGCTTTAATTAATTAAATCATTTAACAACTAATTTAATCAATTAAAATTCAACATTAATTAATCACATATAATTGTCACATTTTATAATTACTCGCTAATTATAATTCATGTAACACTAACACATAAATCATCTAATTTAATTCTCTCAATTAAATTAGAACTATAATATAAAATTAATATACATGAATTAAATTAAATATTACACATTCATTTAATTAATATATAACACTTCATTAAATCACTTCCATAAATCACATAATTTATTTATTTCACTCAATAAATAAATCACATAACATATTTATTTAACTCAATAAATATTTAAAATTAAATATAAAATCTCAATCGTTATAGACCATCACTCTATCCCCCGACTAGTCCCTACAACATTCTCTTTTTCTAAAAAGGACAATAGATGAAAAGGGTGAGCTAAACTAGCCCATTAAGAATATTATGACTAAGATAATAAAAAATAAATTATCGTTAGTTTTCAACAAATTAGATAAAATATTATGGACAACAAGTTTTAAATCAACAACCGCAACGGAAATAACAATGCATCAGAAAAATTAAGTAGAAAATAATATCTACTATCTTCTATGATTTGAAAGTCCATAATCAATATTTTATCTATGTAACATCAATCAATATATATCTTGAATCAAATATTCATCTTTGCACTACAGGCCAAAGATATTCATTTATATCATCAGTTGGTCATTTTCATCTCAACATCTGTCCATCTTTGCACTACGGGCTAAAGATAATCTTTTGTATCATTATTTAAGACTGAAGATGATGAAAAATATTTTAAAGAACGAATCCAGTGAGATAAAGTACAAAAATTAGAGATTCGTAATTTAGTTTATCCAAGTTCAAGAATACTCCATAATAATCAATTGTGGAGCAAAATTCAAGAATGAAGATAAAAACTTGGATCCAATCAAAGATAGGAACCATAATAGACATCTTGGACAAAGAAAAGAAATTTTAATTTTTCTATGAATAGTATCGTATTCGTGAATAGTGTTGTATATGTAAATAGTGTCGTATACGTGAATAGTAACCCCAATATGAAAAGGTAAAAATTTCACAATAAAGTTCATACCAATATTTCGGTGTCATGATATTGAAATAAATAACATCATTTTTGAAAAAAAAAAATAACATCCCTTACCTCAAAGGTACAATACTTCTGACTGGAATTTCGGATATAATACTGAAAGAAACTTGCACTGAATAGTAACACTCAAAGTATCTAAATACTCACAAAAATACGCTAGATATTATAGAGAGAGAAAACTTCTGATTCTGGTTTGATTTTTAAATTCTAACTAAGCACCTTATTTATAGAAAAATGCTT
This sequence comes from Panax stipuleanatus, assembly GCA_020205555.1. Classification (NCBI taxonomy): domain Eukaryota; kingdom Viridiplantae; phylum Streptophyta; class Magnoliopsida; order Apiales; family Araliaceae; genus Panax; species Panax stipuleanatus. Next base: position 37,771,592 of record CM035118.1, read on the forward strand.
AGAACGCCAAAGCAGAAAATTTAATAAAATAATATTTTATTTAAAAAATTGTCACGCCCACCTCTTGACCAAAATCATCAACTCACCACCAGTGGGGCCCACCCATTAAAAAAATGTTTTTTTTAATAAAAATATTTATAACCCCAAAAATCACTTAAGACCCAGTATTTCAGAGCTTCCATAATTCATAAAAAATAGCCCTTTTATCAGAAAAATATAAATTCTATGTTATTTTTATAGAAATTTAATTTTCTACAACTTTGTAGAGGGAAGTTTTTCCAAATTCCAAACGAAAAATGGCCGAAATTCACAAACGGATGATTTTCCACACCAAAATACTGATAAAAACATCTCAACACTAATTCCTTCTTTTATATCCACAAAAATAAATATTTTCTTATCATATAAATCAATAATTAATTATTTACAAATAATATTACAGAACTACAATATTGACAACCAGGTCGTTCCCAAGAAAGAGGTGGCCTTCCGATAAGGATTTCTCCTTACTGGCGTGCAATTAAATAACCCTTCCTACACAGAACTTCCTTAGACATTGCCAATAATGTTATCTAATAATATTATTCAAATAATATGAATTATTGATCTGATAATGGAAAATATTGTGCAGTGATAATTATTGAATTAACAATAATATAAAAATATTGTGAAATACCGTGTGGTACTGTGCAACAACGCGTATTACTTTACTTTACCCACCGGGTATTCCAATAGTGTTAACGGTAACAACTACTGTAATACCCGAGAATTTCCATATATTATTAAATAAATATATTAATGGAAATGAGAATTTATTTGAATATAAATGATTTTGTGTTATGAGATGAATTAATTCAATTATATATAATTGAATAATTATAATAATTGAGAAATTGGTGGAGTTTGTGATAAACTCGTTGATTGCCTTGTGTGGCACAGTGACGTAATATAAGAATGATTATATTAATTTAAGCGAACAATTAATCTATATTAATTGTTAATCGAAGAATATTAATTAACTGTTATAAAATACTAATGAGGATTGATTAATAATATGTGATTATTATTATTGCAAGAAACATAATAATAATGAGCAACGTGTTTATAAATATAATAAGATTTATATCAAAGTGATAATTAATCATATAAGGGTTAATTAAATTGTTATGGAGGTTAACAATTATATTGATATGTACAAATGTGCAATACTTGAATATATAAAGTATATGGAATACAACTATATTATATAGTGTAGAGAGACACTTAAGTGTGACCATGCATGTATATACATAAACTATGTTATATAATGCAATGCGAATATATTACACATAGAAACTGTATATTACATGAAGTATAATGTGATTATGTTATATTAAAACTATATATTAGGAATACATGATAATGCCTATGTGACAAGGTGAGTGTGTTTACAGTAAAATAATGTATCATGGATATATTATAAATAATTGTTGATTAATACAATTTAATAATATATGATATAATGTAATGTGGTAGTATCCGATTGTATTATATCAGTAAGATAAACGTACATGGATTATATGTGTGTAAATTACACTTATTACATTATGTGAAGTACATTGTGATTTAAATTATAACCTAAGAGTACATATATATATAACATATGTATATGGTGTGTATATACAAGTGTAGTATTTGCAAATGCTGAGGAGTTAAATCAACTGTCTCATTTTAAGTGTCCCATTTGCTCTTCACGTGCTTGACATACAGCTAAGGCCTATTCCTTCTTCTTCTCCCCAAACTCAGCAACTAGCATTTCATAGCTCATGATTGTGGAGGGAGTGGGATTCATGATGAATCCAACCACTAATTACCTACCCTTTGATAACCTTCATGCATTCCTATAATCCGTTAGTTTGATATGGGATACAATTGCTTTGTCTGTATAATGGGAGTTCTATAAATATAGCCTCATCTCCTTCACATTTCTTTTGCTGAGAATTTCTTGCAAGGAAAGTAGAGAGTGAGTATCCATATATATATATCAGTTAAAGAGGGAGTGAGGCAGCAATAAGCTCTAGCAGAAGGTATAATACAATTTCCATATTCTTCACTTTCATTTTCTGTCAAAAGAACTCCATTGTTGTTCTCTGAGTTTTGTTGAAATTCTTGATTATGCCAAATTGGATCATGATTGGTTTGTAGAACCCTTATATTATTGTTATATGAACATACACACATGATAGAACCACTGAATAGTCTTTCATTTCCATTGTTCCTCTTTAATTTCTGTAAATACATGAAATTCGTGAAATTAGTTAGAGTTCATAAAATTGGGAATTGATAATTGCTATTGACTGTTATATAAGCATATATGTATGTGTTAGTAAGTTAAACAAGTCTAATAGCATTTGGGTATGTTGAAATCGATGAAATGGGAGGTTTTTGGTCGGATTTCGCTGCAGTCTGAACTGCAGAAAACTGCCTCGACGCCGCAGCGCCGCAGCCCGCGCCGCAGCGCCACACGCGCCGCAGCCCGCGCCGCAGCGCCGCACGCAGCGCCACTCGCGCCGCAGCGCCAGTAGTGAGCTGCTGAGCCGCGCCGCAGCGCCAGCCTCTGTGTTCAGTTTTTCTGCATTCTGCAACAAAACTGTTATGAACTAATTGTTTGATTTTTGTTTAAACAAGCATGGAAGCATGATTAATACATATATATAAACCTAATGAGGCAATGTGAGCATGTTTTAGTATATTAGCATGCATGGTTAACCAAACGACATATAGTTTGAAAACGAACTTAAAGTTTCATGAACGACGTTAACATATATGAAGCATGTTAATATTCTGACTTTCGAGATATGTTAGTATGACCTAGAAACACATGAAATGCATACTAACTTATGTATATAGGTTCCGTGATATAATATGGACATGTGAACCCAACTAGTGCACCTTTCTAACAAAAATACAAGTTTTGAAGGTTGATATTGACATGTAAAGACCATGTATACATTCTGACTTTTCGAGCATGTTTATAGGGCCTTGAAATACATGAAAAGCATGTTAACTTGTGTATATGGGTTTCATAAGGAAGCATGAACATGATAGACCTTATTAATGAACTATACTAACAAAGTATAAGCTTTGAACGTGAACGTTGGTATGTTATGACGAGAATTAGAATTTGACATTTATGAACACATGTGATAGTACTCTTAGACTCATTCATGTGTCATGCATGTATATATACCATGATTAGTTGCCATGATTAAAGTTTAGCATGAACAAAGCATGTTTTCAAGATAATAACAATGCTAGCTACATATATGCAATACGAGTACTCATGAGCATGACTAATACAAGTTATATGAATATCTTATGTGTTTAAAAGCGACCATGTTAGACCATATGAGTTCATGTCCTTGAATGGCTTTAAGTATTAACTTAAGAACCTATACCATGTACGATTGGATTTGGAAAAGTTATACAAGCATGTAAAGTATATGAATACATGCTACGTGATATTATATGATGTTACTTGAACCCGATTTTGACGGTTAACTTAAGGAGATGCCGTAACTTGCTAAAATGAAATATATTTAGTATTGATTGTGGTCTTATGAGATATTAATAATATGCAAGCATGTTTGCTAATTGCTGAGATCTTATATAATATGAGAATGCGTTTAAACTCTAAAGAAGGAACGTTAAGGATAGAAATTATATTCTATATAACTGTGTAGCTAGGTAAAACTTAGCTTATGTGTTGATCGTATATTCAAAGAGAAAATGTGAAGTTAAATTATATGACTAATGAATATCATATATATACGTAACTGTATTACGATAGGAATTCGAAAGTGTTGATTTCTTTTCGTGGATAAACTACGCTAAAGGCAAGTTCTCTTACTTACACTCTTTTAAAGTGCAAGTATCCTAACCGACGCATTTACTTTATGCAAGGAAATCTATGATTGTGAAAGTTTCCTAACTTATACTCTTTTACTATGCAAGTATCCTATCTTGTGTATTGCGAACTAGTTTCCTATTTAATCGGTTGAATCGAATTAGCATACTTGAACTCTTATTTCATTAAAGCTATTATTCATGTTGAACTTAGTATTGTTCTTGAATATTGTGAAAGTGTCTATGCCATTTGATTCGGCTAGACTTATATTATTGAAAAGCGACCCAAACTAATTGATTGGTGCGGGATCTTGTATTTGACTGAGAAGAACAACCTTCTTTGAAGGGAATATATAATTGTCGGAGAACCGACGTGCACACTTGAGTATGATTGATTGTTATGCATAACAAGGGTACTTTAGGCTGATCACCTGTTGTACCTGTTTTTGTTGAATTTTCAGTTTATTACTGTCAATTCTAGTAGAAGTTCATAGTCCGTAGTGACTACTCAGTATTCAATTATCTGAAATCTTGAATTGACTTATTATTGAATCATATTGATATTATCCTGTCCTTAGCGACGGATATTGGGAACTGTTGATATTCTTGTTATTCTTGAACTATCAAATCTTGTTATACCCTTTCGAGAATTGAGAATCTTATTACTTACCCTTATTGTATATTACTTGCTGGGCAATTTGTGCTCATTCTTGCTTTCCCTAAAACATTTCAGTTAAGGCAGAGCATGGTGAACCTTCGGGCGTTGATAAGGGCAAGGGCAAAGCTACCAACTAGCTTATGTCTGTTATGTTTTAAATATATTAATATTGTATGAAGATGATGTAGTAAGACTGGATTTGATTGTGTTTAAGCTTAAGTTAGATTATGTAATAAGTCGTTAACTGATATTATTATGTAATCTATTAAGTACTGTAGGTTGCGAGACTTGGGGGAATAATTATAATAAATCATTGTAAATTATTCTAGAATAGATTTTCCGCTGTGATCGTATGATATTTAATTATTATTATTGTGATGTATTACCATGAGCACGTGATGAACCGAATTCGAGAGACCAAGTGGCGGTCCTGGAATTTGGGGGCGTCACAGGTTGGTATCAAAGCTGTAGTTATAAACCTTAGGAACGAGTGTCCTTAGACTATAGCTTAGGTGAACTTAGAAGTTAGGAAGGAGATAAAACTCATGTAGAGTTTTCCTTGAGAGACTTAGTCTGTTATGAAATGTAACTTCATTCTATACAATGAACTTATATTTTGTTTAACATTCTAATGGAGATGCTATTTCTTGTCTTGTGTTTGTGAGTGTAGGATGACAGACACAGGGGTACCTAGTAGAGTTGTAGAGGAGGAGCCCAGGGATATACACGTAGTATACGAGGCACCTCTAGAGGCTACACCAGTGCAGGCAGTTGCACCATCCGAGTTTGATGACGAGGATGAGATCGAGATTGAGATAGAGACTGATCCAGAGGAGGAGCCGATGGAGGATGAGCCAGTAGAGGACTCTGATGAGGCTACTATAGAGGAACAGATGTTAGGCGAGTACGAGGAGCGTATTCTAGAGTTAGACTGTAGAGTTCAGGAGCTGGAGGCAGAGGCCCACGAGAGAGAGTCTGAGTTCCAGAAGCTGAGGGATGAGGACCACCAGAGGAAGCTGGCTATGCAAGAGTTAGAAGTGGAGATTGCCTACCGTAGGGAGGCAGGGATCCAAATGGGGACTCTATTTCACAGGTCAGTGGCTAGGAATGCATATTTGGCAGAGAAGCTAGAAGAGGTTGAGCAGAGGGAGCTGAGTGAGAAGACTGAGAAAGAGGCACTCCGTACTCAGCTAGAGTTGGAGGTGATGGATAGGTTACACTTCGAGGAGAAGTGGGAAGCGTCCAATGAGAGAGCTGACGACCTTGAGGACGAGGTCAGGTGCAAGAAGAGAAAGATGAACAAGATGGGGTATGTGTTCCGTTCAGCTTTTGAAAGGGTGATTGATGGTGTGTACCACTACCCGGCAGAACAGGGACAGACTCTACATACCTTGAGCCGAGAGCTGTTTGCGTATATAGCACAGTTGGAGTACAAGAGCGCAGTGGAGCGCGGGATGATGGGATGAGATTTCCTTAGTCAGTCTAGTGGTAGTACTAGTTGTGTCTTTATGTATTGTATATGCTATGTTGTAATCCCGATCTTTTGTGTAAGATGTGGGATGATGATGTAAACCCCGAGTTAGCTTCTGTTAGAGGGGTAGTATGGTAGTAGGTTGGTATATTCCCCGTCTTTTGAGATATTAGGGGATATATATGATAACATTTATAGCAGTATGCTAGGAAAATCATGTAATGAAAATGAAATGGCATATGAATATAAATGGAGTTGATTTTAGAAACGTGTTATAAATTTATTCTTTTAGTATTAAAAGAAATACTTAAGTAATATACTTGAATAATGATAAAATGAAAACTTGTGATGCAGATAATGCCGCCCAGACGTAGATTGACAGCACCCGAAGAATCCGTTAACAATGAGAGAGAACAAGTAGACCCGATCCAGAAACTGGTAGACTTGTTAGGAGAAGCCTTAAGGGGAAGGAACAATGAACCCGTTCGCCCGAACCCTCAAACTGTGCCAGTAACAACCTTTAAAGACTTTAAGAGTGTAGGACCCCCGGAGTTCGAGGGAACTACCGACCCAATCATCGCACAAACGTGGATCAAAGAGATCGAAAAAGCTTTCACTATAGCTAGCGTAGGCGAAGATCAGAAGACGGTGTTTGCCACGTACATGATGAGGGGAGAAGCGAACTACTGGTGGGAGGCTAATCAACAAAGAGCTGGAGAAGGGATAATAGCTTGGGATAAGTTTAAGACACTGTTCTTCGAGAATTACTTTCCAAAGAGTATGAAGAATAGGATGGAGGTGAAATTCCTAGAGTTAAAACAAGGTGAGATGACTGTGGCGCAATACGCGGCTAGGTTTAACGAACTAGCGCGATTTGCGGAGCACCAAGTTGGTGATGAAGAGAGGAAGGCTAGACGCTTTGAACAAGGGTTGAAGCCGTGGCTGTTCAATAAGGTATCAGTTCTTCAAATTGATTCCTTTGCAACATTACTGGAGAAGGCAATCATTGCGGAAGGTGGCAGTGAGGCCTTAAGTCTGTATAACAAAGAAAAGAAAGGAAAGAATACTGGAGGAGAGAATCGTACGGGAGGAAGCAGTAGCGGAGGAAGCAACTTGGGAAAGAGAAAGTGGGAGAACAACAACAACAACAAAAACAACAATAATAATCAATCAGGGAATTTTCGTGGAGGTTTCAAGAAGAGGGCTGAAGGATGCCCGAAGTGTGGGAAGAATCACCAGGGCGAGTGCTGGAAGGGACGTGGCACTTGCTACAACTGCGGACAGGAAGGGCACATCTCGCCCAACTGTTTGAAACCAAAGAAGATACAAGGATGCTTTGCTTATGGCTCGACGGAGTACCGAATTAAGGACTGCCCAAAGAAGGGAAGTGGCGGAGGTAGTAATCAGCAAGGAGGCAACAAGCTGATGATCGGTGGACCGGCACAATCCAACCGCCCAACCGCCAGAACCTTTAATATGACCGTCCAAGACGCAGTGGCTGCGAAGGATGTGGTGTCAGGTATAATCCCAATCAATGATATAAATGCTTATGTATTATTTGATTCGGGTGCCACCTGTTCTTTTGTATCTGAAGAATTTGCTAGTAGACTTAGTACACCTCGAGAACTATTAGAAAATCCTTTGATCATAGAAGTTGCTAATAAGGAAGTGATCCCTGTAGAATACGTTTATCGAAATTGTCGCGCAAATATTAGTAAACATGAACTGAGCGTAGACTTGATTCCTATTAGACTGGGAGAATTTGACGTAATACTGGGAATGGATTGGTTGTATAACCATGCTACGATAATTGACTGTCAGAACAAATGTGTGAACCTTCAGACTCCGAGTAAGTCTAAGGTAGTGTTTTATGGTAGCTCATCGCTTAAGCAATCGTGTTGCGTTACGATGATGCAGGCCAAGAAATTGTTAAGGAAAGGATGTGGAGGATATTTAGCTTACATCGTTGATACTCGGAAGAAGGGAGTAGAAATTAAGGATATATACGTAGTTAATGAATTCCAAGATGTGTTTCCGGACGATCTGCCTGGTCTTCCGCCAGACAGAGAAATCGAATTCGTAATAGACTTAGCACCGGGAACGGCACCGATTTCGAAAGCTCCATATCGTATGGCGCCAGTAGAAATGAAGGAATTAATGATGCAATTGCAAGAATTATTGGATAAGGGTTACATTCGACCGAGTGTTTCTCCTTGGGGAGCACCAGTACTATTCGTTAAGAAGAAGGACGGATCGATGAGGCTTTGTATCGATTATCGAGAATTGAACAGAGTAACGATCAAGAACCGGTATCCGCTACCGAGGATAGACGACTTATTTGATCAACTGAAGGGAGCAAAGTGTTTCTCAAAGATCGACCTACGAACAGGATATCATCAACTGAAAGTGAGGGACGAGGACATACCAAAGACTGCGTTTCGAACCCGTTATGGACACTACGAGTTTTTGGTAATGTCATTCGGATTGACTAATGCTCCGGCAGCATTTATGGACTTGATGAACCGAGTTTTCAAGCCATACTTGGATAAATTTGTAGTGGTTTTTATCGACGACATTTTGATCTACTCAAAGACAGAGGAAGAACACGCCGAACATCTGAAGATTGTTTTGGAGGCACTAAGGAAGGAGAAGATGTATGCAAAATTTTCTAAGTGCGAATTTTGGATGGAGAAGGTTCAATTCTTAGGCCACGTGGTGGATAAGAATGGAATCTCTGTAGACCCTGCGAAGGTTGAAGCAGTAAGTAATTGGGAACAACCGAGAACACCGACGGAGGTGAGAAGCTTTCTAGGGTTAGCTGGGTACTATCGAAGATTCATCCAAGATTTTTCTAAGATAGCAACCCCGCTGACCAATTTGACTAGAAAGACGGTGAAATTTGTATGGACCGACAAATGCGAAGAAAGTTTTCAAGAACTGAAAAGGAGATTGAGCGAAACACCTGTGTTATCATTACCAGATGATGCGGGAAATTTTGTGGTGTATAGTGATGCATCGCACAAGGGGCTTGGCTGTGTGCTCATGCAACATGGCAAGGTTATTGCATATGCGTCACGACAATTGAAGGATTACGAGAAACGATACCCTACTCATGACTTAGAGTTAGCGGCAGTAGTTTTTGCGTTAAAGATATGGAGGCATTATCTATACGGAGAAAAATGTGAGATATACACGGACCACAAAAGTCTGAAATATATCTTCACACAGAAGGAATTAAACATGCGACAGAGAAGGTGGTTAGAATTAATCAAAGACTATGACTGCGATATTCTTTATCACCCGGGAAAGGCAAATGTGGTTGCCGACGCTCTGAGCAGGAAAGGAAGGGAGAAGTTGTTTAATTTGACGACTCAAGAAGAGTTGATAAGAGAGATGGAGAAATTGGAGATAGAAGTAAAAGGACCAGAAAAGTCTGGTGAGAAGTTAATTGTAATGGAAGCTTGTCCGACGTTGTTGAATAGAGTAAAGGAAGCTCAGGAAAAGGATGAAGAGTGTGAGAAAATCCGAAAAAGGATCACAGAAAGTGAGGGAGAAAAATTTCGAATGGATAAAGACGGTATTTTGAGATTTGAAAGGAGAGTGTGGGTACCAGCGGTAACCGAGTTGAGGGAAGAGATTTTGCACGAGGCACACAATACGACATATTCCGTTCATCCGGGAGGCACAAAGATGTACCGAGATCTAAGGCAACATTTTTGGTGGCCTAATTTGAAACGGGAAGTCGCAGAGTGCGTCAGTAAATGCTTGACTTGCCAACGCGTTAAAGCAGAACATCAGCGGCCAAGTGGTTTACTACAACCATTAGAAATACCAGAGTGGAAATGGGAGCATATTACCATGGACTTCGTGGTAGGACTTCCAGTTACACAGAAAGGTTATGATGCTATTTGGGTTATCGTGGATCGACTAACGAAGACCGCACACTTTCTACCAATCAAGATCCGCTACAGTTTGAACCAATTAGCAAGCCTATATGTAAAAGAAATTATTTCACGACATGGAGTGCCGGTGTCAATTGTCTCTGATCGAGATCCGCGCTTCACGTCCAATTTTTGGAAGAGTTTGCAAGAAAGAATGGGAACGCAGTTGAGGTTGAGTACAGCTTACCATCCTCAGACAGACGGACAAAGTGAGCGAACAATACAAACGCTAGAAGACATGCTTAGGACTTGTGTGATGGATTTTAAGGGAAATTGGGACGACCACCTACCCTTAGTAGAATTCGCATATAATAATAGCTACCATGCGAGTATTTGCATGCCACCGTACGAAGCTCTTTACGGGAGAAAGTGCAGAACGCCGTTATGTTGGGACGAAGTCGGAGAACGACGAATACTCGGACCAGAGTTAGTTCAACAAACCGCAGACGTGGTGACAGTGATAAGAGCCAGACTTGTAGCAGCTCAAGATCGCCAGAAGAAATACGCAGATTTGCATCGGCAGGACCGAGACTTCAAAGTCGGCAGTTTCGTATTCTTGAAGGTATCTCCATGGAAGGGAAAAATCCGTTTCGGCAAGAAAGGAAAATTGAGTCCAAGATTCATAGGACCGTTCGAGATACTGAAGCGAGTGGGCGAAGTGGCATACAAAGTTGCGTTGCCACCCGAACTGGAGCACATCCACAACGTGTTTCACATTTCCGTGTTGCGACCGTATAAGGCCGACTACAAGCACGTGATTTCTTACGAGCCCATTCAAGTGGAGAAGAACTTGGCGTATGAAGAAATTCCTGTCCAAATATTAGATAGGAAAGAACAAACTTTGAGAAATAAAGTTATTTCATCTGTAAAAGTACTTTGGCGTAACCACGATGTCGAGGAGGCAACGTGGGAGTTAGAAGATAGGATGATGAGGGACTATCCCCATATATTTGTGTAACCTTGTAGCAATTCCGGGACGGAATTTTTATAAGGGGGGGAGGATGTAATACCCGAGAATTTCCATATATTATTAAATAAATATATTAATGGAAATGAGAATTTATTTGAATATAAATGATTTTGTGTTATGAGATGAATTAATTCAATTATATATAATTGAATAATTATAATAATTGAGAAATTGGTGGAGTTTGTGATAAACTCGTTGATTGCCTTGTGTGGCACAGTGACGTAATATAAGAATGATTATATTAATTTAAGCGAACAATTAATCTATATTAATTGTTAATCGAAGAATATTAATTAACTGTTATAAAATACTAATGAGGATTGATTAATAATATGTGATTATTATTATTGCAAGAAACATAATAATAATGAGCAACGTGTTTATAAATATAATAAGATTTATATCAAAGTGATAATTAATCATATAAGGGTTAATTAAATTGTTATGGAGGTTAACAATTATATTGATATGTACAAATGTGCAATACTTGAATATATAAAGTATATGGAATACAACTATATTATATAGTGTAGAGAGACACTTAAGTGTGACCATGCATGTATATACATAAACTATGTTATATAATGCAATGCGAATATATTACACATAGAAACTGTATATTACATGAAGTATAATGTGATTATGTTATATTAAAACTATATATTAGGAATACATGATAATGCCTATGTGACAAGGTGAGTGTGTTTACAGTAAAATAATGTATCATGGATATATTATAAATAATTGTTGATTAATACAATTTAATAATATATGATATAATGTAATGTGGTAGTATCCGATTGTATTATATCAGTAAGATAAACGTACATGGATTATATGTGTGTAAATTACACTTATTACATTATGTGAAGTACATTGTGATTTAAATTATAACCTAAGAGTACATATATATATAACATATGTATATGGTGTGTATATACAAGTGTAGTATTTGCAAATGCTGAGGAGTTAAATCAACTGTCTCATTTTAAGTGTCCCATTTGCTCTTCACGTGCTTGACATACAGCTAAGGCCTATTCCTTCTTCTTCTCCCCAAACTCAGCAACTAGCATTTCATAGCTCATGATTGTGGAGGGAGTGGGATTCATGATGAATCCAACCACTAATTACCTACCCTTTGATAACCTTCATGCATTCCTATAATCCGTTAGTTTGATATGGGATACAATTGCTTTGTCTGTATAATGGGAGTTCTATAAATATAGCCTCATCTCCTTCACATTTCTTTTGCTGAGAATTTCTTGCAAGGAAAGTAGAGAGTGAGTATCCATATATATATATATCAGTTAAAGAGGGAGTGAGGCAGCAATAAGCTCTAGCAGAAGGTATAATACAATTTCCATATTCTTCACTTTCATTTTCTGTCAAAAGAACTCCATTGTTGTTCTCTGAGTTTTGTTGAAATTCTTGATTATGCCAAATTGGATCATGATTGGTTTGTAGAACCCTTATATTATTGTTATATGAACATACACACATGATAGAACCACTGAATAGTCTTTCATTTCCATTGTTCCTCTTTAATTTCTGTAAATACATGAAATTCGTGAAATTAGTTAGAGTTCATAAAATTGGGAATTGATAATTGCTATTGACTGTTATATAAGCATATATGTATGTGTTAGTAAGTTAAACAAGTCTAATAGCATTTGGGTATGTTGAAATCGATGAAAGGGAGGTTTTTGGTCGGATTTCGCTGCAGTCTGAACAGCAGAAAACTGCCTCGACGCCGCAGCGCCGCAGCCCGCGCCGCAGCGCCACACGCGCCGCAGCCCGCGCCGCAGCGCCACACGCAGCGCCACTCGCGCCGCAGCGCCAGTAGTGAGCTGCTGAGCCGCGCCGCAGCGCCAGCCTCTGTGTTCAGTTTTTCTGCATTCTGCAACAAAACTGTTATGAACTAATTGTTTGATTTTTGTTTAAACAAGCATGGAAGCATGATTAATACATATATATAAACCTAATGAGGCAATGTGAGCATGTTTTAGTATATTAGCATGCATGGTTAACCAAACGACATATAGTTTGAAAACGAACTTAAAGTTTCATGAACGACGTTAACATATATGAAGCATGTTAATATTCTGACTTTCGAGATATGTTAGTATGACCTAGAAACACATGAAATGCATACTAACTTATGTATATAGGTTCCGTGATATAATATGGACATGCGAACCCAACTAGTGCACCTTTCTAACAAAAATACAAGTTTTGAAGGTTGATATTGACATGTAAAGACCATGTATACATTCTGACTTTTCGAGCATGTTTATAGGGCCTTGAAATACATGAAAAGCATGTTAACTTGTGTATATGGGTTTCATAAGGAAGCATGAACATGATAGACCTTATTAATGAACTATACTAACAAAGTATAAGCTTTGAACGTGAACGTTGGTATGTTATGACGAGAATTAGAATTTGACATTTATGAACACATGTGATAGTACTCTTAGACTCATTCATGTGTCATGCATGTATATATACCATGATTAGTTGCCATGATTAAAGTTTAGCATGAACAAAGCATGTTTTCAAGATAATAACAATGCTAGCTACATATATGCAATACGAGTACTCATGAGCATGACTAATACAAGTTATATGAATATCTTATGTGTTTAAAAGCGACCATGTTAGACCATATGAGTTCATGTCCTTGAATGGCTTTAAGTATTAACTTAAGAACCTATACCATGTACGATTGGATTTGGAAAAGTTATACAAGCATGTAAAGTATATGAATACATGCTACGTGATATTATATGATGTTACTTGAACCCGATTTTGACGGTTAACTTAAGGAGATGCCGTAACTTGCTAAAATGAAATATATTTAGTATTGATTGTGGTCTTATGAGATATTAATAATATGCAAGCATGTTTGCTAATTGCTGAGATCTTATATAATATGAGAATGCGTTTAAACTCTAAAGAAGGAACGTTAAGGATAGAAATTATATTCTATATAACTGTGTAGCTAGGTAAAACTTAGCTTATGTGTTGATCGTATATTCAAAGAGAAAATGTGAAGTTAAATTATATGACTAATGAATATCATATATATACGTAACTGTATTACGATAGGAATTCGAAAGTGTTGATTTCTTTTCGTGGATAAACTACGCTAAAGGCAAGTTCTCTTACTTACACTCTTTTAAAGTGCAAGTATCCTAACCGACGCATTTACTTTATGCAAGGAAATCTATGATTGTGAAAGTTTCCTAACTTATACTCTTTTACTATGCAAGTATCCTATCTTGTGTATTGCGAACTAGTTTCCTATTTAATCGGTTGAATCGAATTAGCATACTTGAACTCTTATTTCATTAAAGCTATTATTCATGTTGAACTTAGTATTGTTCTTGAATATTGTGAAAGTGTCTATGCCATTTGATTCGGCTAGACTTATATTATTGAAAAGCGACCCAAACTAATTGATTGGTGCGGGATCTTGTATTTGACTGAGAAGAACAACCTTCTTTGAAGGGAATATATAATTGTCGGAGAACCGACGTGCACACTTGAGTATGATTGATTGTTATGCATAACAAGGGTACTTTAGGCTGATCACCTGTTGTACCTGTTTTTGTTGAATTTTCAGTTTATTACTGTCAATTCTAGTAGAAGTTCATAGTCCGTAGTGACTACTCAGTATTCAATTATCTGAAATCTTGAATTGACTTATTATTGAATCATATTGATATTATCCTGTCCTTAGCGACGGATATTGGGAACTGTTGATATTCTTGTTATTCTTGAACTATCAAATCTTGTTATACCCTTTCGAGAATTGAGAATCTTATTACTTACCCTTATTGTATATTGCTTGCTGGGCAATTTGTGCTCATTCTTGCTTTCCCTAAAACATTTCAGTTAAGGAAGAGCATGGTGAACCTTCGGGCGTTGATAAGGGCAAGGGCAAAGCTACCAACTAGCTTATGTCTGTTATGTTTTAAATATATTAATATTGTATGAAGATGATGTAGTAAGACTGGATTTGATTGTGTTTAAGCTTAAGTTAGATTATGTAATAAGTCGTTAACTGATATTATTATGTAATCTATTAAGTACTGTAGGTTGCGAGACTTGGGGGAATAATTATAATAAATCATTGTAAATTATTCTAGAATAGATTTTCCGCTGTGATCGTATGATATTTAATTATTATTATTGTGATGTATTACCATGAGCACGTGATGAACCGAATTCGAGAGACCAAGTGGCGGTCCTGGAATTTGGGGGCGTCACAACTACGCCGTTATTTATAAAAAAATATATGCTTGTCGTTTTCTTCATCCAACAGTTTTCCGTTATGGGGCCCACAAATGGCTACGCCGTCGTACGAATATTCCCCGACAGCAAGAATATTCCACGACCAAACGAATATTCCCCAACAACAATGAATATTTTATAACCACTTGCTTATTTAAAATATTTGTGCATTTTACCCATAGCTTCCCACATTAATCAAATCAACCCCTTACTATTTCAAAATAATAAATAGAGAAAATTCAATTTTATTCATTAAAAAATTGGGGTCTTACAACCTCCCCTCCTTATGAAATTTTGTCCTTGAAATTGACGTACGTACCTGGTGTTTCGAAAAGGTGAGGATACCTTGCTTTCATTTTCGATTCCAACTCCCAGGTCATTTCCTCAATAGCATGGTTCCTCCACAAAACTTTGACTTGTGGTATAACCTTTGTGCGTAGGACATGCTCCTTCCTATCCAAGATCTTGACAGGTACCTCCTCATACGTTAAATCTTCAGCTATCTCGTCTGGTTCTACCTCAACACTGTGGTTTGGGTCTTTCACATATTTACGAAGCACGGATATATGAAAAACGTTATGAACACGAGACATGCTTGGAGGTAATGCGAGTCTATAGGCCACATTTCCTACTCGGTCAAGAATCTCAAATGGACCAATAAATCGTGGGTTGAGCTTTCCTCTCTTCCCAAACCTCGTAACCCCTTTCCACGGAGCAACACGTAACAATACATGATCCCCAATATTAAATTCCACGTCCTTTCGATGAAGATTCACATAACTCTTTTGTCGATCCTGTGCCATTTGTATACGTTGTCGGATCATTTGGATCTTTTCCGTAGTCATACGTACCAACTCTGGTCCCAACAATGTTGCTTCACCCACCTCATCCCAGCATAGTGGAGAACGACACTTTCTTCCATACAACGCTTCGAATGGAGCCATGCCTATACTTCCCTGATAATTGTTGTTATAGGAGAATTCCACCAATGGTAGGTACTTATTCCAACTCCCTTTGAAGTCTAGAACACAGAGTCTCAATAGATCTTTAAGAGTTTGAATAGTTCTTTCCGATTGCCTGTCCGTTTGAGGATGATATGTCGAACTGAATTGTAAATTCATGCCCATAGCTTTCTGTAAACTAATCCAAAATTGTGAAGTGAATCTTGGGTCACGATTCAAAACTATGGATACTGGCATGCCATGCAATCTCACAATCTTATTCATGTACATACGAGCAAGATGTTCAAGGGAATAAGTCTCCCGTATCGGCAAGAAATGAGCAGACTTGGTTAATCTATCAATAATAACCCAAATCGCATCTATGCCTTGAGAAACCTTGGGAAGACCCGTAACAAAATACATGGTAATGTGTTCCCACTTTCATTTCGGAATCTCCAGTGGTTGCAATGGACCCTTTGGTACTTGATGCTCTGCTTTTACACGTTGACAAATTAAACACCTCGAAAGAAACTCTGCGATCTCTCTCTTCATATTGTTCCACCAAAATGTATGTCGAAGATCACGATACATTTTGGTACTCCCAGGATAGATTGCAAACGGTGTGTTGTGTGCCTCCATCATGATTCTATGCTTAAAATTAGAATCGTTAGGAACACAAAGTCTGTAGTTGACTCAAAGTATTCCTTCTTCATCGTTTCTTGCTTCTGGAACCGCACCTTCTTGTACCTTCTTCTTCATCTTCATCAGCTCCGAGTCTATAGCTTGAGCAGCTTTAACTTTATCAATCAAAGCTGGTTCTACGCGTATACTTGACATCATCGTATGGGTCCCCGGAGTCTTGAACTCTATCTCCATCTTTTGTAAGTCACACAGAATAGGCCTTTGTGTTGACAGCATCGCACTCGTTCCCGCATATGATCTTCTACTCAACGCGTCAGCTACCACGTTCACTTTACCAGGATGGTATTGGATGGTATGATCGTAATCTTTCAACAGCTCAAGCCAAAGTCGTTGCCGCATGTTGAGTTCCTTTTGAGTGAAGAAATATTTAAGACTCTTATGATCCGTATAGATCTCCACTTTCTCCCCGTACAGGTAGTGTCTCCAAATCTTCAACGCTAAAACGACTGCTGCCAACTCTAGATCATGAGTAGGATAACTCCTCTCATATTCCTTGAGTTGTCGCAAGGCATATGCTATGACTTTCCCATATTTCATGAGAACACATCCTAACCCTTTGCCCGAAGCATCGCTATAGATGACAAATCCATCCGAATCAAATGGAACCGTCAGAACAGGTGTCGAAATGAGCCTCCTCTTGAGCTCTTCGAAGCTCTTCTCACATTCCTCGCTCCACACGAAATTTGTATCTTTTCGAGTCAGCTGAGTTAACGGAGTAGCGATTCGAGAAAATTCTTCCACGAATCTCCGATAATAACCAGCTAAACCTAGAAAGCTACGTACTTCGATCATCGACTTTGGTTGTCCCAACTTTGTATTGCTTTAATCTTCGCCGGGTTAGTAGATACTCCATGTTTTGATACGATGCCCAAGGAATGCTACTTTCTCAAGTCAAAACTCACATTTCTTTAGCTTGGCATATAGCTTGTTATCACGAAGCCTTTTAATTACCAGCTTCAAGTGGTGCTCATGATCTGTACGACTTTTGGAATAGATGAGGATGTCATCAATAAAGACAACCACGAACTGCTCCAAATATTCCTTGAATACACGGTTCATCATATCCATGAAAGAAGCATAAGAATTAGTCAATCCAAAAGACATGACTAGGAATTCATAATGCCCGTATCGAGTTCTGAAGGTAGTCTTTGGAATATCCTCAGTTTTAATCTTAAGCTGATGATATCCAGAACGAAGATCGATCTTTGAAAAGAATTGTGCTCCTTGTAACTGGTCGAACAGGTCATCAATACAAGGTAGCGGATACCTATTCTTGATGGTGACATGGTTTAACTCCCGATAATCAATACAAAGTCGCATACTCCCGTCTTTCTTCTTTACGAATAAAACAGGAGCACCCCAAGGAGACGTACTAGGACGAATAAAACTGATGTCTAACAACTCTTGTAGTTGAACCTTTAACTCCTGAAATTCAATAGAAGCCATTCGATATGGGGTTTTAGAAATGGGTTTTGCACCAGGCTCAAGGTCAATAAAGAATTCAACTTCACGTTCTGGCAGTAGACAGGGAAGTTCTTTGGAAAATACATCAGGAAACTCATTAACAACAGAAATATCATTCAAATCTGATGTATTTTGATTTAAATCAGGGACATGAACTAAGAAAGCTTGACATCCACTTTTCAATAAACGAATAGCTTTATGACTTGAAATGACATGGACTGATTTTAGTGGTTTGGTGGTTTGAATTCGCACAACAGGTTGGTTAGGAATATGAAAACTAACAACCTTACGAAAACAATCAATTTTGGCATGATAAGTGGTTAACCAATCAATTCCTAAAATCACATCAAATGCAAGTATTTTCAAAGATATAAGATCAACAGGTAGGGTGGGGGTACCAATCTGAATAAAGCAAGATTTGTAAACTGTAGATGTAACGAAAGTTTCTCCCAACGGAGTCTCAACAGATTAGTCAAAGTCTAATTTCTCAGGTGTCAAGTTCAAACGTTAAGCACAAGTAGGTGATATAAAAGAATGGGTAGCATCGGTATCTAACAAAGTGTAAACTTCGCAAGAGTTTATAATTAGCTTTACCCATGATCACCTCGTTTGGGTTCCTCGCGTTTTGGGCAGTCACGACAAATGCTCTTCCAGGAACCACCGACTTTGACTTGTCCGAAACCGCCTTTGGAATTACCACCCCCACTAGACTTGGTTTCGCTGCAGGACAATCTTTAGCTATATGTCCTTCCTTTCCACAGTTATAGAATGCCTTGAATTGTTGTGGGCAGTTTGGGCAAATGTGTCCCTCTTTCCCGCATTTATAGCATACGACCGGTGGTCGTTATCCTCCCCTAGAAACAGTTGATACTGGTGCTGCTGTCGACGTCTTTACGTTCTCATTGTTGTACCTTCTCTTCTTGAAATCTCCCCCCCGACTCACTTCTTCTATTATTATGGCCACGATTACCACCAGAGTGGTTACCGCTTCTGTCATGATACTTTCCTCCCCGCTGGTTGTCATTGCTCTGATGACTGCTACCACTGGTACGACCCTGGTTATGGTCCCTTGGTTGAATATACTCATTATCTCGTTCTAATAACTAAGCTCTGTTTACTACATCTGAATAGATAGAAAATTTGTGAGAAATGAGGTATTGACGAATTTTGGGTTTCAAACCTCTCAGAAACATCCGCGTCATATGTTCCTCATTCTCTACCAAATAAGGTACAAACCTGGACTACTCCGCGAACTTAGCCTCGTACTGGGACACGGTCATATTGTTCTGTTCCAGTCTGATAAACTCTACCTCCTTCATATAACGAATACTTTCAGGAAAGTACTTGTCATTGAATAGTTTATAGAACGCTTCCCAAGACATCTTGAGTACGGCAGGCTGGGTACGCTTCACAAACTCCCACCAGTAATCTGCCTCTCCACAGAACATAAAGGTGGCGAATGGAACCTTTTGTTCCTCCGTGCATCCCAAGACATCAAATATCTTGGTAATTTTCTTAACCCACGTCTCTGCCTTGATTAGATCTAGCTTTCCCTAAAACTCTAGTGGTCCCAACTCTTTGAACTGCTTGGCAGTGACAATTCGCGTGTTGTTATTATTTCTACCTGTATTTTGCACACGAGTCTCCCTCGTCTGGTTTTGCACGAACTACAAAAAGCTTCTAAACATCTCATCGTTTATCGTCTGATCAATGTTGTTTTCAGGAGGAACATTGCCTTCCTGTTGCACGTTCACCTGGTTAGTGATTAAAGGTGTCTCCACGGTTTCATTCACTCATTGTTAACATTCTCAGCTGTCATTCTCAAATACTACCATAAAACAAGGGTCAATTAAACAAATTAATATATCACTTGCTAACCCTATACTCCGACTGTCTAATTAAATATCAAATAAGCTTAGGTAAGACACACTAGCAAAGGATTTATTCGTCTCTCCCCTCCTAGTTCTATTCCCCGATCTCTGCCAGAGATCATATCACTAAGCTCTGATACCAACTGTGACGACCCCAGAATAGGTCCAATCCAACCAACCCATTCTGAGTCGCCAAACACATGGTACATAATTCAAATACGAACTTTTATATCACACGGTCATGCAAAATACGAGCACACAGCTGTGAGTGTCAATACAAATATGTAGAAAATATAAACATTCAATCTAAGTTCTCATTACAATTATTATCACACTATTTTATAAAAATAGTGAGGACTACTACTGCTCTAACTCGGACCATCACTCTGTCCCCTGACTAGTCCCTGCGACATTCTCATTTCTTGAAGAGGACAATAGATGAAAAGGGTGAACTCAACTAGCCCAGTAAGAATATTATGACTAAGATAATGAAAAAAAATTATCGTTAGTCTTCAACAAATCAGATAAAATATTATGGACAAAAAGTTTTAGATCAACAACCGCAACGGAAATAACAATGCATCAGAAGAATTAAGTAGAAAATAATGTCTACTATCTTCTATGATTTGAAAGTCCATAATTAATATTTTATCCCTGTAACATCAATCAATATATATCTTGAATCAAATATTAATCTTTGCACTACAGGCCAAAGATATTCATTTATATCACCAGTTGGTCATGTTCATCTCAACACCTATCCATCTTTGCACTACGGGTCAAAGATATTCTTTTGTATCACCATTTAAGACTGAAGATGATGAAAAATATTTTAAAGAACGAATCCAGTGAGATAAAGTACAAAAATTAGGGATTCGTAATTTAGTTTATCCAAGTTCAAGAATACTCCATAATAATCAATTGTGGAGCAAAATTCAAGAATAAATATAAAAACTTGGATCCAATCAAAGATAGGAACCATAATAGACAACTTGGACAAAGAAAATAAAATTTAATTTTTCTGTGAGTAGTATCGTATTCGTGAATAGTGTCGTATACGTGAATAGTAACCCCAATATAAAAAGGTAAAAATTTCACAATAAAATTTATACCAATATTTTAGTGTCATGATATTGAAAGAAATAACATCATTTTAAAAAAAAATAGCATCCATTACCTCAAAGGAACAGTACTTCTGACTGAAATGTCGGATATAATATTAATTAAAATTTGCACTCAATAGTAACACTCAAAGTATCTAAATACTCACAAAAATACGCTCGATATTATAGAAAGAGAAAACTTCTGATTCTGGTTTGATTTTCAAATTCTAACTAAGCACCCTATTTATAGAAAAATGCTTAGAACGCCAAAGCAGAAAATTTAATAAAATAATATTTTATTTAAAAAACTTTCACGCCCACCTCTTGACCAAAATCATCAGCTCACCACCAGTGGCGCTCACCCATTAAAAAAATATTTTTATTAATAAAAATATTTATAACCCCAAAAATCAATTCAGACCCAATATTCCGGAACTTCCATAATTCATAAAAATAGCCCTTTTATCAGAAAAATATGAATTCTATATCCTTTCCATAAGAAATTTAATTGTCTACAACTTTGTAGAAGTAAGTTTTTCCAAATTTCAAACGAAAAATGGCCAAAATTCACAAACGGATGATTTTTCACACTAAAATACTGATAAAAACACCTCAACACTAATTCCTTCTTTTATATCCATAAAAATAAATATTTTCTTATCATATAAATCAATAATTAATTATTCACAAATAATATTATAGAACTAAAATATTGACAACCAGGTCGTTACAGGAAAGACGGTCCCTCCGATTAGGATTTCTCCTTATTGGCGCGCAATTAAATAACTCCTCCTAGACAGAACTTTCTTAGACATTGCCAATAATATTATCTAATAATATTATTCAAATAATATGAATTATTGATCTGATAATAGAAAATACTGTGCAGTGACAATTATTGAATTAATAATAATATAAAAATACTATGCAATACCGTGTGGTACTGTGCAACAACGCGTATTACTTTACTTTATCCATCAAGTTTTCCAGCTATATTAACTGTAATACCCGAGAATTTTCTAATATTAATAAATGAATATTTTAATGGGAATAAATATTTATTTGAATATAAACGATTTTGTGTTATGAGATAAGTTAGCTCGGTTATATTAAATTGAATAATTATAATAATTGAGGAAATATGGAGTTTATAATAAACTCGTAAAAGTCTTGTGTGGCACAGTGATGAGGAATATTAATGATGATATTAATTAACAAAGGAATTATTAAGTAAACAATTAACCTATATTAATTGTTAATTGTTATTGTAGAATATTAATTAATTGATGATGATTAATTAATAATAAGTGATGATTATTATTTCAAGAGGTATATTAATAATGAACAACGTATTTATAAATATAATAAGATTTACATTTAATGAGATATTTAATCGTGTAAGTGTTAATCAATTATTGTGGAAATTAATAATTGCATTGATGAGTAATGAATTAATTAATATTATAATTAATTAATTGATAAGGTAAGTAAATTATTTACTTCTATGTGCAAGCATGCGAATTAAATGTATAGCGTATAGTAGTTAACTATATAATCTATAAAGTGTAAAGTGTGGTGTGACTATATTATATAGAAACCATATATTAAGATTTACTAAGCTACATATAAATGCATATGTGACAATATGTATGTGGGTGGACATTTAAAATAATATATCATGGTTATATTGTAAACAATGGTTGACTAATGGGATTTAATAATATCTGAAAAGATTACACCAGTGTGATAAAATGTACCTGGATTATATGTATGTTACATTGCCATATCACATCTACTACCTTGAAATATTAATTATATGACTTACATTGTAACCTTAATTGTAATCTAATTATATGGTATGTATATATATATATATATGATACATATGTGTATAAGCTAAGTGTTGGGTACACTATTAGAATGCTGAGTTTGCTTGCTTGTCCCTTAATAATAGTCTTATTTTCCTTTTCACGTGCATAGCATCATGAAGCTAAAGCCTATTTCTCAAACTCACAAACTCAGCTTGCTAGCTATCATCATGAAGGAGTATGGCTGATTGCTACAGCCTCACTATTCTACTCCTTAACCTCCATGTAATTCAAAAATCTCGTTGGTTCAATATGGAGAACAATAGCAATGTCTGGGCATTCATTTCTCTATATATATACAAGCTCTTACCCTTTAAATTCAATTGTTGAGAGTTTGTTCAAGTATTGAATTGAGAGTATACCGTAAGTTGATAGCAAGAGAATTTTCAAAGAGTTGGAATTCAACTTGAGCAAGCTTAAATTGCATATCAGAGGTATAATCTACACTTCATGTTCCTCATTCGTATTTCTCTGTCAAAGCTCCATTTCTCGTTCTGTCAAAATCAAATTCTTGATCAAGAGGAATTAAAGTATAATTGAAAGCTTGTGTAGTGTATTATGGAATTATATACATGTTGGAATTTCAATATAGCTTCCTTAATTCTTCATTTTCATTTTATGTTTCTATTTCTAAAATATTCTATAAAAGTTTCAATTCTTGAATTGCGTTGAAGTTCACAAAATTGGTGGTTTAATAATGTTAATTAGTTGCTATATAGACTTGCAAGGGTTATAAATATGTAATGTAGTTGTCTGTGAAGGATTTCGTGGAATAATTTTGTGATTTGGGTTTGAAGTTGCCGATTTTTGGAACAGTCTGCCACTGGCAGCCAGCCGGCGCAGCTGCGCCAGTATTGTACTGGGCAGCTGCGCTAGCAGCCTGCTGCAATTTATGCAATCTACTTCAAAATTGCTATGTGTTGGTTTAATGTTATAACCTAAATGAGCATGCAAGCATGATGAATACATACATATGAATATACTAAGGCAATGTAAACATGTTTTAAACCAAGATAGTATACATGTTGACAAAAAGACTTATGTTCTTCAAAGTAACTTAGAAGTTTTAAAAAGTGATTTTGATACATAAGTACCATGACTATGTTCTGACCTTTGAGACATATTAGTACGACTTGGAAGGGCATAAAAAGCATATCGACTTGTGTGTATATGTTTCATAATGTGATATGGACATACGAACCTCCATTATTGAACATTTCTAACGAAAGCATAGATTTTGAGAACAGACTTTGATAAATTATATTCATATTGATGTTCTGACCGTACAAGCATATTAATATGGTTTGGGAATGCATAAAAGACACGTTGACTTGTGTATATGGATTTTATATTGTACCATGATCATGTGAACCTCAATAGTGAACTATATGAGTGTTGAACATGCACCTCGACATGTTACGTTGAACGTTGAATTCTAAAATTTATGGACATGTTTGGTAGTGCTCTTAACCTCATTAATATGTCATACACATACACATGCCATGATTAGGTGCCAAGAAAACTAGTTGAGTATGAATGAAGTATGATTTAAGCTAAGTAACAATATTAGCCATGTGTATCTGAAGTAGAAACTTGCAAGCATGCCTGGAATGAGTTATGTGATCACCTAATATGTTTAAATAACAAACATGATAGCTAATGTGATATCATATGTTAATGTTTGAATCTGATTTTGATGGTTAACTTATAGTATTTCTATAACTTGCTAATTAGAATATGTTTGCTATTTGTGGTAGTCTCACATGATAGTAATGATGTATGAAGATGATTAACTTGAGAAAAGAGGAACGTTAAGGATAGAAATTATATACTATATAACTGTGTAGCTAGGTTAAAACTTATCTTATGTGTTGATCGTATATCCAAAGATAAGATGTGACATTAAATTATATGACTAATGAATATCATATATATACGTAACTATATTACGATAGGAATTCGAAAGTGTTGATTTGCTTTTCATGGATAAACTACGCTAAAGACAAGTTTCCTTACTTACACTCATTTATAGTGCGAGTATCCTATCTTTGTGTTTGTTTTATTTCGAGGAACGTTATAAGAAAGTTTCCTTACTTACACTCATTTATAGTGCGAGTATCCTATCTTTGTGTTTGTTTTATTTCGAGAAATGTTGTAAGCAAGTTCCTAACTCTACTCTTTATTGGACATGCATTTAGCTTGTGCTATTATTGTCGTACAAGTAAACTATTGAGATTAGAATTCAAATATTATGAATCATATATGAGATAAAACTCGATTTATATTCTACGAACTTTAAACCTTGAGATTGAACTTATAATTGTTGTGTTCTATGCCATTTGATTCGGCTAGACTTATATTGTTGAAAAGTGACCCAAACCAATTGATTGGTGCGGGATCTTGTCATTGACTGAGAAGAACAACCTTCTTTGAAGGGAATATATAATTGTCGGAGAATCGGCATACGCACTTGAGTACGATTGATTGTTATACATAATGTAGGGTACTTTAGGCTGATCACCTGTTGTACTTGTTTTTGATTTGGGTTATCAGTTTAATACTGTTAATTCTAGTGGAAGTTCATAGTCTTTAGTGACTGCTCAGTATTCAGTTATCTTAAAATCTTGAATTAATTTATTATTGAATCACATTGATATTATTCTGTCCTTAGCGATTGTTGTTGAGAATTGTTGATATTCTTGTTATCCTTGAACTATCAAACCTTTCTATACCCTTTCGAGAATTGAGAATTTTATTACTCACCCTTATTGTATATTACTTGCTGCGTAATTTGAGCTCATTCTTGCTTTCCCTAAAATATTTTAGTTAAGGCAGAGCACTGTGGACCTTCGGGCACAGATAATGGCAAGGGAAAGGCTATTGAGTAGCTTTAATTATGTAGGACTTATGATTGTAATAAAGAACTTATGATATTATGTACTAGTTAAGGTTATTTATGCTTAAGATATGTCTACTCTATGTAATCATTGTTTAAGTTACGAGACCTTGGAACGTGAATAAATTATATTATTTAAATGTAATCTATTCGGTAATAGTTGTGTATTATATTTTCGCTGTGCTTAGCGACAAATAGTCGTATTATTATTGTTATATATTATTGTGAGAACGTGACGAACCGAATTTGAGTGACCAATTGGCGGTCCCGAATTTGGGGTGGTCACATTAACGGTAACAACTACGCCGTTATTTATAAAAAACTTATTCTTGTCGTTTTCTTCATTCGACAGTTTTCTGTTATGACGCCCACAAATGGCTGCGCCATCGTACGAATATTCCCCGACAGCAAGAATATTCCACGACCAAATATTTTCCGACAACAATGAATACTTTATAACCACTTGCTTATTTAAAATATTTGCTCATTTTACCCATAGTTTTCCACATTAATCAAATCAACCCCTTACTATTTCAAAATAATAAATAGAGGAAATTCAATTTTATTCATAAAAAAGTTGGGGTCTTACATCCAGGCTTGACAGAATTGAATGTTAGTATACATATAGTCAGTTATATATATAATAAAGTTGAAAAGGCCACGAATTAGCAATCCTTGACAATAGAAATAGTAGAAATATATATATATATATATATATATATATATATAATATAGTTATATATATAAGAAAGCGGTTAAAAGCCACGGATTAGCAATTCAGGTTGTGCAATCAAAGAAAAACTTATAAATATACTTATATATACTAAAAAGTAAGCTAGAAAGGCCACGAATTTGAAATCCGGGTGAAACCAGAAGCTATAATTTCATATGTACGTTCACATATGTATGATAAAGTAATAACCAACTTCTGATCGTAAACAGACTTACAATGGGCAGCTCTACGGGCTTTTTGCCACTCGGAGACTTCAAATCTCCGTTTCCACTGGTTAAAACTTGATATGTTGTAGAATATACGTATACAAACATATTGGAAGAATAAAATCGAGGTTTTGAGTACTAGAAGTAGGGCTAGAGGTCGAAATGGGCGGAGTTTCTCTACTTTTTTCTATTTTTTTCTTCTTTTTTTGCAAGGGTGGGGGGGGTCTTATTTATAGACCAGATGGTAACGGGTCTACTCGAGGTAGCCGCGAGTCTACTTGTGGCTGCCCGAGTGGGGCCCCCTCCTGTGGGTCCCGTTGTCTCAAAATACGTGCACTACGACTAACGCTAGGTATGCTTCAAACCTTCATAACTTTCAATCCTGGAGTCCATTTGAGGCATGCTATACCTTTTCGGAAAGCCCTTTCCGAGAGCTACACAATGACATGGGATTTGACCTTTTCCAAATCTTGGAAGATGGGTCCATGACCAGATCTCCAAATTTTTGCAGTCCGTCCATTGAGCTGTCTTGTGCTATTATCACTCGGGATTGATATTATGGTTCTTTCTTGACCCTCATTGCATCAATTTGGCTTGATTTTGACCTAATTTGATGTCAAGTCGATAAAATGATTATTTTTCCCTTCTAGGGCTTTTCTCCAGGATTGACATAGTTTTCGACTGTTTTCTCGGGATTGTCTTCGAGGTTTGATCCCATTCGACTCTGTTCTTTCTCAGGGTTATCTCTAAGGTTGAATTGGTCTCCTAGGGTTATCTCTGGGGTTGATTTGATGCTTCGAGGCTATTTTCAAAGGTTGATCTGGTCTCTTGGGGTTATCATCGAGGTTTGGCTTGACATCCCAGTGTTATCATCGGGGTTGAGTTTGATCTCCTGGTGTTTTCATAGGGGATGTTTTATCTAATGGTGTTGTCGTCGAGGCTTGACTTGACATCCCGGTGTTGTCGCCTGGGGTTGAGTTTGATCCCTCGGTGTTGTCGCTGGTGCTTGACTTGACATCCCAATGTTGTCGTCGGGGTTGAGTTTGATCTCCCGGTGTTGTCACCGACATTCTTGTACCTCCCGGGGTTGTTACCGGGGCTTGACTTGACATCCCGGTGATGCCCCCAGATCTGGGCCCCTTCGATTACCTCGGATCCGGTGCAGTCACGGCACAACCATCGTCAAATTATTACATCTTTTATTCATAACTTAAAGAATATAACTTTGCTTATTACAATTTAGAATATAAATTCCTTCCATATCCAAGATCCGTATAATAACCCCAAACTTTTATAAGTTCCAATCTTGGTCATTTACCATTACTGACTTTACATCATATTCGATATTATAAAAATGCGGAATAACTTAAACTTTTCCATATCCTTTGAATAAAATCTTTTTTTTTTGATTTCATAACTTGAATCAATTACATATCCTTGAATCAAATTATATTACGATTCATTCTATTCGAATTACTGTATAAACGTTTACATCTCAGTTCGATATCTTATGTATCAACTAGTACATCTTTACAACACGACAAGTATTAAACATCATAATTACTATCATGTACAACTCCTAGAACCTAAACATGATTCAAGAAAATAATCTAAATAGTAATCTTCGTTGCGATACTATTTAACTTTATCAATCAAGAAGCAGGTAATCTTTACCGTGAGTCCTTAACCTGCAAAAATGGTTATTTACAAGAGTGAGCCCAACAGCTCAGCAATTCTAACAATTTTCATACATCACATAGCATATAATATCATGCTCAGTTCATGCATTCATAATTATTTAAATATACTACGCATGTTACTTCTCACATAACAGGCATAGAGATTAACTTCATAAATATATCACCAAAGATCAGCTTTCAAATATCATACATATTCCATATGAATTTCATATCAACATTCTCATAGCATAATATAATTCAACTAACAGTTATCGAATTCATATAACAAATAGGAACTGAAAGACTTGACTGGTGTATAGTTTATCAACTACAACTTAACTGCTTATAGCTATCTACACTTCGTGTAATCCTACACAGTTATATAATCATAGATTTCACACTCGTCAGTTATACACATCCATACATTCCATACGCTCCTAGTATAAGAACAATTGTATATTATTTTCTAACTAGGTTTGTTAAACCTTTATTTCACTTCCTCGTCGTATTCTTAGAGTAACTATGTACTTA
Source organism: Panax stipuleanatus (assembly GCA_020205555.1). Lineage (NCBI taxonomy): Eukaryota > Viridiplantae > Streptophyta > Magnoliopsida > Apiales > Araliaceae > Panax > Panax stipuleanatus. The sequence continues at coordinate 37,800,807 of CM035118.1, forward strand.
TAGGTATACTTTAACCATACATACTCGACATCAACATTCATATACTTTTATCATATACTTAACTATCTATCTGTTCGACATATATTTAAAACTCATAGATATATGATTTATATTATTCTTACGTTTCTCAAACCTTAACGGAATTATACCTTTGGGTTTTATATCACCCTTACATCAATAAACACTCAAGGCATCATTTAGACACTGTTTTATAACTCAGGAATAATAATGCAAACATACTACCATGATCAGATTACAATTAAAATAGTCTGGCACAATTGCCCTGTTGCGCAGCTGCGCTGAGTGAAGCCTTGGGATGGGCTCAGCTGCGCCGTTCCCTGGTCAGTCCAGAATTGTGTTTTGTTTTCTGGTTCTATTTTGGTCTTCTAGTATATATAGGTACTGACACATGACATGCTAAACATCCTTCAGTACACATGCTCACATACATGTAATCTATTTACATATAGCTAGTGTAGTTCATCTTTAAAACTTGCTCATATAGTGCATATCACATCTACTAGTGGGGTGCGCATACCAATCATGACTAGAGGCATATAAGCCCTATCATGCTTGTACAAAAATCAGCATGCAAGTAACTCAATGTTCAATCATTTTACTTTCAAACTTTCTAAGTTTTATTTCCAAATCCTTGTCATGCTTAAGCTAATCATACAAGGATACTATGTTCATCATGTATACATGTGAGGTGTCATAGTAATCTGTTAATATGCATGCTCACAATTATCTTCATAATATACGCATAACGAGCATTATTTTTGCTTTAAAATATGTCTAATTCATGTTTAACTAACTTTCATAGTTTCTCACAAGATGTGTGCACATACATGACATCTAAGTGATGTTAAAAACACTAGCATGTATGCTCAAAAATATCAGAATCAAGTCACACTATAATCATGCAACTTAGTTTGCAAAAAGTCCAAGTTTTGCTTTTGAAATCATTTTCAATTTAAACCATGTGTTCTAGTGTATACTCAATACCTTAAACTCACATTTCATGCATATCTAGACCATATAAACATGCTCAAAAAGTCAGAATATAAACATGGTATGTGTATGTGACGCCCTCTAATTCGGGTCCCCAGAACCTCGGACCTGGTACTTCATTTCTATAACTATTGCGAAAGATATAAACATAAATTATTTATACAATAACCTTTACACATAATTCCTAAGGTCTAAAACCTTAACTTAATACACATATTCATATTCTACACGACATACAATGTCATATTCCTCTAATACAAATACCATTTTAACCGTACAATAATTCAATCCCAGAACTTGCCTTTGCCTTTGCCTAAATCTGAAGTTTCGTCTTAATCTAAAATGTTTATAATGATATAACAAGGGTGAGCAACATATTTGCCCAACAAGTTTAAGTTCAAATGAAGATATATCATGATTGAAAAGAATAATAAGCTAACAAACTTTCAACAATATAAGAATTGTGAAAGAACATAAATCAATAATGCTGAATAGCCAACAATGAACATGAACAAATTTAACTGAACCAAATGGTAATGGAGGTGATCAGCCTTTTATACCTGGTGAACATATACAACATGCACTAAGTGCGAATCAATAATCAGTATAGATGTGAATAATTAACAATAATTATTCACGAACAAGCTTTGAAATATAACTCAAAGTTGAGTTAGAGAAAACTTGCATGTGCCGTCGATTACTGCTACGCAATATAATTTAATCGCTTTATTATAAAGACCTATCAATTATAAGATTGATCTTTTAATTAGTATAACATACTTTATCTCATCATTCTATTACTTTAAAAGTAAACCATCTAACTGAAAGTAGTATGCATACAAGCCAATCATGTATGATGATAAAGCATATACTTTGGAGACAATTTTATTTATTTATTAATAAAAATATTTATTTATTAAAGGCATTTAGTTATCTACGTGGTTTTGTTTTTATAACATGTAAATAACCCATAGTTTTAAGCAATGCTTTTAGAATCATGATGAGATCATGCTAATGAGATCTAAATTCTTAGAAAGCTTAAAAACTAAAATAGTTCCCAATCGTGGGATTACTAAAAAGGGGGATTAGTAAATCTGGATAGATTGGTACATATGTTGCTTGCTCATTGGAAGGGGATGATTGATCTCATGATCATTTGTGTGGAGACACTAAAGCAAGTATGTAGGTGCTTATTGGGAAATAAGTTCACTGAACGTGACTCGCTATGGAATACCTAATGGAGTTTTACTCGCATGTCAATAGAAATTCCTAATGTGATAGTAGTACAAGTGATCCTTGGGCTTGAGATCATCATAGTATCTTGTATGTAATAAATTATACTTTAACTTATTCCTTAAGGCCCTTTAGGGTATATATAGGGTATGCTTGGGTATAATGAGTTACATATGGAGATAATGTATGATCAATAAAGAATCCACCACCTCTAGTAAAAGGGGAGTTATGTTCTGTGTGATTCGTTAAATGACAACCCAGGAATCCTTGGCCAATGTGGAATGAAATTAGAAAGTAGTTTCTAATTTGCATTATTTGGAGTTGTGCATTTTCTAATCGCAATACATATAATTAAACAAAATAAGACTTGACAGTAAATCTATGTCTTATATTTAATTGGGACATTGTATGGTGGAAGGATTGAATTGTACGGTAACTATTTACTCACAGGTTCTTTTATGATTAATGTTGAAATCTATAATATCTTGAAAGTCGTTGATCGCTAGGGAGGCTTATCCCTATTGTAGAATAAATATTATTTATTTAAATAGATTATTAGTTTAATTTATTTATTTAAATAAGATTAGAATTGTTCTAATTGATTTATTCACAACCGGTTTAATATGGAGAACCTAAAGGGTCACACCGGAAAAGGAAGAATAATTATTTAAGAAGTAATGGCATAATCGTAATAATACATTAAGTATAATTAATTTAATCTATGGTGATACAATAAATTAAATAGCTTAATGTTTAATATTTAATATTTTGGAAATATTAAATATAAATTAATAAGAGATGTCTTATTAATATTATTATAATTATTATTATTTTAATTTCTAAAGTAATTAATTTAATATTAGTACTCTCATTTATTCTTAATAAGATTAGGAGACAAATTAATTAAATTTAATTAATTATTCCCAATGTGGTGGGAAGCCTAAATTAATTAAAGGAGTTTAATTAATTAAATAAAATCCCATGTCTAATAGGATTAGAAGGGTTGACCAATATCTATATAAGAGAAGTCTTATAATAGATATCAGTTGATGCAATTATAATTGTTGGAGAGTACTCATTTTCTATAGAGGATAGAAAACTAATGTTTAGCCAAACACCCTCCTTCTTGATAATTCCTCTTCCTTGGTGGATCACCTCTAGAGGCCAAACACTTGGGTGGCTAACGTTGATCAAAGGAAGGAATCTAACCCGAAAATTCAAGGTGATCACAAAGAACAAGGAGTTGAACTCGTACCTGTGGAAGCTTCGTTCTACAAAGGTATGATTCCATAACTTCTTATTTATCGTTTTTAAATTAATAATTTGCATAAAAAATGATCCGGGTAATGGTTTTGTAGAAATTTTTTAAACTCTGATATACCATGCTTCCGCTAATTTTTGCAATTTAATTGCGTCATGATTTCGTACAAACCCAACAGTGGCATCAGAGCCAAACCTTTATGCAATTTTTAATTTATTTTTGATTTCAGATACATATGGGTATGTATTTTGAATAATTTATTGGGCATAATTTTATTGTATAAATTATTATTTTTTAAAAAAATGGCATTTTTTTTTGGACGAATCACAATTTTTTTTTATGGGTGCTAATCTTGAATTCTGCAAAGAAAATGTGTTGTCTCTTTCTTACTCCAAAAAAAAAGGTGATCCATCAGGAAAGGACTCTTTTAATAAAAGAAGGTGACTTCTTTTCAAAAAATAAACGTGAATTTATATTATATATATATATATATATATATATATATATATAACCTGATTCGTTATATATATATATATATATATATATATATAATATACGGTAATATCATATATATATATATGATATATATTTATATATTATATTCTAAATAATTTTATAATTAAAATAAAGAGTTTATTTTAATCTTGAAATTGGATTTCATTCAATTTAAAATTATCCATTAAATGATACACATATATATATATGGAATATTTTAATTCATGAGATGGATATTTATTTATTGATATATATGGTGATATGTATGATAATAAATAGGGATTGATTATGGACTATTTGACCAATATGATTGGATTTTATTTTAGTTGAATGCTTGAATGAATAAGTTTTATTAAATGGGGTCTGCGTATCTCGTCTTCTCTAATTTATTCTTGATGTAAATTCTATCTGTGTCCTATGAACTTCCCTTGACTGCTGATCAAGGTTTCTATTTAAATTAAAATAGTTTATGTAATAATATTAGTTAGAATTATCTTGAAGAAATTGGAGACCAAGGAGCAAGGAGCGCCTGAAGACCCGTTTGTATGGAGACTGGATTTAAATGTATTAGTTATATTTAAAATTTAATTCTTGCACTCCTAGGTTTGACCTTTTGGTTCACTTGGTGGCTCTAGTGAACCAAACTAGAATAAAAGTCCATAATCAATCCGGGTAGAATATAGTATTCTATATGTGCATATTAAGTATTATATATATTATATTTTATGCAAACATGCTTCGCATGTTTAATAAAAGGACGCGTATTTTATATATATATGTGCATGCACGCTAACAAGATGAGACAAATAATAAAAAAAAAACCCCTCAAAGAAATAATATTAAGTTCGAAGCGTTCAAAGATATTTGGAATATCGAACGTCGCCTTCTAGCATGATAAATTAATAGAGTATTAAATATTTAATATGAGCTTGTTGTGCTATACACAAGGTGAGTATTGAGTATTTAAGATGTTAATTAATCACATTTGATGCTTATCAAAAAAATTGAACGATCTAGTCTTGTTGTGCTATCCACAAGGACGAACATTTTTCTTTTTTGAATTTATGCAAGTGCTAGGCTGGACTTAACTTAAATCATTTTAGTTCGGATGTGCACACACTTGACCATTATGATTTAAGAGGCAAAATAAAAGGAGTTACATGGTGATATGATTGACAAGAGTTCTCTACCTATTTATTTGTATATCACTTGTTGTGCTATCCGCAAGGTTATATACATTTGAAATGAGGTCCTTATTCTCACTAGCAAATCTTTAATTAGATGTTGCCGAACTATATAAGTGAGGGTAATATAGTTTGATAAAAATAGTGGGAGATACCAATTTAAAATAAAGACCTAAATTTATTTTGGTATGCAAAATTAATTAAATGAATGTTTGCTAAAATGTTATCTTTTCAAATACAGAAATTTAAAAATGTCAAAATCACTAATTTTACTGCGTAGCATACTTGATGCTAATAAACTAACCGGACCAAATTATACGGACAGGTTAAGGAATCTGAGAATAGTTCTCACTGCTGAAAAGATTTCTTATGTTCTAAATTCACCTGTCTTTTGAATTGTTCCAGAATAATCATCTAAGGAAGAAATTGCCACCATTGTAAAGTGGCAAAATGACGCATCTATGGTTCAATGCATCATGCTCGCATCCATGAATAACGAGCTTCAGCGTCAGCATGAAACATGGATGCTCCTACTATGTTGCTTCACCTCAAGGAGTTGTATGGTGAATAAAGTAGGACTGCTAAATATGAGATATCTAAGGAGCTCTTTCAATCTCGGATAACCAAGGGTAAGGTGAACATAAAGGAACAAAAGAAACCTGAACCAGCTAGCAAAGGAATGTGCTTCCATTGCATGAGCCGGGTCATTGGAAAAGGAACTGCAAGAAGTTTCTGGCCGAGAAGAAGCTTGGAGAATCTTCGACTTCCAATCAAAGTTTGTTCATGATTAAAATTAATTTTTCAGAAAGTCAAAATTCTACTTTGGTATAGGATACCGGCTGTGGTTCTCACATATGTAATGCTGTGAAAGGACTGGTCAGAAGTAGAAAGCTAAACAAGGATGAGGTTGTCCTACGAGTGGGAAATGAAGCAAAGGTTGCTGCATTAGCTGTAGGCACTTATTGTTTAGCACAGCCTACGTGCAAGTCCATTTATTTAAATAATTGTTATTTTGTTACGAATATCATTAGAAACATTATTTCAAATTCTGGATTAGATATGGATGGATTTGAAATTATAATAAAGAACAACAGTTGTTCAATTTATAAAATAATGTTTATCTAGTATTGGAAATCTACGAAATGGACTTTATATACTTGACTTGCATGAAAATATACTTCAAATTGAACAAACTAAGAAAAGGAAAAGAGATGATATTAATTATACCTATATGTGGCACTGTAGACTCGGTCATATCAATGAAACGAGATTATCCAAGTTGCATAAGGATGGGCTCTTAGAGCTATCTGATTATGAATCATATCCAACTTGTGAATCTTGTCTCATGGGTAAATGACTAAATCTCCTTTTAGTGGAAAAGGAGAAAGAGTTACAGAGTTGTTAGCGTTGATTCACACAGACGTTTGTGGACCTATGACAACAAATGCACGGGGTGGGAATTCTTATTTTATTACCTTCACTGATGATCACTCAAGATTTGGATATGTGTATTTAATGAAATACAAATCAGAATTATTTGAAAAGTTCAAAGAGTTCAGAAGTGAAGTAGAGAAACAAATGGGAAAAAGTATTAAGACTCTTTGATCAGATCGAGGTGGAGAATACTTAAGCGGTGAGTTTCTCAATTGTCTCAAAGAAAATGGTATAATCTCACAATGGACTCCACCAGGTACACCATAGTTAAATGGAGTATCTGAAAGGAGAAATCGAACATTGTTGGACATGGTTCGATCCATGATGAGTTTTACCGATCTTCCAATTTTATTCTGGGGTCATGCCCTAGAAAAGGCTCATATCTACTAAATAAGGTCCCCTCAAAATTCGTCCCCAAGACTCCATATGAGATGTGGACAAGGAAGAAACCTGGTCTTTAAGCATGTTAAGATCTGGGGATGTCCAACTTATGTAAAAAAGTTTCAAAATAATAAGCCATGGACAAGATCTGATAAGTGCATGTTTGTGGGATATCCTAAAGAAAGTTTGGGATACTATTTCTACAATCCTACTGAGCAAAAGGTGTTTGTTGCAAAACACACTTCCTTCTTGGAAAAGAAGTTTATCCTTGAAGGGGCTAGTGGGAGAAAAATAGATCTTGAAGAAATTCAAGAACCACAAACCACTACAGATCAAGTGGATGAAGCTATCCAAGTAGAGACACCTACTGTACAACACCCTATTCGTAAATCTGGAAAAGTACCAAAGATACCTAAAAGGTATGGATTCGTCATAGAGGATGACGATGAGGTACACATCATGGATGATGATGATCCATTGAATTACGAACAGACTATGAGTAATAAAGACTCAGAGAAATGGTAGATGACCATAAAATCTAAAATGGATTTTGAAGCTATGCTCAAGTCCATTTAAATTTTTCTTGCGATTGTAGCTTATTTTTACTTAATATGGCAAAATGGACGTGGAGACGCCCTTCCTCAAATATACATTATTAAAGGAGAATGTATGTATGATACAGCCAGATGTTTTTTTGTTTCAATGGTTGAAGCAAATCATGTATATGAGCTACAACAATCTATTAATGGATTGAAGCAAGATTCTCGTAGATGGAACATTAATTTTGATTAGATAATCAAAGAGTTTAATTTTATCAAAAACGAGGATGAACCATGTGTGTACAAGAAGGTTAGTGGGAGCGTTGTTTCATTCCATGTATTATATGTTGATGATATATTACTGATAGAGAATGAAATTCCTATGCTAAAATCGATCAAAATAAAGTTGTCTAAACATTCCTCCATGAATGATTTGGGTAGAACATTCAGCATTGGGGATATAAATCTTTATTGATATATTTAAAAGGATGTTCGGCTAAACCCAAGGAAATGTATATTCATTATATGCTAAAGGCGTTTAGCATGGCGAACTCCAAAAGGTGTCTCATGATGATGAGCCATGGTGCGAATCTCTCTAAAATTATCCTCAATAAACGAGAGATCGCATGAGCTACTATCATGTATGCAATGAAATATACGAGACTTGATGTTGATCAGTCATATTTTGGAGAAGATCACTGTGAGACAGTGATAAACATCTTAAAGTACTTAACTGATACTAAGGATGTCATCATATCACATGATGAGTCTGAATTAAACTAGAGTGCTAAACAGACTCAAGTTTTCAGACTGACCAAGACGATAGCAAATCCACTTTAGGGTAAGTTGTTACCTTAAAAGATGGTGCAGTGAATTGGAAAGGTTCCAAACAATAAAAGGTTGTTGGTTTAGTGACAAAGACAAAGTATATAACTGTAAGTGAAGCTGCAAGTTGATGTTTCGGATGAAAAGTTCATTACAGAATTAGGAATAGCTCCTAAGTCTCATCTTGAATCTAAACACGTGTTGCGGCACCTTGATTGAAGAAATCATTGAAAGAGGAGCATATAGACTCTCAAGATAACATTGCAGATCCATTTACTAAAGCTTTAACATAACAACAGTTTGATCGTCACTTAGAGAAGAAGGGTATGAGATACTATGGCGATTGGCTTTAGTGCAAGTGGGAGATTGAAAGTAGTATGCATACAAGCCAATCATGTATGATGATAAAGCATATACTTTGGAGATAATTTTATTTATTTATTAATAAAAATATTCATTTATTAAAGGCATTTAGTTATCTACATGGTGTTGTTTTTATAACATGTAAATAACCCATAGTTTTAAGCAATGCTTTTAGAATCATGATGAGATCATGCTAATGAGATCTAAATTCTTAGAAAGCTTAAAAACTAAAATAGTTCCCAATCGTGGGATTACTAAAAAAGGAGATTAGTAAATCCGGATAGTTTGGTACATATGTTGCTTGCTCATTGGATGAGGATGATTGATCTCATTATCATTTGTGTGGAGACACTAAAGTAAGTATGTAGGTGCTTATTGGGGAATAAGTTCATTGAACCTGACTCGCTATGGAATACCTAATGGAGTTTTACTCGCCTGTCAATAGGAATTCCTAATATGATAGTAGTACAAGTGATCCTTGGGCTTGAGATCATCATAGTATCTTGTATGTAATAAATTAGACTTTGACTTATTCCTTAAGGCCCTTTAGGGTATATATAGGGTATGCTTGGGTATAATGAGTTACATATGGAGATAATGTATGATCAATAAAGAATCCACCACCTCTAGTAAAAGGGGAGTTATGTTTTATGTGATTCGTTAAATGACAACCCAGGAATCCTTGGCCAAGGTGGAATGAAATTAGAAAGGAGTTTCTAATTTGCATTATTTGGAGTTGTGCATTTTCTAATCGCAATACATATAATTAAACAAAATAAGACTTGACAGTAAATCTATGTCTTATATTTAATTGGGACATTGTATGGTGGAAGGATTGAATTGTACGGTAACTATTTACTCACAGGTTCTTTTATGATTAATGTTGAAATCTATAATATCTTGAAAGTCGTTGATCGCTAGGGAGGCTTATCCCTATTGTAGAATAAATATTATTTATTTAAATAGATTATTAGTTTAATTTATTTATTTAAATAAGATTAGAATTGTTCTAATTGATTTATTCACAAACGGTTTAATATGGAGAACCTAAAGGGTCACACCAGAAAAGGAAGAATAATTATTTAAGAAAGTAATGGCATAATCGTAATAATGCATTAAGTATAATTAATTTAATCTATGGTGATAGAATAAATTAAATAGCTTAATGTTTAATATTTAATATTTTAGAAATATTAAATATAAATTAGTAAGAGATGTCTTATTAATATTATTACAATTATTATTATTTTAATTTCTAAAAGGGTTTAGTAATGAATTTAATATTAGTACTCTCATTTATTCCTAATAAGATTAGGAGATAAATTAATTAAATTTAATTAATTATTCCCAATGTGGTGGGAAGCCTAAATTAATTAAAGGAGTTTAATTAATTAAATAAAATCCCATGTCTAATAGGATTAGAAGGGTTGACCAATATCTATATAAGAGAAGTCTTATAATAGATATCAGTTGGTGCAATTCTAATTGTTGGAGAATACTCCTTTTCTATAGAGGATGGAAAACTAAGGTTTAGCTAAACACCCTCCTTCTTGATAATTCCTCTTCTTTGGTGGATCACCTTTAGAGGCCAAACACTTGGGTGGCTAACGTTGATCAAAGGAAGGAATCTAACCCAAAAATTCAAGGAGATCACGAAGAACAAGGAGTTGAACTCGTACCTGTGGAAGCTTCGTTCTACAAAGGTATGATTCCATAACTTCTTATTTATCGTTTTAAATTAATAATTTGCATAAAAAATGATCCGGGTAATGGTTTTGTAGAAATTTTTTAAACTCTGATATACCATGCTTTCGTTAATTTTTGCAATTTGATTGCGTCATGATTTCGTACAAACCCAACAGTAGCATCAGAGCCAAACCTTTATGCAATTATTAATTTCTTTTTGATTTCATATATATATGGGTATGTATTTAGAATAATTTATTGGGCATAATTTTATTGTATAAAATTATTTATTTTTTTTTAAAATGGCGTTTTTTTTCGGACGAATCACAATTTTTTTTATGGGTGCTAATCTTGAATTCTGCAAAGAAAATGTGTTGTCTCTTTCTTGCTCCAAAAAAAAAAGGTGATCCATCAGGAAATGACTCTTTTAATAAAAGAAGGTGACTTCTTTTCAAAAAATAAACATGAATTTATATTATATATATATATATAAAACCTGATTCGTTATATATATATATATATATATATATAATACGGTAATATCATATATATATATATGATATATATTTATATATTTTATTCTAAATAATTTTATAATTAAAATAAAGAGTTTATTTTAATTTTAAAATTAGATTTCATGCAATTTAAAATTGCCCATTAAATGATACTCATATATATATGGAATGTTTTAATTAATGAGATGGATATTTATTTATTGATATATATGGTGATATATATGATAATAAATAGGGATTGATTATGGACTATTTGACCAATATGATTGGATTTTATTTTAGTTAAATGCTTGAATGAATGAGTTTTATTAAATGGGGTCTGCGTATCTCGTCTTCTCTAATTTATTCTTGATGTAAATTCTATCTCTCTCCTATGAACTTCCCCCTTGACTGCTGATCAAGGTTTCTATTTAAATTTAAAATAGTTTATGTAATAATATTAGTTAGAATTATCTTGAAGAAATTGGAGACCAAGGAGCAAGGAGCGCCTAAAGACCCGTTTGTATGGAGCCCGGATTTAAATGCAATAGTTATATTTAAATTTAATTCTTGCACTCCTAGGTATGACCTTTTGGTTCACTTGGTGGCTCTAGTGAACCAAACTAGAATAAAAGTCCATAATCAATCCGGGTAGAATATAGTATTCTATATGTGCATGTTAAGTATTATACATATTATATTTTATGCAAACATGTTTCACATGTTTAATAAAATGACGTGTATGTTTTATATATATATATGTGCATGCACGCTAAATAAGATGAGACAAATAATAACAAACCCCTCAAAGAAATAATATTAAGTTCGAAGCGTTCAAAGATATTTAGAATATCGAACATCGCCTTCTAGCATGATAAATTAATAGAGTATTAAATATTTAATATGAGCTTGTTGTGCTATCCACAAGGTGAGTATTGAGTATTTAAGATGTTAATTAATCACATTTGATGCTTATCAAGAAAATTGAACGATCTAGTCTTGTTGTGCTATCCACAAGGATGAACATTTTTCTTTTTTGAATTTATGGAAGTGCTAGGCTGGACTTAACTTAAATTATTTTAGTTCGGATGTGCACACACTTGACCATTATGATTTAAGAGGCAAAATAAAAGGAGTTACATGGTGATATAATTGACAAGAGTTGTCTACCTATTTATTTGTATATCGCTTGTTGTGCTATCCACAGGGTTATATACATTTGAAATGAGATCCTTATTCTCACTAGCAAATCTTTAATTAGATGTTGCCGAACTATATAAGTGAGGGTAATATAGTTTGATAAAAATAGTGGGAGATACCAATTTAAAATAAAGACCTAAATTTATTTTGGTATGCAAAATTAATTAAATGAATGTTTGCTAAAATGTTGTCTTTTTACATACAGAAATTTAAAAAATGTCAAAATCACTAATTTTACTGCGTAGCATACTTGATGCTAATAAACTAACCGGACCAAATTATAAGGACAGGTTAAGGAATCTGAGAATAGTTCTCACTACTGAAAAGATTTCTTATGTTCTAAATTCACCTGTCTTTTGAATTGTTCCAGAATAATCATCTAAGGAAGAAATTGCCACCATTGTAAAGTGGCAAAATGACGCATCTATGGCTCAATGCATCATGCTCGCATCCATGAATAACGAGCTTCAGCGTCAGCATGAAAACATGGATGCTCCTACTATGTTGCTTCACCTCAAGGAGTTGTATGGTGAACAAAGTAGGACTGCTAAATATGAGATATCTAAGAGAAAGCGCTGAGAAAATTATAGAGAAGAATTAGAGAAGAAGAGAAGGAAGAACGTAAGGAAATCATTATCTTCTTCTTCAAACATTAAAGCAATAAAGGTAATTCTCAATTTCCTCATATTTGATACGTATCATGTTCTTCATGTTCATTCTCTGTAAAAAAAATTAAGTTTTCATGGAAGTTGTAATCATGAATTGTATATATGTATTGTATCCATGTGTGGATTGTAGTAAGGGGATGACATAAGAGAATTTTCAGAAATCAAACTACTATAAAAATATGTTTTAATGAATAGTATGAGTTCATATGGAATTTCATGTATTTGGTTGATTTTAGAGTAAAATTGATGAATTAGTATATGCTAACATGCTTATTAGTAATTTGTTTGATGTTATCTTCAATTACGTATATAATGTATGTATATAAAGTTGAATTGCTTGAGAAATTTTATTACAGTAGATTATTTTATGAAAAATATGAGTTATGTGAAAATAGCCAAATTTGATTTCTAAAACTCCTGATTCTGGTGGTTTGCATGACTTTTGTGTTTTAGAATCATGTTATATATATGTATTATTGCATATGTATGATTTACAATGTCTACGTTGCTTGTAATTTTTGTTTGTTGGCTTGTTTGGGTTTGATCGGTGAAGCAAGGAGGCTGCACTGCCTGCTTCTGTCTGCGTACCTGCCCAGCTGCGCCAGTAACACAGCCAGAAGCAGCGCAGCTGCGCCGTTGCCTGATCAGAGGCAAAGAATGCTAGTTAATTGTGCAGTGGTATTTTAGAGTTTAGTTTAATTGTGCTATGATATTGAGTATATACCTAGTTGCTATAACATGTTGTTAATATGAATGTGAAAATTGCATGTTTGGAAAAGAAAAAGATGATTTGAAAACCTTAATGTAGTATTTAAATTGTAAGACCCCAACTTTTTTATGAAAAAAATTGAATTTCCTCTATTTATTATTTTGAAATAGTAAAGGGGTTGATTTGATTAATGTGGGAAGTTATGGGTAAAATGCGCAAATATTTTAAATAAGCAAGTGGTTATAAAATATTCATTGTTGTCGGGGAATATTCAATTGGTCGTGGAATATTCTTGCTGTCGGGGAATATTCGTACGACGGCGCAGCCATTTGTGGGCCCCATAACGAAAAACTGTCGGATGAAGAAAACGACAAGAATAAATTTTTTATAAATAACGGCGTAGTTGTTACCGTTAACACTGTTGGAATACCCGGTGGGTAAAATAAAGTAATACGCGTTGTTGCACAGTAGCACACGGTATTGCACAGTATTTTTATATTATTGGTAATTCAATAATTGTCACTGCACAGTATTTCCCATTATCAGATCAATAATTCGTATTATTTGAATAATATTATTAGATAATATTATTGGCAATGTCTAAGGAAGTTCTGTCTAGGATGGGCTATTTAATTGCGCGCTAGTAAGGAGAAATCCTTATCGGAAGGCCCTCTTTTCTGGGAACGACCTGGTTGTCAATATTGTAGTTCTGTGATATTATTTGTGATTAATTAATTATTAATTTATATGATAAGAAAATATTTATTTTTGTGGATATAAAAGAAGGAATTAGTGTTGAGGTGTTTTTATCAGTATTTTGGTGTGAAAAATCATCCGTTTGTGAATTTCGGTAATTTTTCGTTTGGAATTTCAAAAACATTTCTTATACAAAGTTGTAGAGAATTAAATTTTCTATGGAAAGGACATAGAATTCGTATTTTTCTGATAAAAGGGCTATTTTTTATGACATATGGAAGTTCCGGAATATTGTGTCTAAATTAATTTTTGGGGTTATAAATATTTTTATTAATAAAAACATTTTTTTAATGGGTGGGCCCCACTGGTGGTGAGCTGATGATTTTGGTCAAGAGATGAGCGTGAATTTTTTTTAAATAAAATATTATTTTATTAAATTTTCTACTTTGACGTTCTAAGCATTTCTCTGTAAATAAGGTGCTTAGTTATAATTTGAAAATCAAAACGTTTTCTCTCTCTATAATATCGAGCGTATTTTTGTGAGTATTTAGATATTTGGAGTGTTACTATTCAGTGCATGTTTTCTTTAGTATTATATCCGATATTCCAGTCAGAATTACTGTTCCTTTGAGGTAAGGGATGTTATTTTTAAAAAAAAATGATGTTATTTCCTTCAATATCATGACACCGAAATATTGGTATGAATTTTATTGTGAAATTTTTACCTTTTTATATTGGGGTTATTATTCACGTATACGGCACTATTCACGTATATGGCACTATTCACGAATACGGTACTATTCACAGAAAAATTAAATTTTCTTTTCTTTGTCCAAGATGTCTATTATGGTTCATATCTTTTATTGGATCCAAGTTTTTATCTTCATTCTTGAATTTTGCTCCACAATTGATTATTATGCAGTATTCTTGAACTTAGATAAACTAAATTACGAATCCCTAATTTTTGTACTTTATCTCACTGGATTCATTTTTTAAAATATTTTTCATCATCTTCAGTCTTAAATGGTGATACAAAAGAATATCTTTGGCCCGTAGTGCAAAGATGAACAGGTGTTGAGATGAACATGACCAACTAATGATATAAATGAATATCTTTGGCCTGTAGTGCAAAGATGAATATTTGATTCAAGATATATATTGATTGATGTTACAGGGATAAAATATTGATTATGGACTTTCAAATCATAGAAGATAGTAGACATTATTTTCTACTTAATTTTTCTAATGCATTGTTATTTCCGTTGCGATTGTTGATCTAAAACTTGTTGTCCATAATATTTTATCTGATTTATTGAAGACTAACGATAATTTATTTTTCATTATCTTAGTAATAATATTCTTTACTGGGCTAGTTGAGCTCACCCTTTTCATCTATTGTCCTCTTTAGGAAATGAGAATCTCGCAGGGACTAGTTGGGGGACAGAGTGATGGTCCGAGTTAAAGCAGTAGTAGTCCTCACTATTTTTATAAAATAGTGTGATAATAATTGTAATAAGGACTTAGTTTGAATGTTTATATTTTCTACATATTTGTATTGACACTCACAGCTGTGTGCTCGTATTTTGCACGACCGTGTGATATAAAAGTTTGTATTTGAATTATGTACCATGTGTTTGGCGACTCAGAATGGGTTGGTTGGATTGAACCTATTCTGGGGTCGTCATAGTTGGTATCAGAGCTTAGGGATATGATCTCTGGCAGAGATCGGGGAATAGAACTAGGAGGGGAGAAACAAATAAATCCTTCGCTAGTGTGTCCTACCTAAGCTTTTTTGATATTTAATTGGTCAGTCGGAGCATAGGGTTAGCATGTGATATGTTAATTTATTTAATTAACCCTTGTTTTATGGAAGTATTTGAGAATGACAGCTGAGAATGTTAACAATGGAGTGAATGAGACCGTGGAGACACCTTTAATCACCAACCAAGAGAACGTACAATAGGAAGGCAATGTTCCTCCTGAAAACAACACTGATCAGACGATAAACGATGAGATGTTTAGAAGCTTTTTGCAGTTCATACAAAACCAGACGAGGGAGACTCGTGTGCAAAATACTGGTGAAAATAATAACAACACACGAATTATCACTGCCAAGCAGTTCAAAGAGTTCGGACCACCAAAGTTTCAGGGAAAGCCAGATCCAATCAAGGCAGAGACGTGGGTTAAGAAAATTACCAAGATATTTGATGTCTTGGGATGCACGGAGGAACAAAAGGTTTCATTCGCCACCTTTATGGTCTGTGGAGAAGCATATTACTGGTGGGAGTCTATGAAGCGTACCCAGCCTGCCGCACTCAAGATATCTTGGGAAGCGTTCCAGAAACTATTCAATGAGAAGTACTTTCCTGAAAGTAATTCGTCATATGAAGGAGGTAGAGTTTATCAGACTGGAACAGAACAACATGACCGTGTCCCAGTACGAGGCTAAGTTCGCTGAGTTGTCCAGGTTTGCACCTCATTTGGTAGAGAATGAGGAACGTATGACGTGGATGTTTCTGAGAGGTTTGAAACCTGAAATTTGTTAATACCTCATTTCTCACAAATTGTTTCTTTATTCAGATGTAGTAAATAGGTCTCTGTTATTAGAATGAGATAATGAGTATGTTCAACCAAGGGACCATAACCAGGGTCGTACCGGTGACAACAGTCATCAGAGCAATGACAACTAGCGGGTAGGAAAGTATCATGACAGAAGCGGTAACCACTCTGGTGGTAATCGTGGCCATGATAATAGAAGAAGTGAGTCGGGGGGAAATTTTAAGAAGAGAAGGTACAACAATGAGAACGTGAAGACCTCGAAAGCAGCACCAACATCAACTATTTCTAGGGGAGGAGAACGACCATCGGTCATATGCTATAAATGCGAGAAAGAGGGACACATCAGCCCAAACTGCCCACAATAATTCAAGGCATGCTATAACTATGGAAAGGAAGGACATATAGCTCGAGATTGTCCTGTAGTAAAACCAAGTCCAGCGGGGGTGGTGATTCCAAAGGCGGTTTTGGACAAGTCAAAGTCGGTGGTTCCTGGAAGAGCGTTTGTCGTGACTGCCCAAAACGCGAGGAACCCAAACGAGGTGATCATGGGTAAGCTAATCATAAACTCTTGCGAACTTTACACTTTGTTAGATACCGGTGCTACCCATTCTTTTATATTACCTACTTGTGCTCAATGTTTGAACTTGACACCTGAGAAATTAGACTTTGACTTATCTGTTGAGACTCCGTTGGGAGAAACCTTCGTTACATCTACAGTTTACAAATCTTGCTTGATTCAGATTGGTACACTCACCCTACCTGTTGATCTTATATCTTTGAAAATACTTGCATTTGATGTGATTTTAGGAATTGATTGGTTAACCACTTATCATGCCAAAATTGATTGTTTTCGTAAGGTTGTTAGTTTTTATATTCCTAACCAACCTGTTGTGCAAATTCAAACCACCAAACCACTAAAATCAATCGATGTCATTTCAAGTCATAAAGCTATTCGTTTATTGAAAAACAGATGTCAAGCTTTCTTAGCTCATGTCACTGATTTAAATCAAAATACATCAGATTTGAATGATATTTCTGTTGTTAATGAGTTTCCTGATGTATTTCTCAAAGAACTACCCAGTTTACCCCCAGCCCGGTATAAAACCCATTTCTAAAACCCCATATTGAATGCCTGATAAGTGGTCTTTATGACCACTTATTCGGATAGTAACCAGCTTGTTTTGTGGCTTAAACTCAAGTAATCCAGTGCTTTTAATGTGTTTTTGCTTCGTTTTATATTTTACAGGTTTAGGAACTCTCCGGGTGCAAATTGAGCTTAAACAGGCAAAAGAATGCTAAAAGGGGCAAAGAACAGCAGATGGCTTAAAGTAAGGCATGGTGACATATGTGCAGGAGCAATGAATGTGATGCTACGTGGCTGGAAGGAAAGAAGCCAAGCTATGAATGATGGCATGATGCTAGAGGCTATAGCAAAGAAGGCTGCATGAAGGAAATAAGTGCATGTGAAGGAAGCAAGGAAGTCTATGCAGATGCTAACCTTGAAAAACCAGCAGAAAAACCAGCATCAGTGGTCCGCGAGGGCGCGCCGGGATAAAGCAGCAGGCACTCACGCCCGCACTAATCCTCAGACCAGACTCAGCATTCCAGGGCCGCACGACCGCACCAGGAATTAGCGTTGGGCGCGAGCGGCCGTGCCAGTCTAGAGTTCGGCCAAAGTTTGACTTACACTTGCAGGAACGGGAGAAGGCTTGATATAACGGCTGAGCCCTCATTTGTTCAGCAACCAACCCCTTAAGGGTTTAGCCATAGTTTCCATTCCATTTTCCTTTTCCTTTCAATTCTTGTTTAGCTAGCTTAGGAGTAGATTAGTATAGATTAGTGTTAGATTAGTGTAGTTAGTAGATTCTACGGTTTCTTTTGGACTTGAAGATTGAAGCAAGGGATTACATCAAGGATCCAAGCTAGGAGAAAGATTTGCAATTCCTATCCTTAATCTCTCCTTGTTATTATTGTACCTTGTGGATGATATGCTTGAGTCATTTATGACTTAGTTTATATTTTGTGGTTTCAATGGAACCCAACACATAGTTTGTATTGATTACTCTCTCTCTCTTTTCTATTATTGCGAATTGGTTATCATAACTTGTGCTTATCAATTAATTGCTTGACTCGTAATTACTTTGGGAACCTATATGAACTTGATAAATGGAGTATAGGTTTAGACCTAGTTATGTTAACATGCGAAAGTTAGAGATTTTTGTAGATATTCTATGAGATTATGTGACGTGTGTATTATTCATTGTCCTCAAGAATTGATAATTTGATAGTGTTTAGGATAGAAATATACCTAAATTCCGTATGCAACCAAATTGAGAATCTAATCTTAATGACTTCCTATGTGAAAGTTGGTAATTGACAGAGTAGTTAACGAGATTTTTCCGTGACATGTGTCTTGTTAATTATTCTTGATATTGGTTTCTTGATAGTCTGTAGGATAGACATATACCTACATGCCGCATTAGGAAGATTCATAGTTGTCCGTCGAAAGAGGCTCTTATGTGATCATGATTTCTCGGTTGTCAATTCTATGTGTTAATTGCCCCATGTGAGAAAGTTAAGAGATTCAAATGAAGTGTTGGGGGAAATTGTAATCTTATGTCTTCATTATCTGAATTTACCCTAGGATTAGTTATTGTATGTTTTAATTCTTGCCTAGTTAACGTAGTTTTAATTCATTCTCCTTACCATCCGTTTAAATAAGACTGAGATGATTATGTACTAGTGCTTTGGCGACCCTTTATCTATTAATTCCTTGTGGGAACGATATCTTTACTCATTCTTTATTACTCGTTGGCCGCGTATACTTGTGCGTTAATTGTGTCATATAATCGGACCAACAATTTTTTGGCGCCGTTGCCTGGGAATTAATTGGATAACTGTTTGCCAACATTAGTTTCAATCAAATTAGTCTTAATTTAAACATTTTTATTTTTATTTAATTCTCTCCCTATATTCTCTTCTCAGGTACAATGGACTTGAATTTCTATCTATAGAACCAAAGGCAAGAGCAACCAAGGGAAGCATATAATGATGGAATCAACCCAATTGCAACACTTTCAGCACAACTAGAGGTTCTCTCGAGGAAGTTGGATACTGTTTCAGCCCAACAGAATCGAGAGCCAGTTACTTCGTATGACTATGGTGCTGGAAGCTACACGAGCAATCAGGAGCCTATCAGTTATGGCCAGGAGCAGTATGGGGGTGGTTATTCCTACACCGAACCTTATCCCACTTATCAGCCAGATTGGGGGTATCACCCAGACCCTTCAGCAAACCCTTCATCAGACTATTATCAAGACCAGTACTGGGATCCAAATCCCGTTTATGCCCCAGAATGCACTTTCCAGACTCCAGTTTACGAGCCTCAATATAATTTTGAGGGTGACACAAAAAATGCAAGCTTGGAGGAAGGAGGTGACATATCACTGAAGGACATCTTGATTAAGCAACAGAAGTCAGTCAAGAATATCCAGAACTGGACAGAGCAGATTAACAAGGCCTTGATGATAGAGGATGAACAAGGCATGCAAAACCATACTGTGTGCTATCAAGAACAAAATGAGCCAAGTCCAACTTATGCACCAGAACCCCCATATCAATCCCCATGTTTACAAGGAGAACAGTCTCCAATGGAATTCATGTATAGGAGCTTAGAAAGCCAAGAGGAGAGGCTTAGGAGCCAAGAGCAATCAAGCCAGAACTTCCAGAATCAGATGGCCCTAATGAATAATTCTTCAACAAACGAGTCACAGTACATGGATCCCGAGACTGAAAATAAAAAGGAAGGATTGGAAAATATGTGGGGAAACTTCATAGCATCAACACAGGAGACCTCAGTTGAGCAAGAGCAGTCAAGCGAGAATCTCCAGAATTGGGCAAATCAGAATAACATGGCCTTGATGAAAAAAGAGTTGATTGAGCAAGGGATACAGACTCAGAATCTTTAGAATCAGCTCTCTCAAGTAGTGGAAGCCATGAGCAATGGACCTCAGAACTCCAGTGAGATTCAGTACATGGATTTTGAGGATGAAGTGGACGAGGAGATCTTGATTGAGCAAGAGTATTCAAATGAGGATCTTCAGATTTGGGTAGAGCAGATTAGCACGACATTAAGGAAGATGAGGTATTTGAACAAGAGATAACAATGCATGATCCTGTACCTCCAATGACTGAAGCCGTAAGTTATGATCCCCAGACTATGTGGTGCGATAACATGGGTGCAGAAATTGATAGAGAATCCGAAGTGCAATTGCAACTGGATGAGCAGAAGGCAATGGAACAAGAGGAGATAATTGGGGATGTGGAACAGTATGAAACAATAGTGATAATCTCCCAAGAGCCTTCTCCGCCGATGTTTGAGACTCCAGTCAAGTTTGCGCATCCTTTCCCCCTTGGTAGCCATATTATAGAGACGAATCTCGATGACACGAGAGATTCCGTAGTCTCGACACCATGGTGGTCAGAAGAGAAAGGAATAGAAGAAGAGTCTGTTGTGTGGTCTATACCTCCATACCCCGATCATTTCACCTACACAACGGAACCCATGCCTAGCTCCCCAACCTTCAGGACGGGGAATTCTTTTACTTATCCAATGCTAGGTAGTTTAAATCTGCATCCGCTCCTACTGGGAAGCCGCCAAAGTCACACAGCTATTCTGATGGATGGAGGGGTTCTCCAGTATCGTCGGGGAGTTGGGTAGCAGTGGGCAGACACATTCGAGCTAGAGGACTATAAATCAAGCGCTAGATGGGAGGCACCCCATCATTTCTCTCTCTCTTTATTTAATTCTCCATTACCTACTTCCCATCAATTCTCTCTCTATCTCTTTGTTTAATTCTCCATTTACCTGCTTTCTATCACAATTCCCTCCCCCTTGTTTAATTCTTTTTAGTTAATATTTAGTTTAAATTTTTGCATACTGTAGGAATTAGGAGTTCATTGCCTATATTTTTGAACTTAGGCATGAATGCGTATATTTTTGGGATTACATAGCTTATAGCATACTTTTGATGCACTTGCATTGCATATACGCCTTTAGAGAAATTTTGGGAATATAAATGCATATATATTTCCATGTTCATTCTCTTGATGTAAATAGATTTTATATACTTTTGTTAGTCTAGGAGGGCTTAATAAGTATTGTCTGCGTATTTCAGGTCAAAGGCTACTCGGAATGTATGAAAAGCAAAAGCCAACCTCAGTTCATGCCAAAAATCTGCAGCAACAAAATCTGATGGTTCGCGCGGCCGCGCCAAATCCAAGGCATTACAACGCGCGGCCGCGCCACATATAAACTGAGCCTGTCTTGTGAAAAATCCTGTAGATTTTGGGGGGGTACCACTTCATGTCAATTATTAGCAGCCCCCAAGCTTCAGTCCCTATAATCCCAAACCCTCAGTTCCTTTATGCAATCCCCCATCTCTTCCATTTCATGTAATCCCCTCCACTGCAAGCCTTAGTTTTGAAAACCTCCTACCTCTTCAATCCAAAGTACCAATTCCCATCCACCTCATCCTCTCAACCTAATCAATTGAGACATTGAGTGTGGAATCTCTAGTAGAGCAAGATTGATATGGAGCTGGGTTGGTTCGTTGAGTACAATGCTGAGTGGGGTTTATTTTGTCAGAGCAGAAAGAGAGACGGGGGAAACTTCTAAGAGGAGGCCACTTCATTTCATGCAGCATAAGAAGCCGAATATGGGACTTTTTTACCTTTACCTTCAATGAGGACATTGAATAGTTTAAGTTTTGGGGTATTGGTTTTGTTTGCATGTAGTTAGTTCATTTCATATTGTGTTAGTTATATAGTTGCATCTTAGGTCATATTTTATTAAAATTTGTGAAAATTTTAAAAATTTTCTCTTACTTTTGCATGCATTCTGTGTGAGAGCATACTGCATGAATCCAGTTTTCAGTTGGTTAGTTATGTATGTTGCCTATAAAGAAACTGAAATCACTTGATTGTTGAACTGATTTGAGACTTAAGCCTGATTTCATGGTCCTATATGTAAATCCTTACCTATCAGATACTGTGTAACCAGTAAGCACAATAGAGTAAACACCATGATATGCTAAGTTTAAATGATTACATACTTGTCTTCCAGTGGAAAAACTATGTTTTAATAAAAGAGTTTCAGTTCCCATATAATAATAACTAGACTGTTAAAAGCTCAAGTTTGGGGGAAACAGGGGACATGCATGATTTATGTCGGGAGATGCAGCGTAAGACGCACTCCCCTTTGAAAAATAAAAAGAAAATAAAAGAAAATGCAATGAAAAAGAAAAAAAATAGAATAAACACTTCGACTACGTCGAGTTCTGTGGCCTTTGATATTCGAGCAAGTAAGCCCTCGGGGTGTCTCTACACCCAGTGCCCTAAGGCCGTCTAGTTTGGGAGTCGTTGGTCGAAAGCTCGCTACACGAATATCATTGAAAAGCCTAAGAGGACTAGGCAACGCACAGTCGATTGTGTACACAGAAAAGTGCGAATACGCCCTCATGAGTAAATAAAAGCGTAATGAAAACCCCCTGTTGACTCTTAACTCTAGTAATGCATGGTTTTAGTTAGAACTTATATGATCTACTATTTTTCTTAAGTGAAACTTGTTTTCCCCCTAAGAAGCATAGTATGTGATCTATTTGTTTAAAGTATGTTTAATGGTTGCTAGGCACACAACGCACAATACATCCGTGCTGACAGATTTGGATTTGCAAGGTTATGCCTTATGATCGTGTCTTGGGTATCTTATCTATTCGATTATCTTGTGGTTTTCTAAGGTATTGTTTTGAAGTTCAATACTGACTGGAACTTGGATTTGCATTCATGATAGCGTAGGTTGAATACATTGTATATACTGCATTGCATATGTTGTTTAGTTTTGTTTTGGTTGCTTAAGGGCAAGTAACATTTAAGTTTGGGGGTATTTGATAAGTGGTCTTTATGAACACTTATTCGGATAGTAACCAGCTTGTTTCGTGGCTTAAACTCAAGTAATCCCGTGCTTTTAATGTGTTTTTGCTTTGTTTTATGTTTTACAGGTTTAGGGGCTCTCAGGGTGCGAATTGAGCTTAAACGGGCAAAAGAATGCTAAAACGGGCAAAGCACAGTAGACGGCTTAAAGTAATACATGGTGACATGTGTGTAGGAGCAATGAATGTGATGCTACGTGGTTGGAAGGCAAGAAGCGAAGCTATGAATGATGGCATGATGCTAGAGGCTGTAGCAAAGAAGGCTGCATGAAGGAAATAAGTGCATGTGAAGGAAGCAAGGAAGCCTATGCAAATGCTAGCCTTGAAAAACCAGCAGAAAAACCAGCATCAGTGGTCCGCGAGGCCGCCCCGGGATAAAGCAGCAGGCACGCACGCCCGCGCTAATCCTCAGACCAGAACTCAACATTCCAGGGCCGAGCGGCAGCGCCAGGAATTAGCGTTGGGCGCGCGCGGCCGCGCCAGTCTAGAGTTCGGCCAAAGTTTGACTTACACTTGTAGGAAAGGGAGAAGGCTTGATATAGCGGGTGAGCCCTCATTTGTTCAGCAACCAACCCCTTAAGGGTTTAGCCATAGTTTCCATTCCATTTTCCTTTTCCTTTCAATTCTTGTTTAGCTAGCTTAGGAGTAGATTAGTATAGATTAGTGTTAGATTAGTGTAGTTAGTAGATTCTAGGGTTTCTTTTGGACTTGAAGATTGAAGCAAGGGATTACATCAAGGATCCAAGCTAGGAGAAAGATTTGCAATTCCTATCCTTAATCTCTTCCTGTTATTATTGTACCTTGTGGATGATATGCTTGAGTCACTTATGGCTTAGTTTATATTTTGGGGTTTCAATGGAACCCTACACTTAGTTTGTATTGATTGCTCTCTCTCTCTTTGCTATTATTGAGAATTGGTTATCATAACTTGTGCTTATCAATTAATTTCTTGACTCGTAATTACTTTGGGAACCTATATAAACTTGATAAACGGAGTATAGGTTTAGACCTAGCTATGTTAACATGCGAAAGTTAGAGATTCTTGTGGATATTCTATGAGATTATGTGACGTGTGTCTTATTCATTGTCCTCAAGAATTGATAATTTGATAGTGTTTAGGATAGAAATATACCTAAATGCCGTATGCAACCAAATTGAGAATCTAATCTTAATGACTTCCTATGTGAAAGTTGGTAATTGACAGAGTAGTTAACGAGATGTTTTTCGTGACATGTGTC
Source organism: Panax stipuleanatus (assembly GCA_020205555.1). NCBI lineage: Eukaryota > Viridiplantae > Streptophyta > Magnoliopsida > Apiales > Araliaceae > Panax > Panax stipuleanatus. The sequence continues at coordinate 37,825,772 of CM035118.1, forward strand.
TTGTTAATTATTCTTGATAGTGTGTAGGATAGACATATACCTACATGCCGCATTAGGAAGATTCATATTTGTCCGTCGAAAGAGGCTCTTATGTGATCATGATTTCTCGGTTGTCAATTCTATATGTTAATTGCCCCATGTGAGAAAGTTAAGAGATTCAAATGAAGTGTTGGGGGAAATTGTAATCTCATGTCTTCATTATCTGAATTTACCCTAGGATTAGTTATTGTATGTTTTAATTCTTGCCTAGTTAACGTAGTTTTAATTCATTCTCCTTACCATCCGTTTAAATAAGACTGAGATGATTATGTACTAGTGCTTTGGCGACCCTTTATCTATTAATTCCTTGTGGGAATGATATCTTTACTCACTCTTTATTACTCGTTGGACGCGTATACTTGCTCGTTATTTGTGTCATCTAATCGGACCAACAATGGCTCCTATTGAACTTCAAGAGTTAAAGGTTCAACTACAGGAGTTGTTAGACATCGGTTTTATTCATCCTAGTACATCTCCTTGGGGTGCTCCTGTTTTATTCGTAAAGAAGAAAGACGGGAGTATGCGACTTTGTATTGATTATCGGGAGTTGAACCATGTCACCATCAAGAATAGGTATCCGCTACCTTGTATTGATGACCTATTCGACCAGTTGCAAGGAGCACAATTCTTTTCAAAGATCGATCTTCGTTCTAGATATCATCAGCTGAAGATTAAAACTGAGGATATTCCAAAGACTGCCTTCAGAACTCGATACGGGCATTATGAATTCCTAGTCATGTCTTTTGGATTGACTAATGCTCCTGCTGCTTTCATGGATATGATGAACTGTGTATTAAAAGAATATTTGGATCAGTTCATGGTTGTCTTTATTGATGACATCCTCATCTATTCCAAAAGCCGTGCAGATCATGAGCCCCACTTGAAGCTGGTACTTCAAAGGCTTCGTGATAACAAGCTATATGCCAAGATGAAGAAATGTGAGTTCTGGCTTGAGGAAGTAGCATTCCTTGGGCACGTAGTATCAAAACATGGAGTATATGTTGACCCGGCGAAGATTGAAGCAATACAAAGTTGGGAGCAACCAAAGTCGGTGACCGAAGTACGTAGCTTTCTGGGTTTAGCTGGTTATTATCAGAGATTCGTGGAAGGATTTTTTCGAATCACTACTCCGTTAACTCAGTTGACTCGAAAAGATACAAAGTTAGTATGGAGCGAGGAATGCGAGAAGAGCTTCCAAGAGCTCAAGAAAAGGTTCATTTCGGCACCTGTTCTGACGATTCCATTTGTTTCGGATGGATTTGTCATGTACAGCGATGCTTCGGGCAAAGGGTTAGGATGTGTTCTCATACAACATGGGAAAGTCATAGCCTATGCCTCGTGATAACTCAAGGAATATGTGAGGAATTATCCTACTCATGATCTAGAGTTGGCAGCAGTCGTTTTCGCGTTGAAGATTTGGAGACACTACCTGTATGGGGAGAAAGTGGAGATCTATACGGATCATAAGAGTCTTAAATATTTCTTCACTCAAAAGGAACTCAACATGCGGCAACGACGTTGGGTTAAGCTGTTAAAAGATTACGATCATACCATCCTGGTAAAGCAAATGTGGTAGCTGACGCGTTGAGTAGAAGATTATATGCGGTAACGAGTGCGATGCTGTCAACACAAAGGCCTATTCTGTGTGACTTACAAAAGATGGAGATCGAGTTCAAGACTCCGGGGACCCATACGATGATGTCAAATATACGCGTAGAACCAGCTTTGATTGATAAAGTTAAAGCTGCTCAATCTATAGACCCAGAGCTGATGAAGATGAAGAGGAAGGTACAAGAAGGTGCGGTTCTAGAAGCAAGAATCAATGAAGAAGGAATACTTCGAGTCAACTACAGACTTTGTGTTCCTAACAATTCTGATTTGAAGCATAGAATCATGATGGAGGCACACAACACACCGTTTGCAATCTATCCTGGGAGTACCAAAATGTATCGTGATCTTCGACATACATTTTGGTGGAACAATATGAAGAGAGAGATCGCAGAGTTTCTTTCGAGGTGTTTAATTTGTCAACGTGTAAAAGCAGAGCATCAAGTACCAAAGGGTCCATTGCAACCACTGGAGATTCTGAAATGGAAGTGGAAACACATTACCATGGATTTTGTTACGGGTCTTCCCAAGGTTTCTCAAGGCATAGATGCAATTTGGGTTATTATTGATAGATTAACCAAGTCTGCTCATTTCTTGCCGATACGGGAGACTTATTCCCTTGAACGTCTTGCTCTTATATACGTGAATAAGATTGTGAGATTGCATGGCATGCCAGTATCCATAGTTTTGGATCGTGACCCAAGATTCACTTCATGATTTTGGGCTAGTTTGCAGAAAGCTATGGGCACAAATTTACGATTCAGTTTGGCATATCATCCTCTAACGGACGGGCAATATGAAAGAACTATTCAAACTCTTGAAGATCTATTAAGACTCTGTGTTCTAGACTTCAAAGGGAGTTGGGATAAGTACCTACCATTGGTGGAATTCTCCTACAACAACAGTTATCAGGAAAGTATAGGCATGGCTCCATTCGAAGCGTTGTATGGAAGAAAGTGTCGTTCTCCAATATGTTGGGATGAGGTGCGTGAAGCAACATTGTTGGGATCAGAGTTGGTACGTATGCCTACGAAAAAGATCCAAATGATCCGGCAACGTATACAAACGGCACAGGATCGACAAAAGAGTTACGCGAATCTTCATCGAAAGGACGTGGAATTTAATGTTGGGGATCATGTATTGTTACGTGTTGCTCCGTGGAAAGGGGTTACGAGGTTTGGGAAGAGAGGAAAGCTCAACCCACGATTCATTGGTCGATTTGAGATTCTTGACCGAGTAGGAAATGTGGCCTATAGACTCGCATTACCTCCAAGCATGTCTCGTGTTCATAACGTTTTTCACATATCTGTGCTTCGTAAATATGTGAAAGGCCCAAACCATATTATTGAGTTAGAACCAGACGAGATAGCCGAAGATTTAACGTATGAGGAGGTACCTGTCAAGATCTTGGATAGGAAGGAGCATGTCCTACGCACAAAGGTTATACCACAAGTCAAAGTTTTGTGGAGGAACCATGCTATTGAGGAAATGACCTGGGAGTTGGAATCGGAAATGAAAACGAGGTATCCTCACCTTTTTGAAACACCAGGTACGTACGTCAATTTCTAGGACGAAATTTCATAAGGAAGGGAGGTTGTAAGACCCCAACTTTTTTATGAATAAAATTGAATTTCCTCTATTTATTATTTTAAACTAGTAAGGGGTTGATTTGATTAATGTGGGAAGTTATGGGTAAAATGCGCAAATATTTTAAATAAGCAAGTGGTTATAAAATATTCATTGTTGTCTGGGAATATTCATTTGGTCGTGGAATATTCTTGCTGTCGGGGAATATTCGAACGACGGCGCAGCCATTTGTGGGCCCCATAACGAAAAACTGTCTGATGAAGAAAATAACAAGAATAAGTTTTTTATAAATAATGGCGTAGTTATTATCGTTAACACTGTTGGAATACCCAGTGGGTAAAGTAAAGTAATACGCATTGTTGCACAGTAGCACACGGTATTGCACAGTATTTTTATATTATTGTTAATTCAATAATTGTCACTGCACAGTATTTCTCATTATCAGATCAATAATTCATATTATTTGAATAATATTATTAGATAACATTATTGGCAATGCCTAAGGAAGTTCTGTCTAGGAGGGGTTATTTAATTGCGCGCCAATAAGGAGAAATCCTTATCGGAAGGCCCCCTCTTTCTTGGGAACGACTTGGTTGTTAATATTGTAGTTCTGTAATATTATTTGTGAATAATTAATTATTGATTTATATGATAAAAAAATATTTATTTTTGTGGATATAAAAAAGAAATTAGTGTTGAGGTGTTTTTATCAGTATTTTGGTGTGGAAAATCATCCGTTTGTGAATTTCGGCCATTTTTCGTTTGAAATTTGGAAAAAACATCCTTTTACAAAGTTGTAGAGAATTAAATTTTCTATGGAAAGGACATAGAATTCGTATTTTTCTGATAAAATGGCTATTTTTTATGAATTATGGAAGTTCCGGAATATTGAGTCTGAATTAATTTTTGGGGTTATAAATATTTTTATTAATAAAAATGTTTTTTTAATGGGTAGGCCCCATTGGTGGTGAGCTGATGATTTTGGTCAAGAGGTGGGCACGAAATTTTTTTAAATAAAATATTATTTTATTAAATTTTCTGCTTTGGCATTCTAAGCATTTTTCTATAAATAGGGTGTTTAGTTAAAATTTAAAAATCAAACCAGAATCAGAAGTTTTCTCTCTCTATAATATCGAGCGTATTTTTGTGAGTATTTAGATACTTTGAGTGTTACTATTGAGTGCAAGTTTCTTTTAGTATTATATCCGATATTCCAGTCAGAAGTACTGTTCCTTTGAGGTAAGGGATGTTGTTTTTTTTTTAAAAATGATGTTATTTATTTCAATATCATGACACTGAAATATTGGTATGAATTTTATTGTAAAATTTTTACCTTTTCATATTGGGGTTACTATTCACGTATACGGCACTTTTCACGAATACGGTACTACTCACAGAAAAATTAAATTTTCTTTTCTTTGTCCAAGATGTCTATTATGGTTCCTATCTTTGATTGGATCCAAGTTTTTATCTTCATTCTTGAATTTTGCTCCACAATTGATTATTATGGACTATTCTTGAACTTGGATAAACTAAATTACAAATCCCTAATTTTTGTATTTTATCTTACTGGATTCGTTCTTTAAAATATTTTTTTATCATATTCAGTCTTAAATGGTGATACAAAAGAATATTTTTGGCCCATAGTGCAAAGATGGACAAGTGTTGAGATGAACATGACCAACTGATGATATAAATGAATATCTTTGGTCTGTAGTGCAAAGATGAATATTTGATTCAAGATATATATTGATTGATGTTACAAGGATAAAATATTGATTATGGACTTTCAAATCATAGAAGATAGTAGACATTATTTTTTACTTAATTCTTCTAATGCATTGTTATTTCCATTGCGGTTGTTGATCTAAAACATGTTGTCCATAATATTTTATCTGATTTGTTGAAGACTAACGATAATTTATTTTTCATTATCTTAGTCATAATATTTTTTACTAGGCTAGTTGAGCTCACCCTTTTCATCTATTGTCCTCTTCAAAAAATGAGAATGTCGCAGGGACTAGTCGGGGGACAGAGTGATGGTCCGAGTTAGAGCAGTAGTAGTCCTCACTATTTTTATAAAATACTGTGATAATAATTATAATGAGGACTTAGTTTGAATGTTTATATTTTTTACATATTTGTATTGACACTCACAGCTGTGTGGTCATATTTTGCACGACCGTGTGATATAAAAGTTTGTATTTGAATTATGTATCATGTGTTAGGCGACTCAGAATGGGTTGGTTGGATTTGACCTATTCTGGGGTCGTCACATAAATTGTGAATTTTAATTGTTTAATTGTAATTTCATTAATATGAATTACTTAATTATAATTTCAATAAATATAATTAAGATTAAATATTTAATTTAAATTATAATTTTGTTATATTATATTGAATATTAGTTGATTTATTTTAATCAATTAGATGTTAATTTAAATTATAATTTATGTAATTGTAATTTAATAAATGCATGTTTAATTATGGATTATAAATTGATAAATACATGATTAATTATAATTTGTGTAATTATAATGCATGATGTAGTTTAATTGATTATAAATTATAATTTGTTTATAATTTAAAAGGTAATTATAATTTAAGTAATTATAATTTGACTAAGTGTTTGAATTATAATTGTTTAATTATAATTTAGCTAAATACATAATTGATTTAGTTATGTGAGTACGTATGCGATGTAATTAACTATGTGATAGTTGATTATTATTATTTATTTAATCAGAGTGAGTTAACCATGACGGTTAACCACTTATTTGAATTAGTTATGTGTTAACTAATTTAGGTTATTATGATTGAATGTATATACGAAGTGTTAAAATACGTGATTGTGTTAAGTAGCTTGCGCTTAAGGCAAGTTTTCTAAACCCTAAACTTGTTAATTCTATGCAATTTTTTTGAGCTCATATATTCATTACTGAGAATGTCCTTTTCAATTCTGTATTGGATAATTATTTACTTAATTGAAGTGGTCTTGACTTATTGTACAAGTAAGATCCAGCTTATCTTTTAAATGCTTTAAGTTTAATTCTAAGGCATATATTAGTTCATAATTCTTTTATTTATAAACTATTGGAAGTCGATTCAACTAATTCTTAGTTGATGAACGTGAATTCTAAATTTTTCTTGTAAGCTTATCCAAACCAGACTTCCTTTGGTGCGGACTTATATTCAATTACTGAGCTGAACAACCCTATTTTTTAGGGGAGGTTACTACGCAGAAGCGTTAAGATGTTTGTGCACAATAAATGGTACGAAGGGCTGATCCCCCTAAGTACGATTTAAGGTCCATAGTCTTATTGATTGTTAAAGGTTTAAATAGAAATGTTTATAACCTAGGAGAAGAGTTCAAAGGTCTTATGACCCTCAAATAAATTCCATATTTGAATTGTAACGTTGGTAGAGAATTATTATTCAATTCTTTATTATTGAAGTAAGTTAAGTTATTCAATTCTTTTTAATGATATCCTCTCATGTATTTATTATTGTTAAACTCCAGTGAGCTGTTGTTTGCTCACTCTTGCATTAAATAACAATTGCAGTTAAGATTGATAATGTTGATGCCCCATCTACGAGTAAAGGCAAGTGGAAGAAAAATAAGTGAAGACTTGTTTTATTATTTTAAATGATTATAATAGACTTTAATGTTATGTTTTATTTCCGCACTTTATTGTTTATGTCAAGGTTAGATTAAACCCTGAGATTTATTTGAGAAAGTTGTAACTCTTATTTAAGGAAGATTTTATTTAAGTTTTATGAAGGTTGTATTCTACTTTGAAGTTTTATTGGGTAGATGTTTGTTATATTAGAAAGTGAACACCAGATCATGTGAAAATGAAGTACCCGGATTTGGGGTTGTCATAGGTTGGTACCAGAGCCGTAGGTTATGAAACCTTAGGTGGGGAAAAACATTAGGTAGTAGCCTTATGGTAAGATCGAAAAGGTAGATGTGCTAGGTAAAGATAATAAACTACCTTATGTGTTATGTGTTTACGTTTTTGTATTCGAAGAGTGACGATTCGATATCACGTAATAATGAACTTTAAAATTCTTTTGTCAGGATGTCGAACGTTGGAGAACCTAGTCAGGCTAGAGAGGATGTACCTCAGGTGCCTAGGGAGGAGGAGCCCCGTGACATACATGTTGTCTGGGAGTAGCTGGTTAGAAGAGAGCCATCTCCAGTGATCACCGTAGCTGGTCGGGAGCGTGAGCTGACACCTATTCCAGAGGAAGAGGATGGGGACGAGTCTGAAGAGGATGAAAAGGAGGAAGAGGATCCCAAAGAGGAATTCCCACCTCACTCTATTAGTGCTGAGATGTACGAGGCAGTCTATGACAGTAACGTGGAGCTTCATGGACGAGTCGGCGAGCTCGAGGAAACCATCCAGCAGCGTGACGAGACTATCGAGGATATGACGAATGACTTAGGAGATGCACAGTGGAACTTAATACACGTAGTGAATGATCGAGACGAGGCACGAGCTGAACTAGCAAAGCTGAAGCATAACATCCAAGAGGAGTCGACGAAGCGTGCCAGAGCTGAGGAGATAAGCTTGAGGGCTACTCAACGAGCCGATCAAGCTAAAGATGAAGCTGAAGCCAAGAGGGCCAAGCTGAGGGAAATAGAGTATGCTTTCCATACATTGATAGAAAGAGCTCAGGATCGTGTTTTCTACTACCCAGCTCAGTTCCAAGGTTTACCATAGTATGTGGTGGACCGAAGAACTGCGTTTCGGGTGATGGAAGAGGAACGCAGAGAGGCTATGCGACATATCAATATTCCTAGGCAGTAGTAAAGCTTTTGTTACGTGTTGCTTTTTGTATTAAATAATGTAAATCCCATATTTTAGCTAAGAATGGGATGCGTTAATAACGTAATCCTCCAACTTTTTCAGTTCAGGAAGAATGATGTAAATAGCAGAAATGTTATCTAATTGATGTTTTTTTTAACTACGAGTAATGAATAAAAGATGTTTATTGACGTGCTATGTGTTCTATGTGAACTGAATTGTTTAAAACATTTAAGTATGAACTTGAATACTTAATAATTGAATAAAGGATCTAATAATATTTTCTTAACAGAAAATGCCTCCTAGAAGAAGACCAACAAGTCAAAACCCCGAGGGTTCGACGAACAATAATAACAATAACGATGGAACGAATCCCAACTCAGATCAGCAGTTGGTGAACCTGTTGACAGGAGCTCTTGCGAATCAACCGTAAGTGCAGGGTACAACATTTAAGGAATTCAAGGCAGTAGGACCGCCTGAATTCAAGGGATCGACCAACCCTATGAGGCTCAGACGTGGGTTATGGAAATGGAGAAGGTCTTTGACGTAGCCAGAGTAGGTAAAGACTAGAAGACAGCGTTTGCGACTTTCATGTTAAAGTCGGATGCTAGCTTCTGGTGGCAGGCTAATTAGACCAGAGAGGGAGAAGGAGTCATAACGTGGGAACATTTTAAGGAAATGTTCTACAAGATGTACTTTCTAGTGAGTTCACAGGACCAGATGGAGATTCAATTCCTAGAGCTTGAGCAGAGAGGGATGACGGTGTCTGAGTATGCCTCTAAGTTCAACGAATTGGCCAGGTTCGCTACTTACCAAGTCAGTACTGACGCTAGGAAAGCGAGGAGGTTTGAGCGGGGACTGAAGCCCTGGCTCTACAGCAAGGTTTCCATGTCCCAGTTGAACACGTTTGCAGCTGTACTGGAAAAGGCTATACTCGCTGAGGGAGGAAGCGACGTGGTGACGAAGTTCAACCAAGACAAGAAGAAGAAGAATGAGATATAAACCAAGGCTGGTGGTAGCAGCGCTGTGAACCAGAAGAGGAAATGGACTGACAACACCTCTGCTAGGAGTCAGCAAGGAAGCCAACAGAAGAGGATGTTTGAAGCATGTGCTACATGCGATAAGAATCACACTGGCGTGTGCATGAAGGGTAAGTAGGTGTGCTTCAACTGTGGTCAGGAAGGTCACATTGCGCCTAATTGCCCAAACCCGAAAAAGGGAACTTGCTTTGCATGTGGATCCAAGGATCACATGGCTCACAACTGCCCGAAGAAGCTGACGGCAGGGTCTACAGGGAGCGGAGGGAATGGAAGCGGCAGTTCTGTGACTATAGTTACACCATTGCAAGCTGTTCGACCCACTGCACGGACATTAAATATGACGGTGCAAGATGATGTGCAATCAAAAGACGTGGTGTCAGGTATTATTCCGGTCAATAGTATAAATGCATATGTATTATTTTATTCGGGTGCTACTTGTTCATTCATATCTGATGATTTTGCTAAAACCCTAGACTTACCTGTAGAGGAGTTAGTTTACCCATTGAACATAGAGATTGTGAATAGGGAGGTTATTCCTGTGAGGAGTGTCTGTAAGAACTGTAGATTGGACATTAAGGGTCAGGAGCTTAGAGTAGATTTGATTCCGATAAAACTTGGGGAATTCGATGTTATACTAGGTATGGATTGGTTGTTCAACCATGGGGCGATAATCGATTGTCGAAAGAAGTCGGTAAACCTTATGACTCCGTCAAAATTAGTGTTCTATGGTAGCAAATCTCCTAGATAAGAGAGTTGTCTGACGGTTATGCAAGCCAAGAAATTTATGAAGCAAGGCTGTATAGGATATCTGTCCTACATAGTAGATACGCGTAAGGAAAGCCCAAAGGTGGAAGAGATATCGGTAGTTAAGGAGTTTGTGGACGCATTTTTGAGCGACTTGCAAGGACTTCTGCTAGATAGGGAGATAGAGTTTGTGATCAATTTAGTGCCGGGAACTGCTCTAATCTCGAAGGCTTCGTACCGAATGGCACCAGTTGAGATGGAGGAACTGATGGTTCAACTACAAGAATTACTGGACAAGAAGTATATTCAACCGTGCGTTTCGCCGTAGGGAGCGCCAGTTTTGTTTGTTCAGAAGAAGGTTGGGTCGATGCGTCTTTGCATTGATTATAAAGAATTGAACAAAGTTACGATCAAGAATAGGTATCTCTTACCTAGGATCGATGACTTGTTTGATCAACTGAAGGGTGCTAAGTACTTCTCGAAAATTGATTTGAGAAGCGGGTATCATCAGTTGAAGGTGAGAAGAGAAGATATACTGAAAATGGCTTTTAGGACTCGATATGGTCATTACGAGTTCTTGGTGATGTCATTTGGTCTCACGAAAGCCCCAGCTGCATTTATAGACTTAATGAACAGGGTGTTTAAGCCATTCCTAGACAAGTTCGTGGTAGTGTTCATTGATGACCTCCTGGTTTATTCCAAGATCGAGGAGGAACATGCTGAACACTTACGACTAACCTTAGAATCGCTGAGACGAGAGAAGCTTTACGCTAATTCTAGAAATGTGAATTCTGGTTGGAACATGTGCAATTTCTTGGCCACATAATCGACAAGGAGGGTATTTCGGTGGATCCGTTGAAGGTCGAAGCTGTAATGAATTGGGATTAGCCGAAGACACCGTCTGAAGTGAGGAGTTTCTTGGGATTGGCAGGTTATTATCGAAGATTTATCCAAGACTTTTCTAGAATCGCAACTCCATTAATGAATTTGACTCGTAAAACGGTTAAGTTTGTTTGGACGGAAAAGTGTGAGGAAAGTTTTCAGGAGCTGAAGAAGAGGTTGAGTACTGCGCCTGTGTTGTCTTTGTCGGATAGTACGGGAAATTTCGTAGTTTATAGCGATGCCTCACATAAAGGATTAGGCTGTTTGTTGATGCAATGCGGCAAAGCCATTGCCTATGCGTCACGTCAGCTGAAGGATTATTAGAAGGGGTATCCGACCCATGACTTAGAATTGGCGGCAGTAGTGTTTGCTCTAAAGATATGGAGGCACTACTTATATGGAGAAAAGTGTGAAATATACACAAATCACAGGAGTTTGAAGTATATATTTACCTAGAAGGATTTGAACATGCGCCAAAGAAGATGGTTGGAACTGATCAAAGACTACGATTGCGAGATACTTTATCATCCAGGTAAAGCTAACATCGTCGCTGACGCTTTGAGTAGAAAGGGTCGGGAGAAACTGAACGTGTTAACTGATTAGGATCAGTTGATAGAGCAAATGGCTAGATTGGAGTTGGAAGTGAAGTTTTCGAAGGAATCTGATGAAATGTTGTTTCAAGTAACTACTGGTTCTACTCTAGTAGACAAAGTAAAAGTAGCACAACTTCACAATGAAGAATGTGAAAAGATTTAAAAAAAGGTAACCGATGGCAAAGAGTTCAAGTTTAAGATCGATAATAAAGGACTGTTACGGTTTGAAGGTAGGATCTGGGTACCGCCAGTACCAGAGGTCAAGGAAGAGATTCTGAGCGAAGCTCATAGTTCTAGATATTCTATTCATCCCCGGAGTACGAAGATGTACCAGGATCTCAGACATCATTTTTGGTGGCCGAATATGAAGAGGGACATTGCGGATTGCGTTGTAAAATGCTTGACGTGCCAGAAAGTCAAGGCAGAACATCGGAGACCAAGTTGATTGCTACAACTGTTAGAAATTCCAAAGTGGAAGTGGGAGCACATCACGATGGATTTCGTGGTGGGTCTTCCAGCAACTCAGAAAGGATTTGATGAGCTATGGGTCATTGTGGATTGACTAACGAAGTCAGCCCACTTTCTGCCGATCAGGGTTAAGTATAACTTGGATCAGCTAGCGAAGCTGTATGTGAAGGAAATTATTTCTTGACATGGTGTTCCGGTGTCGATTGTGTCCGACAGAGATCCACGTTTCATGTTAAATTTCTGGAAGCGTTTTCAAGAGTGTCTGGGAATGCAATTGCAAATGAGTACAGCATACCATCCTCAGACTGATGGCCAGAGCGAAAGAACGATTTAGACGCTTGAGGATATGCTGAGAACTTGCGTAATGGATTTCAAGGGAAGCTGGGATGATCATCTACCATTGGCGGAGTTCGCCTACAACAATAGTCATCATGTGAGTATCGGTATACCGCCTTACGAAGCGTTATACGGCAGAAAATATAGAACTCCATTGTGTTGGGATGAAGTCGGTGAACGTCAACTGTTGGGACCTAAACTGGTACAACAAACTGTCGAAATCGTGAAGCTGATCAGAACGAGATTAGTTGCTGCTCAAGACAGACAGAAGAATATGCCGATTTACATCGACTAGCACCGAGAATTCTTACCTGGGAGTTTCGTTTTCCTAAAAGTATCTCCCTAGAAAGGAAAGATTCGATTTGTTAAGAAGGGAAAACTGAGTCCCTGATTTATTGGACCTTTTAAGGTACTACAAAAGGTGGGCGAGGTTGCTTACGAGGTTGCATTACCTCCGGAGCTCGATAATATACACAATGTCTTTCATATTTATGTGTTATTATAAACATGTAATAGAATACGAGTCTTTACAATTTGATAAGGACTAAACATATGAAGAAGTGCCTGTTCAAATAGTTGATAGAAAGGAACAAGTACTTAGGAATAAAGTCATACCTTCTGTTAAGGTAATCTGGAGGAACCACAGTGTTGAGGAAGCTACGTGGGAACTCGAAGATGTTATGATGCAATCTTATCTGCAGTTATTTGCTTGATTTTGTGTGTAACCCCTTATGTACCGATTCTTGGGACAGAATCCTGTTAAGGAGAGAAGAATGTAATAGACGAAAAAAAAATATGTGTGATTCTGGGGACAGAATCCTTTAAAGGAGGGAAGATTGTAACGATTGAGATTTTATATAATAATTTTAATATTTATTGAGTGAGATAAATATTTTCTGTGATTTATTTATTGAGTTAAATAAATAAATTATGTAATATATGGAGTGATTTAATTAAGTGTTATATATTATTAAATGAATGTTTAAAATTTAATTTAATTGATGTATATTAATTTTATGGTACAGTTCTAATTTAATTGAGAGAATTATATTAGATGAATTATGTGTTAAGTGTTACATGGATTATAATTAGCAAGTAATTATAATTATGTGGTAATTTTTATGTGAATTAATTGATGTTGGATTTTAATTGATTAAATTAGATGATTAATATTTAATTAATTAAAGTGTGACATTAAGGTATGTGGTAAAATAAATTATTAAAATAAAGAAAATGATTTTTAAATTATTTTGCCAAACGAGGCCCTTGTATTTGTTTTAAACCTATTTCTACCAAACGGGGCCTTAGTTACAAAAATCTATTTTTTTAAAATAAAGGGTTTGCCAAACATGGCCTTATGGCTATTCAAATTCAAATTTTGTAACTGTTAATTTAATTAGATTATTAAGTATTAGTTAATACATATATTATTGTTATATCAATTTTATATGTATATACTACGTTAGTCTAAAACTACGTTAGTTCCTAAGTCTAAGACTAAGAGAAGAGAGAAAGCGCTGAGAAAATAGTAGAGAAGAATTAGAGAAGAAGAGAAGGAAGAACGTAAGGGAATCATCATCTTCTTCTTCAAACATCAAAGCAATAAAAGTAATTCTCAATTTTCTCATATTTGATACGTATCATGTTCTTCATGTTCATTCTCTGTAAAAAAAATTAAGTTTTCATGGAAGTTGTAATCATGAATTGTATATATGTATTGTATCCATGTGTGGATTGTAGTAATGGGATGACATAAGAGGATTTTCAGAAATCAAACTACTGTAAAAATATGTTTTAATGAATAGTATGAGTTCATATGGAATTTCACGTATTTGGTTGATTTTAGAGTAAAATTGATGAATTAGTATACGCTAACATGCTTATTAGAAATTTATTTGATGTTATCTTCAATTACGTATATAATGTATGTATATAAAGTTGAATTGCTTGTGAAATTTTATTACAGTAGATTATTTTATGAAAAATATGAGTTTTTGTGAAAATAGCCAAATTTGATTTCTAAAACTCTTGATTCTGGTGGTTTGCATAACTTTTGTGTTTTAGAAGCATGTTATATATATATATATATATATATATATATATATATATATATATATATATATATATATATATATATATATAATATTGCATATGTATGATTTACAATGTCTACGTTGCTTGTAATTTTCGTTTGTTGGCTTGTTTTGGTTTGATCGGTGAAGCAAGGAGGCTGCACTGCCTGCTTCTGTCTGCGCAACTGCGCCGGTAACACAGCCAGAAGCAGCGCAGCTGCGCCGTTGCCTGATCAAAGGCAGAGAATGCTAGTTAATTGTGCAGTGGTATTTTAGAGCTTAATTTAATTGTGCTATGATATTGAGTATATACCTAGTTGCTATAACATGTTGTTAATATGAATGTGACAATTGCATGTTTGGAAAAGAAAAAGAGGATTTGAAAACTTTAATGTAGTATTTAAATTGTGAATTTTAATTGTTTAATTGGAATTTCGTTAAAATGAATTACTTAATTACAATTTCAATAATTATAATTAAGAGTAAATGTTTAATTTAAATTATACTTTTGTTAGATTATAATGAATATTAGTTGATTTATTTTAATCAATTAGATATTAATTTAAATTATAATTTATGTAATTGTAATTTAATAAACGCATGTTTAATTATGGATTATAAATTGATAAATGCATGATTAGTTATAATTTGTGTAATTATAATGCATGATGTAGTTTAATTGATTATAAATTATAATTTGTTTATAATTTAAAAGGTAATTATAATTTAAGTAATTATAATTTGACTAAGTATTTGAATTATAATTTTTTAATTATAATTTAGATAAATATATAATTGATTTAATTATCTGAGTACGTATGTGATGTAATTAACTATGTGATGGTTGATTATTATTATTTATTTAATTAGAGTGAGTTAACCATGAGGGTTAACCACTTATGTGAATTAGTTATGTGTTAACTAATTTAGGTTATTATGATTGAATGTATATAGGAAGTGTTAAAGTACATGATTGTGTTAAGTAGCTTGCGCTTAAGGCAAGTCTTCTAAACCCTAAACTTGTTAATTCTATGCAATTTCTTTGAGTTCATACATTCATTGCTGAGAATGTCCTTTTCAATTCTGTATTGGACAATTATTTACTTAATTGAATTGGTCTTGACTTATTGTTCAAGTAAGATCCAGCTTATCTTTTAAATGCTTTAAGTTTAATTCTAAGGCATATATTAGTTCATAATTCTTTTATTTATGAACTATTGGAAGTCGATTCAACTAATTCTTAGTTGATGAAAGTGAATTCTAAATTTTCCTTATAAGCTTATCCAAACCAGACTTCCTTTGGTGCGGACTTGTATTCAATTACTGAGCTGACCAACCCTATTTATTAGGGGAGGTTACTACGTAGAAGCGTTAAGATGTTTGTGCACCATACATGGGACGAAGGGCTGATCCCCCTAAGTACGAGTTAAGGTCCATAGTCTTATTGACTGTTAAAGGTTTAAATAGAAATGTTTATAACCTAGGACAAGAGTTCAAAGGTCTTACGACCCTCAAATAAATTTCATATTCGAATTGTAATGTTGGTAGAGAATTATCATTAAATTTTTTATTGTTGATGTAAGTTAAGTTATTCAATTCTTTTTAAAGATATCCTCTCATGTATTTATTATTGTTAAACTCCAGTGACCTGTTGTTTGCTCACTCTTGCATTAAATAACAATTGTAGCTAAGGTTGATAATGTTGATGTCCCGTCTACGAGTAAAGGCAAGGGGAAGCAAAACAAGTGAAGACTTGTTTTATTATTTTAAATGATTGTAATAGACTTAATGTTATATTTTATTTCTGCACTTTATTGTTTATGTCAAGGTTAGATTAAACCCTGGGATTTATTTGAGAAAGTTGTAATCCTTGTTTAAGGAAGATTTTATTTAAGTTTTATGAAGGTTGTATTCTACTTTGAAGTTTTATTGGGTAGATGTTTGTTATATTAGAAAGTGAACACCAGATCATGTGGAAACAAAGTACCTGGATTTGGGGGTGTCACACTACCTTAGACTTAACACTACTGTATCATATAACTTGTGAATTAACACTTAATCTTTCATTCTTTAAGTCTTTTATAACTTAGTAAGTCAAATACCTAATCCAGCAACTTGGATTCAGACTGAATTTCAATTTAATAAACTATTTTTCAATCCAGCAGACTGGATTCAACTAACCTCCAATCTAGCAAGCCTGGATTCAAACTGACATCCAATCCAGCAAGTCTGGATTCAACTGACCACCAATCTAGCAACTTGGATTATACAAATAGATCAATGCAGCATCCTGGATTATCCAAACATACCAATCCAGCATCCTGGTGGCCAATCTAGCAAACTAGATTGCAATCCAGTAAACTGGATTCCAATCCAGCAACCTGGATTCCCTTTTTTTAAATTAATCATCTTATTATTTTTTTATCTTTTGTCCACACATAAATACATATATTCCATACACAAATAATTTTTCAAGAATTTTTCAACTTCCTTAAGTATTTTTTAAAAATCCATTTCTAGTTAATTCTTTAAGAAAATAGCTACCTCACGCTTAACTCCAAAAATGCCCAACTCTTGGCAGAATCTTACACATGTTAACATGAGCTTACAGTTTAAATTTCGTGGCCAGTGATTTTTGTTAAAAAAACGCAAATATTGAAATGGTCATAACTTGGTCAATTTAAGTCGGAATTAGCTCATTTTTGGACACAAGCTACTTTAACTTATATATTTTCATTTCCCAAATGATTGAAATTTATTTCATAAATTAAGTGGACAAAACTGCCCTTACAATTTCCAGACAGATTATTTTTCTTCATTTTCAGATTTTACGTCCTTTGCTAATTTCAGTCCACACAAAAATCTATAACTCCTTTTTCAGTGATTCCACTTGGAAAAGTTAGAAGACTTATAGGTCGAATGTTGGGTTTGTACAAAATCGTGATGCAATTAAATTGCAAAAATTAGCGAAAGCATGGTATATCAGAGTTTAAAATTTTTTACAAAACCATCACCCGTATCATCCTTTATGCAAATTATTAATTTAAAACGATAAATAAGAAGTTATGGAATTATACCCTTATAGAACGAAGCTTCCACAGGTAAGAGTTCAACTCCTTGTTCTTCGTGATCTCCTTGAATTTCTGGGTCAGATTCTTTCCTTTGATCAACGTTAGCCACCCAAGTGTTTGGCCTCTAAAGGTGATCCACCAAGGAAGATGAATTATCAAGGAGGGTGGTTGACTTAGTTTTCTATCCTCTATAGAAAAGGAGTACTCTCCAACAATTATAATTGCATCAACTGATATCTATTATAAGACTCATCTTATATAAATATTGATCAACCCTTCTAATCCTATTAGATATGGGATTTCATTTAATTAATTAAACTCTAAATAAATAATTTAGGCTTCCCACCACATTGGGAATAATTAATTAAATTCATTTAATTAATTTATCTCCTAATCTTATTAGAAATAATTGAGAGTACTCATATTAAATTAATTACTAAACTCCTTTAGAAATTAAAAAATACTAATAATTGTAATAATATTAATAAGACTCCTCTTATTAATTTATATTTAATATTTCCAAAATATTAAATAATAAATATTAAGCTATTTAATTTATTCTATCACCATAGATTAAATTAATTACACTTAATGCATTATTACGATTATGCCATTACCTTCTTAAATAATTTATTCTTCCTTTTATGGTGTGACCCTTTAGGTTCTCCATATTAAACCGGTTGTGAATAAATCAATTAGAATAATTCTAATCTTATTTAAATAAATAAATTAAACTAATAATCTATTTAAATAAATAATATTTATTCTACAATAGGGATAAGCCTCCCTAGCGATCAACGACTTTTCAGATAATATAGATTTCAACATTAATCATAAAAAGAACTTGTGAGTAAATAGTTATCGTACAATTCAATCCTTCCACCATACAATGTCCCAATTAAATATAAGACATAGATTTACTGTCAAGTCTTATTTTATTTAATTATATGTATTTCGATTAGAAAATGCACAACTCCAAATAATATAAATTAGAAACTCCTTTCTAATTTCATTCCACATTGGCCAAGGATTCCTGGGTTGTCATTTAACGAATCACATAGGACATATCTCCTCTTTTACTAGAGATCGTAGATTCTTTATTGATCATTCATTATCTCCATATGTAACTCATTATACCCAAGCATACCCTTTTATATACCCTATGGGCCTTAAGGAATAAGTTAAAATATAATTCATTACACACAAGATACTATGATGATCTCAAGTCCAAGGATCACTTGTACTACTATCACATTAGGAATTCCTATTGACAGGCGAGTAAAACTCCATTAGGTATTCCATAGCGAGTCACGTTCAGTGAACTTATTCTCCAATAAGCACCTACATACTTGCTTTAGTGTCTCCACACAAATGACTATGAGATCAGTCATCCTCATCCAATGAGCAAGCAACATATGTACTAATCTATCCGGATTTACTAATCCCCATTTTAGTAATCCCACAATTGGGAACTATTTTAGTTTTTAAGCTTTCTAAGAATTTAGATCTCATTATCATGATCTCATCATGATTCTAAAAGCATTGCTTAAAACTATGGGTTATTTACATATTATAAAAACAGCATCATGTAGATAATTATTTGCCTTTAATAAGTTAATACTTTAATTATTAAAAAAATAAGATCGTCTCCAAAATAGATGCTTTATCATCATACATGATTGGCTTGTATGCATACTACTTTCAATCTTAGAGCCAATCGCCATGGTATCTCATACTCCTTTTCTCTCAATGACGATCAAACGACTGTTGTGTTAAAGCTTTAGTAAATGGATCTGCAATGTTGTCTTGAGAGTCTATATCCTCCTCTTTCAATGATTTCTTTAATCAAAGTGCCGCAACACATGTTTAGATTTAAGATGAGACTTAGAAACTATTCCTAGTTCTGTAATGAATTTTTTATCCGAAACATCAACTTGTAGCTTCACTTACAGTTATATACTTTGTCTTTGTCACTAAAGCAGCAAGCTTTTGTTGTTTGGAACCTTTCTAATTCAATACACCATCTTTCAAGGTAACGACTTACCCTAAAGTGGATTTGATATCGTCTTGGTCAGTCTGAATCTGAAAACTTGAGTCTGTTTAGCACTCTAGTTTAATTCAGACTTATCATGTGATATGATGACATCCTTAGTGTCAGTTAAGTACTTTAAGATGATTATCACCGTCTCACAGTGATCTTCTCTAGAATATGACTGATCAACAACAAGTCTCGTATATTTCATTGCATACATGATAGTAGCTCATGCGATTTGTCTTTTATTGAGGATAATTTTAGAGAGATTCACTCTATGGCTCATCATCATGAGACACCATTTCGAGTTTGCCATGCTAAACAACTTTAGCATCTAATGAATATACGTTTCCTTGGGTTTAGCCGAACATCCTTTTAAATATATCAACAAAAATTTATATCCCCAATGTGGGATGTTCTACCCAAATCATTCATAGAGAATGTTTAGACAACTTTGTTTTGATCGATTTTAGCATAGGAATTTCATTCCCTGTCAGTAATATATCATCAACATATAATACAAGGAATGAAATAGTTCATCCTCATTTTTGATAAAATCAAACTCTTTGATTGTGTCATCAAAACGAATGTTCCATCTACGAGAATCTTGCTTCAATCCAAGAATGGATTATTGTAGCACATATACATGATTAGCTTCAACCATTAAAATAAAAAACTATCTGGTTGTATCATACATACATTCTCCTCTAATAATGTATATTTGAGGAAGGACGTCTCCACGTCCATTTTTCTAGATTAAGCAATAATAAGCTGTAATCGCAAATACAATCTAAATGGACTTGAGCACAGCTTAAAAATCCATTTTAAATTTTATGGTCATCTACCATTTCTCTGAGTCTTTATTACTCATAGTCTGTTCGTAATTCAATGGATCATCATCATCCATGATGTGTACCTCATCGTCATCCTCTATGACGAATCCATACCTTTCAGGTATCTTCGGTACCTTTCCAGATTTACGAATAGGGTGTTGTACAGTGGGTGTCTCTACTTGGACAGGTTCATCCACTTGATCTGTAGTGGTTTGTGGTTCTTGAATTTCTTCAAGATCTATTTTTCTCCCACTATCCCCTTCAAGGATAAACTCATTTTCCAAGAAGGCAACGTTTTTCGCAACAAACACCTTTTGTTCAGTAGGATTGTAGAAATAGTATCCCAAACATTCTTTAGGATATCCACAAACGTGCACTTATCAGATCTTATCCCAAGCTTATTATTTTGAAACCTTTTCACATAAGCTGGACATCCCCAAATCGTAACATGCTTAAGACCAGGTTTTCTCCCTGTCCACATCTCATATGGAGTCCTGGAGAAGGATTTTGAGGGGATATTATTTAGTAGATATGCAACCGTTTATAGGGCTTAACCCCATAATGAAATTGGAAGATTGGTAAAACTCATCATGGAATGAACCATGTCCAACATGTTCGATTTCTCCTTTCAGATACTCCATTTAACTATGGTGTACCCGGTGGAGTCCATTGTGAGATTATACCATTATCTTTGAGACAATTGAGAAACTCACCGTTTAAGTATTCTCCACCTCGATCTGATCGAAGAATCTTAATAATCTTGCCCGTTTGTTTCTCTACTTAACTTCTGAACTCTTTGAACTTTTCAAATGATTCTGATTTGTATTTCATTAAATACATATATCCAAATCTTGAGTGTTCATCAGTGAAAGTAATAAAATAAGAATACCTACCCTGTGCATTCGTTGTCATAGGTCCACAAACATCTGTGTGAACCAACGCTAACAACTCTGTAACTTTTTCTCCTTTTCCACTAAAAAGAGATTTAGTAATTTTACCCATGAGACAAGATTCACAAGTTGGATATGATTCATAATCGGATAGCTCTAAGAGCCCATCCTTATGCAACTTGGATAATTTTGTTTCATTAATATGACCGAGTCTATAGTGCCACATATAAGTATAATTAATATCATCTCTTTTCCTTTTCTTAGTTTGTTCTATTTAAAATATATTTTCATGCAAGTCAAGTATATAAAGTCCATTTTGCAAATTACCAACACCATATAAAATATTGCTTTTATAAATAGAACAACTGTTGTTCTTTATTATAATGTCAAATCCATCCATATCTAATACTGAAATAGAAATAATGTTTCTAATGATATTCGGAACAAAATAATAATTATTTAAATAAATAGACTTGTCCGTAGGCTGTGCTAAACAATAAGTGCCTACAGCTAATGCAGCAACCTTTGCTCCATTTTTCACTCGTAGGACAACCTCATCCTTGTTCAGCTTTCTACTTCTGACCAGTCTCTTCACATTATTACATATGTGAGAACCACAGTCGGTATCCAATACCTAAGTAGAATTTTGACTTTCTGAAAAATTAATTTCAATCATGAACAAACCTTGATTGGAAGTCGAAGCTTCTCCAAGCTTCTTCTCTGCCAGAAACTTCTTCCAGTTCCTCTTCCAATGACCCGACTCATTGCAATGGAAGCACATTCCTTTGCTAACTGGATCAGGTTTCTTTTGTTCCTTTATGTTCACCTTACCCTTGGTCATCCGATATTGGAAGAGCTCCTTAGATATCTCATATTTAGCAGTCTTACTTTGTTCACCATACAACTCCTTGAGGTGAAGCAACATAGTAGGAGCATCCATGTTTTCATGCTAACGCTGAAGCTCGTTATTCATGGATGCGAGCATGATGCATTGAGCCACAGATGTGTCATTTTGCCACTTTACAATGGTGGCAATTTTTTCCTCAGATGCTGATTCTGGAACAGTTCCAAAGACAGGTGAATTTAGAACATAAAAAATATTTTCAGCAGTGAGAACTATTCTTAGATTTCTTAACCAGTCTGTATAATTTGGTCCGGTTAGTTTATTAGCATCAAGTATGCTACGCAGTGAAATTAGTGATTTTGATATTTTTTTAAATTTATGTATGTGAAAAGACAATATTTTAGCAAACATTCAATTAATTAATTTTACATACCAAAATAAATTTAGGTCTTTATTTTAAATTGGTATCTCCCACTATTTTCATCAAACTATATTACCCTCACTTATATAGCCTTGTGGATAGCACAACAAACGATATATAAATAAATAGGTAGACAACTCTTGTCAATTACATCAATATGTAACTCTTTTTATTTTGCCTCTTAAATCATAATGGTCAAGTGTGTGCACACCAAACTAAAATAATTTAAGTTAAGTCCAGCCTAGCACTTCCATAAATCCAAAAAAAAATAATGTTCGTCCTTGTGGATAGCACAACAAGACTATATTGTTCAATTTTATTGATAAGCATAAAATGTGATTAATTAATATCTTAAATACGCAATACTAGCCGTGTGGATAGCACAACAAGCTCATATTAAATATTTAATACTCTATTAATTTATCATGCTAGAAGGCGACGTTTGATATTCCAAATATCATTGAACGCTTCAGACTTAATATTATTTCTTTGAGGGGTTTGTTATTATTTGTCTCATCTTATTTAGCGTGCATGCACACACACACACACACACATATATATATATATATATATATATATATATATAAGATACACGTAATTTTATTAAATATGCGAAGCATGTTTGTATAAAATATAATATATATAATACTTAGCATACACATAGAATACTATATTCTACCTGGATTGATTATGGACTTTTATTCTAGTTTGGTTCACTAGAGCCACCAAGTGAACCAAAAGGTCAAACCTAGGAGTGCAAGAATTTAAATTTAAACGTAACTATTACATTTAAACCCGGGCACCATACAAACGGGTCTTCACGCGCTCCTTGCTCCTTGGTCTCCAATTTCTTCAAGATAATTCTAACTATCTCTATTACATTAACTATTTAAAATTAAATAGAAACCTTGATCAGCAGTAAAGGAAAAGTACATAGGAGAGATATAGAATTTTAGATCAAGAAAAATCAGAGAAGACGAGGTACGCAGACCCCATTTAATAAAATTCATTCATTCAAGCATTCAACTAAAATAAAATACAATTACATTGGTCAAATAGTCCATAATTATTCCCTATTTATTATCATACATATCACCATATATATATCAATAAATAAATATCTGTCTCATGAATTAAAATATTCTATATATATGAGTATCATTTAATGAGCAATTTTAAATTGTATGAAATCCAATTTCAAGATTAAAAGAAACTCTTTATTTTAAATATAAAATTATTAGGAATATATATATATATATATATATATATATAAATATATATATATATATATATTATATAATATATTAAGGTAATCATGGGTTACCTTTCTTTTAAAACTTCATGCATGTTTCAAAAAGCTTGCAGAAATCTTTTTGTTTTGAATTGAATAACTTTTCATTGAAAACAATTAATATCATTTTCTAAGGCAACGTGAGTCAGCTTTTAAAAAACAAATTCAGCAGGTTCCCTTTTAAAAAAATCGGCAGTCACCATTTTGTGATCAGTTCGCGGACATAGCGAACCAAGAAGAAAATGAAAATTATTTTCGTTACTTTTTTTTTCTTTCACCCATTAAAAAATAATTTTATACAACTAATTATGCCCAGTAAATTATTCTAAATACATACTCATATGTATATGAAATCAAAACAATTTATAATTGCATAATGGTTTGGCTCTGATGCTACTGTTGGGCTTGTACGAAATCGTGACGCAATCAAATTGCAAAAATTAACTGAAGTATGGTATATAAGAGTTTAAAATTTTCTACAAACCATCACCCGGATTATTTTTTATGCAAATTATTAATTTAAAAAGATAAATAAGAAGTTATGGAATTATACCCTTGTAGAACGAAGCTTCCACAGGTACGAGTTCAACTCCTTGTTCTTCGTGATCTCCTTGAATTTCTGGGTTAGATTCTTTCCTTTTAATCAACGTTAGCCACCCAAGTGTTTGGCCTCTAGAAGTGATCCACCAAGGAAGATGAATTATCAAGAAGGAGGGTGGTTGACTTAGTTTTTTATCCTTTATAGAAAAGGAGTACTCTCCAACAATTGGAATTGCATCAACTGATATCTATTATAAGACTCCTGTTATATAGATATTGGTCAACCCTTCTAATCCTATTAGACATAGAATTTCATTTAATTAATTAAACTCTATATAATTAATTTAGGCTTCCCACCACATTGGGAATAATTAATTAAATTTATTTAATTAATTTGTCTCCTAATCTTATTAGAAATAATTGAGACTACTAATATTAAATTAATTTTTAAACTCCTTTAGAAATTAAAAAATAATAATAATTGTAATAATATTAATAAGACTCCTCTTATTAATTTATATTTAATATTTCTAAAATATTAAATAATAAACATTAAGCTATTTAATTTATTCTATCACCATATATTAAATTAATTACACTTAATGCATTATTACCATTATGCCATTACCATCTTAAATAATTTATTCTTCCTTTTATGGTGTGACCCTTTAGGTTCTCCATATTAAATCGGTTGTGAATAAATCAATTAGAACAATTCTAATCTTATTTAAATAAATAAATTAAACTAATAATCTATTTAAATAAATAATATTTATTCTACAATAGGGATAAGCCTCCCTAGCGATCAATGACTTTTCAGATAATATAGATTTCAACATTAATTATAAAAGAACATGTGAGTAAATAGTTACCGTATAATTTAATTCTTTCACCATACAATGTCCCAATTAAATATAAGACATGGATTTACTGTTAAGTCTTATTTTATTTAATTATATGTATTTCGATTAGAAAATGCACAACTCCAAATAATGCAAATTAGAAACTCCTTTCTAATTTTATTTCACCTTGGCCAAGGATTTCTGGGTTGTCAGTTAACGAATCATATAGGACATATCTCCTCTTTTACTAGAGGTGGTAGATTCTTTATTGATCATTCATTATCTCCATATGTAACTCTTATACCCAAGCATACCCTTTTATATACCCTAAGGGCCTTAAAAAATAAGTCAAAGTATAATTAATTACACACAAGATACTATGATGATCTCAAGTCCAAGGATCACTTGTACTACTATCACATTAGGAATTCCTATTGACAGGGGAGTAAAACTCCATTAGGTATTTTATAGCGAGTCACATTCAGTGAACTTATTCTCCAATAAGCACCTACATACTTACTTTAGTGTCTCCACACAAATGATTATGAGATCAATCATCATCATCCAATGAGCAAGCAACATATGTACTAATCTATCTAGATTTACTAATCCCCTTTTTAGTAATCCCATGATTAGGAACTATTTTAGTTTTTAAGCTTTCTAAGAATTTTGATCTCATTAGCATGATCAACATCATGATTCTAAAATCATTGCTTAAAACTATGGGTTATTTACATATTATAAAAACAGCATCATGTAGTTAATTATTTGCCTTTAATAAGTTAATACTTTAATTAATAAATAAATAAGATCGTCTCCAAAGTAGATGCTTTATCATCATACATGATTGGCTTGTATGCATACTACTTTCATCAAAGTCCAGAAATTGACCACACTAAAAAATTCAAAATACACTAAGAGATATGGTCGTTTGAGTTTCATGTTGTGTTTTCTCAAAAATCTAATTTTCTAATCTTTATATTTTGTAAGAAAACTTTCATGATCTATTGATTTATCAAATATTAACCACCATAAACTATCATAACACATACTAATACACCTTAAGATCAAGGATCTACCATGATCCATGATCTATTACACCAAACATACACTAAATCCAAGCAAAACATAATTTAGGCTAGGAAAATCAAGATTTTCTAACTTTTAAAACATAGTTTTCTTTTTCTTGCTTTTGATCTAACTTTTGATCATTAAAAGTAATAAATCTACACGTAACATACTTATATATATGTAGATCTAAGGTTTTGGATTTTTGAAACCTTAGATCCAAGTTTTAATTCTAAACAAATAAAATAAAATGCATAAACTAGTTAAAGCTTATACCTTTGCTTATGATTTCTTTCTTCTTCTTTCTAGGATTTGTTTATGGGACTAAGAACACACAAAGCTCTCCCTCTCCCTTCTTCAATGGCTGACCGAACCTCTCTTCCTCTCTCTCTTTCTTAGATATTGTTTTGTTTACTAATAAAGAAAGGGAAGAGAAATAAGATAAAATTAGTCTTGGTGGGTTGGTAAATTGTATAGATATATTGTGTATATCTCATCTATATCTCCCAATATCTCTCTCTTGCACATGATTTAGTTGTTACTTGCAAGTTAGCTCCAATGTGTTGTTTAAACTAGAGGTTGACACGTAAGGGAGTTAGTAAGGTTAGGTAGGAGTTGGTAAATAAAATGATGAGCTCACATGCTCTCCTTTCTATTCCTCCTTGCTTGACAGAACTTGCCCCTTTTATTCTCCCAATTTGGTTTATTTTTATTGCTTTATCTAATATATCAAATGTCCAAAATGTCTCTTAACTAGTGGGCTAAGAATTGGGCTTTGAATTTAATTCTTTTGGGCTTACTAATAAAATAGTTGGGCTATGTAAATTAACATAGTTCATTAATTTTAATTCTATCATGCCCTAATTATTTAATTAGGTTTCCATTTACTCAATTTGTACATCAAATCCTTACTCATGTACCTTTAATTACTTAACCCAATTAGAATTACTTTAATTAGATTATAAAATTAACCAATAGAAATAATAAAATTAATCTCTTAGGTAAGTAAAAATTTTAAATACTAACATCCTTACATATTATAACCCTTAAGTTATTAAATTTCGATACCTAATATGTATATTAGGTTACAAGACTTTATTCTTAATTCTCTTTATGTGTTAAATAAATATATAAACAATACATAGAACCATATAAGTCCTTCATAAAATTTTTAAATCCATACTCTATTTCCAGTCTAGGTCTTATTATTTAATCTTTATTTAATCATTTAAAATCTTATAAATTCTCGGGCTCTCACAGTATATATCAATGTTCATTGTAAAAACTCTAAGTTCATTTATAAAACTCATACTTCCTTTAGTAAACGTTCTCTAATGAGGTCAAACACGTCCATGCTACATCATGACACATATATACACATGTTAACATGTTCTTCATGCTTGTCTAAGTAGTATCAACGTGTTAGTACATAACAGATTATGGCAGAAATAAAAATCAAAAGTCAGTTCCTGGCGCAGCTGCGCTGCACCCTAGTACAAAAAGGGCGCAGCTGCGCCGTTGCTTGTCCAGAACTGAAATGGCTTCTGCTTCGGCAGAACTAAACCCAAACATCAAAATTTCTTACGAAATTGATTCTAACTAGCTACATTGCCTTACTAACATGCATATCAACTTATATAGCACTTAACAAACATTCTCCAATCTGATTATCATTCAATTCATGCATGATTAAGAATGTAAGAAATTTACAGAAATGAGGAATTATACCTCTGCTACTTTGAAGTGAGCTTGCTGCAAATTTCTGAAGTCTCTCTCTCTATACTAGCTTAACAGCAACCTCTCAATATACTCTAAAGCCTCTTAGCAATATCTCAGCAAAAGAAATGAAGAAGGAAAGAGTTATATTTATAGGAAAAACATTGCACAGTCCATGCCTTTACTCACCAATTCAAACTAACGGGAGAAACAAAAGTATGGTGGTTAAAAGAGATGAGTTGGTAGAGTAGTTGAGAATCACAATTGGAGCCATTCCCTATATGATCATTGGCTATGAAGCTGAGGTTGATTTATGCAAGCAATAGGCTTTGGCCTTGTGGCCATTCACGTGAGGAGGGAGGTGAGATACTTAATTTGGGACAAGGTCTAACACTCAGCAACTAGGCAAAATAAATACAACACTTAGGTTATATTATATGTACATCTTATATACACTTAGGTGTTAATTTCATTTAGAGTCACAATGTGGTTAGTTTAATCTACACGTAATATAATCCATGTACATTTCATAAGACTGCATATAATCTAATTGGGTATTGTCACACCACTATATTGACCCATCTTTATTATTTCAATCATATTAAACTATTGAAATAATCATTAAGTATCAATTGCTTATTTAATTTATTATAATATTCATGAGGTACATATTTAATGTAGCCACAAATCGCATATTGTCACCTATGCATTATTTTCTTAACTCACACAATTCATTCAACCATAATATATAGTTCTTATATATTATATAGTCACATTAAGATGTCACACTACACTTGTACAAAGCAATTAACTCCCATAATACATTAATTAATCCCTTTTAGTTATTCATTCATTAAATTATTTAATGAATGTTTATTCCATCACTTCGCTACACTAGGCATATCTCACAAGCTCATTATTAAGCTTATTATCACTTCCACCACACTTTAATATTCCTTTAATATAAAGTTTGTGTGACACATGCACTTTAATGCTAAGTTATTTAGCTATCTTAAATAATTATACACTTATAATATGTATAACTTTTACACTTAGAATAATTAATATTTACTCTATTAATTATTAAATTATAAAATCTACGATAAAATAATAACTTAAGTTATTTAATACATTTAAATAACTTAGTTTTCTTTTATAGCTTTAACCCTCTTGGAAATACATAAGATATAATTAATATTATGTATTCCTTCATAATATGACATAAAATGTTTTTATTACATTTTCTCCAAATAGAGGAATTAATTATAATAAAAGAATTCACTCATTATCTCAATATATTATTCTTAATATTATATCTATATCTCATTAAAATAATTACATGTACGACACTTGTACACATTATATATAGAAAATAAGTTTATTTCATATTATGATAAATCGTTTTCATATAGCAAATCTGTTTTAATATATTTACCATATTACTTAATCATACATGTTACCTCATACAAGGCTATATAAGGTAGCATCATCATATATTATTCTCCTTTTATTAAAATAATTCAAGGCTAGAACTTATTTTAATATCCTTTATTAAAAATATAATTATTTCTCTTTTCTTTATATCAATTGTCCCCAAAATAATTTTTTTAAATCTATACATTTAACCATATCTTAAATATTAATAAATTCTCTAATCAATATTGATTTAAAGATATATTGGTTTAACAACGTATATATATATATATATATATATATATATATATATATTTTATTAACGTCGTTCGCACATTCACATAATACCATGCCAAGTAATATATAAAGGCACTTACTATAAATACATACTCCACACATGTATTAACTAAATATTTACGTAAGTGATTTTTAAACCCCTTACTATATCACCATAGTTAATTAAGGCTTTAATATTCAAATTATATTATTCCATAACATATTTTTAATTTAAATTAACCAATATTTATTCTTGTTAGTTAATTCTCATAATTAACTAATTCTTGGTTTGCTATCACAATCCATCTATGGACAGCTTAAGCACTAATTATATCTCATATTACATCATACTAGACACTAGTATTTATATTCAAGAAAATGGTGATTATTTATCAAAGATATTTAATGTCACCAACTTACTATAATAAAATAATTCTATAAATTATTTAATGTCGATAGATAAATCTTATCCATCTTCTTACTAATTCAGCTCTACAATTTATAACAAATATATATTAATATTATACTTATGAAACACAAAATCACATATTGCACAGTTCATATCACCCTATGCAACACAATACCACATAACTCATAACGCATTTATATATTCTTATTCGAACCCAACACATGCTTTAAGAATTTTATTTATAAAATTCTTATTTTAATAATTTCTAAAAATTTGGGTTCTCATAGTCGTCGGGATTGAGTTTGATCTCCCGGTGTTGTCGTCGAGGTTCTTGTACCTCTCGGGGTTGTTGCCGGGGCTTGACCTGACATTCCAATGTTGTCGCCAGGGTTGAGTTTGATCTCCCGGTGTTGTCGCCGGGGTTCCTGTGATGATTTGTACTTCTAAGGTTGTCTCTGGAAGGTAAAAGACGGTTTTGCTCTCCTGCAGTGTTAGTAACAGGAATGCAAAATTTCGAGTTTCTACAATTATAAATGAAAATAAAAATATTTAAATATTTATTTTGAACGCATACATATTTTGTGTCTTGAAAGGTGGTAATTCGTTCTAAATTGAATCAAGTGTGTGATAATTGAGAAATGTGGTGGAAATAATATTGAGCTTAATTGAGCTTATGTGATATTTAGTGTGGCATAGAGATGGACTAAGTAATTTATTAATTAAATTAATGAGGGAGTAATTAAATAATGTGATGGATTAATTATTGTTATTATTATTGTTATGTGCAATTATATGTGTTGTGTGGTCATATGAATAGTAGTGAAATAAAGTTCATCATGCCTAAAATATAAGATGTGATATTAAGAATAATATTATAATATTATTCTGTGAGACTATATTATAATAAGTTTGAGTTATGTGAATTACTAAGTTATTAAATATGAGTATTGTGTGACATAATGGTTCATAGAGAATAAATAAAATGTGTATTTTTAATTTATGGAAGAAAATAAATTTTAAGGAAATAAATAATTGATATTAATTGTTGTTATGTTATTTGGGTATAATGAGAATATTAAGTTTATGGAATATAATGGGTTGTTAGTATCAGACTCGTTTATATTATAACCCAATTCAAATACTAATTGAACTAACCCAATATACATGGATTATATGATGTTACATGTAATTGTATATATATTAAAGTATAAGTATACTTACATATATGTGAATATGTATATATATATATATATATATATATGTGTGTGTGTGTGTGTGTGTGTATGTGTGTGTGTGTGTGTTTGTGTGTGTGTGTGCATATGTACCCACAACTTAGCATAAGGTATAATGAGTAAAACTAAATGTATCATGGGTGCAATAAACCTCCCATAACCTAAAATTCCCCTCTTCCATAGCTATAATGCTGAAAATTTCTTCCCAAATTTGTTTGCAAGCAATCCCATGTGGGCTAATCATGATAAAGGTGGAGAGTTGGTGAAACTTTTCACCAACTCCCATTTATCCTTTGGTTAAATTTTTTAGGGCAAGAACCACCATTTGGATAAAAGCTTGGCTATAAATAGAAAGTTTTCCTCTTCTCAAATTCAAGTTGTTAGTTGGTATGATTAGAGAGTGAGTTGCTGAAAATTGGGTGATCAATCTGAAATTGGGAGCAAGAGTTATCATTGTAGCTTCAAATGAGGTAATTGTTGGGTTTGTACGAAATAGTGACACATTCAAATTGTAAAAATTAGCAAAAACATGGTATATCAGAGTTTAAAAATTTCTACAAAACTATTACCCGGATCATCATTTATGCATATTATTAATTTAAAATGATAAATAAGAAGTTGTAGAATTCATTCCCTTGTAGAACGAAGCTTTCACATGTACAAGTTCAACTCCTTGTTCTTCGTGATCTCCTTAAATTTTTGGGTAAATTCTTTTTCTTGATCAACGTTAGCCACCCAAGTGTTTTGCCTTTAGAGGTGATCCACCAAGGAATAGGAATTATTCAAGAAGAAGGGTGGTTGGCTAAACCCTAGTTTTCTATCCTCTATAGAAAAGGAGTACTCTCCAACAATTGAAATTGCATCAACTAATATCTATTATAAGACTCTTCTTATATAGATATTGGTCAACCTTTCTAATCTTATTAGACATAGGGTTTTATTTAATTAACTAAACTCCTTTAATTAATTTAGGCTTCCCACCACATTGGGAATAATTAATTAAATTCATTTAACTAATTTGCCTCCTAATCTTATTAGAAATAAATGACAGTACTAATATTAAATTAATTCTTAAACTCCTTTAGAAATTAAAATAATAATAATTGTAATAATGTTAATAAGACTCCTCTTATTAATTTATATTTAATATTTCTAAAATATTAAATAATAAACATTAAGCTATTTAATTTATTCTATCACCATAGATTAAATTAATTACACTTAATGTATTATTACGATTATGCCATTATATTCTTAAATTACTATTCTTCCTTTTATGGTATTACCCTTTAGGTTCTTCATATTAAATCGGTTGTGAATAAATCAATTAGAACAATTCTAATCTTATTTAAATAAATAAATTTAACTAATAATCTATTTAAATAAATAATATTTATTCTATAATATGAATAAGCCTCCCTAACGATCAACGACTTTTCAGATAATATAGATTTCAACATTAATCATAAAAGAACCTGTGAGTAAATAGCTACCGTACAATTCAATCATTCTACCATACAATGTCCCAATTAAATATAAGATATGGAATTACTGTCAAGTCTTATTTTATTTAATTATATGTATTTCGATTAGAAAATGCACAACTCCAAATAATGCCAATTAGAAACTCCTTTATAATTTTATTCTGCCTTGGCCAAGGACTACTGGGTTGTCATTTAACGAATCACATAGGACATATCTCTTCTTTTACTAGAAGTGGTAGATTCTTTATTGACTATTCATTATCTCCATATGTAACTTATTATACCCAAGCATACCCTTTGATATACCCTAAGGGTCTTAAAAAATAAGTCAAAGTATAATTAATTACACACAAGATACTATGATGATCTCAAGTCCAAGGATCACTTGTACTACTATCACATTAGGAATTCCTATTGACAGGGGAGTAAAACTCCATTAGGTATTTTATAGCGAGTCACATTCAGTGAACTTATTCTCCAATAAGCACCTACATACTTACTTTAGTGTCTCCACACAAATGATTATGAGATCAATCATCATCATCCAATGAGCAAGCAACATATGTACTAATCTATCTAGATTTACTAATCCCCTTTTTAGTAATCCCATGATTAGGAACTATTTTAGTTTTTAAGCTTTCTAAGAATTTTGATCTCATTAGCATGATCAACATCATGATTCTAAAATCATTGCTTAAAACTATGGGTTATTTACATATTATAAAAACAGCATCATGTAGTTAATTATTTGCCTTTAATAAGTTAATACTTTAATTAATAAATAAATAAGATCGTCTCCAAAGTAGATGCTTTATCATCATACATGATTGGCTTGTATGCATACTACTTTCATCAAAGTCCAGAAATTGACCACACTAAAAAATTCAAAATACACTAAGAGATATGGTCGTTTGAGTTTCATGTTGTGTTTTCTCAAAAATCTAATTTTCTAATCTTTATATTTTGTAAGAAAACTTTCATGATCTATTGATTTATCAAATATTAACCACCATAAACTATCATAACACATACTAATACACCTTAAGATCAAGGATCTACCATGATCCATGATCTATTACACCAAACATACACTAAATCCAAGCAAAACATAATTTAGGCTAGGAAAATCAAGATTTTCTAACTTTTAAAACATAGTTTTCTTTTTCTTGCTTTTGATCTAACTTTTGATCATTAAAAGTAATAAATCTACACGTAACATACTTATATATATGTAGATCTAAGGTTTTGGATTTTTGAAACCTTAGATCCAAGTTTTAATTCTAAACAAATAAAATAAAATGCATAAACTAGTTAAAGCTTATACCTTTGCTTATGATTTCTTTCTTCTTCTTTCTAGGATTTGTTTATGGGACTAAGAACACACAAAGCTCTCCCTCTCCCTTCTTCAATGGCTGACCGAACCTCTCTTCCTCTCTCTCTTTCTTAGATATTGTTTTGTTTACTAATAAAGAAAGGGAAGAGAAATAAGATAAAATTAGTCTTGGTGGGTTGGTAAATTGTATAGATATATTGTGTATATCTCATCTATATCTCCCAATATCTCTCTCTTGCACATGATTTAGTTGTTACTTGCAAGTTAGCTCCAATGTGTTGTTTAAACTAGAGGTTGACACGTAAGGGAGTTAGTAAGGTTAGGTAGGAGTTGGTAAATAAAATGATGAGCTCACATGCTCTCCTTTCTATTCCTCCTTGCTTGACAGAACTTGCCCCTTTTATTCTCCCAATTTGGTTTATTTTTATTGCTTTATCTAATATATCAAATGTCCAAAATGTCTCTTAACTAGTGGGCTAAGAATTGGGCTTTGAATTTAATTCTTTTGGGCTTACTAATAAAATAGTTGGGCTATGTAAATTAACATAGTTCATTAATTTTAATTCTATCATGCCCTAATTATTTAATTAGGTTTCCATTTACTCAATTTGTACATCAAATCCTTACTCATGTACCTTTAATTACTTAACCCAATTAGAATTACTTTAATTAGATTATAAAATTAACCAATAGAAATAATAAAATTAATCTCTTAGGTAAGTAAAAATTTTAAATACTAACATCCTTACATATTATAACCCTTAAGTTATTAAATTTCGATACCTAATATGTATATTAGGTTACAAGACTTTATTCTTAATTCTCTTTATGTGTTAAATAAATATATAAACAATACATAGAACCATATAAGTCCTTCATAAAATTTTTAAATCCATACTCTATTTCCAGTCTAGGTCTTATTATTTAATCTTTATTTAATCATTTAAAATCTTATAAATTCTCGGGCTCTCACAGTATATATCAATGTTCATTGTAAAAACTCTAAGTTCATTTATAAAACTCATACTTCCTTTAGTAAACGTTCTCTAATGAGGTCAAACACGTCCATGCTACATCATGACACATATATACACATGTTAACATGTTCTTCATGCTTGTCTAAGTAGTATCAACGTGTTAGTACATAACAGATTATGGCAGAAATAAAAATCAAAAGTCAGTTCCTGGCGCAGCTGCGCTGCACCCTAGTACAAAAAGGGCGCAGCTGCGCCGTTGCTTGTCCAGAACTGAAATGGCTTCTGCTTCGGCAGAACTAAACCCAAACATCAAAATTTCTTACGAAATTGATTCTAACTAGCTACATTGCCTTACTAACATGCATATCAACTTATATAGCACTTAACAAACATTCTCCAATCTGATTATCATTCAATTCATGCATGATTAAGAATGTAAGAAATTTACAGAAATGAGGAATTATACCTCTGCTACTTTGAAGTGAGCTTGCTGCAAATTTCTGAAGTCTCTCTCTCTATACTAGCTTAACAGCAACCTCTCAATATACTCTAAAGCCTCTTAGCAATATCTCAGCAAAAGAAATGAAGAAGGAAAGAGTTATATTTATAGGAAAAACATTGCACAGTCCATGCCTTTACTCACCAATTCAAACTAACGGGAGAAACAAAAGTATGGTGGTTAAAAGAGATGAGTTGGTAGAGTAGTTGAGAATCACAATTGGAGCCATTCCCTATATGATCATTGGCTATGAAGCTGAGGTTGATTTATGCAAGCAATAGGCTTTGGCCTTGTGGCCATTCACGTGAGGAGGGAGGTGAGATACTTAATTTGGGACAAGGTCTAACACTCAGCAACTAGGCAAAATAAATACAACACTTAGGTTATATTATATGTACATCTTATATACACTTAGGTGTTAATTTCATTTAGAGTCACAATGTGGTTAGTTTAATCTACACGTAATATAATCCATGTACATTTCATAAGACTGCATATAATCTAATTGGGTATTGTCACACCACTATATTGACCCATCTTTATTATTTCAATCATATTAAACTATTGAAATAATCATTAAGTATCAATTGCTTATTTAATTTATTATAATATTCATGAGGTACATATTTAATGTAGCCACAAATCGCATATTGTCACCTATGCATTATTTTCTTAACTCACACAATTCATTCAACCATAATATATAGTTCTTATATATTATATAGTCACATTAAGATGTCACACTACACTTGTACAAAGCAATTAACTCCCATAATACATTAATTAATCCCTTTTAGTTATTCATTCATTAAATTATTTAATGAATGTTTATTCCATCACTTCGCTACACTAGGCATATCTCACAAGCTCATTATTAAGCTTATTATCACTTCCACCACACTTTAATATTCCTTTAATATAAAGTTTGTGTGACACATGCACTTTAATGCTAAGTTATTTAGCTATCTTAAATAATTATACACTTATAATATGTATAACTTTTACACTTAGAATAATTAATATTTACTCTATTAATTATTAAATTATAAAATCTACGATAAAATAATAACTTAAGTTATTTAATACATTTAAATAACTTAGTTTTCTTTTATAGCTTTAACCCTCTTGGAAATACATAAGATATAATTAATATTATGTATTCCTTCATAATATGACATAAAATGTTTTTATTACATTTTCTCCAAATAGAGGAATTAATTATAATAAAAGAATTCACTCATTATCTCAATATATTATTCTTAATATTATATCTATATCTCATTAAAATAATTACATGTACGACACTTGTACACATTATATATAGAAAATAAGTTTATTTCATATTATGATAAATCGTTTTCATATAGCAAATCTGTTTTAATATATTTACCATATTACTTAATCATACATGTTACCTCATACAAGGCTATATAAGGTAGCATCATCATATATTATTCTCCTTTTATTAAAATAATTCAAGGCTAGAACTTATTTTAATATCCTTTATTAAAAATATAATTATTTCTCTTTTCTTTATATCAATTGTCCCCAAAATAATTTTTTTAAATCTATACATTTAACCATATCTTAAATATTAATAAATTCTCTAATCAATATTGATTTAAAGATATATTGGTTTAACAACGTATATATATATATATATATATATATATATATATTTTATTAACGTCGTTCGCACATTCACATAATACCATGCCAAGTAATATATAAAGGCACTTACTATAAATACATACTCCACACATGTATTAACTAAATATTTACGTAAGTGATTTTTAAACCCCTTACTATATCACCATAGTTAATTAAGGCTTTAATATTCAAATTATATTATTCCATAACATATTTTTAATTTAAATTAACCAATATTTATTCTTGTTAGTTAATTCTCATAATTAACTAATTCTTGGTTTGCTATCACAATCCATCTATGGACAGCTTAAGCACTAATTATATCTCATATTACATCATACTAGACACTAGTATTTATATTCAAGAAAATGGTGATTATTTATCAAAGATATTTAATGTCACCAACTTACTATAATAAAATAATTCTATAAATTATTTAATGTCGATAGATAAATCTTATCCATCTTCTTACTAATTCAGCTCTACAATTTATAACAAATATATATTAATATTATACTTATGAAACACAAAATCACATATTGCACAGTTCATATCACCCTATGCAACACAATACCACATAACTCATAACGCATTTATATATTCTTATTCGAACCCAACACATGCTTTAAGAATTTTATTTATAAAATTCTTATTTTAATAATTTCTAAAAATTTGGGTTCTCATAGTCGTCGGGATTGAGTTTGATCTCCCGGTGTTGTCGTCGAGGTTCTTGTACCTCTCGGGGTTGTTGCCGGGGCTTGACCTGACATTCCAATGTTGTCGCCAGGGTTGAGTTTGATCTCCCGGTGTTGTCGCCGGGGTTCCTGTGATGATTTGTACTTCTAAGGTTGTCTCTGGAAGGTAAAAGACGGTTTTGCTCTCCTGCAGTGTTAGTAACAGGAATGCAAAATTTCGAGTTTCTACAATTATAAATGAAAATAAAAATATTTAAATATTTATTTTGAACGCATACATATTTTGTGTCTTGAAAGGTGGTAATTCGTTCTAAATTGAATCAAGTGTGTGATAATTGAGAAATGTGGTGGAAATAATATTGAGCTTAATTGAGCTTATGTGATATTTAGTGTGGCATAGAGATGGACTAAGTAATTTATTAATTAAATTAATGAGGGAGTAATTAAATAATGTGATGGATTAATTATTGTTATTATTATTGTTATGTGCAATTATATGTGTTGTGTGGTCATATGAATAGTAGTGAAATAAAGTTCATCATGCCTAAAATATAAGATGTGATATTAAGAATAATATTATAATATTATTCTGTGAGACTATATTATAATAAGTTTGAGTTATGTGAATTACTAAGTTATTAAATATGAGTATTGTGTGACATAATGGTTCATAGAGAATAAATAAAATGTGTATTTTTAATTTATGGAAGAAAATAAATTTTAAGGAAATAAATAATTGATATTAATTGTTGTTATGTTATTTGGGTATAATGAGAATATTAAGTTTATGGAATATAATGGGTTGTTAGTATCAGACTCGTTTATATTATAACCCAATTCAAATACTAATTGAACTAACCCAATATACATGGATTATATGATGTTACATGTAATTGTATATATATTAAAGTATAAGTATACTTACATATATGTGAATATGTATATATATATATATATATATATATATATATATATATATATATGTGTGTGTGTGTGTGTGTGTGTATGTGTGTGTGTGTGTGTTTGTGTGTGTGTGTGCATATGTACCCACAACTTAGCATAAGGTATAATGAGTAAAACTAAATGTATCATGGGTGCAATAAACCTCCCATAACCTAAAATTCCCCTCTTCCATAGCTATAATGCTGAAAATTTCTTCCCAAATTTGTTTGCAAGCAATCCCATGTGGGCTAATCATGATAAAGGTGGAGAGTTGGTGAAACTTTTCACCAACTCCCATTTATCCTTTGGTTAAATTTTTTAGGGCAAGAACCACCATTTGGATAAAAGCTTGGCTATAAATAGAAAGTTTTCCTCTTCTCAAATTCAAGTTGTTAGTTGGTATGATTAGAGAGTGAGTTGCTGAAAATTGGGTGATCAATCTGAAATTGGGAGCAAGAGTTATCATTGTAGCTTCAAATGAGGTAATTGTTGGGTTTGTACGAAATAGTGACACATTCAAATTGTAAAAATTAGCAAAAACATGGTATATCAGAGTTTAAAAATTTCTACAAAACTATTACCCGGATCATCATTTATGCATATTATTAATTTAAAATGATAAATAAGAAGTTGTAGAATTCATTCCCTTGTAGAACGAAGCTTTCACATGTACAAGTTCAACTCCTTGTTCTTCGTGATCTCCTTAAATTTTTGGGTAAATTCTTTTTCTTGATCAACGTTAGCCACCCAAGTGTTTTGCCTTTAGAGGTGATCCACCAAGGAATAGGAATTATTCAAGAAGAAGGGTGGTTGGCTAAACCCTAGTTTTCTATCCTCTATAGAAAAGGAGTACTCTCCAACAATTGAAATTGCATCAACTAATATCTATTATAAGACTCTTCTTATATAGATATTGGTCAACCTTTCTAATCTTATTAGACATAGGGTTTTATTTAATTAACTAAACTCCTTTAATTAATTTAGGCTTCCCACCACATTGGGAATAATTAATTAAATTCATTTAACTAATTTGCCTCCTAATCTTATTAGAAATAAATGACAGTACTAATATTAAATTAATTCTTAAACTCCTTTAGAAATTAAAATAATAATAATTGTAATAATGTTAATAAGACTCCTCTTATTAATTTATATTTAATATTTCTAAAATATTAAATAATAAACATTAAGCTATTTAATTTATTCTATCACCATAGATTAAATTAATTACACTTAATGTATTATTACGATTATGCCATTATATTCTTAAATTACTATTCTTCCTTTTATGGTATTACCCTTTAGGTTCTTCATATTAAATCGGTTGTGAATAAATCAATTAGAACAATTCTAATCTTATTTAAATAAATAAATTTAACTAATAATCTATTTAAATAAATAATATTTATTCTATAATATGAATAAGCCTCCCTAACGATCAACGACTTTTCAGATAATATAGATTTCAACATTAATCATAAAAGAACCTGTGAGTAAATAGCTACCGTACAATTCAATCATTCTACCATACAATGTCCCAATTAAATATAAGATATGGAATTACTGTCAAGTCTTATTTTATTTAATTATATGTATTTCGATTAGAAAATGCACAACTCCAAATAATGCCAATTAGAAACTCCTTTATAATTTTATTCTGCCTTGGCCAAGGACTACTGGGTTGTCATTTAACGAATCACATAGGACATATCTCTTCTTTTACTAGAAGTGGTAGATTCTTTATTGACTATTCATTATCTCCATATGTAACTTATTATACCCAAGCATACCCTTTGATATACCCTAAGGGTCTTAAGAAATAAGTCAAAGTATAATTCCTTACACATAAGATACTATGATGATCTCAAGTTCAAGGATCATTTGTATTACTATCACATTAGGAATTTCTATTGACAGGAAAGTAAAACTCCATTAGGTATTCCATAGCGAGTCACGTTCAGTGAACTTATTCTCCAATAAGCACCTACATACTTGCTTTAGTGTCTCCACACAAATGATCATGAGATCAATCATCCTCATCCAATGAGCAAGCACTATATGTACCAATCTATCCGGATTTACTAATCCCCTTTTTAGTAATCCAACGATTGAAAACTATTTTAGTTTTAAGCTTTCAAAGAATTTAGATCTCATTAGCATAATCATCATCATGATTCTAAAAGCACTGCTTAAAACTATGGGTTATTTACATATTATAGAAACAGCATCATGTATATAATTAAATACCTTTTATAAGTTAATACTTTTATTAATAAATAAGATCGTCTCCAAAGTAGATGCTTTATCATCATACATGATTGGCTTGTATTCATACTACTTTCAATCTCCCACTTGCACTAAAGCCAATCACCATGGTATCTAATACCATCTTCTCTAAGTGACTATCAAACTGCTATTGTGTTAAAGCTTTAGTAAATGGATCTGCAATGTTGTCTGTAGAGTCTACACGCTTTAAGGTGACGTCTCTTCTTTCAATGATTTCTTTAATCAAAGTGCCGCAACACATGTTTGGATTCAAGATGAGACTTAGGAACTATTCCTAGTTCTGTAATAAACTTTTCATCCCGAAACATCAACTTACAGCTTCACTTACAGTTATAAACTTTGTCTTTGTCACTAAACTAGTAACCTTTTGCTATTTGAAACCTTTTCAAATTACTGCACCACCTTTCAAGGTAACGGCTTAACCTAAAGTGAATTTGATGTCGTCTTGGTCAGTCTGAAAACTTGAGTCTGTTTAGTTCTCTAGTTTAATTCAGACCCATCATGTGTCATGATGACATCCTTAGTGTCAATTAAGTTATTTAGGATGTTTATCACTATCCTACAGTGATCTTCTTCAAAATTTGAATAATCAACATCAAGTCTCGTATATTTCATTGCATACATGATAGTAACTCATGCGATCTCTCTTTTATTGAGGATAATTTAAGAGAGATACACTCCATGGCTCATCATCATGAGACACCTTTTTGGAGTTTGACATGCTAAACGCCTTTAGCATCTAATGAATATACATTTCTTGGGTTAAGTCGAACATCCTTTTAAATCTATCTATATAGATTTATAACCCCAATGTAGGATGTTCTACCCAAATCATTCATGGAGGAATGTTTAGACAACTTTAATTTGATCGATTGTAGCATAGGAATGTCATTCCCTATCAATAATATATCATCAACATATAATACAAGGAATGAAACAGCGCTCCGACTAACCCTTTTGTACACACAAGGTATATTCTCATTTTTGAAAAAATCAAACTCTTTTGATTGTCTCATCAAAATGAATGTTCCATCTTTGAGAAGCTTGCTACAACCCATAAATGGATTGTTGTAGCTCATATATATGATTTGCTTCAACCATTGAAACAAATCCATCTGGCTATATCATACATACATTTTCCTCTAATAATGTATATTTGAGGAAGGGCGTATCATACAACCCATAAATGGATTGTTGTAGCTCATATATATGATTTGCTTCAACCATTGAAACAAATCCATCTGGCTATATCATACATACATTCTCCTCTAATAATGTATATTTGAGGAAGGACGTCTCCACGTCCTGTTTGCCAGATCTAGTAATAATAAGTTACAATCGCAAGTAAAATTCAAATGGTCTTATGCATTGCTCCAAAGATCCATTTTAGATTTTATGGTCATCTACCATTTCTCTGAGTTTTAATTACTCATAGCCTGTTCGTAATTCAATGGATCATCATTATTCATGACGTGTACCTCATCATCATCCTCTATTACGAATTCATACCTTTCAGGTATCTTCGGTACTCTCCCAGATATACGAATAGGTGTTGTATAGAAGGTGTCTCTACTTGGATAGGTTCATCCATTTGATCTGTAGTGGTTTGTGGTTCTTGAATTTCTTCAAAATCTATTTTTCTCCCACTAGACACTTCAGGGATAAACCCATTTTCCAAGAAGGCAGCGTGTTTCGCAACAAACACCTTTTTCTCAGTAGGATTGTTGAAATAGTATCCCAAACTCTCTTTAGGATGTCCTATAAATGTGCACTTATCAGATCTTGTCCCAAGCTTATCATTTTGAAACCTTTTCACATAAGCTGGACATCCCCAAATCTTAACATGCTTAAGACCAGGTTTTCTCCCTATCCACATCTCATATAGAGTCCTGGAGAAGGATTTTGAGGGGATATTATTTAGTAGATATGCAACCGTTTATAGGGCATAACCCCATAATGAAATTGGAAGATTGGAAAAACTCATTATGGAATGAACCATGTCCAACATGTTCGATTTCTCCTTTCAGATACTCCATTTAACTATGGTGTACCCGGTGGAGTCCATTGTGAGATTATACCATTATCTTTGAGACAATTGAGAAACTCACCGTTTAACTATTCTCCACCTCGATCTGATCGAAGAATCTTAATAATCTTGCCCGTTTGTTTCTCTACTTCACTTCTGAACTCTTTGAACTTTTTAAATGATTCAGATTTGTATTTCATTAAATACACATATCCAAATCTTGAGTGATCATTAGTGAATGTAATAAATAAGAATACCCTCCCCGTACAATCGTTGTCATAGGTCTACAAATGTCTGTGTGAACCAACGCTAACAACTCTATAACTCTTTCTCATTTTCCACTAAAAGGAGATTTAGTCATTTACCCATGAGACAAGATTCACAAATTGGAAATGATTCATAATAAGATAACTTTAAGAGCCCATCCTTATGCAACTTAGATAATCTTGTTTCATTGATATGACTGAGTCTACAGTGCCACATATAGGTATAATTAACTTTATCTCTTTTCCTTTTCTTAAGTTGTTTTATTTGAAATATATTTTCATGCAGGTCAAGTATGTAAAGTGTAGACACTCAAAATTTTATTTTCCTGTTACTAACCCTTTAGGAGGGAAAAATCGTCTTCTCAACCCCGATCACCAATATCGGAATGTTAACTCAGCCCCGGTCACCAATATTGGGGTGTCAACTCAACCCCGGTCACCAATACCGGGACAACCACAGCCCCGATCACCAATATCTGGATGTTAACTCAACCCCGATCATCAATACCAGGACAACCACATCCCCGATCACCAATATCGGGATGTCAACTCAACTTCGATCACCAATACCGGGACAACCCCAACCCCGGTCTCAATCCTGGGCCATCAGTTCAACCCCGGTCTCAATATCGGGCCATAAGTTCAACCCCGATCTCAATACCTTGCCATAAGGTTAACCCCGGTCTCAATACCGGGCCATCAGGTCAACCCCAGTCTCAATATCGAGCCATCAGTTCAACCTCAGTCTCAATACCGGGCCATCAGTTCAACCCCGGTCTCAATATCGGGCCGTCAGTTCAACCCCGGTCTCAATACCGCGCCGTCAGGTCAACCCCGGTCTCAATACCGGGACGTCAGGTCAACCCCGATCTTAATACCAGGATCTTCACTCAGCACCGGTCATAACCCCGGAGGTACAGTTAAGCCCCGGTCACAATCGAGAGATCCAGTTTAGCCCTAGAGACAATCTTGGGAAGCCAAATCCACAGAAGGCAACCCCGGGAGGGGTTAAATGGTCATTTTTCCAACTTGAAGCCTATTCAGTCAAGCTCAAGCCGATTTGATGCCATCAAGATCAAAAAGAGCCATAACATTGATCCCGAGTGAAAACAGCGCAAGACAGCTCAACGGACAAACTGCAGGGAATCAAAGAAGTGGTTATGAACCCATTTTTTTGGACTTGGAAAAGGTTTTATCGCATGTCATTGCGACACTCTCGGCGATGGCTTTTCGAAAAGATATAGCACGCCTCAAACGGATGCTCCGATCAAAAGTTATAAAGTTTTGAATCTGACATCGCATTGCTCAGAGTGCACGGACCTCGATGCAATGGGGCCCACCACCCCCTACCTGCCATGTGGAGCCGCAAGTATAGTGGAGGTAGCCGTGGTTAGACCCTCTTCCACCTGGTCTACATATATGAGTGCACCCCTAGCTCATTTTCAATTCAAAAACGCTCTAAATCCATGCCC
This sequence comes from Panax stipuleanatus, assembly GCA_020205555.1. NCBI lineage: Eukaryota > Viridiplantae > Streptophyta > Magnoliopsida > Apiales > Araliaceae > Panax > Panax stipuleanatus. Next base: position 37,870,460 of record CM035118.1, read on the forward strand.
GTTTGGTGTTCTAGCTATCTTCTTGTGTTCTAAACCCAAAATTTTTCACTCTAACACATAGATATACCCACATACTACCACATATCAAAAAATAATCGGTAGATTTGGACGTTTAAAGCCTACAATTTGGCAAAAAGCCTGTGTAGCAGTTCATTGTGAGTATTTTTACGATCAGAAAGTTATTATTAATTCTTCGCACTTTTATACACTTGCATATAAAGTTTTGTTTTCTAAATATGCCCGAAACTCAGTTCTGTGGCCGTTTTTGTTAATTTTTGGTACATTTTAGTACCTAAACGCATTTTCTGGCATTTCTACAACACGGATTGACGATCCGTCGCTTCTAGAAGCATTTATATGCTTGCATCTTCGTGTTGAGCAACTTCGCGGGACTAGGTTATCTTCCCAGTCCAGGTTTGGCTTTTTTGTATATATTTAACTGTATATATACTAACTTTTTAATTCTGTCAAGCCCGGATGTCAAATCCGCGGTAGTTTACTGCTTATATATAAATATATGCATATATATGCAACATTCACCATACTGGGTTATCTTCTCAGTCCTAGTTGATTACTTTTCTGTCTATATATATATATATTTACATTCCAGTTCGGCCTGGATTATTCTGTGGTCTTTTTACTATTTTTGCACTATTCACCATACTAGTTTATCTTTCCAGTCCTGGTTTGACTATTTTTATGCCTAAATATATATTTACTTTCCAGTCCGGTCCTCGGAGTAAAAATCCACCACCCTTTACTATTATATATATATATATATATATTTTAATTCTGTCTAGCCTGGATCTTTCCGTGGCTTTTACAGCTTTTATATATATATATATATTTACTTTCCAGTCCAGGCACAGGCGTGAAAATCCATCGCCCTTTTTATGCTTTCATATATATATTTCAATTCTGTCAAAGCCTGGATCATTCCGTAGCTATTTATAGCTTTTGTAAATATATATATATATATATATATATATATATATATACTTCAATTCCAGTACGGGCTTGCGAGGGAAAATCCATTGCCCTTTATAGCTTTCTTATATATATAATTATATATATATATGGTTTTACTCATTTTTATTAAATTATTTCTTTAAATATTTATTTGATATGAATCAACACTGACATTTCTGTTGGCGAACTAGATTTCTTTAAATCTCGCCAAGTCTAGCTTTCAAGTGGTTCAAAATAGGTACAGACAGAACCGGGAAGCTAGAATGGCTGAGATTTATTTAAATCTAGCGTTTTTCTAGTTTAAGTTATAAAAGCTACCTCGCGGCCCTTAGATCGATATCTTTTTGGAATGAGATACTTCGGCCAGGTGCGAACCAGGATTTACTTATAAATCCTTGGTTCTGGGGATATTTAGATATATTTCTGTACAAATTTGAGCTGTGCAGATTTATTGGCCTCCCTCTGTGAGCCTATGAGTCATGGAATTCATGATCAAACAGATCAGAATCTAATTCACACGATGGACAAATTCCACTTTACAAATGTACCCTGCCAGTTTTTATATAAAAATGTACATACAAAAAACCTTAAAACGGTTATCAGGATTTAAGGTCTCAACATAGTGAAAACATGGTTTGTCGTTTCAGAGTCACTTCAATGGCTGTCATGCCCATGAGAAGACCGACACTTGTATATATTTTGTGGTCGAGAATGCTTCGCAGCCCGACAATCATCATTCAAATTGAGCCTTAAGGCTAAAAAGATAAAACTAAAGTATCAATAAGCTTCAATTCCTATGTTAGCGTAAGGGTTTGAAAAAACTTTTTTCAAAAACATCATTTCAATAATCTTATCAAAAAAAAAGATTTTGCAAATCAAATTAAACACTTTTGTAAATCTAATCAAAGACTTTTTGCAAATCAAATCAAACCCTTCGTATATAGGTTCAATGATGCATGGACATACTTTCAAATTAAACATAAGCCCAATTTTCTTTCAGCATTCACACACACTGCAAATTTAAAAGGAAAATATTGAAAAGATGCGGTATCGTGTTTACACGGGAGATGTGGGGTGCCTAAAACCTTCCTCACACTTAACCAGGCCCCCGAACTCAAAACATCGGTTTCAAAGATCAAGTTTCGACAATGTCCAGCAATTGGGCCTCTTTCAAACAAAACTCGGTTGAGTTGGTACAACCATTTTCAATCTACCAACTGGAGACTTTGTAAAACGTTCAAATCGTCGACATGATACATGTTGACCTTTTCCTAAAAAACCCTTTAAAACCTTTTTCGCAATAAAAAGAGTAAGGGTAGACATAACTTAGGAAGAGAGAAAGATCCGGGTTGTGACCCGACCCGCGGATTTTTCACGACGTCGACATAAAGTCCATTTCACAAATTACCAACACCATATAAAACATTGATTTTATAAATAAAACAACTGTTGTTCTTTCTTATAATTTCAAATCCATCCATATCTAATACGGAAATAGAAATAATATTTCTAATGATATTTGAAACAAAATAACAATTATTTAAATAAATGGACTTGCCCGTATGCAGTGCTAAACAATAAGTGCCTACAGCTAATGCAACAACCTTTGCTCTATTTTCCACTCGTAGGATAACCTCATCCTTGTTCAACTTTCTACTTCTGACCAGTCCCTACACAGTATTACATATATGAGAACCACAGCCGGTATCCAATACCCAAGTAGAATTTTGACTTTCTAAAAAATTAATTTTAATCATGAACAAACCTTGATTGGAAGTTGAAGCTTCTTCTCTGCTAGAAACTTTTTGCAGTTCGTCTTCCAATGACCCGGCTCATTGCAATGGAAGCACATTTTTTTGCTAGCTGGATCAGGTTTCTTTTAATCCTTACTGTTCACCTTGCCATTAGCCTTCTTAGATTTCTTCTTTTTAGAAGATACCTTGGGCTTCTTCCTATTCTTGGAAGAATCCACCATTAAGACATGGTTCTTTTTGGATGGAAAGTGACCTTCTACAGTTTTCAACATGTTAAGTAATTCAGGCAAGCTGACATCTAACTTATTTATGTGGAAATTAATAACGAACTACGAGAAGGTCTCAGGGAGTGACTGGAAGACCAAGTCTTGACTCAACTCCCCATCCATGATGAACCCAAGCTGTCCAAGGCGTTCAATCAGATTGATCACCCTTAGGACATGATTCTCAACGGTTGTGCCCTCGGACATCCGAGATCGGAAGAGCTCCTTAGATATCTCATATATAGCAGTCCTACTTTGTTCACCATACAACTCTTTGAGGTGAAGCAACATAGTAGGAGCATCCATATTTTCATGCTGACGCTGAACCTCGTTATTCATAGATGTGAGCATAATGCATTGAGCCATATATGCATCATCTTGCCACTTTTTTATGGTGGCAATCTCTTCCTCAGAGGCTGAATCTAGAACAGTTCCAGGGACATGTGAATTTAAGACATAAAAAATCTTTTCAGCAGTGAGAACTATTCTCAGATTTCTTAACCAGTCCGTATAATTCGGTTTGGTCTGTTTGTTAGCATCAAGTATGCTACGCAGTGAAATTAGTGATTTCGACATGTTTTAAATTTCTGTATGTGAAAACACAATATTTTAGCAAACATTCATTTAATTAATTTTATATACCAAAATAAATTAGGTCTTATTTTAGATTAGTATCTCCCACTATTTTCTTCAAACTATATTACCCTCACTTATATAGTTCGGCAACATCTAATTAAAGTTTTTCTAGTGAGAATAAGGATCTCATTTCAAATGTATATAGCCTTGTAGATATCACAACAAATAATATATAAATAAATAGGTAGACAACTCTTTGTCAATTACATCAACATGTAACTCCTTATATTTTGCCTCTCAGATTATAATGGTCAAGTGTGTGTACATCCGAACTAAAATAATTTAAGTTAAGTCCAACCTAGCACTTCCATAAATTCAAAAAAGAAAAATATTATCCTTGTGGATAGCACAACAAAACAATATTGTTCAATTTTCTTGATAATCATCAAATGTGATTAAATTAATATCTTAAATACGCAATACTTTCCTTGTGGATACCACTACAAACTCGTATTAAATATTTAATACTCTCTTAATTAATCATGCTAGAAGGAGACGTTCGATATTCTAAATATCTCTGAATGCTTTAGATTTAATAAAATTTCTTTGAGGGGTTTGTTATTATTAGTCTCCTCTTGTTTAGCACTCATGCACACACACACACGCACACACACATATATATATATATATATATATATATATATATATAAATACACGTCATTTTATAAAACATGCGAATTATGTTTGTATAATATATAATACTTAGCATGCACATATAGAATACTTTATTCTACCCGGATTGATTATGGACTTTTATTCTATTTTGGTTCAATAGAGCTACCAAGTAAACCAAAAGGTCAAACCTAGGAGTGCAAAAATTTAAATTTAAAAGTAACTATTATATTTAAACCCGGGCTCCATACAAACGGGTTTTCACGCGCTCCTTCCTCCTTGCTCCTTGGTCTCCAATTTCTTCAAGATAATTCTAATTATTTCTATTACATTAGACTATTTAATTTAAATAGAAACCTTGATCAGCAGTCAAGGGGACATACATAGGAGAGAGATATAATTTTATATTAAGAAAAAACCAGAGAAGATGAGGTACGCAAATCCCATTTAATAAAACACATTCATTCAAGCATTCAACTAAAATAAAATTCAATCACATTGGTCAATAGTCCATAATCAACCCCATTTATTATCATACATATCACTATATGCATCAATAAATAAACATTTATCTTATGAATTAAAACCATTCCGTATATATATGAGTATCATTTAATAGGCAATTTTAATTTGCATGAAATCTAATTTCAAAATTAAAATAAACTCTTTATTTTAATTATAAAATTATTAAGAATATTATATATATATATATATATATTATAATAGGACTATATATATATATATAACCATAATTATATTATATATATATATATATATATATATATATAATAGTACTAATCATGTCCTAATCATGTCCTTTATATATATATAGGTTAAGTATTATATATATATATATATATATATATAAATATATATAGGCCTCCTTTTGAATCCCTTCTAGTATAACAATTCGTGGCAGACCTTCAGAGTCACATTCGTTATATATATATATATATATATATATATATATATATATATATATATATAAAGTGAATCAGTTTATATATAACATGAATGCAATGAATCAGTATGATTATATATATATATATAATATATATATATATATCTATAATAAAAAACAGAGCGACTTCGACATCCAACGGTTAAGATCTTTCCAATTTGAATTGAATGGCCTTGATGTGAATTCTTTTCCCACTTTAATTTCCTTAGTGATTCCCCCCACAAAAAAAGTCACGCTCTCAAAACTCTCTCAAGTCAGCCCCCAAAAACTCACGCTCTCAAAACTCTCTAAAGTTTCAGAAAATCTCTCTCAACTCCCTAAATCTATCGTACCAAGCCCTAAAAATTCTCTACACAATCGATCAAACTCACCCCCTACACTAAGATGAAAGACTTCATCGGCTCAGTCCAAGAAAGAGATGAAGAAAGCCGAGGGAGCAGAGAAGAAGAAAGTCCGGCGATCTTTTGGTGTTCAAATTCCAACAGCGATGCTTCACCTAAGGTCAGCCCTCTCCTCTCTTTTCTCTTTCTCTCTCTAAATGTTTATTTATCTGTAAATACATATATATATATATATATATATATATTTTAAATATTTTTTTTGATAAAATTTTGGGGGTTTTGTTGAATCGAAAGATCTGGGTTAATGATAGAAGAAAAATATTAGTTTGTGTGTTTTGTATTGTAAATTGATGGGTTCAAAAGTTATTTGATTTGAATTTGTGAAGTTCTATTATTTTGTTTGCCTGGGGAAAAGTTAAAATTGTGCACGTCTTTGAAATTGGAACTTTATGAGATAAAATTACCATTATTTTTGGTTTCTCAAGAACTTATTCTATAAGAATGGGGTTAATTTGATGGTTTTATTGATATTACTAGGGCAAATGTGTTGGTTTCCATTGCATTTAGTCTGCATTTTATTATGGAGGAAAAATGTACGATTATGAATTTGTAAATTTCTCACAGTTAGAAGTTTACATGGTTTTAGTGAACTTCAAGTGATCTATCCAATTTTGGAAATCCCCAATTTACATAATAAGGGATATGATTATTTGTAGTTTAGACATTTGCTTTTCCCAACAGTGAGTAGATTATTGCTTTGTTTTGTTTGGGACTAGGAGTGAGCAAATTAAATCAAATTCTAAAATCTTTTCTATGATCAGCAAATTACTTTTCATATACCTAATGTAGAGAAAAGTTAACTATAAAAAGTTTTGGTCAAAGGAGAACAAAAGGATTCGCCATATACGGTAAGAATTTAGAAACAGATAGGAGCTTTCAATAAATTTTTGGGAAAGAATTGATAGTATTATTAGTTTCAAGGATCTGAGTGAATTGGGCATTGATTATTTCTCAATTTGAAGGTATAGCCACCATAAAATTTCTCTATTTTTTTTCCTTCTTCTTCTTATATATTATACTTGGGCTGTGCATTTCTTCCCATTTTCTTTCTGTTGATGGAAATTAATTGATTTTACAATCTCTCACTCTTTTGCAGTTTGTAATTTTATTCTGTCTGGATGATAAATGTATTGGGTTCATTGTTCCCATCTCTTGATTTGACTTTTGAGTGTTTCGATTGGGTTTTTTTGCCCATCAGATCAGATTTTTTTTCTCTTTCTATATATCTACGTGGGTGTATGTGTATGTGTTATGTGCATATGATCAGTTTATCTAATATGATTTGAAAATTTTATGTATGAAATACAAATCACTGAATTTCTAACATACTGGCTTTCATGTCTGTTAGGAGATTTAAAAGTAACTTGAGGACTTGAAAGCAAATTCTTTCATTGCATATTTTAGAAAATTCTACTATCAATTGTACCTAAATTTTTTGTCCAAATTTACATCATTCACATATTGAAGATTATTCTTTCAAATTCACAAGACATTCCATTGGATAGTTTAATGTCAATCTTTTAGGCTTAATTTACTGCGTTGTGCCGAGGGTTGAATGCTATTTTAAGTTTTTGATTTTTCATAGATTTTGTTAATCCTATTAAGTTTCATCAGCAATCAGATTTTAAATTTAAAATAGAGGCCTACAATCAGCTTATTCATGTCTAGATATGCGAGAGTAAATTTTTGAGAATAAAACTGTTTTTAAGGTAATTTCAACCATGGATCCTCCGGTCAATGATCTTTGAATTAAACGAGAGAAGCTAGAAGAAGTAAAAGAGGGAGGTCCAATATACCATTGCAATCTTTTTGATACAGAAATAACTAACAAGATTGCATAAGCTTTGCTTCCAGGATTAGCGTCATCATGTGTTGACAACACGATGGGAGGTATCTTAAAAACCCCTGGGTCAGTGGCGGTTGAAATTAGAAAAGAGATGGTGGATACTCTAACCCAGAGAAGTGAAACTTTTATGGCAGAAGCTGTAGTTCTAGAAGGTGTTGCGGAACCTGAATTGCCTGATCATCCTTTTGATATTATTTCTGATTTCATTGATGATTTGTCAAGTTCAAAGAGGAACTTCTTTAGCCGGGTTTTGGGGGTGGGAGCTGAGTGATAGGAGGAAAGACAGGATAGATGATTTTGTACAAGAAATGGAAATAAACGGGTTTTGGTTGATTGGGAGGAGGGAAGCCGTTGCCCAAACTCTGCTTAAGAATGTTGATTTCAAGGACGCATTTCACTGCAATAAGAAATTCAACACTGAAAAAGAGCTTCTTCAGCATCTTCCACAATGTAGTTTTAAGACTATTGATTGTCTAAATGAGGGTTGTGATGCCCAATTCACTTCTGATAACATGGAAACTCATGATTCAATATGTCCCTTTAAAATACTTCCATGCGAGCAGAAGTGCTCAGATATTCTAATGAGGCGAGAGATGGATAGACATTGTATCACTGTTTGTCTAATGAAGCTTGAAGTATATGAAAGATTATAGTATTTCACATTGACCTAATCAATTACCTTTTCTGAGTTCAGCAAATTACTTTTTCGAGTTTGGCATCCTCTTCTTCTCCATTTGTTAGTTGTACCTTCACAGAGTCTTTTAAATTTTAACTTTCATTCTGTGGTAAACTAAAATTTATAAGCATGATCAATTCCTTTTTTCTTTTTTCTTGGCAAGAACATTTGTGCTTTATCTATTCCCTATCAAGACTAAAGTTTTCAAAGTTTATCAATTCGATTTGGGGCTTTTTGGGTGGAGCAAATCGAGAGATTGCGAACTGTGGAGTTTGTGGATCGATCGATTTTTGTTGTCGATGACGACGACGTTAAGAGTAATAGTGGTTTCCAATCGTGTTACAATCTGATTTTTTTAGTTCCACAATTTGAATGAACCAAGTTTCAAGTTCTGGCACCCCAACCAGGGGAAACTAAGTTTCAAGTTAATTATGCACTATCTATTAACATGTTCATATGTGGCTTTTTGTAGGCATGTCTGATAGGGATGATTGTAGATGGGAATGGGAAGATACCCCCTGTCGGGTTATTCACTCTGGCAGCATCAGACGCTATCAATCTTTGCCATACTCCTCACTTTTCTGGTATGCCGGTGAATTTGTAGAATCTAATCTTTCAAGTTTAATGTTTTCAAAGTTGAATTTATCAATTGCTGGTCTATTCATTTGGGGACTTTAATAATGCATGTTTCCCATGGTTTTGGGTCACACTTCTCATTCTGCTGCTATGCCAGTAACTTTGGGAAAGCATTCTTAGAAGTTTCCTAACTTTAAATTGGGAGCTTAACCTAGGTATCAAAGGGCTTACATATCTAATGAATTTCAGTGATATGTTTTCTTTATTAGAACTATTTGGATGATATTTGATATAGTTTCCTATGATTGTAATTACTGTAATTAAGTTCGAGTCATGTGCCATCACAAAAGTGCTTTGGTACTCTACTGACTGATTCTTGCACTAGAGCATAGTGTGCATTTAGATATCAATATACGACTCTGATTACTCTGATTAATTTATGAAATTTATTAAAATATAATTGATAGAGAAGTGGAATCCCATAACAGGTGCTGCTTCTTCGTGGGACGATGTGGCTCCTTCTCCTGCCCAAAATACGGGCGTCTGGATACTCAGTTAGATCTTTAAATTCTAGATTTGGTGGTAGGTCTCAATTGCTTTCTTTTCCTGTAGAAAAGTCACAACATAATGAGGTATTATCATTTTACATCGTTTATGAACCGGGTTTTCTTAAAATCAGCGTCAATTATTGATATATATCTTCAGTTTGAATCACTACTATTAGTCTTGTCTTGCATTTTTAGAACTCATGGATAATGTTGGTGTCTCTCCCCTCATTTTTCCCCAGGATGAAGAAGTTAATTCATTTAGAGTTGGAATACAACTATGACCGTGTATGGTAATATATGTAAAACTTTAATATGTTAGCAGTAATAGGGCGTGCTACTTTAATTTGTCATTCTATTACTAGAGAAAGAAATTGCCTGACCTGGATTAGATAACATTGTTCGAATGCCTTAATAACTTAATTATTAACAAAAATTTTGTCTGTTTAGTTTTTCGTGTTCCTTTTGAATATTGTTTAGGACTATTATTAAATTTAGATCTCTATTGGAGTTTGTGTTTTGTATTAGTTGCACCATTCTATTAAACTAGCATTAATCAATGTAATGGACATTGCAATTTTGAAATTCAGTAGCTATCTTTTGTTATATTACCACTCTCAGTCCACCTAAGATTCATTCGTCCTTTTTGAGATGTCCTAAAACAAGAGTTCCTCTTGAAAATTTGATTTTTCAAAACTTTGATGTTCCTATTTACCATCTACTATTCCTTGCATAACATGTAAATCTATAATAGTAAGATAGAACTTAATTTGAATATTTAAATTTGAGAAAGCACAAGGACGGTTACACAAGCATTTGGGAAAGGTTTACACACCTAGAATGATAGAAGTATATATGTCTTAATATAAGGTTTCACTATTGTTTATTATTGTTCAATAATAAATTATATGTTTGTATTAAAATAGTTATTTTTTTAGCATTGTAGCAAGTAAGAGAGAGGAGACATTTTTATCATGATTGATTGCAGAAACTCAGTTACAATAGGGGTAAGCTCTAATTACGTGTTCATTGTCTATCAATGTTACTATTATTTCTTTTTTATTATGTATTTTTGGCCTGTTTATGGTGAATTTATGTATGATATTATGGTGTTCATATTTTAATGAATGTTTAACTGTTTTATTAGGCGCTGGATCTCCAGCCTTTCTTCGAGTAAAGGGATATCAAGTTTGGTTATTGTAAGTAATTCTAATTTTGACCCATTTGGCTAATTGCAATCTAACTTTGTATTGATGAAAGTTTTTTAATCTACTCTCACTCATTATGGTTGCAATATTCCTTGAATGCACTTTCAATAATGTGATTTCTGAACACTAATTTTATATTTCACGTGGAATTGAATGAAAAATGATATATCGGTATGTGCTTTTTTGGCTTTATTGCAAATAAAGTTTTTAATTTTTAGGTAGCACTGGTTAAAGTTTTATTGACATACATTATTTAATTTTATAATGTAACATTAGGAATGATGTGATCATTGATTAATTTCTTGACTTTTTGCTCCTTATGTACGATGAGAAACTAATGATGAACATGTAAGTATTTAATTTTGTAATTGCTTATGACATAGGAATATGACACTTAAGCTTTTAAGTTTCTACCAAAGATATACATGTATACAATAGCTAAATTAGTGTATGACTCTTAGTAACATATACCTTATCTATAATTATATATCTATCTATAATAAGATTTTTGTTTTTTAACTGATTTCAATCTTGGCGTGCTTCTTCTTTGTTACACAATGTGTTTGCAGATCCACTTATAACGAGGTCAACTGGAATTTTGATTTCATTTACTATCATATTTGAGTTTTAAATTTTTTTATTTTTCTATTTTAAACTATGTCTGTAAGTGATTGGATACTAATTTATCAATAAAATCTGTTTTCATTTTGTATCTCATGTTTTTACCTCCTTGAAAAAATTTAATTACGTTGTTAGATTGAATGAAACTTATATATTTGATTGAGAGGGAGAGGATGTTGCATAGTATTTGGAATCATTTAAATCCTTCTATAGTTTCCTCTTTAGTTTCCTTCTCACCTAAGTTCAATCGACTCTTCTTCTCTTCTCACTCTTTAGTCGCCTTCATCATCTTCTTCAATATTTTAATGCCTAAATCTGAGAAACTCAGCAAGGCTGCCCCTAATTCTTCGAATTTCCTCCTCCTGACGCCTCTTTGATTCATCCACGAACTTCCAAAGATTATAAGCAGCAGAGGGAACGGGAATTCAAATAAATTTCTTCTCAAATATTAACCCAAAACTCGAGGACCTCGCCATAGGTCGTCGGAGCCTCTGTATTCGAGCCATAACTTAGGCTAGTGATCTATGAGCAAAGGTGGAGTTTTTCTTTTCCAAGATCTGGCTTTGGCCTAAGAAAGATAAATTCCCAAGTTCTGTAGATACCCATATGGTTAATTCCTCTACTAATGTATGTTTGCCATGGACAATTAGAACTCAAGTTACATGATGATTAATGAAATTGTTGTCATGTTTTGTACTTTATTCATCATTGATTTAACCAAAGCTTTTTTGAGATTTTCTTTTTGCTCCTCTTTGAATTTTCTTTAGGATGGATATTACTGTGAATGATATTTTTTTCCAAGATCTAGCTGTGGCATAAGAAAGATAAATTCCCAAGTTCTGCAGATACCCATATAGTTAATTCCTTTGCTAATGTAAGTTTGCCATGGACAATTAGAAATCACGTTACATGAAGATTAATGAAATTGTTGTCATATTTTTTTTCTTTATTCATCATTGATTTAACCAAAGCTTCTTTGAGCTTTTCTTTTTGCTCCTCTTTGATTTTTCTTTAGGATGGAAATTAATTACTTTGAATGATGCTTCTTTTTTGGACACATTGTATGGAAGATGGAAACTTTCACCTTATCGTTCCATTCAAATTGTAGAAACTTCTCTCAATTGTACTTTTTGAATGCTATTCTTTAAACTTATATGCTTTAGGTGAACACACACCAGACCTTGAGAGTGTGGGGGTCTTCATGTCCAAATGTTACAATATTAACTACTACTTCTGTTCATCCTGAGATATTAGTTACAAGTAACATCTGGATGCAGTGTTTGGATGTATGTGGGTTTAAGAATTTTTTCTATTTTTGAGAAGTGATGAATATTGAAACAGGATTGAGCGTGTGAGCTGATTTGTATAGCTAATTTTCACATTCCTTGCAATGAGTTTTTGTTTCAGTGATAACGAAATGGAAGGGGAGCCTTCTCCTCGATCCAATTGTTTGGTATAAGAAAGCAGTTTGGTAAATTTTATGAATTTTTATCAAACAGTTTTGATAACAGTTTGGTAAGAGATCGGTTCGAGTTAGATTGGGGACTATTGTGGAGCTCAACAATAAAAGGTGCGTTAACCTTGATTTTTACTTACCATTAGTCAAACTTATCTCTACGGTTAATGTATATAGTGATTCATTATGGAGAATAATATCGTTCAATATAACTTACTCAAATAAAAATAGAGATTGTTTGTATATACTCCCTTTGTCTAGAAGCATGTATTCTTTTTTGAGAAAGCTTTTGGCAAAAGAAAAGGTAGAAGAACTGGATTTTAAGGAGCTTGAAACTATGATAGAAGGATATACTGAAAGTGATCTTAAGCTTTGTGTTATTTTAATGACAATTATTAAGTTGGAATTTTATTATTTGGGGATGAGACTTGGCATTAACTACCGAGAAATAGATTTTGTGTGTAACAACAGCTTATCGACCTGTGAGAGAGCTGATACAATAAGAGAGGGAGAAGGATTTGGTAAATTCTTTCATTCTGAGCTCCTACCTTTGTTCCCCCTTTCTTCTCAATTTATGTTTTTTGCTCCTAATACTTTCTTTCTTCCAATAATTTCTATTTACAGGAGAAGAAGCAGAGAGCAGAAGCAGTAAAAAATTCAGAAGATACTTTGGAGAAAAATAAAGAAAGTGAAAGAGTAATTACTCTTGAGGTCTTTGAACATGGAAGACATGAGGCAGGTAAAGAATCAAGTAACCTATTAAACGTGGGTGAATATGAGTTATCTATTGGATTTACACCCATTTTGCCGGTGTGGGTGAATATGAGTTATCCATTGGTCATACATTTGATACATGTACATATTATATTTATGAATGGGGAATGATGGTTCAAATCAAATCTTCCATTTTCAAAGCAAATGTTGCATTACGTGTGTACCGTACATATTAATTCTAACACATTTGTGCTTAAAAATATCATTTTCATTTTCATATATATATATATATATATATATATATATATATTGACAGAAACCTAGTCAACCAAGACTGGGAAGAGAATCCAGTGATGGTGAAAGTTGCTTATATATGCATAAATATATATAAAAGCAGTAAAAAGACCACAGAATGATCCAGGCCGAACTGGAATGTAAATGTATAGAAAAATAGTCAACCAGTGACTGAGGAGATCACCCAGTATGGTAAAGTGTGCAAAAATAATATAAAGGGCGATGAGTTTTCACGTCGGTGCCCGGACTACAATTAAAATATATATATATATATATATATATATATATATATATTGATAGAAATGTAGTCAACCAATACTGGGAAGAGAACCCAGTTATGGTGAAAGTCGCTTATATATGCGTAAATATATATAAAAGCAGTAAACTACCTCAGATTTGACATCCGGGCTTGACAAAATTAAAATGTTAGTATATATACAGTTAAATATATACAATAAACGGCCAAACCTGGACTGGGAAGATAACCCAGTCCGACGAAGTTGCCAAAACATAGGTGCTAGTGCATTAAAGTTGCTGGAGTTGACGGATCGTCAATCCGAGTTATAGAAATGCCAAAAAATTAGTTTATGTACCAAAATGTACCAAATTTTGACGAAAACGGCCACGAAACTAAGTTCCGGGCATTTTTAAAAAACGAAACTTAACGTGCAAGTGTATAAAAGTACGAAGAAGTAATATTCACTTTCTGATCGTGAAAATACTTACAATGGACTGCTACACGGGCTTTTTGTCAAATCGTAGGCTATACGTCCAAATCTACCGATTATTTTCTTATATGTGGTAGTATATGGGTATATCTACGTGTTAGAGTGAAAATATTTGGGTTTGGAAGGGGTGTAAAAGTCAAAAAATTGAACTGGCAGAGCTTCGCTGCGTTTTTTAAATTATAAAATATGAGGGGGGGCATGTTTATTTATAAGCCAAGGAGCCTCCACTCTAGTTGCTGCTGCCACAGGTAGAGGTGAGGCTCCCCAAGGTGGGGCCCACAAGCCCGACTTCGTCATCTCAAAATGCGTGCATACCGAATAATGCGATGTCAGGTTCGAAACTTTTAACTTTTGATCGGAGCATCCGTTTGAGGCATGCTATATCTTTTCGAAAAGCCCTCACCGAGAATGCTGCAATGACATTAGATTTAACCCTTTTTAAGCCCAAAAATACGGGTTCATGGCCGGGTCTTTGTTACCCCACAGTTTGTTCGTCGAGCCGTCTTGCGCTGTTTGCACTCGGGATCATCGTTGTGGTTCATTCTGACTTTTGCGGCATTGATTCAGCTCGAGTTTGACTGAATCGGCTAAGAGTTGGTAAAATGACTATTTTTCTCCTCCCGGGGTTGCCTCTAGTGTCTACATGGCCTCTGGTTGACTTCCGGGAGCGATTTCCAAGCCTTTGATCCTATTCGATTCTGTTTGTCCCCAGTGTTGTCTCTGTGGCTGACGTGGTCATTCCAAGTTTTCTTCTAAAGTTGTTGTGATGCTTCAAGTTTATGTCTAAAGTCGAGCTGACTTCCCGGGCTGATGTCGGGGCTGACCTAGACTTTCATGGTTGCTGTCGAGGCTGAATTGGTTGACCGATATTGAGAACGGATTTGGATTGCTTGACCAATATAGGGGGAAGGATTTAAGTTGACCAATATTGGGGATCGAATTTGAGTTGACCGATATTGGGGATCGGATTTAAGTTGACCGATATTGGGGATCAGATTTTAGTTGAAGAACCGGTATTGGTGTCCAAATTTGACTTGAAGAGACGGCCTTGCCCTCCTGTAGTGTTAGTAATAGGGACACAAAATTTTGAGTGTCTACATGGTAGATTCTTTATTGACCATTCATTATCTCCATATGTAACTTATTATACCCAAGTATACCCTTTGATATAACCTAAGGGTCTTAAGAAATAAGTCAAAGTATAATTCATTACACACAAGATACTATGATGATCTTAAGTCCAAGGATCACTTGTACTACTATCACATTAGGAATTCCTATTGACCGGCAAGTACAACTCCATTAGGTATTCCATAGAGAGTCAAGTTTAGTGAACTTCTTCTCCAATAAGCACCTACATACTTGCTTTAGTGTCTCCACACAATCCTCATGCAATGAGCAAGCACTGCTTTCTAAGAATCTATCCGGATTTATTAATCCCCTTTATTAATCCCCTTTTTAGTAATCCAACGATTAGGAACTATTTTAGTTTTAAGCTTTCTAAGAATTTAGATCTCATTAGTATGATCATCATCATGATTCTAAAAGCACTGCTTAAAACTATGGGTTATTTACATATTATAAAAATAGCATCATGTATATAATTAAATGCCTTTTATAAGTTAATATTGTTATTAATAAATAAATAAGATCGTCTCCAAAGTAGATGCTTTATCATCATACATGATTGACTTGTATGCATACTACTTTTAGTAATGTCCTCATATGTGTTCTTAATTTCAAGTTTGATAGATTTCATGAATTTTTATTAATTACTTGTGAATTGATATCATGATGCTATCTGAGTTGTATGAAGTCAATGTGGTTGTTTAGAGCATGCTACATTATAAGTTTGCATATTAGATTGCTAAGTTATACTGTTTGCAGAGCCTTTCCTGGTTCTATCCCAGTGTGCCGCTCTAGCAGTACAAAACTGCCCAGCTGCGCCGGGCACCAGAACATGGTGGTGATTTTCTGCTGTGATGTGATACCTCTAGCATGTTGATTTGACTTAGTTACACATGAAAATGAGTATGACATGTGGTTTAGAGTCTCTTTGTATAATATGAGTTACCTTGGTTTAATTAAAGTATATTTTCTAAATAAAAATTAGAGTTTTGAAAACAAACTTTGATAAAACTTGTGATATCTAAGTTCTGACTTTGTAGCATATGTATAAGGCTGAGTTATGCGTACGAATGAGGATGAGGCGTGATTTAAAGTTGTTTGGCTTATAATCAACTTGCTTTAGGTTTGATCTTGAATGACTTTTAAAATAAAACTTGAAAGCTTGAGACTAATATCTACGAGCATGATAATATTTACATTTTGAACTTTAGGACATATATGATAGCACTCCTTATATCACTAATCATGAAAAATATGTGCACACATCTAGTTAAATACAAGACGAGTTATTCAAACATGATTTTAAATGAGTTTTCAAATGATAGACCATGCTAGCTATGCATAGATAAGTCGGATACATGCGAACATGCATATTTCAGGTAGTATAACATCCTTACGCGATTAAACGGTTAATGTAGTTAGCCTTTTTATTTTATGAACTTGTTTAGCATTAATTCATAAAAATTCTAACTAAAATTATAGTGTGTAAAAGTGAACATGAAATGACCCTAGGCGAGCCCAAGACCTCTTAATGTGTATAATTTTTATGTGTTAACACCCATGTATGATAAGAGTGAAATTAGAACTAGGAAATCAAAACTCAAGTCTGGTCTGGCCAGGGAGCTGCGCAGCTGTGACACTCCAAAGCCAAACTGTAGCGCAGTTGCACCACACTGCAGTTTGTTCTGACTATTTTATTTGTAATCTGAACTTTGAAGCATGCTTACATTAGTATCCTATGTTCTAAAACAAGGTGTGAGCAATGTTTCAAGTGTTCGTGGGTGTAGTGTTTATAAGAAACCAAGATTTCAAAAGTTTACAAAGGATTTCTAAATAATTTTTCAAAAAGCAAAGTCGATAATAATTGCGAAACTACGGGATTTGATAATGCGATATATGTGGTCTGATGGTGTAACTAGGACATGACTTATTGTATATGCCTAGCATACAAATTTGAGTATGTGTAGGATTGCTGGTTGACGTACCAAACTTGTATAACTAATGTGTGTGTGTATATATATATGCACACACATAAATAGTATACTATAAGATTGTGCTATGACGTTAAGCTTTAGAACTTTAATCTACGCTAAATGCAAGTTTTCTTACTTCATTTAATCTTCATAATGAATGCAAGTTTCCTAACTTTCACAACTTTGGATATTGTGCAAGTACCCAAACTTTTCTCTTCTATTGTGCAAGTTTCTTAATTCTATCTTTCCATTATGTAAGTATTCAAACCTTACTCTTTATTGAGAAAATATATTAAACTTTGCAATTACTTTATGCAAGAAATCTATAATTTTGCAAGTATCTGAACTATATTCTTTTATTAAGCAAGTTTCTAATCGTTGTTATATCAACCATATATAGTGTCGACGTTGGTTAAAAAATCCGAGGGTCGGGTCACAACCCTCACTTTTTTTATTTAGGAAAAAGGTTTTGAAAGGGTCTTTTAGGAAAAAGGCCAACATGTATCACGTCGACGATTTGAACGTTTTACAGAGTTGCCAGTTAGTAGATTTGAAATGGTTGTTCCAACTCAATCGAGTTTTGTTTGAAAAGAGGCCCAATTGCTAGACACTGTCGAAACTTGATCTTTGAAACATAAGTTTTGAGCTCAGAAGCTTGGTTAAGTGTGGGGAAGATGTTAGGCAGCCCCACGACTCCCGTGTAAACACTGTACCGCATCTTTTCAATATTTCCCTTAAAACTGAAATGCGTGTGTGAATGCTATTTTGAAAATTGGGCCTATGCTTGATTAATTAAAAGTAGTGCTTTGCTTCGTTGAACCTATATACGAAGGGTTTGATTTGATTTGCAAAAAGTCTTTGATTTGATTTACAAAAGTGTTTGATTTGATTTGCAAAAGCTTTTCTTTTGATTGGATTGAAAATGATGTTTTGAAAGCTGGTTATCAAACCCTTACGCTAACATAGGAATTGAAGCCTGTTGATACTTCTATTTTTTATCTTTTCAGCCTTAAGGCACAGTTTGAATGGTGATTGTCGGGCTGCGAAGCATCCTCGACCACATAATATATACAAATGTCGGTCTCTTCATGGGAATAATAACCATCGGAGGGACTCTGACAGTACAAACCATTTTTTCACTATGTTGAGACCTTAAATCCGGATAACCGTTTTAAGGTCTGTTGTATGTACATTTTACAGAAAAACTGGCAGGGTACATCTGTAAAGTGGAGTTTGTCCATCATGGGAATCAGATTTTGATCGATTTGATCATGAATCCCACGGTTCCTAGGCTCACATATGAGTAGCCAATAAACCTGCACAGTTTAAATTTGCACAGAAATAAATATATATCCCAAAATTGCTACAACCGAGGATTCATTTAGTAAATCCAGGTTCGCATGGCCGAAGCGTCTCATTCCCACTAGATAGCGATCTAAGGGACGCGAGGTTGCTTTTATAACTGAAACTAGAAAGAAAGCTTGATTTAAGGAAATCTCAGCCATTATAGCTTCTCGATTCAGTGTGGACATATTTTAAACCGTTTGAAAGCTAGAGTTGGCGATATTTAAATAAATGTAGTCCGCCGCATATATGTCAATGCCAATTCATATCAAATGAATGTTTAAAGTAGTAGTTTAATAAAAGCGAGTAAAGCAATATATATATATATACACAGTTATATATATAAGGTGTAAAGGGCGATGGGTTTTCACGCTGGTGTCCGGACTGGTATTGAAATATATATATATATATATATATATATATATATATATATATATATTAACAAAAACATAGTCAACCAAGACTGGGAAGAGAACCCAGTAGTGGTGAAGGCAGCTTATATATGCATATTTATATATAAAAGCTGTAAAAAGGCCACAGAATATTCCAGGCCGAACTAAAATGTAAATGTGCATAAAAGTAGTCAACCAGGGGACTGGGAAGATAACCCAGTAATAGTGAAGGGTGCAAATGCAGTAAAAAGGCCACATAATAATCTAGGCCGGACTAAAATATATAAATATATATATATATATATATATATATATATATATATATATATATTGATATAAACATAGTCAACCAAGACTGGGAAGAGAACTCAGTGGTGGTTAAAGTTGCTTATATATGCAGAAATATATATACAAGCAGTAAACTACCTCGAATTAGACATCTGGGTTTGACAAAATTGAAAAGTTAGTATATATATACAGTTGAATAAACATAAAAAAATCCAAACCTGGACTGGGAAGATAACCCAGTCTAACAAAGTTGCTTAAAACAAGATGCTGGTGCACTGAACCTGTTAGAGCTGACAGATCATCAATTTGAGTTGTAGAAATGCCAGAAAACGCAATTGTGTACAAAAATGTACCAAATTTTGACGAAAATGGCCACAGAACTAAGTTTCGGGCATTTTTAGAAAACAAAATTTGATATGCAAGTGAAAAACAGTGCAAAGAAGTAGTATTAACTTTCTGATCGTAGAAATACTTACAATGTACTGCTAAACAGGCTTTTTGCCAAATCATAGGCTCTAAACGTCAGAATCTATCGGTTATTTTCTGATATGTGGTAGTATGTGGGTATATCTAAGTGTTAGAGTGAAAAAAATTGGGTTTAGAATAGGTGAAAAAGTCAGAAAATCAAACGGGTAGAGGTTAGCTGCGTTTTAGAATTCTTAAAAATGAGGGGGGGGGGGGGGGGTCACCTCATATATATAGGCCAGGGAGCCTCTGCTCTACCTGCTGCTTCCATAGGTAGAGGTGTGGCTCTACTAGTGGGGCCCACTTGTCCGATTTCATCTTCTCAAAGTACGTGCACTCCGAGCAAGGCGAGGTCGAAGTCGAAACTTTATAACTTTTGATCGGAGCGTCCGTTTGAGACGTGCTATACCTTTCCGAAAAGCCCTATCCAAGAGTGTCACAATTACATGGGATAAAACATTTTTTGGGTCCAAGAAGACTGGTTCATAACAAGGTCTTTGATTCCTCGCAGTTTATCCGTTGAGCTGTCTTGCGCTGTTTGCACTCGGGATCGTTGTTATGGTTCTTTCTGACCTTGGTGGCATCAATTTGTCTTGAGTTTGACTGAAACGGTTTAAGGTTGGTAAAATGACCATTTTGCCCCTCCCGGGGTTGCCCTTAGTGTTGGCATGGCCTTTATTTAACTTGTGGGAGTTGTTTCCAAGACTTGGATCCCATTCGAGTCTGTCTGTCCTCAGTGTAATCTTTGAGGTTAAGTTGGTCATTCTAGGTTATCTTCTGGAGATGTTGTAGAGCTTTAGGTTTGTTTGCGAAGTTGACTTGACTTCTCGGGCTGAGACCGGGGCTGATCTGTACCTCCCGGGTTGAGACCAGAGCTAAGTTGACATCCCAAGACTGGTGTTCGAGGCTGTGATTGTCCCAATAATTGGTGATAGAGGTTGATTTTAAAGACCCGATATTGAGATTGGGGTTGATCTGACGATCCGATTGGAGAGCAGAGTTGATTTGATGGCCCTATATTGAGATCGGGATTAATCTGACGGTCCAATTGGAGATCAGAGTTTATTTGATGGCCCGATATTGAGATCGGGGTAGATATGACGGTCCGATTGGAGATCGGAGTTGATTTGATGGCCCGGTATTGATATTGGGGTTGATCTGACGGTCCGATTGAAGATCGGAGTTGATTTGATGGCCCGAAATTGAGATCGGGGTTGAGTTAACCGTCCGATTGGAGATCGGAATTGATTTAATGGCCCGATATTGAGATCAGGGTTGATCTGACGATTCGATTGGAGATCAGAGTTGATTTAAAAGCCTGATACTGAGATTGGGGTTGAGTTGACGGTCCGATTGGAGATCGGAGTTTATTTGATGGCCCGATATTGAGATCGGGGTTGAGTTGACTGTTCGATTGGAGATCGGAGTTGATTTGATGGCCCGATATTGAGATCGAGATTGAGTTGGCGGTCCGATTGGAGATCGAAGTTGATTTGTTGGCCCGATTTTGAGATTGGGGTTGAGTTGACGGTCCTATTGGAGATCGGAGTTGATTTGATGGCCCGATATTGAGATCGGGGTTGATTTGACTATCCGATTGGAGATTGAAGTTAATTTAATGGCACGATATTGAGATCGGGGTTGAGTTGACGGTCTGATTGGAGATCGGAGTTGATTTGATGGCCCGATATTGAGATCGGGGTTGAGTTGACGGTGCGATTGGAGATCGAATTTGATTTGATGGCCCGATATTGAGATTGGGTTTGATCTGACGGTCTAATTGGAGATCGGAGTTGATTTGATGGCCCGATTTTGAGATCGGGGTTGAGTTGATGGTCCGATTGGAGATCGAAGTTGATTTGATTATACTATTTTGCCCTCCTACAATGTTAGTAATAGGGACAGGAAATTTCAAGTGTCTACAGACGCCCCTCTTTATCATGCTCATGCAATGTAATGGAATGAGTATGATAAAGATTGCTAGACACTTGAAATGCAAAGATATCAATGATGAAATGCAATGAATGTTAAAATGTTTTCGCGGATCACAAGTCGCACTTCGCATCGCTAATCGCATCGCAAATCGCTTGGCTAATCGCATCTCAAATCGCATTGCAAATCGCATCATAAATTATTTACCTTTATCAGTGTTGGTCTTGGGGCTGAGACCAGCAGTTTGATTCCCATCGGTGTTGTCGATGTTTGTTTTGATGGTGATACACTGAAATGTTTTCTACATTGCTGCTGGGGATGTCAATACTAGGCTACTGCTAACTGTTGTCATCACTTTCTGCTGGGAATGACGTCATTCATGATATCCTAGGGTGGACGTTGTCAGATGATCACTGATGGTGGAACCACTGACGTGATTATCAGAGATGAGCTATCGCATATTGTTCTTGTCTTTCTTTGCTGGGGATGACGTCCTCTACGATAGCTT
Organism: Panax stipuleanatus; assembly: GCA_020205555.1. Classification (NCBI taxonomy): domain Eukaryota; kingdom Viridiplantae; phylum Streptophyta; class Magnoliopsida; order Apiales; family Araliaceae; genus Panax; species Panax stipuleanatus. The sequence continues at coordinate 37,892,750 of CM035118.1, forward strand.
TATTGATTTAGCAGGGGATGATACCTTTGATGCTACCTTGGTTTGAGATCAATGGCTTCCCTATCTGGCGGTATTCTTTGCAGTTTTGATTTCCCTTCGGCCGGTGCTGTTGCACATTTTAAAGGCTCATCTGCTGGGGATACTTATCGATTACCCAGTTTCCTTAAGGGATGCTTCCAATACCTACCCTGATGATAGTTTACATCGGCATTTTGTCAAAAGAAGTTGAATCACCAATTCTTTTTGGTGCTCCTCTTGAGGATGTGTATAAAAGATTCTGTCATCGGGGATCTACTATTCTATGGTTTCCATCACCGGATCACTTCAGATGCTTTGCGTAGGTTGCTCCGACGGATAAGACATCGCTGAGGCTGAATTAAACTCAGTCTGTACCCGGTACTTCGCTGGGGCTGAACCAACGGCTAAATTGGATTCGGTCTGTACCCGATACTTCGTTGGGGAGGAACCAACGGCTGAATTGGATTCGTTCTGTACCCGATACTTCTCTAGGGCTGAACCAACGGCTGAATTGGATTCGGTCTGTACCCGATATTTCGATGGGGCTGAACTAATGGCTGAATTGGATTCAGTCTGTACCCAATACTTCGCTGGGGTGGAGCCAACGGCTGAATTGAATTCAGTCTGTACCCAATACTTCATTGGAGCTGAACCAACGACTGAATTGGATTCGTTCTGTACCCGATACTTTGCTGGGGTTGAACCAACAGCTGAATTGGATTCGGTCTGTACCCGATACTTCGCTGGGGCTGAACCAACGGCTAAATTGGATTCGGTCTGTACCCGGTACTTCGCTAGGGCTAAACCAACGGCTGAATTGGATTTATTCTGTACCCGATACTTCGTTGGGTTTGAGCCAACGGCTGAATTGAATTCGGTCTGTACCCGATACTTCATTGGGGATGAACCAACAACTGAATTGCATTTGATCTGTTCTCGATACTTCGTTGGGGCTGAATTGGATTTGGTCTGTACCCGATAATTCACTGGGGCTGAACCAACGGCTGAATTAGACTTGGTCTGTACCCGATACTTCACTGGGGCTGAACCAACGGCTGAATTGGATTCGGTCTGTACCTGAAACTTTGCTAGGGCTGAACTGGATTTGATCTGTACCAGAAACTTTGAAAGTGGCAGTTTTTCGATAATTTTGCGTAGTTTTCGTGCAGTTGGCATTGTTGATCCCCGAATATGACTTCGGGATGAATACCAAGGGTTTTTAGAGTGTCCCCTTTCCTGTCAGGATTACACTGCTTAAACGTAAGATTTCAGGACAAACCGCTCAATCGCGCAGCGATTTTTCTTTAGATTTGACTTGGCAGCATATAGAAACTCTGTTTTAGATCTACGGAGCTTGGGCAGCAGTTTTCTGATTCTATCAATTCTTAATCGTTCAGCGCAGGGCAGGTAACATTTTACATCCTTTTTCCGCAAGTTTTGACCATTAAAAGCATGTAAACCACGTAGAGGGCTTTTAGACACAATGTATGAAAACTGTATGCCTAAACTATCTCTTAAAAATTTTCTGACTAGATATGTATGCATATCTTGTTGTAATGCACGTTTGGATGTATGAAAATTTAGATTCTGAGACAGTCAATTTTTTCTCTTTTTGATCAGTTTACTCATCGTTTTTGAGGCCTAGTGAGCCTAGATTTTCAACTAAAAATGTCCATGGTAATTTGGCTACCATGTGAGGTTATTTTTGATTTTATTTCATAAATATGAACTATTCTTATTTTTGGGAAGGTGTGCTACTGAATGGCCACCTAGACATGCATATGTGCATGCAGACAGTCCATTTTACAAAGGAGACTCTAGCAAAAAAATTTTAAAACCCGAGCATTTAATAAACATGCAATTTTGACTCTACTGGGGATTTTTGATTGACCCATGTATGTTTTTAGGATTTACCTTTTGAAAAACATGTAGTTTTTACTTCATTGGGTATTTTTGACTGACCTATGCATGTTTTAGGACTCAGAGATGCATAGAGTACTGATTTAACTTAATAAGCCACAGGTTTTAGGCTTACCACAACTTTTTTGAGGTTATTTGTAGACTTTATACAGGCGATGTACCATGATAGGCCCGGTAGTGCTAACAGAGTCGTTTCAGGAGTCAGACGTAGGAGGGCTTCTGATGTTCCTCAGCCACATCCAGCTAGACTGCCTCGCAGGTTGGCAGAGTCGGTGATTCGTCCAGCTCAAGATGAACCGTTGATTGACATTAATGATGAGTAGGCTATTTTTGCTGCTCTAGCACTGGCTCAGGCTCCACGTGCAGAGGTTTCAGGCATTGTTGTGCCTACCCGGGAGCTGCTGGGTGACTTGAGTCCCCATCCTTCGAGATATCTCCACACCAATGAGGTGACTTAAAGTTTTTCTCTTCTTGGATTCTTTTTCTTTCTTTTGCCATTCTCGGGGCATAGGTTTTTGGCATGGGTTGGTTTTTGATGCAGGTTCCTGGCTTTACATAGCCTCGCAAGAACTGGTTCAACATGCATTCCCTGTATCGTACTTTGCACGAGGATTATAGGGATATTGTTGATGGCTGGGGGTTCTAGGCCTTCTTTTCTATTCTTCCCCGTCATTGCCCCAGGAGGTATATGAGGGCTTTGTCTGAGCGCTGGTTCCACCAGACTCAGTCCCTTCATCTGTTAGACTGTGAGGTAATGATGATCCGTATGGATTAGAGGTTCATCACCAGTATTGAGTTTGAGGGCGAGCCAGTGCTTGTCGTGGCTGACATTACACCCACCGCCGTTCAGTCCCTGCTGGAAGTTCCTGCGACGACGCTCAAGGGTCGGTTAGTCCGATCTGGTCCCTTAAGTATAGATGCCCAGAATATGGCTTTGCCGGAGCCTCAACCTGATGATCGGAGGGTTAGGGATCGCATTATGAGGTGATTATTTCTGGTGATCATCAGGGGTTGTTTTGTAGCGGATAACTCATCTACTGTATCCTTCGCCCTGGTCAGCGCTACCTGACATATAGAGTGCCTCAGTGATTTTGATTGGGGTTCCTATACTTTTGCTTATTTTCTCCGGGGCATGCACATGCTTTCAGAGGGTTCGACGGAGGCCTGGTTAGGGTTCTACCCGTTTTTGCTGGTGAGTACATCTTTCTTGTACCTTTTTGATTTCAGCATTTATATTTGTCAGTATTGATCACTGAGGAATTTTGATATGGCCAGTTCTGGGCTTTTGAGAGGCTTCCTTACCTACGACCTGCCACTGCATTAGGTCTAAAGACCTATCCTCGAGGACGGTGTTGGCATAACTCGACTTTAACGGAGATCCCTGTTGCTAAGTGATTTACACATGCTTGCTTATAGTTGGAGCTTTTGACTGCTGGATCGATCTCCTGGGTGTCGTATTACTCTGAGTTTTTGATCGTCGAATTCGAGGGGGGCTTTCCCACTAGTCGAGAGTTTATATTGTCGACCCTCAGAGTCCCGATTTTGATAGTGGGAGGCTGGGAGCTCTATTTGGGAGAACGTGCCATCAAGAGTATTACGGGTGAGATCCGTATTCCCATTATTCCTCCTTCTTGGCATCACTGGCCATTGATCATGCCACTAAAAGAGATTCCCATGGAGGGCATTGATGGCTTCACCCTATCAGAGGGCCTGTTCATCTAGGAGGCATTCAGCAGATGGTGGAGTCCTCGCACTATAGGAGCTCAGACTCATGCTACTCAGTTTATAGCAGAAATGGTGCCAGGGACCATGATGATGACAGACTGGATAGCTTACCTCCGGGAGGCAACTCATTTAGGCCAGATTACAGATCTGACCCGGGAGTTGGATAGGGCTCGCTTCTTTATAAGGCATCTTGGCCGAGATCCATCTGATGCATCTTCTTTTGACCCATCCAGCTCAAAAGTGGGCCCCTCTTTAGGTCCATTTAGTAGCAGTTTTACAGGGGCAGATCCTCCCTTGTATCACCCAGACATGCCTGATGACTGCAGCTTTGTGTCCACAGCGGAGATGGAGCAAGTTGATCACCTGGACGTAGATTATCTGGATCTCTTTGGATAGCTATGACAGCTATATTTTTGGCCAGCCACTGTTTTGGCTATTTGGCGATTGTGCCATCATTTTGGTACACCACTGTTAGTAGTTGGGTGGTGGTGCCCCATTTTCCTGTAGTTTTTCGTTTCTCTTTGTATTATCAGAAAAGGATGATGACCGCAGTAGATAACTTGTTGTATATGCTCATGATATTTCCTATCTATCGCATCATGTTTATATTTGTCATCATGCATGTATTAGGTCATATGTATGTATCTAGACAGATGAGTTCATATTTGACCCCTGGGTGGTCTTGTGATATGGTGACACAGATGACGTCATGAGCCGTATTGAGCATTTACCATAGTCTGAGGTGGCTTCATCATTGAGGTTATGGTACAAGAGCCTGCCCTTGTCAGCCAGAGGAACAGTAGATCGAATGTTACGGCATTCGCTGGCCCTTGCAGATTTTCAGGTGCCATATGGGTTTATGGATGGCATACTATCCTGCTAGATACCTGAGAGGCAGGTGTTCAGATTTGGGCGACATGCGCTGACGCCTACTCTGGAGGATTACTAGCGACCTACCGATCTGGCTTTGGACTTACCGTGCGCTCGGACTACTATTAGTGATATGCGGAGACCATTCCTACGGATGTCTGGTCTTCGTCAAAGGGTAGTCGCAGACGAGATCATATCTGGATGTGTGATCTCGATTAACTTCTTGATCTATTATTTTGGGGAGCTTGATAGTTACGATTAACATGTTGGGGATTTTATTATTTTAGAAGAGGTATGGCATCTGGCCAGGGTAGAGATTCTGCTGATGTGCATCGTGGCATACGTCTACATGTCGTTGTGATTGGATTACTTAGATGTGGGGTTAGTAGTCGTGGTTCAGGCCCTTAGACAAGCTAGCACCATCATCCCGATGATATTGGCTGAGAAGCTGCGGTCAGCCACTTACTGTATTACCCACCCGGAGGGGTTCTTCAGAGGCAGTTCGGTCTTGTTGTACATATGGATGATGTCCCATATTCGACCGATTGGATCTTTCAGGCATCATGGGTATTGTTTTTCCCATGATATAGCTATGTCCTACTCCTTTTAGCCGGTGGAGTGTACCGATACAGAGATATGGTCGGCATTTTTAACGGATATTGAGCATCCGTTCTTGATTTTGCCATACTCAAGGTTAGCCTCCCCATATAGTTTAATCGACCATTCACCTGGTATGGATTACTTGCCCCTAGCGGGTTTGAGGGGAGTGACTACTTATCATCCCCTGTCAACAATGAGCTAGTTTGATCAGTTCCAGAACTTGCACCATTTTGAGGGGTCTGCTGATCAGAGGATTTTGACGTCGTCTATATCATCAGCCGACTTGGTTCGAGTATATGAGTGTTGGACTCATAGGGAGAGGGTTGAGTTCTCTAGTAGATATCCAGACCGTTCTCCAGAGTACTCGGCATGGTTGGAGATAGATATGGCAGCAGCTGCACTTATTTCTTCAGCTCCTATTATAGATTCAGATGAGGAGGAGCCTATAAGGGATCCTGACTCTCCTACTAAGGATGAGATATTCGTAGGTTTGACAGCGACACTGGTCAGTGATCCACGGACTATCCCTGTAGGCACAGATCTGGCTTTGGCGGATTCATTATTTAGGATGACTTTTGAGCGGGATTCAGCTAGAGCGCAGATGTTGACCACTTTATCTGGTAGAGATATACCTTTAGCTGAGAGGGACGCACTTCAAGTTGCTCATGACGCAGGCTTGATAGAGAGAGAGGAGCTCCGATCTGCCAGAGATGCAGCTGTTGTGGAGAGGGATGAGATCTGCTCAGCTAGAGATGTAGCTTTTTTGAGATCGAGGATACTTTGATTGCTAGAGATGCAGCTTTTACGAAGAGGGATGAGGCTATAGCTTCCCGTGATTTCCACACTGTCGACAGTACTGCTCTTCGATCTTATATACACGGCCTGGTTATCGAGATGAGCGCATATATTGATGACCACAGTGCCACACTGCAGATGACTTTGGAGGTTTAGAGTCGTATGGAGGCTGAGGGTATTGCACTTGCAGCCGCTCCTCCATCTTCTGAGAGAAATGCCATGGTGGCATTGCTGGCCTGCTTATCCTTGGGTCCATAGACTAGCTTTATTTTTCCTGCACAGACTAGATCAGCCATTTTTGTCATGTACAGGGCATTATGTATACATTAAATAGTTTTATTTAAGAGAAATATATTTTTGATTCACTTCCTTATTTGGAGATGTATCGTCATTGCTGAGTGATTACCACTTCTTTCATGACTCGATGTTGTTGATGTATCTTGGGCTCCTCCTTGATGGACTGACATTTGAGATGTCAGGGAGTATCTCAGATGGGCCTGTTGACCAAGAAGATTGGATATAGCTTCTGTATGGCTTTCGGTGTCTTGGAACTGGTTTTTTATTTTTTTTAAAGGTCAAACCGCAATGTAAATGGCCGCCTACGTACTCCCGGGTAGAGGGAGATCAGGTCATTCGTAGTTCTGACTTCTATTAGAGAGGGTTTAAAAAGTATTTGTCTTGGGTTTTGCGTTTGGTTTGATGAGTTTTTAAATTTTTATTTGGTTTGACCGCACCAGAAATGGCTGCCTACGTACTCCTGGGTGGAGGGAGATCAGGTCATTCATAGTTCCAGCTTCTAGTGGAAAACTAAACATGATTTGATTTGTAAGGCCCGGATGCTGGTGGAGGGAGATCAGACCTTCTTGTTGTAGGATCGAGCGATCTTTTACTGATATAAATGTCCGTGGAAAATAGTTGTAGCCCTTTTTTCATCTATTAGGGACAGTTGGTGATATCGATCTTGCAACCACTGATCCTCGTTTATCTGAGCATCGATCAACACTCGCAAGGATTCCGTCTCTACTTCTACGGGGAGGACTGCTTCCATGCCATAGACCAGTGAATATCGGGTAGCCCCAGTAGAGGTGCGCATTGACGTCCTGTATGCTAACAGGGTAAGAGGCAGCAGGTCAGGCCATTCTTTGTGATTGGGCAAATAGATGACGGAGTTGAGATGCTTGATGTGGATCTTACTTCACAGTTCTATCATCATCTGATTGTTCAGGTTCTTGGCGTTGTCTGATATGATCACCTCCGATTGTCCATACCGACAGATGATATTATTTCTGATGAAACCAATGATGACCTCTTTCGTGACTTTGGGAAAAGAGGCTGCTTCAACCCATTTGGTGAAGTAATCGATCATGGTGAAAATGAATCGATGACCATTGCTGGCTTTTGGTTCCACTGGACCAATCACGTCCATTCCCCACATGGAGAAAGGCCATGGTGAACTCATGTTGTGTAGCTCATTTGGAGGAGCGTGTATGGCACTTCCATGTAATTGGCATTGATAACATCTCTTGACGTGATCTTCACAATAAGCTTTGAGAGAGATCAAATAATGATCGATTCTTAATATCTTCTTGGCTAGTAGATGACCGCTCATGTATGGACTACAGACTCCACCGTGGATTTCATCTATAAGTCTCTGGGCTTATTCTTTATTAAGGCATCTTAACAGGCCTATTCCAGCATCTCTTTTGTAGAGGGCATCTCCTCTTAGATAGAACTTCATAGCCATTTTGTGAATCCGCTTTCGCACAGATTGGCTTACTTCAGTCGGTGTAGATCCATCTCGCAGATATTACTTGATGTCTTGATACCAAGGGTGCTTGACAGGAAGTATTTCATCTAATACTTCTCCAATGTAATACCCATATGTCGGGGCTTTCTCAACTATGAATTTGATTTAGGGAATCCTAATCCTATCGGATATGCGGATTAATGAAGCCAACGTTGCCAATGCATCAGCGAAATCATTCCTACCCCGAGGAATATGGCTGAAAATTATGTCTTCAAATTCTAGGGATATTCTGATGATCTGTCGATGATAAGGCAAAAAATGCAGTTCTTTGGTGTGATATGCCCCAGTGGATTGTCTAATGACCAACTTAGAGTCTCCAAAGACCAGTAGGTGTTTGATACCCATGGATTGGGCTAGTTTCAACCCTATTATACAGCCTTTATACTCGGTCGTGTTGTTGGTGTTTCCAAATTGAAGTTTGGTAGCCACAGGATATTGTTCTCCTGTACCAGAGATAAGGATTGCCTCAGCTCCGGCACCTTCTATGTTTACTGCTCCATCGAAATACATTTTCCATGGTTGGACTGTATTCTCTTGCTGAAGTTGTTGAATTATCATGATTCCATCATCTGGGAAATAAGTCTCCAGGGGCTCGAACCCTCCTGAAGGTTCTTCAGCTAATTGATCTGCAATGTCTTGACCCTTGATTGACTTCTGAGTCACATAGACAATGTCGAACTATTGCAGAATCAACTGTAATTTGGACAGTCGACAACTTCAACATTGGCTTGTTGAATACATATGTGAGTGGATCCATGATGGATATGAGGTAGGTCGTGTGCCCATGGAGGTATTGATGTAATCTCATGGCGGCCCATGCTAATGCATAGTATATTTTCTCGATCAGGGTATATTTCTGTTCACCATTGCAGAATCTTTTTGCTGATGTAGTAAATGGCTCTTTCTTTGCTACTATCATCTTTCTGTCCTAGCATGCATCCCATTGCATTGGCATTGACGGACAGGTATATAAACAAGGGAACCCCATCCCTCGGAGGTACCAATATTTGTGCTTCGATTAGTTGCCTCTTGATGGAAAGGAAGGCTTGTTCAAAATCCTCATTCCATTTGGGGGAGGCATTCTTCCTTAGTAACTTGAATATGGGCTCACAGGTTGCTATAAGCTGGGAAATGAATCGGTTTATGAAGTTGATCCTTCCTAGAAACCCACGTATCTCCTTCTTTATTTGAGGTATTGGCATCTCAGTAATGGCTTTGATCTTGGCAGGGTCTAGTTCGATGTCGTGATTACTCACCAAGAATGTAAACAACTTGCCTGCTTTGACGCCAAAAGCACATTTGGCGGGATTTAGCTTGAGGTTGTACTTGCGTAACCTGTTGAACAACTTCCTAAGATGGTTAATGTGATCATCCTCCCTCCAGGATTTGATGATGATGTCATCCACATAAACCTCAATTTCTTTGTGCATCATGTCATGAAATAGGGCCATCATGGCTCGCTGATACGTGGCTCCGGCATTGATGAGGCCGAATGATAGTTGCCTATAACAGAAGGTTCCCCAGGGAGTGATGAAAGCTATTTTCTCCCAGTCCTCTTCAGCAACCATGATTTGATGGTAACCAGCAAAGAAATCCTTGAGGGAATACATGTCGTACTACGCCGTACTGTCTATCAAGATGTGGATGAAAGGTACCAGGAAATTATCCTTGAGGCAGGCTTTGTTCAAATCTCAATAATCCACACATAATCGTACCTTACCTCCGAGCTTAGGCACGGAGACTATATTTGAAAGCCACTCTGGATAGGTTGATACCATGATAATCCCGGCTTTGAATTGTTTAACGACTTCTTCTTCGACTTTCAGACTCCATTCAGGTTTCAATAACCTGAGCTTTTGTTTGACTGGCTTGAACCCTTCTTTGATGGGCATGCGATGAATGACAATGTCAGTAGAGATGCCCATCATGTCTTCATGTGACCATGCAAATACATCCTGTAACTGTGTTAGGAGTTCGATCAGGTCGGCTTTTTGGTCTGGTGTGAGGTCTAAACCTATCTGGATTTTTTTGAAGTTTTCAGAGGTTCCTATATTGATAGTGGTGGTTTGTTCTAGGTTTGGTTTGGGTTTGTCTTTGACCCATTCTTTGATCTCCTCGGGCACCTCATAGTCATCTTCTTCCTCCTGATCAATATCCATCAAGTCAAAGTTCAATTTTACATCAAAGTCATAGTCATTTTGACAGGTTGGGATCTCATCAGCAGAGACAAACACATCCAACGCTTGACTCCTGAAAACAAGAAATGCTTTCATCTTAGATATATACAACTGCTTAAATATATATAGCATTCTGCAAATCATGGCACAGCTGCTGCTATGGCTGTGCAATCAAAAGTAAGTAGTATATGAAAGCATGATTAAAGGGCAGATTGACTCTCTCTGCCCCTTTACCCTTTTCGACCTAGGCAAGGGACACTGCTCCAGTTATCCAAGGTCAGATCCTCATGAACCGGGAGGATCAGGGATTTGGGATTATCTGTCTCGTCTTGGATGACGACTGAGACATCTTTTATAATAGGGCCAGGATTTTTCTTTGAACTGCCCCCTTTTTCCTTTTTGATGCGAGCAATTTAAATTTGATCTTAGTTGGGATCTCATCATTCATACCCTCGTAGTTTATGATGACCTGCATGTTAGCGAATGGGTCTTGTCCTTCATATAGGATCTTTTCTTTTCAATCTTCACTATCTGCCTCATGCTTGAGGGCTTTTCTTTCCTTGACAGGTATAATTGGAGGAAACAGCATTGTTGATACCACAATAGGGATCTTCCTAATTAGTTTTACCCATCCAACATTAGTAAGATTCGGCAAAAGTATGGCGGAAGCATGAGCTTTTGGATGCTTATGCGGGTTCCTGTAAATTTCCCTGGATGAATATCCAAATCCTGCTCTCCCAGTCTGACTTGGGATTTGTATCGGGCTCTTGATACCTTGATGATTCTTTCCTAACCCTTCTCCAGGTTGGAAACCCAAAGATACCATTTCTTGGCCCACTGTCATTACTTTGGTGGAAACCTTAGGCTTCAGGGCTGGTACTCTGATAGGTAGATACTTCTTATCGCTCACCTCTAGAGCTTGAAAACTTGCAGATTCAATCCTTGCAACCAGGCTGATCACTGGCATGTCTCACTGTATGCCGACTGGGTATTCTGGTTCAGCATTGACCGTGATGAGGTTGTCGTTGATAATGTATTTGAGCTGTTGATGGAGGGTGGATGGCACTGCCCCTGCCATGTGAATCCATGGCATGCCCAGCAACAGGTTATATCCAGTGAAGATATTGAGCACTTGAAAGGATACGTAGAAAGTGTGTGTGGGTCAATCTCCAAAGGTTGCTCTATTTCTCCCATAGCTTGGTGTCGCGATTCATTGAAAGCTCGGATAACCATACGACTGGTTTTGATCCGATTTGGGTTGATCTTCATTCTTTCCAAGGTATCGTAGGGACAGATGTTAAGGGATGATCCTCCATCGATGAGTACCCCTCCGATCACATACCCGAAAGACATCACAGCTATATGCAGGTACTTATGATGGCTTGTTCCCTCTGCAGGGATATCATCGTCAGTAAAATAAATCACATTGCTATTGAAAATGTGTTCCACCACATGACGAAATTTCTCAGCATCTACGGTATGTGGCAGATGGGCTTCTTCTAGAACTTTCACTAGAATGTTGCGATGGTCCACTGAGGATAAGATCAAGTCTAGGTTAAACATTTGCTTGGGCGCATTCTTCAAGCTCTACAATACCTTGATCTCATTGTGTCCCATCGTTTTGAGGAACTCTTCAATTTTCTCATCATCCACCTTTGCTTTGGCTTTGATGATTGGTTTGATCACCTGCCGAGGCAGGTATAATGGATTGTCATTTGACACAACGATAATGTTATTTGAGGTGGACCCTTTATCGTTCCCATAGTTCCATGGGACCCGCTTCAGACTGATAATTGGATACTGGGGTCTGAAGGGAAATATCAAAGGCTCGGGTGCGGCCACCTTCACATGATTTTGTATTTCTTGGACCCCTTTCCCTGGCAGTACTAAGGGTTTGAGGGTTGACTCCGCATTACAGGAGATGACAGCTACGGTACCTTGACTCCATACAGTGGGGATCCAGAGAGTTTCTTCATCCGGGAGGTCGAGAAGTTGATTTCCCCTTATCAGGTCACCATTTTCAATCATGTCCTGATTTAGGTTACGAAGCGCCCAGCAATCCTCAGTATCATGGCCAGGTGAATTGGAGTGGTACTGACATATTTGATCAGGTTTGAATTTTCTGGTCCGAGGGTTCAATGATGGTAACAAGTCTACAACCATTCCCTCGTTGATTATCATCTGGAGGATTTCTTCCATTGACTAGTTTAGGTTGGTGAAGTTCCTTTGAAATAAGAATTTTCCACTATTTTGGACGCTTGCTTCTTCAACCCCTTTGTCAGTACATGATTCATTCTCCTGAGACCGATTATGATCCCTCATGGGATTGATCTCGGGTGTGGGAGGACGATTGATATCAGACCGGTTGGCTCGTTTGATCATTTTCCTGGTAATTTGATGTTGGTAGACGACAAGTTTTGCTAATTATTTGATTCGTTCCTTAATAGAGTTTATTTCTTGCTCTATCAGGAACCTTCTTTCTGAAACTTCCCAACTGTCTGGGGTGCTAATTGATGGATGGAGTTGATTCTTCGACATAACGGAGGTACTTGGATCCTTCTCCATTTGTGGTGTTGATCATATTGACATTCTCCTCTTTATGCTGTGGTAGAGGATTGTCCTGTACATGGGGTTGTTCAGGCTTTGTGACCACAATCTCTCCGTTGTCGATCAAATCTTGGATCTTGTGCTTGAGAGACCAACAGTCTTGTGTGTTATTGCCTAGAGATCCAGAGTGGTAAGCACACTTCTTGCTTGAGTCAAAATTTCATCCACCAGTGTTGGTGGGTGAAAAGAGTTGGACAATCTTCTTCTGAGCTATCAGAAGCTTGAACACGTTCTCGAGTGAATCCCCTAGAGAGGTGAAAGTTCTTCTACGCCTGACCTCCGTGTTCTTCTAGAATGGAGGGTTTGAAGGTTGTGCTGGAGCTTGAAAAGGAGTATAATTCCTCTTTTGAATGGGCATACTGTTTGACTCGCCCCTTGTATTATGTCCTTGCAATACTAAGGACACTTCTTTATCTTTCTTTTTGTGTACCCTCCGTGGATTACTCCCATAATTTTCGGACTAGATATGTTCAGCGATAGCTTCGAGGGCGGTCAGATCTTTTATCTTCCCGGACTTGAGCCCCATTTCTGCCATTTCGTCGTGTTTGATCATTTCAGAGAATGGTTTACATATGCCTGCTAGGACCATCTCATAATATGGTGCTTCTTGGATGTCGATGAAGGTCATGACTATCTCAAACTCAGTCATGGCTGGGGTAACTTGTGCTGCAACCTGTCTCCATCGTTGGGCATACTATCTGAATGATTCAGTGTTCTTTTTCTTGATTTTGGTTGTCTGGTATCTGTCTGGAGCTAGCTGAGATTGGAAGCTGTACTGACTGAAGATGGCATGGGCCAGCTCTTCCCAGCTGTGAAGCTTAGAATTATCTAGGCGGGCATACCAGGCTATGGCCTCTCCACTTAGACTCTTTTGAAATAACTGTATTCGAAGTTTCTCGTCCTCTGCATAGGATTCGAGTTCTACGATGAATACTTTCCGATGCGTATAAGGATCTCCCAATCCATCATATTTCTCGAAATCAGAGTTCTTAATTTTTCAGGATAACGAGCTCCAGGGAAACTACAGAGGTCGGAATAATTAACACTACCGAATGCCCTAGTCCCTTTGATAGACTGGAGAGTTTCTTCCATTTGTTGTACTTTCTTGAGAAGGTCACCAGATTCCTGTTCTTTGCTGAGGGTGATGATTTTAGGGGTTTTGTTTGTTGGGTCCTGGTTTTGTGGTCCAGGAATCTGAATTTCGGCCTTTTTGGTCTCTTGACTACCACTACCACCAGGTGCTCCTGCTTCTGTATGAGTTTGGGCTTGCTTTCGTTTAAAGGCATTGCTTTGTTCTCTTAAAAAACCGACAAGTTCAGCTATCTGATTTCTTAGTCCTTCGAACTCTTCCCGAGGCACAGGAGTAGATTCTGGTTGAGCACTCGAAGTCATGTCCGTGAATGGACTTAGTGCTTTCTTAGACTTAGATCTAGTCATAGGACCAATTCTTCACCTACACCAAAACGTAGGCTTGTTAATTTCCTGAGATAGGTAGGGATAGGATGCATGATGTGGTTTTTAATTTTATCCTGCAAAACAGAGGTTAGTTGTTTTGATGACAGGATGATAAGACGTATTTAGTGGAATTAAAAACTAGACATTGAATTGAAAGAGGAAGGCATAAAGAAGCTTCCCGTCGAATTTAGTTAATTAGAGGCTGACCTATCTTAGGTTACTCTCGCGCGGCTTTTTTGGCATGAAGGTCCCCAGATCATCGCAATCTACTAGACGAGAAATTAATCCGATCTTTCAACTAGAGCGAATCTGGGTGGTGCGTTTTCATGAGCCCTAGAGACTTAGCCGATCCCCAGAGACATTACTTATCACCTACGGGTTTTGCCTCCTTGTGAGAGGAACACAACATACATTCACATACAACGTCCTCACCATATGCATATGATGACAATTGGTGTGAAGCACTAATATGGGTGCGAAGCACTAAAAAATAGGAAAGCATTCATTCACATTCATTCAATGTAAAGACACAGCATTCACGCATTCATTAAATGTTGAGACACATAATTCACGCATTCATAGTTTTGAAAGGAAAATATTTGAAAAGAGTTGAAAGTGGCCTAAGCCCTTTACTGTCCCTAGCAGAGTCGCCACCTGTCAACGTTGGTTAAAAAATCCGCGGGTCGGGTCACAACCCGGATCTTTCATCTCTTCCTAAGTTATCTCTACCCTCACTCTTTTTATTTAGGAAAATGGTTTTGAAGGGTTTTTTAGGAAAAAGGCCAACATGTATCATATCGACGATTTGAACGTTTTATAGAGTCGCCAGTTGGTAGATTTAAAATAGTTGTACCAACTCAACCGAGTTTTATTTGAAAAGAGGACCAATTGCTGGACACCGTCGAAACTTGATCTTTGAAACCAAAGTTTTGAGCTCGAGGGCTTGGTTAAGTGCGGGGAAGGTGTTAGGAACCCCACGATTCCCGTGTAAACAAGGTACCACAATATTTTCCTTAAAACTGAAATGCGTGTGTGAATGTTGTTTTGAAAATTGGGCCTATGTTTGATTGATTAAAAGTAGTGCTTTGCTTCGTTGAACCTATATACGAAGGGTTTGACTTGATTTGCAAAAAGTCTTTGATTTGATTTGCAAAAGTGTTTGATTTGATTTGCAAAAGCTTTTCTATTTATTGGATTGAAAATGATATTTTGAAAGGTGGTTATCAAACCCTTACGCTAACATAGGAATTGAAGTCTATTGATACTTCCATTTTTTTTTATCTTTTTAGCCTTAAGGCATAGTTTGAATAGTGATTGTGGGGCTGCGAAGCATCCTCGACCACAGAATATATACAAATGTCGGTCTCCTCGTGGGCATGATAGCCATCAGAGGGACTCTGACACTACAAACCATATTTTCACTATATTGAGACCTTAAATTCGGATAACCGTTTTAAGGTCTATTGTATGTACATTTTACAGAAAAATTGGCAGGGTACATTTGTAAAGAGGAGTTTGTCCATCGTGGAAATTTGATTATGATCGATTTGATCATGAATCCCACAGATCCTAGGCTCACATATGAGTAGCCAATAAACCTGCACAGTTCAAATTTGCACAGAAATAGATATATATATCCCAAAATTTCCAGAATCGAGGATTCATTCAGTAAATCCGATTTCGCACGGTCGAAGCGTCTCGTTCCCACTAGATAGCAATCTAAGGGACGCGAGGTTGCTTTTATAACTGAAACTAGAAAGAAAGCTAGATTTAAGGAAATCTCAGCCATTTTAGCTTTCCGATTTAGTCTGGACATGTTTTGAACCGTTTGAAAGCTAGAGTTGGCGAGATTTAAATAAATCTAGTCCGCCCGCAGATATGTCAGTGCCAATTCATATCGAATGAATGTTTAAAGCAGCAGTTTAATAAAAGCGAGTAAAGCAATATATATACATAGTTATATATATATAAGCTGTAAAGGGCGATGGGTTTTCAAGCCGGTGCCAGGACTGGTATTGAAATATATATATATATATATATATATATATATATACATATTGACAGAAACATAGCCAACCAAGACTGGGAAGAGAACCTAGTGGTGGTGAAGGATGCTATATATGCATATTTATATATAAAAGCCGTAAAAAGGCCACAGAATAATTCAGGCCGAACTGAAATATAAATGTACAGAAAAGTAGTCAACTAGGGACTGGGAAGATAATCCAGTAATGGTGAAGGGTGCAAAAGAAGTAAAAAGGCCACAGAATAATCCAGGCCGGACTGAAATATATATATATATATATATACTGACAGAAACGTGGTCAACCAAGACTGGGAAGAGAACTCAGTGATGGTGAAAGTTGCTTATATATGCATAAATATATATAAAAATAGCAAACTACCTCGGATTTGACGTCCGGGCTTGACAAAATTAAAACGTTAGCATATATACAGGTGAATAAACACAAAAAAGCCAAATCCGAACTGGGAAGATAACCCAGTCCGGCGAAGTTGCTTAAAACAAAGATGCTGGTGCACTGAAGCTGTTAGAGCTGACGGATCGTCAATCCGAGTTGTAGAAATGCTAGAAAATGCAATTATCTACAAAAATGTACCAAATTTTGGCGAAAACGGCCATGGAACTAAGTTTCGAGCATTTTTAGAAAACGAAATTTGATATGCAAGTGAAAAACAATGCAAAGAAGTAGTATTAACTTTTTGATTGTAGAAATACTTACAATGTACTGCTAAATGGGCTTTTTGCCAAATTATAGGCTCTAAACGTCAGAATCTAACGGTTATTTTCTGATATGTGGTAGTATGTGGGTATATCTACGTGTTAGAGTGACAAAATTTGGGTTTAGAAGAGGTGAAAAAAAATTAGAAAATCAAACGGGCAGAGGTTCGCTGCGTTTCGGAATATTTTAAAAATATGGGGGGGGGGGGGTGTCACCTCATATATATAGGCCAGGGAGCCTTTGCTCTACATACTTCTACCGCAAGTAGAGGTGTGGCTCCCCTGGTGGGGCCTACTTGTTTGTTTCTATCATCTCGAAGTACGTGTACTCCGAGCAACGCAAGGTCGAAGTCGAAACTTTCTAACTTTTGATCGGAGCGTCCGTTTAAAGCGTGCTATACCTTTCTGGAAATCCCTCGCCGAGAGTGTCACAATGACATGGGATAAAACATTTTTTCGGGTCCAAGAAGATGTGTTCATAACCAGGTCTTTGATTCCCCGCAGTTTATCCGTTAAGCTGTATTGCGCTGTTTGCACTCGAGATCATCGTTATAGTTTGTTTTGACCTTGGTGGCATCAATTCGGTTTGAGTTTGACCGAATCGGCTTAGGTTTGGTAAAATGACCGTTTTGCCCCTCCTGGGGTTGCCTTTAGTGTCGACATTGCCTTTGGTTGACTTCTAAGAGTTGTTTCCAAGACTTGGATCCCATTCGAGTCTGTCTATCCTCAGTGTAATCTCTGAGGTTGACTTGGTCATTCCAAGTTATCTTTTGGAGATGTTATGGAGCTTCAGGTTTGTTCCTGAAGTTGACTTAACTTCCTGGGCTGAGACCGGGGCTGATCTGTACCTCCCGGGTTGAGACCGGAGTTGAGTTGACATCCTGAGACTGGTGTTCGAGGCTGTGGTTTTCCTGATATTTGGTGACCGAGGTTGATTTTAAAGGCCCGATATTAAGATCGGGGTTGATTTGACGGTCCGATTGTAGATCAGAGTTAATTTGATAGCTCGATATTAATATTGGGGTTGATCTGACAGTCCGATTAGAGATCAGAGTTGATTTGATGGCCCGATATTGAGATCGGGGTTGATCTACCGGTATGATTGGAGATCAAAGTTGATTTGATGGCCCGATATTGAGATCGGGGTTGATCTACCGGTATGATTGGAGATCGGAGTTGATTTGATGGCCCGATATTGAGATCGGGGTTGATCTGACGATCTAATTGGAGATCAGAGTTGATTTGATGGCCCGGTAATGAGATCAGGGTTGAGTTGACGATCCGATTGGAGATTAGAGTTAATTTGATGGCGCGATATTGAGATCGGGGTTGAGTTGACGGTTTAATTGGAGATCAGAGTTGATTTGATGGCTCGATATTGAGATCGGGGTTGAGTTGACGGTCCCATTGGAGATCAAAATTAATTTGATGGCCCGATATTGAGATTCGGGTTGAGTTGACGGTCCGATTAGAGATTGGAGTTGATTTGATGGCCCGATTTTGAGATTGGGGTTGAGTTGACGGTTTGATTGGAGATCAGAGTTGATTTGATGGCCCGATATTGAGATCGGGGTTTATTTAACGATCCGATTGGAGATCGGAGTTGATTTGATGGCCTGATATTGAGATCGACATTGAGTTGACGGTTCGATTGTAGATCGGAGTTGATTTGATGGTCCGATATTGAGATCGGGGTTGAATTGACAGTTCGATTTTAGATCAGAGTTGATTTGATGGCCCGATATTGAGATCGGGGTTGATCTGACGGTCCGATTGGAGAACAGAGTTGATTTGATGGCCCGATATTCAGATCGGGGTTGAGTTGACGGTCCAATTGGAGATCGGAGTTGATTTGATTGTACCATTTTTCCCTCCTACAATGTTAGTAACAAGGACGGGAAAATTTTGAGTGTCTACAATTAGTAAGCGAATGTTTGGGCTTGTACATTTATTGATAGTATACGCAAATTTTTCTACAAAATAATTCTTGTGATATTTAATTTCTTGAAAATTATTATTCATACTCTGAAACTTGATTTAAATCATAATTACATCTTTGAAAATGATTATTTGAATCTTGTTAGAATTGTTGAAAGTATTATTGTTCTTAAGTGTGTTAATGAGCGTCTATGCCATTCGATTCGGCTAGACCAATGTTTATAAATTAGAAAGCGATCCAAACAAATTGTTTTGGTGTGGACTTTTATAATCTACTGAGATG
The DNA here is from genome assembly GCA_020205555.1 of Panax stipuleanatus. Classification (NCBI taxonomy): domain Eukaryota; kingdom Viridiplantae; phylum Streptophyta; class Magnoliopsida; order Apiales; family Araliaceae; genus Panax; species Panax stipuleanatus. The sequence continues at coordinate 37,911,685 of CM035118.1, forward strand.
AACAACCCTCATAGATTGAAAACTATATATAGTCGGGGTGCCAACATCCGCAAGGTATGTTATGTATAACATCAGGTACGGTAGGCTGATGACCTATTGTACTTGAACATTGTGGATTATCAGTGTAATACTGTAAATTATAGGAAGAGTTCATGGTCCATAGCGACTACTCAGTATTCAATATTCAATAACTTGAAATTGGTAAAATTTTTGGATTCTTCAAATAATTCTTGGCCTACAGGGACACTTCGTGATAAATATTCATTCACTTGAGATTTGTTGCAACCTTTGAATTTTTTTGTTGGTCCTTAGTGACCTCTTATAATATTCACAAAATAGATTTAGATTCCATTTGTATCTATTTTTTCACAACATCCTTAATTAGATTCTTGAGCTATCAATCGTTATTATAACCTTGATATTATGAACTTTATATTATGCCAATTTATCCTTATTGTTATATTACTTGCTGAGCAAAATTTTTTCTCATTCTTGCTTTCCTTAAACATTTCAGTTAAGGCATAACAGTGCGAACCCTCAGGACTGTACTGAAAGTAGTATGCAAACGAGCCAACCATGTATGATGATAAACATATACTTTGGAAATGATCTTATTTATTTATTAATAAAAGTATTCATTTATTAAAGGTATTTAATTATCTATATGATGTTGTTTTTATAAAATGTAAATAACACATAGTTTTAAGAAATGCTTTTAGAATCATGATGTTGATCATGTTAATGAGATCTAAATTCTTAGATAGCTTAAAACTAAAATAGTTCCCAATCAATGGATTACTAAAAAGGGGATTAGTAAATCCAGATAGAATGGTACATATGTTGCTTGCTCATTGGATAAGGATGATTGATCTCATGATCATTTGTGTGGAGACACTAAAGCAAGTATGTAGGTGCTTATAAGAGAGTAAGTACATTGAACGTGACTCGCTAAGGAATACCTAATGGAGTTTTACTCGTCTGTCAATAGGAATTCCTAATGTGATAGTAGTACTAATGATCCTCAGACTTGAGATCATCATAGTATCTTATGTATAACGAATTATACTTTGACTTATTCTTTAAAACCCTTAGGGTATATCAAAGGGTATGCTTGGGAGTAATAAGTTATATATAGAGATAATGAATGATCAATAAAGAATCTACCGCTTCTACTAACAGAAGAGATATGTCATATGTGATTCGTTAAATGACAACCCAAGAATCTTGGGTCAAGGTGGAATGAAATTATAAAGGAGTTTCTAATTTGTATTATTTAGAGTTGTGCATTTTCTAATCGAAATACATATAATTAAATAAAATAAGACTTGACAATAATTCCATGTCATATATTTAATTGTGACATTGTATGGTGGAAAGATTGAATTGTACGATAACTATTAACACAAGGGTACGTTCTTTTATGATTAATGTTGAAATCTATATTATCTAGAAAGTCGTTGATCGCTAGGGAGGCTTATCCCTATTGTAGAATAAATATTATTTATTTAAATAGATTATTAGTTTAATTTATTTATTTAAATAAGATTAGAATTGTTCTAATTGATTAATTCACAACCGATTTAATATAGAGAACCTAAAGGGTCACACCATAAAAAGAAGAATAATTATTTAAGAAGGTAATTACATTATCGTAATAATATGTTAAGAGTAATGAATTTAATCTATGGTGATAGAATAAATTAAATATCTTAATATTTATTTTTTAATATTTTAGAAATATTAAATTTAAATTAATAAGAGGAGTCTTATTAATATTATTACAATTATTATTATTTTAATTTCTAAAGGAGTCTAGGAATTAATTTAATATTAGTACTCTCATTTATTCCTAATAAGATTAGTAGGCAAATTAATTTAAAGAGTTTAATTAATTATTCCCAATGTGTTGGGAAACCTGATTAATTAAAGGAGTTTAATTAATTAAATGAAACCCTATTTCTAATTGGATTAGAAGGGTTGACTGATATCTATATAAGAGGAGTCTTATGTTAGATATCAGTTGATGCAATTTTAATTGCTGGAGAGTACTCATTTCCAATAGAGAATAAAAAACTAGGGTTTAGCCAACCACCCTCCTTCTTGAACAAGTCATCTTCATTGGTGGATCACCTCTAGAGGCCAAACAATTGGTTGGCTAACGTTAATCAAAGGAATGAATCAATCACGGAGATTCAAGGAGATCGCGAAGAATAAGGAGTTAAACTCGTACATGTGGAAGCTTAGTTCTACAAGGGTATAAATCTAATCTCATTATATTTCATTTTAATTAATAATTGTGCATAAAGGATGATCCGGGTAATTGATTTGTAGAAATGTTAACCTCTGATTTTACTATGCTTCTGCTGTTTTTTATAATTTGATTGTGCCATGATTTCCTACAAACCTAACAGTGGCATCAGAGCCAATCCTTTATGCGAGTTATTAATTGTTTTGATTTGAAACATATACTGATATGTGTTTTGAATAATTTAATTGGACATAATAGTTAGGTAGGAATTAAGTTTTTGGAGAAAAACTATACAATTTGCGAACCAGAAAAACAGACACTGCCCAGCAGCGCTACAACTGCCTGTTACAGGCTTTACAGCAGCGATGTAGTGCCGGCTCCGTGTCCCTGGCGCTGACGTATGGCGGCAGCGCCTGAAGCCAGTATTTCAACAGCGCCAGCCAGCTGTCTCTGTTTTTGGTGACGTGGCGCAACAGCGCCGGATGCTAGTTCACTAGCGGCACCGCAGCGCCACCCCCACCACCCCCCCTAGAAAATAAATTATTTTTATTTTTTTGTTTAATCAAGATAAAAGATTTACTTTAATTAAAATTAAAATTAAAAGTTTTTTTTTCTATAATACCAGATTAATAAAGGAGTTATATTAGAATTGGAATTGGATTAATATAAAGATATTTATTTTAATTGGAATTGGATTTCATGCTAACTAATTAGAGTTGAAATTAGATTCCATGATAACTAATTAGAGTTGAAATTTGTTTCCCAAACTAACTAGGATTGCCCATTAAATCGATATCAATGTATATATTAAATATTTTTATTTATTGATGCATATGGTGATATGTATGAAAATAAATGGGGTTGATTATGGACTATTGACTAATGTGATTGGATTTTATTTTAGTTGAATGCTTGAATGAATTGGTTTTATTAAATGAAGTCTGCATACCTCGTCTTCTCTAATTTTTCTTGATGTAAAAATTATATCTCCCTTCTATGTACTTCCCCTTGACTGCTAATCGAGGTTTTTATTTATATTAAATAGTTTATGTAATATAACTAGTTAGAATTATGTTGAAGAACTGGAGAACAAGGAGCAAGGAGCGTTTGAAGACCCATTTGTATGAAGCCCGAGTTTAAATGCAATAGTTATGTTTAAATTTAATTCTTGCACTCCTATGTTTGACCTTTTGGTTCACTTGATGGCTCTAGTGAACTAAACTAGAATAAAAGTCCATAATCAACCCAGGTAGAATATAGTATTCTATTTGTGCATCCTACTATTATATATATATATATATATATATATATTATATTTTATGCAAACATGTTTCGCATGTTTTAATAAAATGACACACACACATATATATATATATATATATATATGTGTGTGTGTGTGTGTGTGTGTGTGTGTGTGCGTGTGCATGCGCGCTAAACAATATGAGAATAATAATAACAAACCCCTCAAAGAAATTATTTTAAGTCTAAAGCGTTGAAAGATATTTGGAATATCGAACATCGCCTTCTAGCATGATATAATTAATAGAGCATTAAATATTTAATATGAGTTTGTTGTGCTATCCACAAGGCAAATATTAAGTATTTAATATGTTAATTTATCACATTTGATGCTTATAAAGATAATGGAACAATATTGTTTTGTTGTCCCAACCACAAGGACAATATTTTTCTTTTTTGAATATATGGAAGTGCTAGGTTGGACTTAACTCAGATAATTTTGATTCGGATGTGCTATCGCTTGATTAAAATAATCTGAGAGGCAAAATATAAGGTGTTACATATTGATGTAATTGACAAAGAATTGTCTACCTATATATTTATACAAGGTTTGTTGTGTCATCCACAAGGCTATATACATTTGAAATAGGATTCTTATTCTCACTAGAAAATCTTTAATTAGATTTGTAGACACTCAAAATTTCTTTTTCCTGTCACTAACACTGTAGGAGGGCAAGACTGTCATCAATTCAACCTCGGTCAATACCGGGCAGTCAATTCAACCCCGGTCCCCTGGTTTTAATACCGAGCCATCAATTCAACCCTGGTCTCAGTACAGGGTCATCAGCTCAACCCCGGTCTCAATACCGTGCAATCAACTCAACCCCAGTCTCAATATCGGGCCATCAAATCAACCCCGTCTCAACTCGGGAGGTACAGGTCAGCCCCCGTCTTAACTCGGGAAGTACAGGTCTGCCCCGGTCTCAATACCGGGCCATCAAATCAACCCCGGTCTCAACCTGGGAGGTACAGGTCAGCCCCGGTCTCAACCTGAGAAGTACATATCAGCCCCGGTCTCAACTCGGGAGGTACAGGTCAGCCCCAGTCTCAACCTGGGAGGTACAGGTCATCCCCGGTCTTAACCCGGGAGGTACAGATCAGCCCCGGTCTCAACCCGGGAGGTACAGGTCAGCTCCGATCTTATCCTAGGAGGTCAGGTCAACTTTAGAAATAATCCTGAAGCATCACAACATCTCCAAAGGAAAACCTAGAATGACCAAGTCAGTTTCAGAGACAACATTGAGGACAAACAGAATCGAATGGGATCCAAGTCTTGGAAACAACCATATGAAGTTAGCCGAAGGCCACATAGACACTAAAGGCAACCCCGGGAGGGGTAAAATAGCTATTTTACCAACTCTAAGCCAATTTGGTCAAAGTCAAGCCGAATTGATGCCACCAAGTCAGAACAAACCATAACAATGATCCCGAGTGCAAACAGCATAAGACAGCTCAACAGACAAACTGCGAGAAATCGAAGACCTGGTTATGAACCCGTCTTCTTGGACCCAAAAAATGTTTTATCCCATGTCATTGTGACACTCTCGGTGTGGGCTTTTTGGAAATGTATCGCACTCCTCAAACGAACGCTCCGATCAAAAGTTAGAAAGTTTCGACTTCGACCTCGCGTTACTCGGAGTGCACGTACTTCAAGATGACAGAATTTGTAGCGGGGCCCACACCACATGGAGACGCACCTCTAACTGCAGCAGCTGCAGGTAGAGTGGAGGCTCCTTGGCCTATAAATAAGTGGTGACCCCCAGCTCATTTAAGAATTAAGAAGCGCTCTGAACCCCTGCCCGTTTGGTTTTCCAGCTATTTTCTTGTCTTCCAAACCCAAATTTTTTCACTCTAATACGTAGATATACCCACATACTACCACATATCTGAAAATAATAGGTAGATTTGGATGTTTAAAGACTACGATTTGGCAAATAGCCCGTGTAGCAGTCCATTATGAGTATTTTTACGATCAAAAAGTTATTACTACTTCTTCGCACTTTTATACACTTGCATATCAAGTTTTGTTTTCTAAATATGCCCGAAACTCAGTTCCGTGGTCATTTTTGTCAATTTTTGGTACATTTTTGTACATAAACGTATTTTCTGGCATTTCTGCAACTCGGATTGACGATCCGTCGCTTCCAACTGCTTTTATATACTTGCATCTTCGTATTGAGCAACTTCGCCGGACTGGTTAATCTTCCCAGTCTGGGTTTGTCTTTTTTTGTATATATTTAACTGTATATATACTAACTTTTCAATTCTATCAAACTCGGATGTCAAATCCGCGGTTGTTTACTACTTTTATATATATTTATGCATATATAAGTAGCCTGCACCACACTGGGTTATCTTCCCTGACTTGGTTGACTACTTTTCTATATATATATATATATATATATATATATATATATATATATATATATTTACATTCTAGTTCGGCCTAGATTATTCTGTGGCCTTTTTACTGCTTATATATATATATATATATATATATATATATATATATATATATATTATGCATATATAAGCAACATTCACCACACTAGGTTATCTTCCCAGTCTTGGTTGACTAATTTTATGTCTATATATATACATACATACATTCCTGTTTGGCCTGGATCATTCTGTGGCATTTTTACTGTTTTGACACTATTCACCATTACTGGGTTATCTTCCCAGCCATGGTTTGACTATCTTTCTGTCTATATTTAAATATTTATATTTATATTTCCATTCGGGCCTCGGAATGAAAAGCCACCGCCCTTTACTGTTTTTTATTTATATTTCAATTCTATCCAGCCTGGATCATTCCGTGGCTTTTATACAGCTATTATAAATAAATATATATATATATATATATATATATATATATATATATATTAATTCTAGTCTGGGCACTAGCGTGAAAACACATCGCCCTTTACAGCTTTCGTATATATAATTATATATATTGCTTTACTCATTTTTAGTAAATTGTTGTTTTAAATATTCATTTGATATGAATCGACACTGACATTTCTACGGGCGAACTAGATTTACTTAAAATTTCCCAATTGAAGCTTTCAAATGGTTAAAAATAGGTCCAGACTAGACCGGGAAGTTAGAATGGCTGAGATTTATTTAAATCTAGCATTTTTCTAGTTTTAGTTATAAAAGCTTCCTCGCGGCCCTTAGATCGCTATCTAGTGGGAACGAGATGCTTCGGCCAGATGCGAACCAGGATTTATTGATGAATCCTCAGTTCTGGCGATATTTGGATATATTTCTGTACAAAATTGAGCTGTACAGGTTTATTGGCCTCCCTATGTGAGCCTAGAAATTATGGGATTCATGATCAAACTGATATGAATCTGATTCCCACGATGGACAAAACTCCACTTTGCAAATGTACCCCGCCAATTTTTTTGTAAATATGTACATGCAAAAGACCTTAAAAGGGTTATCCAAATTTAAGGTCTGAACATAGTAAAAATATAATTTGTCGTGTCAGAGTCCCTTCGATGGCTATCATTCCTATGAGGAGATCGACACTTGTATATATGTTGTGGTCGAGGATGCTTCGCAGCCCGACAATCACCATTCAAATTAAGCCTTAAGGCTGAAAAGATAAAATGGAATTATTGATATGCTTCAATTCCTATGTTAGCGTAAGGGTTTGAAAACCTTCTTTTAAAACATCACTTTAATAATCTTATCGAAAAAAGAAGCTTTTGGAAATAAAATCAAACACTTTTGCAAATCAAATCAAAGACGTTTTTGCAAAACAAATCAAACCCTTTGTATATAGGTTCAACGATGCATAAACATACTTCCCATCAAATATAGGCCCAATTTCTTCCAGCATTCACACACACATTGTAGATTTAAAAGGAAAATATTGAAAAGATGTGGTATCGTGTTTACATGGGAGTTGTGGGGTGCCTAACACCTTCCCACACTTAACCAAGCCCCCGAAAACTTTGTTTTCAAAGATCAAGTTTCGACAGTGTCCAGCAACTGGGCTTCTTTGAAAGTAGTATGCATACAAGCCAATCATGCATGATGATAAAGCATATACTTTGGAGGCAATCTTATTTATTTATTAATAAAAATATTCATTTATTAAAGGCATTTAATTATCTACATGGTGCTGTTTTTATAATATGTAAATAACCCATAGTTTTAAGCAATGCTTTTAGAATCATGATGATGATCATGCCAATGAGATCTAAATTCTTAGAAAGCTCTAAAACTAAAATAGTTCCTAATCATGGGATTGCTAAAAAGGGGATTAGTAAACCTGGATAGATTAGTACATATGTTGCTTGCTCATTAGATGAGGATGATTGATCTCATAATCATTTGTGTGGAGACACTAAAGCAAGTATGTAGGTGCTTATTGGAGAATAAGTTCACTGAACGTGACTCGCTATGGAATTCCTAATGGAGTTTTACTCGCCTGTCAATAGGAATTCCTAATGTGATAGTAGTACAAGTGATCCTTGGACTTGAGATCATCATAGTATCTTGTATGTAATGAATTATACTTTGACTTATTCCTTAAAGCCCTTTAGGGTATATAAAAGGGTATGCTTGGGTATAATGAGTTACATATGGAGACAATGAATGATCAATAAAGAATCTACCACCTCTAGTAAAGGAGGAGATATGTCATATGTGATTCGTTAAATGATAACCCAGGAATCCTTGGCCAAGGTAAAATGAAATTAGAAAGGAGTTTCTAATTTACATTATTTGGAGTTGTGCATTTTCTAATCGAAATACATATAATTAAATAAAATAAGACTTGACAGTAAATTCATGTCTTATATTTAATTGGGACATTGTATGGTGGAAGGATTGAATTGTATGGTAACTATTTACTCACAGGTTCTTTTATGATTAATGTTGAAATCTATATTATCTGGAAAGTCGTTGATCGCTAGGGAGGCTTATCCCTATTGTAGAATAAATATTATTTATTTAAATAGATTATTAGTTTAATTTATTTATTTAAATAAGATTAGAATTGTTCTAATTGATTTATTCACAACCGGTTTAATATGGAGAACCTAAAGGGTCACACCATAAAAGGAAGAATAATTATTTAAGAAGGTAATGGCATAATCGTAATAATGCATTAAGTGAAATTAATTTAATCTATGGTGATAGAATAAATTAAATAGCTTAATATTTATTATTTAATATTTTAGAAATATTAAATATAAATTAATAAGAGGAGTCTTATTAATATTATTATAATTATTATTATTTTAATTTCTAAAGGAGTTTAGTAATTAATTTAATATTAGTACTCTCATTTATTCCTAATAAGATTAGGAGACAAATTAATTAAATGAATTTAATTAATTATTTCCCATGTGGTGGGAAACCTAAATTAATTAAAGGAGTTTAATTAATTAAAAGAAATCCCATGTCTAATAGGATTAGAAGGGTTGACCAATATCTATATAAGAGGATTCTTATAATAGATATTACTTGATGCAATTCCAATTGTTGGAGAGTACTCCTTTTCTATAGAGGATAGAAAATTAAGGTTTAGCCAAACACCCTCCTTCTTGATAATTCATCTTCCTTGGTGGATCACCTCTAGAGGCCAAACACTTGGGTGGCTAACGTTGATCAAAGGAAGGAATCTAATCTGGAAATTCAAGGAGATCACGAAGAGCAAGGAGTTGAACTAGTACCTGTGGAAGCTTCGTTCTACAAGGGTATGATTCCATAACTTCTTATTTATCGTTTTAAATTAATAATTTGCATAAAGGATGATCCGGGTAATGGTTTTGTAAAAAAAATTTTAAACTCTGATATACCATGCTTCCGCTAATTTTTGCAATTTGATTGCGTCACGATTTCGTACAAACCCAACAGTGGCATCAGAGCCAAACTTTTATGCAATTATTAATTTATTTTTAATTTCATATACATATGAGTATATATTTAAAATAATTTATTGGGCATAATTTTATTGTATAAATTTATTTATTTTTTTTAAAAAAAATGACGTTTTTTTTTTGGGACGAATCACAATTTTTTTTTTTTTGGTGCTAATCTTGAATTCTGCAAAGAAAATGTGTTGTCTCTTTCTTACTCCAAAAAGAATGTGACCCATCAGGAAATGACTCTTTTAATAAACCTGCAGGACTCTTTTAATAAAAGAAGGTGACTTCTTTTAAAAAAAATAAATATGATATATTTATATATTATATTCTAAATAATTTTATAATTAAAATAAAGAATTTATTTTAATCTTGAAATTGGATTTCATGCAATTTAAAATTGCCCATTAAATGATACTCATATATATATGGAATATTTTAATTAATGAGATGAATATTTATTTATTGATATATATGGTGATATGTATGATAATAAATGGGGATTGATTATGGACTATTTGACCAATGTGATTGGATTTTATTTTAGTTGAATGCTTGAATGAATGGATTTTATTAAATGGGGTCTGTGTACCTCGTCTTCTCTAAATTTTTTTTTTCGTGATGTAAAATTCTATCTCCCTCCTATGTACTTCCCCTTGACTGCTGATCAAGGTTTCTATTTAAATTAAATAGTTTAATGTAATAGAAATAGTTAGAATTATCTTGAAAAAATTGGAGACCAAGGAGCAAGGAGCGCGTGAAGACCCGTTTGTATGGAGCCCGGGTTTAAATGTAATAGTTATATTTAAATTTAAATTCTTGCATTCCTAGGTTTGACCTTTTGGTTCACTTGGTGGCTCTAGTGAACCAAACTAGAATAAAAGTCCATAATCAATCTGGGTAGAATATAGTATTCTATATTGCATGCTAAATATTATATATATTATATTTTATGCAAACATGCTTCGCATGTTTAATAAAATGACGCGTATTTTATATATATATGTGCATGCACGCTAAACAAGATGAGACAAATAATAACAAATCCCTCAAAGAAATAATATTAAGTCCGAAGTGTTCAAATGATATTTGGAATATCGAACGTCGCCTTCTAGCATGATAAATTAATAGAGTATTAAATATTTAATATGAGCTTGTTGTGCTATCCACAAGGCGAGTATTGCATATTTAAGATGTTAATTAATCACATTTGATGCTTATCAAGAAAATTGAACGATCTAGTCTTGTTGTGCTATCCACAAGGACGAACATTTTTCTTTTTTGAATTTATAGAAGTGCTAGGCTGGACTTAACTTAAATCGTTTTAGTTCGGATGTGCACACACTTGACCATTATAATTTAAGAGGCAAAATAAAAGGAGTTATATAGTGATGTAATTGACAAGAGTTGTCTACCTATTTATTTGTATATCGCTTGTTGTGCTATCCACAAGGTTATATACATTTGAAATGGGATCCTTATTCTCACTAGCAAATCTTTAATTAGATGTTGCCGAACTATATAAGTGAGGGTAATATAGTTTGATAAAAATAGTGGGAGATACCAATTTAAAATAAAGACCTAAATTTATTTTGGTATGCAAAATTAATAAAATGAATGTTTGCTAAAATGTTGTTTTTCACATGCAAAATTTTAAAAATGTCAAAATCACTAATTTCACTGCGAAGCATACTTGATGCTAATAAGCTTACTGGGCCGAATTATACGGACTGGCTAAGAAATCTGAGAATAGTTCTCACTGCTGAAAAGATTTCTTATGTCCTAAACTCACCTGTCCCTGGAACTGTTCCAGAAACAGCCTCTGAGGAAGAGATTGACACCATTGTAAAGTGGCAAGATGATGCATCTGTGGCTCAATGCATCATGCTCGCATCCATGAATAACGAGCTTCAGCGTCAGCACGAAAACATGGATGCTCCTACTATGTTGATTCACCTCAAGGAGTTGTATGGTGAACAAAGTAGGACTGCTAGATATGAGATATCTAAGGAGCTCTTCCGATCTCGGATGACCAAGGGCAAAGTGAACATAAAGGAATAAAAGAAATCTGATCCAGCTAGCAAAGGAATGTGCTTCCATTGCAACGACCCGGGTCATTGGAAGAGGAACTGCAAGAAGTTTCTGGCAAAGAAGAAGCTTGGAGAAGCTTCGACTTCCAATCAAGGTTTGTTCATGATTGAAATTAATTTTTCAGAAAGTCAAAATTCTACTTGGGTATTGGATACCGGCTGTGGTTCTCACATATGTAATAATGTGAAGGGACTGGTCAGAAGTAGAAAGCTGAACAATGATGAGGTGATCCTACGAGTGGGGAATGGAGCAAAGGTTGCCGCATTAGCTGTATGAACTTATTATTTAGCAATGTCTTCGGGTAAGTCCATTTATCTTAATAATTGTTATTATGTTCCGAATATTATTAAAAATATTATTTCAATTTCTATATTGGATATGGAAGGATTTAACGTTGTTATAAAGAACAATAGTTGTTCTATTTATAAAGACGATATTTTATATGGTGTTGGAAATTTGCGAAATGGACTTTATACACTTGACTTACAAGAAAATATTTTTCAAATTGAACAAACTAAGAAAAAGAAAAGAGATGATATTAATTATACCTACATGTGGAACTGTAGACTCGGTCATATCAATGAAACAAGATTATCCAAGTTGCATAAAGATGGGCTCTTTGAGTTATCTGATTATGAATCATATCCAACTTGTGAATCTTGTCTCATGGGTAAAATGACTAAATCTCCTTTTAGTGGAAAAGGAGAAAGAGTTACAGAGTTGTTGGCATTGATTCACACAGACGTTTGTGGACCTATACAACAAGTGCACGGGGTGGGTATTCTTATTTTATTACTTTCACTGATGATCACTCAAGATTTGGATATGTGTATTTAATGAAATACAAGTCAGAATCATTTGAAAAGTTCAAAGAGTTCAGAAGTGAAGTAGAGAAACAAACGGGCAAGAGTATAAAGATACTTCGATCAGATTGAGGTGGAGAATACTTAAGCGGTGAGTTTCTCAATTATCTCAAAGAAAATGGTATAATCTCACAATGGACTCCTCTAGGTACACCACAGTTAAATGGAGTATCTGAAAGGAGAAATCGAACACTGTTGGACATGGTTCGATCTATGATGAGTTTTACCGACCTTCCAATTTCCTTATGGGGATATGCCCTAGAAACGGCTGCATACCTACTTAACAAGGTACCTACCAAATCCGCCCCAAAGACTCCATATGAGATATGGAAGGGGAGGAAACCAAATCTTAAGCATGTTAAGACTTGGGGTTGACCAGCTTATGTCAAAAAATTTGAAAACGATAAGCTACAGACTAAATCTGATAAGTGTAGATTTGTGGGATACCCTAAAGAAACTTTAGGGTATTATTTCTATCATCCAACTGATCAAAAGGTGTTTGTTGCGAAACATACTGCCTTCTTGGAAAAGGATTTTATCCATGAAGGGGTCAGTGGGAGTAAGATATATCTTGAAGAAGTTCAAGACCCACAAATTACCACGGATCAAAGTCAGGTACCTGACAAAGTAGAAGAACCTACTATACCACACCCTGTTCGTAAATCTGGAAGAGTACCGAAGATACCTGAGAGATATAGATTCGTTATAGAGGATGACGATGAGGTATACATCATGAATGATGATGATCCATTAAATTACGAACAGGCTATGAGTAATAAAGACTCAGGGAAATGGCTTGAAGCTATGAAATTCGAAATGGACTCCATGTATGAAAACAAAGTATGGACTTTGATTTCACCACCTGAAGGCATTAAGCCTATTGGGTGTAAATGGGTCTTTAAAAGAAAGACTGGAGCGGACGGCAAGGTAGAGACCTATAAGGCCCGACTGGTTGCAAAAGGTTTCAAACAAAGACAAGGAGTTGACTATGATGAAACCTTCTCACCAGTAGCTATGCTCAAGTCCATTTGAATTTTGCTTGCGATTGCAGCTTATAACGACTATGAGATCTGGCAGATGGACGTGAAAACGGCCTTCCTCAATGGGAAACTTGAGGAGGATGTGTATATGACACAGCAGAGGGAATTATTTCAAAGGTTGGAACAAATCAAGTCTGTAAGCTGCAACGATCCATTTATGGATTGAAGCAAGCTTCTCGTAGATGGAACATTCGTTTTGATGAGACAATCAAAGAGTTTGATTTTGTCAAAAACGACGATGAACTATGTGTGAACAAGAAGGTTAGTGGGAGCGCAGTTTCATTCCTTGTATTATATGTTGATGATATATTACTGATAGGGAATGACATTCCTATGCTACAATCGATTAAAATCTGGTTATCTAAACACTTCTCCATGAAGGACTTGGGAGAAGCATCCTATATTTTGGGGATAAAGATCTATAGAGATAGATCTAAAAGGATGCTTGGTTTATCCCAAGGAACGTACATTGATGCAATGCTAAAGAGGTTTAGCATGGAAGATTCCAAAAGAGGACTCATGCCGATGATCCATGGAATACATCTCTCCAAGAAACAGGCCCCAAAGACACCTGAGGAGAGAGACCGTATGAGTAAGATCCCTTATGCTTCTGCAATAGGATCTATCATGTACGGTATGATATGTACTAGACCGGATGTTGCTCATGCACTTAGTGTAATGAGCAGATACCAGTCAAACCCTGGAGAAGAGCACTGGAAGGCAGTGAAGAATATCCTAAAGTACTTGAGAAGGACTAAAGATATTTTTCTTGTCTACGGTGGGTCTGAATTAAAACTCAAGGGATTCACAGACTCAAGTTTTCAAACAGACCAAGATGACAGTAAATCTGTTTCAGGGTATGTGTTTACCTTGAAAGATGGTGCAGTGAATTGAAAAGGTTCCAAACAACAAAAGGTTGTTGGTTTAGTGACAAAGACAAAGTATATAACTGTAAGTGAAGCTGTAAGTTGATGTTTTAGATGAAAAGTTCATTACAGAACTAGGAATAGGTCCTAAGTCTCATCTTGAATCTAAACATGTGTTGCGGCACTTTGATTAAAGAAATCATTGAAAGAGGAGAGTGTAGACTCTCAAGACAACATTGCAGATCCATTAACTAAAGCTTTAACACAACAGCAGTTTGATCGTCACTTAGAGAAGTTGGGTATGAGATACCATGGCGATTGGCTTTAGTGCAAGTGGGAGATTGAAAGTAGTATGCATACAAGCCAATCATGTATGATGATAAAGCATATACTTTGGAGGCAATCTTATTTATTTATTAATAAAAATATTCATTTATTAAAGGCATTTAATTATCTACATGGTGCTGTTTTTATAATATGTAAATAACCCATAGTTTTAAGCAATGCTTTTAGAATCATGATGATGATCATGCCAATGAGATCTAAATTCTTAGAAAGCTCTAAAACTAAAATAGTTCCTAATCATGGGATTACTAAAAAGGGAATTAGTAAATCCGGATAGATTAGTACATATGTTGCTTGCTCATTAGATGAGGATGATTGATCTCATAATCATTTGTGTGGAGACACTAAAGCAAGTATGTAGGTGCTTATTGGAGAATAAGTTCACTGAACGTGACTCGCTATAGAATACCTAATGGAGTTTTACTCGCATGTCAATAGGAATTCCTAATGTGATAGTAGTACAAGTGATCCTTGGAATTGAGATCATCATAGTATCTTGTATGTAATGAATTATACTTTGACTTATTCCTTAAAGCCCTTTAGGGTATATAAAAGGGTATGCTTGGGTATAATGAGTTACATATGAAGACAATGAATGATCAATAAAGAATCTACCACCTCTAGTAAAGGAGGAGATATGTCCTATGTGATTCGTTAAATGACAACCCAGGAATCCTTGGCCAAGGTAAAATGAAATTAGAAAGGAGTTTCTAATTTACATTATTTGGAGTTGTGCATTTTCTAATCGAAATACATATAATTAAATAAAATAAGACTTGACAGTAAATTCATGTCTTATATTTAATTGGGACATTGTATGGTGGAAGGATTGAATTGTATGGTAACTATTTACTCACAGGTTCTTTTATGATTAATGTTGAAATCTATATTATCTGGAAAGTCGTTGATCGCTAGGGAGGCTTATCCCTATTGTAGAATAAATATTATTTATTTAAATAGATTATTAGTTTAATTTATTTATTTAAATAAGATTAGAATTGTTCTAATTGATTTATTCACAACCGGTTTAATATGGAGAACCTAAAGGGTCACACCATAAAAGGAAGAATAATTATTTAAGAAGGTAATGGCATAATCGTAATAATGCATTAAGTGAAATTAATTTAATCTATGGTGATAGAATAAATTAAATAGCTTAATATTTATTATTTAATATTTTAGAAATATTAAATATAAATTAATAAGAGGAGTCTTATTAATATTATTATAATTATTATTATTTTAATTTCTAAAGGAGTTTAGTAATTAATTTAATATTAGTACTCTCATTTATTCCTAATAAGATTAGGAGACAAATTAATTAAATGAATTTAATTAATTATTTCCCATGTGGTGGGAAGCCTAAATTAATTAAAGGAGTTTAATTAATTAAAAGAAATCCCATGTCTAATAGGATTAGAAGGGTTGACCAATATCTATATAAGAGGATTCTTATAATAGATATTACTTGATGCAATTCCAATTGTTGGAGAGTACTCCTTTTCTATAGAGGATAGAAAATTAAGGTTTAGCCAAACACCCTCCTTCTTGATAATTCATCTTCCTTGGTGGATCACCTCTAGAGGCCAAACACTTGGGTGGCTAACGTTGATCAAAGAAAGGAATCTAATCCGGAAATTCAAGGAGATCACGAAGAACAAGGAGTTGAACTAGTACCTGTGGAAGCTTCGTTCTACAAGGGTATGATTCCATAACTTCTTATTTATCGTTTTAAATTAATAATTTGCATAAAGGATGATCCGGGTAATGGTTTTGTAGAAATTTTTTTAAACTCTGATATACCATGCTTCCGCTAATTTTTGCAATTTGATTGCGTCACGATTTCGTACAAACCCAACATTCTTTTCAAACAAAACTCGGTTGAGTTATTACAACCATTTCAAATCTACCAACTGGCGACTCTGTAAAATATTTAAATCGTCGACATGATACATGTTGACCTTTTCCTAAAAAACCCTTAAAAATCTTTTCGAAATAAAAAGATTAAGGGTAGAGATAACTTAGGAAGAGACAAAGATCCGGGTTGTGACCCGACCCGCAGATTTTTTCCTGACGTCGACAGGTGGCGACTCTAATGGGGACAGTAGAGGGCTTAGGCCGCGTTCAAATCTTTTAAAAAGTTTTCCCTTTCAACACTACGTATGTGTGAATGCTGCGTCTTTACATTGAATGAATGCGTGAATGCTGCGTTTTTACATTAAATGAATGTTAATAAATGCTTTCATGTTTCTTTAGTGC
Source organism: Panax stipuleanatus (assembly GCA_020205555.1). Classification (NCBI taxonomy): domain Eukaryota; kingdom Viridiplantae; phylum Streptophyta; class Magnoliopsida; order Apiales; family Araliaceae; genus Panax; species Panax stipuleanatus. The sequence continues at coordinate 37,928,581 of CM035118.1, forward strand.
TTCGCACCCATATTAGTGCTTCGCACCAATGTCATCATATGCATACAGTGAGACGCGATGCATGTGAATGTATGTTGTGTGATTCCTCGTTCGGGAGGCAAACCAGTCGGTGATAAGTAATGACTCTGGGACGACTAAGTCTCTGGGGGCTCATGAAAATTCACCACCCAGATTCGTTCCAGTTGAAAGATTGGATTAATTTCCTTTCTAGTAGATTGTGATGATCTGGGGACCTTCATACCGAAAAAGCCGCGAGAGTAGCCTAAGATAGGTCAGCCTCTGATTAACCAAATCCGATGGGAAGCTTCTTCATGCCTTCCTTTTTCAAATTCAATGTCAAGTTTTCAATTTCAAATGTAAAGGAGCAAAATATAAATATCATAATAAAAATTTACATTCCTGGTCATATACATCCTGTCATGTTATCCTGTCATCAAAACAACTTACCTCTATTTTGCAGGATAAGATAAAAAAATCCCAAAAAAAAACACATCATGGCATGCATCCTATCCCTACCTACATCAAGAAATTAACACACCTTTGTTTTGTTGTAGGTGAAAAATTAGTCCTGTCACTAGAGCTAAGTCTAAAAAGGCACCAAGTCCATCCACTGACATGACTTCTAGTGCTCAACCAGAATCCACCCCTGTATCTAAGGAAGAGTTTGAAGGACTGAAGAATCAGATAGCTAAATTAGCCAGTTTCCTAAGAGAACAGAGCAAGGCCCTTAAAGGGAAACAAGCCAACACTCACATAGAACCAGGAACACCTGGTGGTATTGGTGGAAGTCAAGAGACCGAAAAGGTAGAGACTTAGATTCCTAGACCACAAAACCAGGACCATACCAATAAAACCCCTAAAATCACCATCCTCAACAAAGAACAGGAAGCTGGTGACATTCTGAAGAAAGTACAGCAGATGGAAAAAACCATCCGGTCTATCAAAGGGACTGGGGCCTTTGGCAGTGTCAATTATTCAGACCTCTGTATATTCCTTGAGGCTCATTATCCTGAAAAATTTAGAACTCCTGATTTTGAGAAATACGATGGATTGGGAGACCCCTACACCCACTTGAAGGTAATCATTGGAGAACTCGGATCCTATGCAGATGACGAGAAACTTCGAATGCAGTTATTCCAGAAGAGTCTGACCTGAGAGGCTAGAGCCTAGTATGCCCGTCTAGACAACTCTAAGATTTGTAGTTGGGAAGAATTGGCACAAAACACTGAATCATTCAGAGAATATACCCAGCGCTGGAGGCAGGTTATAACACAAGTCACCCCATCCATTACTGAATCTGAGATAGTCATGACCTTCATCGACATCCAAGAAGCTCCATATTATGTGAGGGTCCTAGCAAGCATAGGAAAACCATTCTCTGAAATGATCAAACACGATGAGATGGAAGAAATGCGGCTCAAGTCCGGAAAGATAAAGGATCTAACCTCCCTCGAAGCTGTTGCTGAGCATATCCAGTTCTGAAATTACGGGAGTAATCCCCGAAGGGTACATAAAAAGAAAGATGAAGAAGTGTCCTTAGTATTACAAGGACAGAATCAAAGAGGTGTGTCAAACAGTATGTCCATTCAAAGGAGGAACTATACCCCTTTCCAAGCTTCAGCACAGCCTTCAAACCCTCCATTTCAGAAAAATATGGAGGTCAGACATCGAAGAACTTTCACCCCTCTAGGGGATTCACTCGAGAATGTGCCAAAACTATTGACATCACATAAGAAGATTGTCCAACTCCTTCCACCAGCCAACATTGGTGGACATAAATTTGAACCAAGCAAGAAGTGTTCTTATCATTTCGGATCCCCGGGCCATGACACTCAATACTGCTGGTCTCTCAAGCACAAAATCCAAGACTTGATTGACAATGGAGAGATTGTGGTAACCAAACCGGAACAACCACACGTACAAGACAATCCCCTCCTTCAGCATAAAGAGGAGAGTGTCAACATAATCAGTACAAAAAATGGAGGAGGATCTAAATACCTTCGATATGTCGGAGAATCAACTCAATCCTAGTAACAAAAGCCCAGATAGTTGGGAAGTCTCAGAAAGGCGGTTCCTGATAGAGTAGGAGATAAGGTCTGTCAAGGAACAAATTGAACAGTTAGACGAGCTGGTTGTAACTAACATCAAATCACCAGACAGATGATAAAACAGACCAACCAATTTTATGTAAGTCCTCCCACACCGGAGATCAGTCCTATTCCCATGAGGGATCACTACCAACCTCATAAGCATTAACCCTGGGCCAACAAGATGGCCAAAGATGACAATTTCCAAGATGGTAGGAACTTTGCCTTTTAAAGGAATTTCACTAACCTAAACTAGTCGATGGAGGAAATCCTCCAACTGTTAATCAACGAGGGAATGGTTGCAGATTAATTACCTCCATTGAACCCTCGATCCAGGAAATTTAAGCCTGACCAAATCTGTCAGTACCACTCCAATACACCCGGCAATGACACTAAGGATTGCTAGGCACTTCGTAACCTGATTCAGAACATGATTAAAAGAGGTGAATTGATAAGAAGGAATCGGGATTATAGCCTCCCAGATGAAGACACTCTCTTTATTCCCACCGCGTGGTATTAGAATATAGTAGCTGTTGTTTCCTGTGAGAAGGAGCCATCCCTCACACCCTTAGTACTGTCAAGGAATGTGGTCCAAGAAACACAAAACCCTATGAAGTTGGCCTCACCCGAGCCTTTAATCTTGCCCTTCAGACCTCAGTATCCAATTATTAGTCTAAAGAGGGTCCCATAGAACTACGAAAATGACGATGGTTCCACCTCAAACAACATTGCCATAGTACCAAAGGATAATCCATTGTACCTGCCTCAACGGGTGATCAAACCAGTCATCAAAGCCAAAGAAAAGGTGGCTGAAGAGAAAATCGAAGAGTTCCTCAACAAAATGTGACACAATAAAATCAAGGTAGTGCAAAGTCTGAAGGATGCACCAAAGTAAATGTCTATCCAAGACTTGGTCTTATCATCGGTGGATCATCGCAACATTCTTGTGAGAGTACTAGAAGAAGCCCATCTACCAAAGACAGTGGATGCCGAGAAATTTTTTCAAGTGGTAGAACACATTTTCAACAACAATGTGATATCTTTCACTGACGATGACATCCCTGCAAAAGGGACGGGCCATCGTAAGTCCTTGTATATAGCTGTAATGTCATCCGGGTATGTGATTGGAGGTGTGCTTATAGATGGAGGATCATCCCTTAACATCTGTTCCTACAATACCTTGGAAATAATGAAGATTAACCCGAACTGGATCAAAACCAGTCATATGGTCATCCGGGCTTTCGATGGATCTTGCCGACAAACTATAGGAGAAATAGAGCTTCCTCTGGAGATTGGTCCGCACACTTTCTATGTGTCCTTTCAGGTGCTCAACATCGCCACTGGATACAACTTATTATTGGGCAGGCTATGGATCCACATGGCAGGGGCAGTGCCATCCACCCTTCATCAATAGCTCAAATACATTATCAATGATAACCTAATCACGGTCAATGCCGAACCAGAATACCATGCCTGCCTACAGGGAGACATGCCGGTGATCAGCCTTGATGTAGGGATTAAACCTGCAAGTTTTCAAGCTCTGGAAGTGAGTGATACTCAGTATCTACCTATCGGAGCACTAGCTTTGAAGCTTAAAGTCTCCCCTGAAGTAATGACAGTGGGCCAGGAAGTGGTATCTTTGGGTTTCCAACCTGGAAAAGGGTTAGGGAAGAATCAGCAAGGTATCAAGAGTCCAGTCCAAATCCCGAGCCAGACAGGGAGAATCGGATTGGGTTATTCATCCGGCTCAAGCTGTCGGAATGCACATAAGCATCCTAAGGCTCATGCTTCCACAATTTTGCTGCCATACCTTACGGGTGTCGAATTGGTGAAACCCATGAGGAAAATCCCAGCTGTGGTATCAACTATGTTATTTCCTCCCATTATACCAACAAGTGAGAGAACAACTCCCAGATCCGAGGGGGATAGCAAAAAGGTAAAAGAAAAGATACGAAGGACGAGACCCATTTGCAAACATGCGGGTTATCATAAACTATGAGGGTATGAATGATGAGATCCCATGCAGCGACCACTGAGGATAAGATTCAAATTCCTCGCATCAAGAAGGTAAAAGGGGGCATTTAAAAGAAAAACTCCGGCCTTATTATAAAGGATGTCTCAGTCATTATCTGAGACGAGGCAGACGAGCACAATTCCTCCATCCTCCCTGTTCATGAGGATCTCACCCTGGATAACTAGAGCAGCATACATTGCCTCAGTCAAAAAGGGAAAGGGGCAGAGAGTCCGTCTGCCCTATAACATGCTTTCATTACTGCTTACTTTTAATTGCACAGTTATAGTAGTAACTTTTGTCATGCTTTGCTAAATCCTTTGTATATTTAAGCAGTTGCATATATTAAGGTGAAAGAATTTTTTTTTTCAAGACTCCAGAGTTGGACTTGTTTGTCACTGCTGATGAGATGCCAACCTGTCACAGTGACTACAACTTTGATGTAAAATTGAACTTCGACTTGATGGATATTGATCAAGAGGAGGAAGATGACTATGCGGTGCCCGAGGAGATCAAAGAATGGGTCGAAGACAAACCCAAACCAAACCTCGACCAAGCCACCATTATCAATATAGGAACCTTCGAAAACATCAAAGAAATCCAGATATGCTTAGACCTTACACCAAATCAAAAAGCCGACCTAATCAAACTCCTAATACAGTTCCAGGATGTGTTTGCATGGTCATATGAAGACATGATCGGCTTGTCTACTGACATTTTCATCCACCGAATGCCCATCAAAGATGGATTCAAGACACTCAAACAAAAGCTCAGGCGATTGAAACTTGAATGGAGTCTGAAAGTCAAAGAAGAAGTTGTTAAATAGTTCAAAGCCGGAATCATCATGGTATCAACCTACCCGGAGTGGCTGTCAAACATAGTTCCCATGCCTAAGCTCGGAGGGAAATTACGAGTATGCGTAGATTATCAGGATTTGAATAAACCTGCATAAAGGATAATTTTTCGGTCCCTTTCATCCACATCCTGATAGATAACACGGCGCAGTACGACATGTATTCTTATTGGATTGCTTTGTTGGTTACCATCAAATCATTCTTGCTGAAGAAGACCAGGAGAAAACATCTTTTATCACTCCCTGGGGAACCTTCTGCTATAGGCGACTTTCCTTCGGCCTCATCAATGTCGGAGCCACATATCAGCGATCCATGATGGCCATATTTAATAACATGATGCACAATGAGATAGAGGTCTATATGGATGACATCATCATTAAATCCTAGAGGGAGGATGATCACCTAGACCATCTTAGGAAGCTGTTCAACAGGTTGCATAAGTACAACCTCAAGCTAAATCCAGCTAAATGTTCTTTTGGCGTCAAATACGGCTAGCTGTTAGGATTCTTGGTGAGTAATCTAGGCATTGAGCTAGATCCTGTCAAGAATAAAGCCATCATTGAGATGCCAGTACCTCAAACAGAGAAGGAGATACGTTGGTTTCTTGGGAGGATCAATTTCATAAGACGATTTATTTCCCAGCTCACAACAACATGTGAACCCATATTCAAGCTATTAAGAAAGAATTCCTCCACCAGATGGAACAAGGATTGTCAAAAAGCCTTCCCTTGCATCAAGAAGCAGCTAATCGAAGCACCAGTCATGGTACCCCCAAGGGACGGAGTTCCCTTATTCATGTACCTGTCCGTCAATGCCAATATAATGGGCTGCATGCTAGGACAGAATGATGATAGTAGCAAGGAGAGAGCCATCTCCAACATCAGTAAAAGATTCAGCAGTGGTGAATAGAAGTACACCCTGATCGAGTATACATGTTGCGCGTTAGCATGGGCCGCTATGAGGTTGCAACACTATTTGCATAGGCACACTACCTACCTCATATCCCTTATAGATCCCCTGAAGTATGTATTCAACAAGCCAATGTTGAATTATGGACTGTCTAAATGGCAGTTGATCCTACAACAGTTCGACATTGTCTACGTGATTCAAAAGTCCAGCAGTCAAGGCATTGCAGATCAATTAGCTGAAGCACCTGTAGAAGGTTCTAGCCCCTGGAGACTTATTTTCTGGATGATGGGATCATATTCAATAACTCCAGCAAAAGAATACAGTCTAACAATGGAAAATGTATTTTGATGGAGCAATAAACATGGAAGGTGCCGGAGCTGGGGCAGTCCTTATCTTTGGTACAGGAGAACAATATCCTATGGCTACTAAACTTTAATTTGGCAACACCAACAACACAGACGAGTATGAAGGCTGGATAATGGGGTTGAAACTAGCCCAATCCATGGGTATCAAACATTTACTGGTCTTTGGAGACTCTGAGTTAGTTATCAGACAAACCACTGGGGAATATCACACCAAAGAACTGCATTTGCTGCCCTATCATCGACAGGTCGTCAAAATATCCCTAGAGTTTGAAGACATAACCTTCAGCCATATTCCTCAGGGTAGGAATGACTTCCCTGATGCATTGGCGACGTTGGCTTTATTGATCCGCATATCCGATAGGAATGGGATTCCCTTCATCAAATTCAAAATTTAGAAAGCCCTGACATACGGGAATTACATTGGAGACATATCAGATGAAATACCTCCTGTCAATCAGCCTTGGTATCAAAACATCAAGGAATATCTCTGAGATGGATCTACTCCGGCTAGGGCAAGCCAATCCGAACGAAAGTGGATTCACAAAATGGTTATGAAGTTCTATCTAAGAGGGGACGCACTCTATAAAAGAGATGTTGGAATAGGCATGTTAAGATGCCTTGATAAAGAGCAAGCCCAGAGGTTGATGGATGAAATCCACGGTGGAGTCTGTGGTCCACACATGAGTGGTCATCTGCTGGCCAAGAAGGTATTCAGAACAGGACATTACTAGATCTCGCTCAAAGCTGACTGTAATGATCATGTCAGGAGATGTTTTCAATGCCAAGTACATTGAAATGCCATATATGCTACTTCAAATGAGCTACACAACATGAGTTCACCATAGGCTTTTCTCCATATAGGGAATGGATGTGATCGATCCAATAGAACCAAAAGCCAGTAATGGTCATCGATTCATCTTCACCATGATCGATTACTTTACCAACTGTGTTGAAGCTGCCTAATTTCCTAAAGTCACCAAAGAGGTAATCATTGGTTTCATTAGAAATAATGTCGTATGTCGATATGGACAACCGGAGGTGATCATATCAGACAACGCCAAAAATCTAAACAATCAGATGATGAGAGAATTATGCAGCAAGTTCCACATCAAGAATCTTAACTCCGTCATCTATTGGCCCAAGATGAATAGTGTTGTCGAAGCGACCAACAAGAACATCAAGAAAAATATGCAGAAAATGTCCGCCAATCATAAAGAATGGTCTGACTATCTGCCTCTAACCCTGTTAGTATACAAGACCTCAATGCGCACCTCTATTGGGGCTACCCCCTATTCATTGGTCTATGGCATGGAAGTAGTCCTTCCCATAGAAGTAGAGATGGAGTCCTTGCGAGTGTTAATCGACACTCAGATGGACGAAGATCAGTGGCTGTAAAATCGATATCACTAACTATCCCTGATAGATGAAAAGAGGGCTACAACCATTTTCCACGGACAATTATATCATCAACAGAATTACTCGATCCTACAACAAAAAGGTTCGAATATGGCAATTCAAAGAAAACGACTTGGTGCTGAAGAAATTTTTGGCCAATCAAGACGAAGCCAAAGAAAAGTTCACCCCAAATTGGGAAGGCCCTTTCATTGTCAAGGAGGTGTTGACAGGAGGAGCTATCAGACTACAAGAGATGGACGGAAGCGAATTTCCCCAACTCATTAATTCAGACACCGTGAAAAGGTACTGTGTCTGAACCACATGCATTCCCGCATCCGAGTCCTACAAATCAAATCAGGTTTGATTTTCACTAAAAGCCGAAACTACGAATGACCTGATCTCCCTACACTCGGAAGTACGTAGGCAGCCATTTCTGGTGCGGTCAAACTAAATAAAAATTCAAAACTCATTAAACCAAGCTCAAAACACAAGACAAATACTGTTCAAACCTCTCTCACACAAAAAACTGAACTACGAATGACTTGATCTCCCTCGGCCCGGGAGTACGTAGGAGGACATTTACGGTGCGGTTTGACCTTTAAGAAAAAATAAAAACCAGTCCCAAGACACCAAAACTATATAAAGGCTAAGTTCTATCAAGCTACCCTGATCAATAGGCCCTTCTGCGATACTCTCTGATATCTCAACTGTCAGTCCATCAAGGAGAAGCTTAAGATACATCAACAACACCAAGTCATGAAAGAAGTGGTAATCACTCAGTAATGACAATACAAATCCAAACTGGAAAGTGAATCAAAAATATATTTCTCTGATATATAACACTATTTGATATATACATAGTGTCCTGTATATGATAAAAATGGTCGATCTAGTATGTGCATGAAAAATAAAGCTAATCTATGGACCCAAGGATAAGCAGGCCAGCAATGACAACATGGCATCTCTCTTTGAAGATGAAGGAGCAACTGCAAGTGTAATACCCTTAGCCTCCATACGGCTAAAAACATCCACAGTCATCTACAGTGTGGCATTGTGATCATCGATGTATGCACTCGTGTCGACAACCAGACCATGAGCATAAGAACTGAGAGCGGTACTGTCGACAATATAGAAATCCCGGGAAGCTATGGCCTCATCCCTCTCCACAAAAGTTGCATCCCTAGCAATCAAAGTCTCCTCGATCTCAACAAAAGCTGGGACTGTGGCAGATCGGATCTCATCTCGCTCAATCAGTCATGTATCCTGAGCGGCTCGAGTCGCATCTCTCTCCGCCAAAGTTATATCTCTGCCAGACAAGGCGGTCAACATCTGCAGTCTAGCCTAATCCTTCTCAAAGGTCATCCGGGCTAGTGAGTCTGCCAAAGCTGGATCTATCCCTGCAGGAATGATCGGCGGGTCACTAACTAGTGCTGCTGTCAAACCCATAAAAAGCTCATCCTCAGTAGGAGACTCAGGATCCTCCATGGGCTCTTCCTTGTCTGAATCCACAATAGGAGCTGACTGAATAAATGCAGCTGATGCAATATCTGCCTCCAACCACGCTAAGTACTCTGGAGAACAATTCAGATGGCTACTAAAGAAATCAACACTCTACTTGTGAGTCCAACACTCGTACACTCAGATCAAATCAGCAGATGACATAAACAAAGCTGACATCCTCTGATCAGCAGCCCCCTCAAACTGATTCAGGCTCTAAAATTGATCGAACTGACCCGTAACAGCCAGAGGATGGTAAGTAGTCACTCCCCTCAATCTTGCTAGAGGCAAGTAGTCCATACCAGGTGCATGGGTGATGAAGCTATATGGGGAGACTAGCCATGCGCACGGCATAATCGAGAATGGATGCACGATATCAGACAAAAATGCTGACCATATCTCTGTGTCGGTGCCCTCTGCGGGTTGAAAGGAGTAGGACATAGCTATATCATGGGAGAAACAATACCCCTAATGTCTGAATAATCCAATCGGTTGAATATGGGATATGAGCCATACATACAATAAGACTGAACTGCCTTTAAAAAACCCCTTCTGGTGGTTAATGAAGTGGGTGGCTGACCTTAGTGTCTCGGCCAATATCATCGAAATAATGGTGCTACCCTGCCTAAGGACCTGAACCACAACTATCAATCCCACATCCAAATAGTCTAAGTGTAACGGCATATAAACGTAGGATACGATGCACATCAGCAAAACATCTATCCTGGCCAAATCCCACGCCTCTGCCGATACAATAAAATCTCTGGCATGTCGATCGTAACTGTCAAGCTCACCAAACCGATTGATCAAAAAGTCGATGGAGATCACACGTCCAGAGATGATCTTATCCATAACTACGCTCTAGCGAAGACCTGACATCTGTATAAATGGTCTCCTCATATCACTGATCGCCGTACGAGCACAGGGTACCTCTAAAGCTAAGCCAGTAAACCGCTGGTACTCCTCAAGGGTCCGAGTTAACTTATGATGCCCGAAGCGAAAGACCTGTCTATCGGGTATCCAATAGGATAAAATGCCATCTATGAACCCGTATGACACCTGAAAGTTTACGAGGGCCAACGAATGCCCCAACATCTGATGTGACGCCCCCAAATTCTGGCCACTCGCGTCTCGAATTTGGTTCACCACGTTCTAAATACTCAATGACTAAATAATATCTCACGCAACGGAAATATAAGAATAGATTATATTTATTTAATATTATCATTCATGTCCCAAGATATCGTAACTTAAACATCTCTTACATACCTTAAATATACTTAAACATAGCTTAGACATAACTAATACATAATATAATTTAGTCTTATTACATCAACATAATAAATTCAACTAAATACAAAGCTACTCCGTAGCCTTGCCCTTGCCCTTATCAGTGCCCGAGGGTCTGCCTTGCTCTGCCTTAACTGAAATATTTTTAGAGAAAGCAAGAATGAGCAACAAGTTTGCTCAGCAAGTAATATAGCAATAAGGGGATCAATATAGTTTTCAATTTCTCAAGGGTACAACAATAAATGATAGTTCAAGAATAACAAGAAGTATCGATAGTTCTTTACAATAGTCGCTAAGGACATAAAGATATTAATAAGATTCAAGGTTTAACCTTTTCACAGTTCAAGAGTAATGAATACTGTTCAGTCACTAAGGACTATGAACTTCTTCTAGAATTAAAAGTAATATGCTGATAATACAACAAAAATAAGTACAACAGGTGATCAGCCTAAAGTACTCTACATTATGCATAACATTTAATTGTACTCAAGTGCGCACGTCGGTCTCCCGACAAATATAGTTTCCCCTTCAAAAGGGTTGTTCATCTCAGTCAATTATAAGATTCCACACCAATCAATTTGTTTGAACAACTTTCAAATTCATGATATAGGTCTAGCCGAAACAAATGCCATAGACCGCTCTTTCAATGTATATAAGAACAATTATAAGTTCAATGCTCGAGATTACAGTTCAAAGAATGTAAATAACTCTATCTTAGCTACGAAGCATTTGGTCATAAGACATGAATCATACTTTCAATGGTTTACTCGTGCGACCAATAATAGCACAAGCTTAAGTAATGCTCAATAAAGAGTAGGGTTAGAAACTTGCATCAAAGAGATAAGGTTTAGATACTTGCATTCAATTACACAATCAAATGAAGTTAGGAAACTTGCATCAAAGAGATAAGGTTTAGATACTTGCATTCAATTACACAATCAAATGAAGTTAGGAAACTTGCCTTATGCGTAGTTTACCAATGTAAAGCTTATCAACACTTTTCGAATCCTATTATAACCTATTTACGTATATAGGATATTCATTAGCTACGCATATTCAATATACATACTTGATATGTAAGCTAACACACACATACGATTCTAACTTAGTCATATAATCCTATACGTACGTCATTACGTACCTTACGCACACATAACACAAAATCAATTTATAGGATACTATGAAATGAATAACATAGTTCGTAATTATCGTTTGACTTAGCATTTGAAAGTTTATGAATATTTATCAATTCTATATGGTTTCATCATAACATGCTCATTGATACTTGAATACCATACTGGACATATATTACAGATTAGGATAACAATACATGCATGCATTAAATCTCAGATCACAAACAGAATAGGCAGGCTTCACTGGAGGGTGGCGCGGCCACGCTTGGTTTGAACTAAGGAGTGGTGCGGCCGCGCTGCTCCCAATTCAAACCAGAGCTAATTTGCAAAATGCATGGCCTGGATCGCATACCCACATACTTTGGTGACAACATATGTAGAATGTACATGTCATGAGGTTTATAGCTATATTCGAATTTATATTCAACATAGTTTGTTATCACTTTCAATTAGCAAGCTTAACGTGTTCAATTAACGAGGTTTCTTACGTTTAGTTGTTATACATATGCAATGAGGTCAATCAGTCTCTACTACATATGCTCATGTCATCTTAGTCATGTATTTCATGTTATATGGCTTTACTTCTTAAAAACTCATTATAAATCATGCTCAACTAGTTTACAATGAACGTGGCTAGTTAGGCATACATTTTAATTACGTCGACATGCGTATGATATCCTAACATGATGGTTATAATTTCAGAATACATGCAAGGTGGTTATCAACCGAATTAGTTTCCCAAACTTTTAAGTTTTCTTTGAAACCTTATGTTAAACCAACTCATCATGCAAAGTAACTTCATATATCATGCTTATGTACACACATACTAGATCACATAAGCATGTTTACAAGCTCAGAACTCAAAGTGTTCTTAGTTCATCAAGTTTGTATTTGAAACTCTAAGTTTCTATTAGAAGGTTATCAAAACCATTTAAGCATGCATAGTAAATATATCTTATTTCATGCTCATGTACATACGTAATCAGACCATATACGCATATTTTCAAGTTCAGAATTTAAAGTGTACATAGTTCATTGAGTTTGCACTTTGAAAAACTCAAGTTCCCTTTGGAAACCAAGCTTTTGTAAGTGTCTACATTAAAGGCCATCTAAACTAGCAAGTCAGAGACCTAAATAGTCTTATTTAAGTCAAACTAGCATGATCCATTAATCAAAAAGCACAAAAATTATCTTTTGGTTCTGCAGAAGAGCGCGGTCGCGCCCTTTTTGTATTAGGGGGTGGCGCGGCCGCACCACTCCGGTTCCAGCCAGGAGAGTTCTCTGCTATTGCAGAGTTCTCAAACTAACTTGCAACACTCCATAAAACATGCTTCCAAATAGCCACATTACATCTTATATCATGTATATAAACTCTACTAATCACGCTAGCACTTCTCATATATCAATTACAACTACATTATGCAATTTTAATTGATTAAATTTCAAAGTGGGTTTAAGTATTGTACCTCTTGAGCTTTGAATTAGACAACACTCTCCCTCAATATCAGATTATACACTCACTTCACTTCTCTATAGCAACTTAGCAATAATTCCAGCAAAATGAAATGAGAAGATGGATGTTTAATTTATAGAGTCTTGAATATCCATGCCAAAGCTTTGTACCATAACTCAAATCAATGGAGGAAGAGAAGAAGCCAATAGTTCTTAAAAGTTTGGTGAAATAGTGCCCACCCACCCCTATCACCCACTCCCCTCTTCATCAGTGGCTACAATTGCTAGCTTGAGGAACATAAGGAAGAGAAAGGCTACGCTATGATATACACGTGAATGAGAAATGATGGGTGACTCTCATTTTGGGACAAGCTAATACTCAGCATTTGCAATAGAGACAATGCCACAAACTATATGCTTAATACACATATATGTATACTTTAGGTTAATACACATACACATATATAAACTTAGGTTTTAAATCCAATTGGGTGCATACATAGATTTTAATGATATAACAATATTACATGTTAGCAAATTGGGGTACATGTATACACATCAATATATAATTCATGTACATTTTGATAATGCCAAATTATGATTTAATTGAGTAGTGACACACCACATTATCATAAACCTTATTATTTCAATTAATCATTAATATCAATTATTTATATAGTCTAATTTAATATCCCATAAAGTACACACTAATGCACTACACATAACACATGGTCACATAAACATCATTTGTGTAGCTGATACAATTCATTAATCTTGCTATATAGTTTCTATATTATATAGTCTCTTGTAGTGTCACACTACACTTTATATTATATAGATGTAGCATGTAATTACATATCGTCGCACATAGCAATTAATTGAACAAATACTAACCTATTATATTAATTAATTATTTATTCATTAATATACTATTACTCATAATAATAATTAATTAGCATCATTATATTAATTAATCATCCACTTATTAATTCTCTCTTTAATTCAATTAAATCGTCGTATGTTACATCATTGTGCCACAAAGGTATTTCACAAGTTCATCATACATTTCCATATTTTCTCAATTATCATAAATTCAATATAAATTAATTGAGTTACTCATCTCATGACATATAAACATTTATATAAAATAAATATTCTCTTTCTTATTAATATCAATATTAATATTTATTCATGAAATTCACGGTTCTTACATCTGATCCACTGTCCCTCTGGCTGGGAAGGACAGGTTGTCGTACCACGATCTCAATGACAATGCCACCTCTAATGGTGGTAGATGCTCAATACGACTGATGGTGAACGACGTCATCTGTATCACCGTATCACAAGATAATCCAGGGGTCAAATCTGAACTCATCTGTCTAAATGCATACACATGACATAATATATGCATAATGACAATGATAAATATGATGCGATAGATAGGAAATGTCATACATATCTACAATAAACTATCTATTGCAAGCATCATCCCTGTCTGATAATACAATACAGAATAAAAAGTATAAGAATATAGGGGCACCACCACCCAACTACTAACAGTGGTCTATCAAAATGAGGCACAGCTGCCCAATAGCCAAAATAGTGGCCGACCAAAAGATATAGCTACAATAGCTATCCAAAAAGATCTAAAATATCTACGCTCAGGTTGTTAACCTGCTCCATCTCCTCTGTGGACACAAAGTCGCGGTCATCGGGCATATCTGGGCTGTACAAGGGAGGATCAGCCCCTGTAAAACTGTTGGAAAATGGACCTAAAGAAGGGCCTGCTCCAAAGATGGAAGGGTCAAAAGAAGATGCCTCTAACGGATCTCTGCTAAGATGCTTGATAAATAGGTGAGCTCTCTCCAGCTGCTGGGTCAATCATGTGATCTGGTCCAAATGAGTTGGCTCCCCGAGGTAAGCTATCCAGTCTGTCATCGTTAAAGATCCAGGCATCATGTCTACCATAAAATGGATAACCCGAGCCTAAGCTCCAATCGTGCGAGGGCTCCACCAGCTGCTAAATGCCTTCCGGCTATAAGGGCCCTCTGATAGGGTAAAGCCATCTATGCCCTCCATAGGAATATCTGTCAGTAGCAGGATCAATAGCCAATGATGCCAAGTAGGAGGAATAATGGGAATGCAGATCTGCCCCGTAATGCTTTTGATCGCATGCTCTCCTAAAAAGAGCTCCCAGCCTCCCTCTGTCAAAATCGGGACTCTGCGGGTTGACAATGCAAACACCCGACTAGTGGGGAAGCCTCCCTCAAATCCAACAGCCAAAAACTCGAAGGTGTATGGGATCTATGTGATCGCTTCGGCTATCAAAAGCTCCAACTGCAGGCGGGAATGGGTAAAGCCCTCAGCAACAGGGACATCCGTCAGAGTGGAGTAATGCCAACGCCGTCCCCGGGGACAAGTCTACCAGCCTAAAGTAGTGGCAGGCCATAGGCAAGGAAGCCTCTCATACGCCTAGAATTGGCCATGTAAATATCAAAAGTCCACATTGACCAAGATTGACAAATATAAATGCAAAAATCAAAAAGGTACAAGAAAGATGTACTCACCAGCAAAAACGGGTAGAACCTTAACCAAGCCTCCGTCAAACCCTCTGAAAGCATGCGCATACCCCGGAGAAAATAGGCAAAGGTGTAGGAACCCCAATCAAAGTCATTGAGGTACTTTACATATCGGGTAGCGCTAACTAGAGCGAAGGACACAGTCGATGAGTTATCTGCCACAAAACAACCCCTGAAGATCAGCAGAAACAATCGCCTCAAGATGCTATCCCTAACCCTCTGATCATCAGGTAGAGGCTCAAGTAAAGCCCCACTCTGGGCATCTATGCTCAAGGGACCCGATCGAATTGTCCGACCCTTGATTACCGTCGCGGGAACTCCCAATAGGGACCGAACGGCAGTAGGTGTAATGTCAGCCATGATAGGCACTGGCTCACCTTTGAAATCAATGCCGATGATGAACCTCTAGTCCATAGGGGTAATCATCACCTCACAGTCCAATAAATGAAGGGACTGAGTCTGGTGCAACCAGCGCTCAGACAGAGCCCTCATATATCGCCAGGGGCAACGGTGGGGAAGAATAGAGAAGAAGGCCTAAAACCCCCAGCCATTAACGATATCCCTGTAGTCCAGATGCAAAGTATGGTACAGGGAATGCACATTTAACTACTTCACTCGAGGCTGCGTAAAGCCGAGAACCCGCATCAAAAGCGAATCCATGTCAAAAACCTGTGCCCCGAGAATGGCAAAAGAAAGAAAGAGAATCCAAAAAGAAAAAAACTTCAAGTCACCTCGTTGGCATAGAGAAATCTCGAAGGATGACGACTCAAGTCTCCAAGAAAATCCTAGGTCGGCACAACAATGCCACGAACCTCGGCATGCGATGCTGGAGGTGGAGTAGTAGCAGCAAAAGGAGCCTGCTCATCATTAATATCAATCGGCTGCTCGTCCTGGGCTGGAGGAATCACTGACTCTGCTAATCTGTGAGGCGGTCGAGCTGGACGTGGCTGAGGAACATCAGAAACTCGCCTCCGTCTAATGCCTAAAACTACCCTACCAGCACTGCCAGGTCTGTCTCGGTCCATCACCTAAACAAAGTCTCTAAGTCACCTCAAAAAGGGTGTGGTAAGCTTAAAACATGTGGCTTATTAATTTAAATTAATATTTTATGCATTTCTAAGTCCAAAAACATGAAAGGGTCAGTCAAAAATCCCCAGTATAATCAAAATTACATGTTTTTCAAAATTTAAATGCAAAAACCTGCATGGGTCAGTTAAAAATCCCCAGTAGAGTCAAAACTGCATGTTTTTAAATGCTTAAATTTTGAAATTTTTTTTGCCACAGTCTCCTTTTGTAAAATGGACTGTTCGCATGCACATAGGCATGTCTAGGTGGCCATTCAGTAGCACACCTTTCCAAAATTAGGAATAGTTCATATTTATGAAATAAAACCAAAAGTAAACTCCACATGGTAGCCAAATTACTATGGGCATTGTTAGTTAAAAATCCAGGCTAACTAGGCCTCAAAAAGGATGAGTAAACACATTAATAAGAGCAAAATATGACTATCTCAGAATCTAAATTTTCTTTCATCAAAACATGCAATACAGTAAGATATACATACATATGTAGTCAAAAAAATTTTAACAGGTCATATAAGCATACATTTTTCATACATTGCGTCTAAAAGCCCCCTACGTGGTTTACATGCTTGTAAAGGTCAAAACGTGTGAAAAAAGGACGTAGAGCGTTACCTGCGATGAGCTGAACGCGTAGGAGCTGACGAAATCTAAAAAAAGATGCCCGAACTCTATAGATCTAAAAAAGAAAATAGGATTCCGTTTGAAACTCGAAATGAAACTGTTTCAAATGAACTCTGGCTGCCCAATATAAAGCCACAGGTAGAAGTGGGCCCACCTGGAACTGCTGCACCTCTACCTGCGGCTCCCTAGGGTGGTCCCCAATCTCTCTAGCTCGGTTCAGTTCGAGTTAAAACAGAGTTTATATGAGCTGCCGAGTCAAATATGAAGAAAAATCGCTACGCGATTGAGCTGTTTGTCCTGAAATCCTGCGTTTAAGCAGCGTAAAAATTGGCTGAAAGGGAAACTCCCTAAAAACCCATGGTATTCATCCCGAAGCAATGTCTAGGATCAATGATGAAGAATGTTGGAAAACTACCAAAAAACTACGCAAAACTACCAAAAACTGCAACTTTCGCAGCGTCGGGTACTGACCGATGAAAGTTCAGTCGTTGGCACAACCCCAGCGTTGCGTCGGGTACTGATCGATGATAGTTCAGCCGTTGGCACAACCCCAGCGAAGCGTCGGGTACTTACCGATGACAGTTCAGTGGTTGGCACAACCCCAGTAAAGGGTCGGGTACTGACCGATGACATTTCCATCGTTGGCACAATCCCAGCAAAGCGTCGGGTATTGACTGATGACAGTTCAGCCATTGGCACAACCCTAGTGAAGCATCGAATACTGACCGATGACAGTTCAGCCGTAAGCACAACCTCAGCGAAGCATCGGGTACTGACCGATGACAGTTCAGTCGTTAGCACAACCTTAGCGAAGCGTCGGGTACAGACCGATGATAGTTCTACAGTTAGCACAACCCCAACGAAGCGTCTGGTACTGACTGTTGACAGTTCTTCCGTTGGCACAACCCCAACAAAGCGTCGGATACTAATCGATGACAGTTCAGTCGTTGGCACAATCCCAGCAAAGCATCGGGTACTAACTGATAACAGTTCAGCTATTGGCACAACCCCAGCAAAGTGTCAGGTACTGATCGATGACAATTCAGCCGTTCGCACAACCCCAATGATAAGTACATAATATGCGATGATTATTATTCCTTTATATTTAGTTTTATTACATGTTTCATATGCATATGGGCTTATTAGTGTGTTTATTGATTTCAGAATTATTTGAAGCTAGAATATTGAAACGCGACAAATTGGAGTTAAATTTGGGACCAATTAGGCTGACCCAATTCGGCACCTGAACTCACGGTTTGGGTCTTGGAATTAACAAATAGCTCACGTGCCATGTAGCTTGCAAAAAGAGAATTCAACATATAAATATCATGTGGGCTAGTGGATCACGAATTGAAGCAGCGCTTCTCCTATTCCTTTATGGATTTAATAGATTCAAATGCAATTAAGGAGTACATGGGTTAAGAGTCCAAGCACCTCATAAAGTCCAAGTAGCTCAAGTCCTAGCAGGTCTCGATTTCTAATGCAATTAAAGGAATGCAATTAAAGGATTGCTAAACAAATGGAAAAGGAATGCTAGTGGGCCACGGATGCTAGTTTGCAAAAGCATTAAACAAAATAATGACAAGCACCTCACGTGGAGATCAAGAGCAGCACGATTTAATAAAGCAACAAGGGATTCCAAAGTGGAGTAGGCAAAATAGGATAGCATAAAGGGGCCCACGGTCAGCAGCTTTTTCCTAGTAATTAGACTATATGATCAAGTGGCTTAAGAAATCCTGGGAGCTCACGGATTGGACCACACGGTCCAGCAGCTTGTATAACATGTCAAGTGGGCTCACTGGGATCATGCAAGCAAAGTAATAAAAGGAATCTCCTAGCAGGTCACTAATTAAAGTAGCATGCAAAGGATTTGATCCAAGCACCTCACACGCACATGCTAAGGAATAAACAAGCAGCTTATAATTTAAGAGGCACTATGCGAATATAAAATGGCTGGACAGTGTGTTGCTCCGCCAGAGTGGGGCATTAGGCTAGTAAACCCCCGCTGGGGTGGGGTGGCGAAAAAATGGTCAGCTGCTGGAGTCCTTTTGCGAAACGGATTGGCGTAATAACTAAGGGAAATTAGGGCTGCGTTTTGAAGATTATAAAAAGGGATTAGAGCAACATATTTAGGGGATTCTTTCTCTTGTACTTTTCATCTTATTATTTTCTTTCATATTAGATTTAGGTTTTCTTGGAGTCATGAACTAATTCTTTCAATTCAGTTCGGAAGGGATGTTGAACCTTATTCATAATTAACGGTTTGATCAAGTTTATTTTATTTATTCTGTTCTTACATGAGATTTATTCTGATAATCTGATTTAATTTCTAAATGCTATTTAGCTTAACTGATTTAATTTCTGCAGGATTGAGTTAGTTACCGAATATCATATGCTAGATCAAGGAATAGTATTACGTGTAATTGATATTGTTCCTAATCGCAAGTAGCAAATTAGTGATACTGATTGTGGACAAACTTTTGAGTATTGCTATGATTATCAGAAGACAAATTAAACAAATCGAGCTTATGTGTGTGTTGCTCGGATTAGCCTAATTCTCTATTTCTTAATGCTTTTATCATATTAAATCTAGAGAGCTTGTTCTAGGTTGTATGCTAGTTAAATCTGGTGAAGAGCTTGTTTCATTCAGTGAATATCTAAGGAGAATTTCGGGTAGCAGAGCTTGTTGTTACCTAGGGCTATTAATTTCATTGAAGGATAAATAATGTTACACTTGATTAATCTATTGTTGTGAAAAGGTGATACTGAACTGAAGAATTGAAGCTTTTTTTATTATTAATTCTTATTAGTTTATTCTTGTTAATTTAGTTTAATCAATTCAAAACCCCCCTTTAATTAGAAATCATAGGATAAATATAAAATAAATCACTCTCTGTAGGATCGATCGTTGCTTACTATTGTGCTAATTGTTTGAATTTGTAAAGTAAAAGTGAGGTTAATTTACGAGTGCAAACGACAGCTCCCAAATTTTGGCGTCGTTGTCGGGGAGTGTTATTTTTTTTGTTTATTCTTTGTTTTCATTTATTTTTATTATTTTCTTTTTGTTTTATGACTCAAACCACTCACTTTATTGACTTAAATTTTGATCACTAGATAGAGAAAACTGCAGATACAAAAATAACTTTTGTTCCAACACTTAAAAAGGAAAAGATGGTGGTGCTGAACAACAACCGGACTTTGAAACAACTGGCTATTCCTGATCTTGATCAACCATCTTGGTGTATTCAATATCCTACTTTAGACGTTGCTTTTGAACTTAACTCTAGATTAATTAATCTTTTGCCTACTTTTCGTGGTCTTACAGGTGAAAATCCATATGAGCATCTAAAGGAGTTCCATGTGGTGTGTTCCACGAGGAAATCACAAGGAATGCCAGAGGAGCAGATCAAGCTTAGACTTTTTCCTTTCTTATTAGCAGATTTGGCTAAAGATTGGTTATACTATCTTCCTTTAGGATCGATACGATCATAGACTTACATGCAAGGGTTATTCTTGGAGAGGTATTTCCTGCATCAAGGGTTGCCGATACAAGGAAGGAGATATGTGGAATCAGGCAGTTCAATAGAGAAACTCTCTACGAGTATTGGGAAAGATTCAAGAAGTTGTGTTCCAGCTGTCCACCTCACGGAATTGATGATCATTACTTGATACAGTACTTCTATGAGGGGTTACTACCAATGGATAGAAGCATGATTGATGCAGCAAGTGGAGGAGCACTGGTAGACAAAACTCCAAACACTGCAAAGAACTTAATTGCAACCATGGTAGCCAACTCACAGCAGTATTAGACTAGGATGACTCATGCTCCACAAAGGGTAATTGAGGAGTGAATTGGTACAACAGATTTCTAACTTAACTGCTGTGGTGCAATAATTAACAACAGGGAATATGCAAGTTGCAAAAGTATGTAGAATTTGCTCAAAATCAGGGCATGCGACAAATGATTATCCCATAGTGAAAGAGGATGTAATTGTTCATCAAGTTAATGCTGTGGGGACATTCTTCGGACAAAATCCACATCAATGTGATCCTTGGGAAGACACTCATAATTTCGGATGGAGAGATCATCCTGACCTGATCTATGAAAGTACTAGGCCACTATTGCAACCTGTCTTTTCAAGTATGCAGCAAGATTTTTAGCAGACTCAACCTCAGTACCCCACATATACCGAAGAAGTACTTACAAATTCAAAACCGTCTTTTGAGGATATGTTCAAAGCATTCATGAGCCAGACACAGCAGTTCCAGCAAGATACAAGGACTTCTATTCAAGAATTGAGGAACCAAGTTGGTCAGCTTGCAACCACAGTAGGAAGGTTAGAATCTCAATGTTTAGGGGAGTTACCTCCTCAGTTTGTTGAGGGATTTGACGAAGAGGAGTAGGAGGATTCAGGGCTTACTCCAGGAACGGACTGTAATATGGAATTTGATGAAGAGAAGGAACAAGAGGAAGAGGAGAATAATTTGATAAATTCTGCAGATCTCGACAAGAAAGACGTGGATTCATCTCCATCAATACAACTAACAGAAACAAGGAGTGCAACACACCATCGCACCTTTACTATAGAATTGGATGAGGCACATGTCCAGTTCAGCATAGATGAAGTTAAAAGGTATCTTGTCAATAGTAATCCTATTTTTTCTACTGATGTTGTTGACTCTATGGTACAGGAATTTTTTGAGCAAATATACAAGGAGGATTTGGTGGATGGGAAGGAGCAGGATCCTGAATTATACAATGTTCCTCATTTAAGGATGAAACTGTTACCAGTCCACTTAAAGTTCAAAAGTCCAATTACATAAAATGAGAGGGAAGAAGTCAAGCCAATGACAATAAATAAAGGCGCTGCTTGGGAGGTAACCCAAGAATCCATATTTGATCTTTCTATCCCTTTACTATTTAGTTTTTTTTAATTGCATGTAGTTCGTTCTTCTTTGTGCGATTTTCTTACATTAGGGACAATATCAGGTTCGAGTGTGGGGGGGGGGGGGGGAAAGATTTAGGTTTTTATTTTATTTAGGGATATTTGATCTATCGATTTTGAGAGGAAATAGGACCAACTTGATGCCTTTGAAAATTTTTGAAAAATTTGGATTCCATAATTCTATGTGTTCGAAGGTTAAAATCAAGGCTTGAAAATCAATGCTAAATTTCAAAATCTGTTTGGTGCTTAATTAGTTAATGATTGAGAAAAACTAAGTCATGATCCATAGTAATTTATTTGAATTGAATTTGTGTCTCATGAGTACTTGAACATGTGATATATGCTTAGTTGACTAAGTTATCTGTGGAGTTGTCTATGTGCACTAATCTCATGCTCCAGAACTATTAAACTACTTATGTTTTTTGCAGGACCATGTAAAAAAAATCAAGAAAGTTGAAAATCACTAAATTGTTGAAAAAGAGAAAAAAAATAAGTAAAAGAGAAGTCATGTGGTGGGATGAGATGGAGCGTAAAACGCACTCTCCCATAAACACGTGCGAATAAGTGAGATGGAGCATAAAATGCACTCACTTGCAAAATAATGATTGAGAAAGGTTGAACGGAGCATAAAATGCATTTACTGAAACAAATAAGAATTTGAAAAGGTTCTGGTAAAAAATAAAGCAGGAAAAGAATGTTTTGAGTTTTGAGTGGTGTGCACGGTTGTTGCTCCATGGTAACTATGTTGAGTAAGTGTTTGAATCATAGACAAGGACTTATGTGGTTACAATTTAACTTAATGAAATTCATTGGTGAAGTGGCAAGGTGCTTATATTGAGTTGATTAATGAAGCGTTGATTATGTTTTGATAAGTACATAATATGCGATGATTATTATTCCTTTATATTTAGTTTTATTACATGTTTCATGTGCATATGGGCTTATTAGTGTGTTTATTGATTTAAGAATTATTTGAAGCTAGAATATTGAAACGGGACGAATTGGAGTTTTATTTGGGACCAATTAGGCTGACCCAATTCGGCACCTTAGCTCACGGTTTGGGTCTTGGAATTAACAAATAGCTCACGTGCCATGTAGCTTGCAAAAGGAGAATTCAACATATAAATATCATGTGGGCTAGTGGATCATGAATTGAAGCAGCACTTCTCCTATTCCTATATGGATTTAATAGATTCAAATGCAATTAAGGAGTACATGGGTTAAGAGTCCAAGCACCTCATAACGTCCAAGTAGCTCATGTCCTAGCAGGTCTCGGTTTCTAATGCAATTAAAGGAATGCAATTAAAGGATTGCTAAACAAATGGAAAAGGAATGCTAGTGGGCCACGGATGCTAGTTTGCAAAAGCATTAAACAAAATAATGACAAGCACCTCACATTGAGATCAAGAGCAGCACGATTTAATAAAGCAACAAGGAATTCCAAAGTGGAGTAAGCGAAATAGGATAGCATAAAGGGGCCCATGGTCACCAGCTTATTCCTAGCAATTAGAATATATGATCAAGTGGCTTGAGAAATCCTGGGAGCTCACAGATTGGACCACACGGTCCAGCAACTTGTATAACATATCAAGTGGGCTCACGTGGGATCATGCAAGCAAAGTAATAAAAGGAATCTCCTAGCAGGTCACTAATTAAAGTAGCATGCAAAGGATTTGATCCAAGCACCTCACACGCACATGCTAAGGAATAAACAAGCAGCTTACAATTTAAGAGGCACCATGCGAATATAAAATTACTCGACAGTGTGTTGCCCCGCCTGAGCGGGGCATTAGGCTAGTAAACCCCCGCTGGGGTGGGGTGGCGGAAAAATGGTTAGCTGCTAGAGTCCTTTTACGAAATGGATTGGCATAATAACTAAGGGAAATTAGGGCTGCGTTTTGAAGATTATAAAAATGAATTAGAGAAACATATTTAGGGGATTCTTTCTCTTGTACTTTTTATCTTATTATTTTCTTTTACATTAGATTTAAGTTTACTTGGAGTCATGAACTAATTCTTTCAATTTAGTTCGGAAGGTGGTAGCTGACGCATTGAGTAGAAGATCATATGCGAGAACGAATGTGATGCTATCAAGGCCTATTTTGTGTGATTTACAAAAGATAAAGATAGAGTTCAAGACTCCGGGGACCCATGCGATGATGTCAAGTATACGCGCAGAACCAACTTTAATTGATAAAATTAAAGCTGCTCAAGCTATAGACCCGGAGCTGATAAATATGAGGAAGAAGGTACAAGAAGGTGCTATTCCAAAAGCAAGGATTGATGAAGAAGGAATACTTCGAGTCAACTCCAGACTTTGTGTTCCTAACAATTCTGACTTAAAGTATAGAATCATGATGGAGGCACACAACACACCGTTTGCAATCCATCCTGGGAGTACCAAAATGTATCGTGATCTTCGACATATATTTTGGTGGAGCAATATGAAAAGAGAGATCGCGGAGTTCATCTCGAGGTGTTTAACGTGTCAACGTGTCAAGGCGGAGCATCAAGTGCCAAAGGGTCCATTGCAACCACTTGAGATTCCAAAATAGAAGTGGGAACACATTATGATGGATTTCGTTACGGGTCTTCCCAAGGTTTCTCAAGGCATAGATGCGATTTGGGTTATTATTGATAGATTAACCAAGTCTGCTCATTTCTTGCCGATACGGGAAACTTATTCCCTTGAACGTCTTACTCGTATATACGTGAATGAGATTGTGAGATTGCATGGCATGCCAGTATCCATAGTTTTGGATCGTGACCCAAGATTCACTTCACGATTTTGTGTCAGTTTGCAAAAAGCTATGGGCACGGATTTACGATTCAGTTCGGCATATCATCCTCAAACGAACGGACAATCAGAAAGGACTATTCAAACTCTTGAAGATCTATTGAGACTCTGTGTTCTAGACTTCAAACGGAGTTGGGATAAGTACTTACCATTGGTGGAATTCTTTTACAACAACAGTTATCAGGCAAGTATAGGCGTGGCTCCATTCGAAGCATTGTATGGACGAAAGTGTCTCTCTCTAGTATGCTGGGACGAGGTGGGTGAAGCAACATTTTTGGGACCAGAGTTAGTACGTATGAGTACAAAAAAGATTCAAATGATCTAGCAACGGATACAAATCGCACAAGATCGACAAAAGAGTTATGCGGATCTTCATCGAAAGGACGTGGAATTTAATGTTGGGGACCATGTGTTATTACGTGTTACTCCATGGAAGGGAGTTACGAGGTTTGGCAAGAGAGGAAAGTTCAATCTAAGATTCATTGGTCCATTTGAGATCCTTGACCGAGTAGGAAAGGTGGCCTATAGACTCGCTTTACCTCCAAGCATGTCTCGTGTTCATAATGTTTTTCACATATCCGTGCTTCACAAATATGTGAAAGACCCAAACCGCATTATTGAGTTAGAACCAGACGAGATAGCCGAAGATTTAACGTACGAGGAGGTACTTGTCAAGATCTTGGATAGGAAAGAGCATGTTCTACACTCAAAGGTTATACCTCAAGTCAAAGTTTTATGGAGAAACCATGAAATTGAGAAAATGACCTGGGAGTTGGAATCGAAAATGAAAGCGAGGTATTCTCACCTTTTCGACATACCAGGTACGTACGTCAATTTCGAGGATGAAATTTCATAAGGAGTGGAGGTTGTAAGACCCCAACTTTTATGAATAAAGATTTAATTTTTTTTATAGTATTTCAAAATAGTAAGGTGTTGATTTGATAAATGTGAAAAGTTATATGTGTAATGTGTAAATATTTCAAAATAAGCAAGTGGTTATAAAATATTCATTGTTGTCGGAGAAAATTCGTTTGGTCGTGAAATATTCTAGTTGTCGGGGAATATTCATACGACAGTGCAGCCATTTGTGGGCCCCACAACGGAATAACTGTCGGATATAGAAAGCGACATAAATAACCTTTTTATAAATAACGATAAAACTGTTACGGTTAAACTGTTAAAATACCCGGTGATAAAAATACAGTAATACACGGTGTTGCACAGTAGCAGACGGTATTGTACAGTAATTCTAATTATTGATTCTTACGTAAGAAGGCACTTACTCAATAATTGTTACAGTAATTACTGTTCAATATTTTATATTATTGATTCAATAATTGCTACAATTGCATAATATTTTATTGGTTCAATAATTGCTACGTTGATATTTTATATTATTGATTCAATAATTGTCATTGCACAGTATTTCACATTATTAAATCAATAATTATCACTATTATTATTTGAATAATATTATTAGATAGCATTATTGGCAATGTCTAAGAAAGTTCAGTCTAGGAGGGGTTATTTAATTGCGCGCCAGTAAGGAAAAATCCTTATCGGAAGGCCCCCTCTTTCCTGGGAATGACCTGGTTGTCAATATTGTAGTTCTATAATATTATTTGTGAGTAATTAAATTTTTGATAAATATGATGAGGAAATATTTATTTCAATTATGATATAAAGGGAAGAATTTTTAGTAAAAGACATTTGTTGAAAGTTGACATTTTATCTTCTCCGATAAAATTAATTAATTCAAATATATTATTATAATATTACATTATAAAATTATAATGTGATAATATAATAGTATAATTTTATAATTTGAAGAAGTGATATTATTGTAATAAATTTATGGCATAAAAATAAAATGAGATGGAAGAGAAAAGAATGAAATTGGAATTCTTTTAATATTTATAATTATTTCAATATATATATTATGTAATCATGTGGTTGGTGGGGGAGTATTCCTTTTTGGTTGGTTAGAATTTTCAATATGGTATGTTGAGAAGAAAAAAAAGCCACCGAGTGTGTAAATTGTCAAAGGTGGCAGGGTAAGCTTTTCTTATAAATAGGGTGTTTAGTTAGAAATGACAATCACACTAGAATCAAAAAAAATTTTCTTTATAATATCGAGCGTATTTCTTGTGAGTATAAGGATAGTTTAAGTGTGGATTACGGTGAAAGTTTTCGTCCACATAATATCCGATATTTCAGCCAAAATTACTCTTCTGTTAAGGTAAGGGATGTTATTTTCTTTCATAAACGATGCTATTCTTTTCAATATTATTACACCAAAATATTGTCATGGATTTTATTATGAAATTCTTATTTTTTTCGTCGGGGTTACTATTTACGTATACGACACTATTCACGAAAAAATTAAATTTTCTTCTATTTGTCCAAGTTGCTTGTGAAGGTTCCTATCTTTGATTGGATCTAAGTTTTGATCTTCATTCTTGAATTTTGCTCCACAAAGTATTATTATGGAATATTCTTGAACTTGGATAAACTAAATTACGAATTCCTAATCTTTGTTCTTTATCTCACTAGATTCGTTATTTATATTATTTTTCATCATCCTCAGTCCTAAATGGTGATATAACTGAATATCTTTGGCCTGTAGAGCAAAGATGAATGATTACCTGATGAATATCTTTAGCCCGTAGTTCAAAGATGAACAGGTGTTGAGATGAACATGACCACTGGTGATACAAATGAATATTTTTGGCCCGTAGTGCAAAGATGAATATTTGATTCGAGATATATATTGATTGATGTTACATGGATAAAATATTGATGATGAACTTTTAAATTATAGAAGACAATAGACTTCATTCACTACTTAACTCTTCTAATGAATTATTATTTTCGCTGCGAATATTGATCTAAAACTTGTTGTCAATAATATTTTTTCTAAATTATTGAAGACTAACGATAATTTATTTTTCATTATCTTAGTCATAATATTTTATACTGGGCTAGTTGAGCTCACCCTTTTCATCTATTGTCCTTTTCAAGAAATGAGAATGTCGCAGGAACTAGTCGGGGGACAGAGTGATGGTCCGAGTTAGAGCAGTAGTAGTCCTAACTATTTCCAATAAATAGTGTGATAATAATTGTAATGAGAACTTAGTTTGAATGTTAATATTTTCTACATATTTGTATTGACACTCACAGTTGTGTGGTCGTATTTTTCACGACCGTGTGATATATAAGATTGTATTTGAATTCTGTACCATGTATTTGGCAACTCAGAATGGGTTGGGTTGACTTGACCTATTCTGCAGGCGTCACATCCAATCTACAGTTCTTGTATACAAACCTAATATGAATGACTTCCCTATTCGCAATTTCAATGTTCAAGGGATATGCTAACTCCTTTATAGGTAAGTCTAGGGTTTTAGCAAAATCATCAAATATGAATGAACAAGTAGCACCCGAATCAAATAATACATATGCATTTATACTATTGATCGGAATAATACCTTCCACCACATCTTTTGATTGCACCGCGTCTTGCACCGTCATGTTGAATGTGCGGGCAGTGGGTCGAACGGCTTGCAATGGCGACGGTCCGACAATAGTCAGAGTGTTGTCGCTGCCATTTCCTCCATTCCATGTTGAACCTGTCGTTGGCTTTTTAGGGCAATTACGAACCATGTGATCCTTGGATCCACATGTATAGCAAGCTCCCTTCTTTGGGTTTGGGAAGTTCGGCGCGATGTGGCCTTCCTGACAACCGTTGTAGCACACTCGCTTCCCTTTCATGCACACTCCAGTGTGAGTCTTCCCGCATGTAGCACATGCTTCGAGCTTCCTCTTCTGTTGTCCTCCCTGCTGACTCCCAGCAGAGGTGTTGTCATTCCACTTCCTTTTCTGATGGATAGCCCTGCTACCACCAACCTTATTTTCCGTCTCAATCTTCCTCTTCTTATCTTGGTTAAATTTAGTCACCGCATCGCTTCCTCCCTCAGAAAGTATGGCCTTTTCCAGCACAGCTGCAAACGTGTTCAGCTTGAACATAGAGACCTTGCTGTAGAGCTAAGGTTTCAGTCCCCGCTCAAACCTCCTCACCTTCCTAGCGTCCATGCAGACCTGCTAAGTAGCGAACCAGGACAACTAGTTGGACTTTGAGGCGTATTCTGACACTGTCATCCCTCCTTGCTTCAGCTCTAAGAATTGGACCTCCATCTGGTCCTACAAACTCACTGGGAAGTACATTTCGTAGAACATTTCCTTAAAACATTCCCACGTTATGACTCCTTCTCCCTCTCAGGTCTTATTCGCCTGCCACCAGAAACTAGCATCTGCCTTCAACATGAAAGTCGCAAATGCTGTCTTCTGGTCTTCACCGACCTTAGCCACGTCAAAGACCTTCTCCATTTCCATAACCCACATCTGTGCATCTATCGGGTTCGTCGATCCCTTGAATTCAGGTGATCCTACTGCCTTAAACACTTTGAACGTCATGGCCTACACTTGTTGTTGATTCGCCATCGCTCCTGTCAGTAAGTTCACTAATTGCTGAACTGAGTTAGGGTTTGTTCCATCATTATTGTAGTTGTTATTCGTCGAACCCTTGGGGTTTTGACGTGTTGGTCTTCTTCTAGGAGGCATTTTCTGTTAAGAAAAATTACTATAAGCTCCTTTATTCAATTCTTAAGTATTCAAGTTAAACTTAAACAATCAAATAACTCAGTTCATATATGAACATAGCACATCAATAAACCTCTTTTATTCATTACTCGTAGTTTTTTTTAAAAAACATCGAATAGATAGCATGTCTGCTATTTACATCATCTTTCCTGAACTAGAACAAGTTACAGGACTACATCATCACTTTATCCCATTATTATCTCAAATT
Organism: Panax stipuleanatus; assembly: GCA_020205555.1. Classification (NCBI taxonomy): domain Eukaryota; kingdom Viridiplantae; phylum Streptophyta; class Magnoliopsida; order Apiales; family Araliaceae; genus Panax; species Panax stipuleanatus. Next base: position 37,958,466 of record CM035118.1, read on the forward strand.
ATGGGATTTACATTTATTTATAACAAAAAGAAACATATAATTTAAAAGTTTTAATGTCTAGGCATATTAAGACGTCGCACAGCCTCTCTATGTTCTTTCTCCATCACCCGAAACGCTGTCCTTCGGTCCACCACATACCATTGTGACCCTTGGAACTGAGCTGGGTAATAAAAGATACGGTCCTGGGCCCTATCTATGGCCGTATGGAAAGCGTATCCTGTTTCCCTTAGTTTGGCTCTCTTGGTTTCAGCCTTGATCAGCTCCTTGAGTAGCCCTCAAGCTTATTTCCTCAACTCTGGCACGCTTTATCGACTCCTCTTGGATATCTTGATTCAGCTTTGCTAGCTCGGCTCATGCCTTGTCTCGATCATTCTCTGCGTGTATTAGGTTCCATTGTGCTTCTCATAGGTCACTAGCCATATCCTCTATAGTCTCGTCCCGCTGCTGGATGGTTTCCTTGAGCTCTCTGACTCGACTATGAAGCTCCACATTACTGTCATAAACTGCCACATATATCTCAGCACTAATAGAGTGAGGTGGAAATTCCTCTTCGGGATCCTCTTCCTCCTCTTCCTGCTCTTCAGACTCGTACTCGTCCTCTTTCTCTAGAATAGGTGTTAGCTCACGCTCTCGACCAGCTACGGTGATCACTGGAGATGGCTCTCTCCTAACCAGCTGCTCCAAAACAACATGGATGTCTCGGGGCTCTTCCTCTCTAGGCACCTGATGTATATCCTCTCTAGTCTGACTGGATTCACCAATGGTCGTCATCCTGACAAAAGAATTTTTTTTTTAATTTATTATTACGTGATATCGAATCGTCACTCTTCGAATATCTAAACATAAACACATATCACATAAGGTAGTTTATTATCTTTACCTATCACCACTATCTTTTCGATCTTCCTATAAGGCTACTACCTAAGGTTTTTCCCCCACCTAAGGTTTATAACCTATAGCTTTGATACCAACCTGTGACACCCCCAAATCCGGGTACTTCGTTTCCACATGATTTGGTGTTCACTTCTAACTAAAACATGCATCTACCCTATAATAAAGAATTTCAAAGTAAAATACAACCTTCGTAATGCTTAAATAAAATCTTTCTTGATAAAGGATTACAACTTGTCTAATAAAATCCCAGGGTTAACTAAACCTTAACATTAATCAAATAAATGTAGAAATAAAACATATCCAACTAAGTCTTATTACAATCAAAACTTGAAACAACAAGCCTTCACTTGTTCATCTTTTCTTTTCCTTTACTTGTTGACGGTATGTCAACATTCTTGGTTTCAACTACAAGTGGTGATAAAACATGTAAGAGTGAGCAAACAAAAGCTCACTTGGAAATACAACAGTGATATGACATAAGTGAATAGTTTCAAAAGATTTTGAATAACTTTACTTTCATCAATATAAAGAATTGAATTATAATTTTTTCATCAATACATAGAATTCGAATATAGAATCATCTGAGGGTCATAAGACCTTGAACTATGTCCTAGGTGATAAATATTTCTATTTAAACCTTTAACAGTCAATAAGACTATGGACCTTTAACTCGTACTGAGGGGGATCAACCCTTTGTACGATGAATTGTGCACAACCATCTTAACGCTTTCGCATAAATGTGCCCTAGTAATTAGGGTTGTTCATTCTCAGTATTTGAATACAAGTCCGCACCAAAGAAAGTTTGGTTTGGATAGATAAGGGAACTTTAGAGTTTCAACTATCATCAACTAGGAGTCGTTGAATCAACTTATAGTACTTTAACAGTTCGATAATATAAGAATCATGAACCAATTGCAAGATATAGAACAAATCTACATAATACATAGGCATGCTTTAGAAGTAACTGAAAGCAACTGAAAGAAGAAGTAGATCTTGCTTGAACAACTAAGTCAAGATCACAATGCTTCAATAATATTTCTAATACTTGTGCAATAAGAATATTAGAATACAACAAAGCTTGTACAAAGTAAACCACAAGTTCGAAATGGAAACTTGCTTAACGTAAGAGAATAAGGATTAGAAAACTTGCTCAATAATAAATTTAGAGATAGAAAACTTGCCCCAAGCGCAAACTACACTTTAATAACTACAATCACTTCCGCAATTACCCTACACATTACATTACGTTTAAAACGACTATTAGTACCCAACTACAACGTTTAAACCGTTGAACTTCATATCCAAGTCCAACTCACAATGTAATTTACCACATTGGTTGCTAACTAGTCAAGTACGTGAGTCTATACTCACGGCATACATTCGTAAGCTTATAACGCTATCAATCGTGTTGTGTACCTTAAGAAAGTAACACACCCACACACATGTAACACATTCATATACAACTTCAATCCATCTTAAACACATCAAAAATATGTTATCTTATTACCTATTTCACTTTCCAAGTCATAGAAATAAGTTAGCTAAACTAACGGGGTATGAAAACTCAAAAACCAAAAACTAATTTTTTTGATCAGCAAGCTAACCCACTGGGGCGGGTCCCCCATGGGCAAAAGCCCCACTAGGGGGAGTCCTCCCTTTGGCACAGGGGCTGGTTCGCAAACTGGTGGAGAAATAAGCCAATTTGGCTTATTCCTTCACACCGAATTTAATTTTTCCCAATATGATAAACATGAAACTTGATACAAATAATATTTTAAACTCTTTAACATGATCATAACATATAAAATCCATACATCACATAATAAAAACCAAGATTTTATGATTTTTTTGACAAAAACTACAATATTAAGCGTTCTTGACAAAAATTGCTACTACGAATTCGTTTTTCAATTAATTCAAGTAATTCTAATTGTAATAAATTCTATTCTTAACATACTAACATAATACATGATTAATTTCAACAATAACCCATAATCAAATATAAATTTGATAGTTTTAAAAGCTATTTTTTAGAAATTAGTTTATAGAAAATCATTATGAACATAATTCTTCTTGTTTATCAAAATTTCATGAATTGGTTTGTTAAAACAACCATATAACTCATATATAATCATGCTATATCACATATTACATATAACTTCATGCTTACACCAATCTCTTTGATAATTTAAGAACTATTTTCAAAATAACTTCATAAAAGAGTACTATGAACATGATTTCATAGTGTTCATCATATCCTTGTGAATTGAAACACTTAAACCACTATAACAATCATATGTAAACATATATATATATATATGTGCACATCCCATACATATATCAAAATCAAGAACTTTCACACAAATATATTTTTATAGAGAAGTCTAAAACCATGAAAACATAGAAGACCATAACTTTAAAACTTGTTTTTACAACAATTGTATTTTGAAAATTATTTCACGGCATACAATTACATATGAACACCATATATACATATAAGATTCATGATTATGAAAACCTAATAAACACAAAATATATAAATTGATTATAAGGGTTAAGATTATAACCTTACTAGTTTTCTCAAGGTTTCTCTTCTTCTTCTTCTTCCTCTTCTTCTTCACTGATAACTCTCTCTAACAGAGAATATATCTTAGTGGTAGTAAGACTACCAGAGAAGAAGTGAAGCAAATAAGATTAAGAGCCTCAACTATTAAAAGCTTCACTCAACAACACATGAGAATGCCAACTCAATGGCATTTGAGCTGAGAGCCGAGAAGGCCAAGAAGACAAGAGGAAGAGTGGCAGATCATGAAGCAGATTCATAGAGCCACTCAATGATTCACCATGAACAACTAAAGCTAAATCAGTGTTCAAAGGGTGCTAAGTACCAGACAGAGTCTACAAGAAGTGAAAAGACTTGGCAGATCCTAACTGGTGAACATTGTGCAATGCTGAAGTCAGATGAAGTCAAGCATCAACAATAAAGGTCAATTGCACAAAGAAAGAAATGATAGACTGCTAAGTACTCAAGGACGTCGAGCTTAATGGATAACTTAGCAGTCCATCAAAGGTGATCTAGTCTCGATGCAGAATACCAGAAGATCACACCAAGCTGCTAAGTACTAAAGGATGAACAAGCTTCAAGTCATCTTAACAGCTCAGCACCAATAACAACAACATCAACAGACAACCAGGGCTTGAGGGGTCCTTGTCCAAGGGACTAAATCAAGGTTAGGCCTGCTGGGCTTGCTGAGTACCGGAGGGTACAAGAGATTCTAAGTTTGTTCGGCTTAGTCTACAGTTCCAAGTCTGCTGGCTTGAAGAATTCTTAGTGAACTGGAGTTCCAAGGCTGCTGGCCTTGAAGGAATCTTTATGATTCAAGTGTTACCCATCTCTTTAGTGGAATCTCTGCTTGTTGAAGCAGAAGAATGGATTAGGAACTTGAGTCTCTGAACTACTTAAAACCCTTTATGTCATTTACTCTCAGTCATTTACCTTATGTACCTTAAATTGCTATAACTGTTATAACCACTTACATCTAAACTAACTCTAGAACAATGCTTATCAAGGTATCTGTGAAGGGGATCTTTAACTTATTCCATTGTGCTTGAAATGATTCTTATGTTTGTCATTTGCTAATTACTTAGCAATACAAAATAAAATGGAAAAGATTTAAAATTAAAAAGGATCTATTCAACCCCCCCTTTCTCTTTTGACTGTTCCCTCCTCCAGTGTTACTGTAGTTTTGTTACCTTCTCATTCACTCTTCTTCTTCTTCAGCTCTTGGTTGTACTTGGTCATAACATCGCTTCCACCTTTAGCGATGATTGCCTTCTCCAATACTCCGATAAAATTGTTCAACTGGAACATTGACACTGTATTATACAGCCAGGGCTTCAGTCCTTGTTCAAACCTCCTTGCCTTCCTCTCATCGGTATGCACTTAATATGTGGCGAACCTAGCCAACTCATTAAATCTTTCAGCATAATTTGGCACCGACATGTTACCTTGCTTTAGCTCCAGAAACTAAACCTCCATTTCGTTCTGTGAGCTCGTTGGGAAGTACATCTCGAAAAACATCTCTTTAAACCTTTCCAACGTTATCACGCCCTATCCTCCTTGGACTTCGTTTTCCTGCCACCAATAGCTATCCTCTTCCTTCAGCATGAAGGTTGCGTAAGCGGTCTTCTGATCCTCATTGACCCTAGCAACGTCAAAAACCTTCTCCATCTCCGTAACCTATATCTGTGCTTCGATTGGGTTCATGGATACCTTGAATTCTGGCAGTCCCACCGCCTGTAAATCTTTAAACGACGTGTTCAGTGGAGCTTGTGCTTGATTGTTAAGTGCTCCTGTCAATAAGTTCACCAACTGCTAAACGGGGTTGGCGTTGGCACTGGCGTCGTTGTTATTAATCGACCCTTCTTGAGCTGGTTGATGGGTTGGGCATCTTCTTAGCGGCATATTTCTGTTAAGATATACGCTTATTAGATCTTTACTCAATTCCTAAATATTTAAGACTTAAATTAAATACTTTAAGATAATCTCTTAACACATTTCATCTTAAATAAATTCTGATGTTTTATTCATTCAAAAGTTTTAAACATATGAAAGATAGCATCACTGCTATATACATCAACTATCCCGAAGATAAAGAATCTATAGGATTTAAATTATCATCATATTCCATTGTTTATAACCACATCGGAATTTACATAATTAACTACAAAAAAAATATTCACATAATCATGTTGTTCCTATCACGACCTACTAAGACGTCGAACAGCTTTTCTGCGCTCTTCTTCTATAATGCGAAACATCTTTCTATGGTCTAGCATGTACCAAGGTAAGTCCTCGAACTGCACTGGATAATAGAACACCCGATCTTGGGCCCTATCAATCGCTGTCTGGAACGTATAGTCTGTCTCCTCAATCTTTGCCTTTTTGGCCCGATCGTCATCCTCGACAAGATCTGCATGTCGTGAAGCCCTCATCCAAGCGTCATCTGCTCTAGCACGTTTCTCTGATTCCTCTTGCAATTCATTCTTCAGCTTCACTATCTTAGCTAAATTTTCTTCATTTTGGCCCTTCTTATGAACCAACTCCCACTCCACGTCTCCAAGACGTATATCCAAACTCTCAATCTCACCATCCTTCTGCTCGAGGGTAGTTCGTTATGTAACTGTCTTCTCCTTCAGCTCCCGAACAGTATCCTGTAACTCTATGTTACAATCATACAGCTCATCGTATGTCTCGACACTGATAGAGTTTGGTGGAAACTCATTACAGTCCTCATCTTCCTCCTCAGCTGCCTCTACCTCAACCTCCTCAGAGTCCTTCTCTGAATAAAGCACTGGATCATGCTCCTGACCAGCAACAGTGATTAAAGGAGATGGCTCTCTCCGAACCAACTGCTCCCAAACTGTATGAATATCTCGGGGCTCCTCCTCAATAGCCAGTCGGGATACAACCTCCCTAGGCGGACTAGATCCTCTAACGTCCGACATCCTGACAATCAAAATTTTATGTCTTAGTTATTACGTGATTTTAAACAAAACTCGCGCAAGCACATAAGTAATCACATAAGCACATAAAGTCTTTTATTATCTTTCTTAGAATTCGATAAGAGTTTATCAGCTCTGTGTTATCGCTCTCTTAAAAAAGCTACAACCCTAAGGTTTTTCCCCACCTAAGGTTCATAACCTACAGCTTTGATACCAAGTTATGACACCCCCAAATCCGGGTACTTCAATTTCCACGGGATTTGGTGTTCACTGTACAAATATCACATATCTATCTACCCATAATAAATGCAATCTAATAAATTAAATAGAAATCTTCCCCTTAAGGGTTATATCATCTGAATAAATAAAATCCCAAGTTAAACTAACCATAAACATCAAATAGGGAAACATAAATAAACAAATAAGTTTTAACAACATCATAAGTGTTAACAATAAACATTCTCAAATAAAATAACAAGTCTTCATCACTTGTTAACCTTTCCCTTGCCCTTGCTAGTTGAAGGCTCGTCAGTCCTTTCAATCTTAGCTGCAATGTTATTATGCAAGAGTGAGCACAATTGCCCACAAGTATAACAATATAACAATAATAATAACATGCGATAAATCAAAGGGTTCTGAATAATAGAAAGCTCGACTTTTGAATCAATAATGAATAACAAGAATCAAAAGTACATCTGAGGGTCATAAGACCAAGAACTATGTCCCAGGTTGTCAAGTATTTCTACTTTAAACCTTTAACAGTCTGAAGACTATATGGACTCTACTACTCGTACTTAGGGGGATCAGCCCTTAGTACCATGAATGTGCACATCATCTCAACGCTAACGCGTACATAATCCCCCATAAAAGGGTTGTTCGTCTCAGTTTGACATCAGAGTCCGTACCAAAGGAAGTTTGGTTTGGATAAGCTCAATAACAGTTCTAGAATTTAAATCGTTCATCAAATATAGACTAGTCGACTCAATAAGGGTTCGCTAGTCTTACAAGGTTCAACAATATTGATACTCAGATCAAATAATGAATCTCAAAGGTATACAATCGAATAAGTATTGTATAACTGAAGTCATGCTTTAAAAGAATTATAATATCTCATATGGAATCTTGGCTTGAATAAATGAGAATAAGAACTTGTTCGATATAAAAACATAAGTTTAGGACTTGCTCAATGAATAATTTAGAATTAAAGAACTTGCATAACAATAATAAATCAGTAATAGAAAACTTGCTCAATAAAAGGTTTGAGTTTAGAAACTTGCCTCGTGCGTAGATTATAACTACAATTCACTTCCCCAAACGTCCTACACATTTCATTATGTTTAGAATATAAATTAGTTCCATTACCACAACATTTAACTATTGAACTTCCCACTTTAGCACAACTTAACAACTTGGTTCATAATCTTAGCTTGTTGAGTAACCACATAACATGAATCTGAACCCACAACATGCATACCACACAAGTATAAACTCTTAAACAATCATAATCAAACCTTACAATAACAAATCCAAGTTCACATACAACTTGTTAATATGCAACTTAAAATCGTCTTATACATGTCATCAATATGTTATAGTACTGTGTTACATGCTCAACACGTTATCAGGTTCATTAAGTTTAATTAACTCATCATGTTATGGACTGAAAATCACACAAAAGAAAACCACCTCATCTTTGTAGTTCTCGCCGGGGCGGGGGTATGTACTGCAGGTTACCCACCAGGGTTGCATGTTTTACACTAGAAAGCTGGTCGAGGTGGGTGTCTCTAGCATGGGAAAACTGCAGTTCGCGACTGCACTGTTCATCAACCCAAATAACGCACGAAAATGTAAAAATTAAGTTCAAACAACACTGTTAATGTTACCCATAGGTTATAAACTTAACAGAAACATCACATAACATTTCTAGCATGTTTTTAGCAACTTAAACTACACAATCAATCAAATTAGAACACATAAATTTACTGTTTTTGGTATTTTGCGAAGTTTTGACAAAAATCATGAATTTCTTCATTACATATTCGTTATAACACCGAATCTTTCCGTTGAAAGTTTGTTCTCTTCGTTTAAACATGCATAATCATAATCAAACATCAATTTCAAGTTTAATAAACAATTAAAGCTTGAAATTTTGTATATAAGGGCCATATTCATGTTTTTCATACCTTGTAACTTATGAAACTCTAATTAAAGCATATTTATATGGTTTAGATTGTTCTAAAGCATGAATAAATAATATGAAACATGTAATGGACGTATATTAATACATATGCCATCATATAATCAACAATCATCAACCAACTTTAGTTATAGAGAATTTAAAAATAGTTTTCATGGAGAAAATATTATAACGTGAAATATAAAACTGGGATGAAGAGATTACCTTGCAATCTCTGTGAAGATGATATAAACTTCTCTTTGATTCTCCAAACTTCTTTCTTAATTCAATTCTCTCAAACTCTCATTTTCTCTCTAAGTTTTTTTTTCTCTGTTAACTTCTTCTGATATAAGATATAAAATATAATATTTATATAATATGTATATATTATACTACATATAATTAACTGGCAGATCACGGTTCTTAGTTAAGGCAAACATACACTTAACTGCTGCCATGATCATAAGGCCATGTTTGGTTGTTCCCTTATTAACTCCTTTCTCCTTTAATTTAATTAAAGTGTTATTATATAATTTTTTGTCACACTTTAATTAATAAAATAATATCATTTAAATTCAATTAGATAAAAGATGATATTACACATTAAATCACATCATCGCATAATTAAAATTCTCATTTATTAATTATATCAAATCATTAAATCTCTAATTAATTATTAAATTAATTAGAATAACATTATGCTTATTAAATAATTCATTTAATTAAATACACTCAATTAAATTCATACTTTGAACAATAAAAATTATCCACATTAATTTAATCAATGTAACACATATAATTAAATTAATTTACCACAATTCCATCAAATAATTATTTAACTCAATAAATAAATTATCAAAAATATTTATTTAATTTAATAAATATTTAAATTAAATTAAAAAATTATCGTTCGTCACATCTTTCCCCCTTAAAAGGATTCTGTCCTCAGAATCACGGTTCAATTAAATTCGTCCCGTTATATGTTCTTTTTATGAATAAAAATGATGTGAATGTTTATGGTCGTTGACCAGCTCAGTTTCTTAAGAGGCTATAAGTAATTGGGAATGGTTTTAAAGAAATCAAAACGTTATTTTGATTATTTGTAATACTTCATAGCTATTGTTCAACTATTAAAGATGAAGTAATATGATTCTTGATTTTGTGGTTTCAAAATACAATGTTAAACTTGCTAAGCTAGTTATGCTCATTCTTGCTTAAAACTAAATGATTTCAGCAAAGTGCAAACGGACCGAAGGATCCGGTAAAGACAAAGGCAACTCCAAGATGGATAAATAGTTATCCTTGTAATAGCATAGTTTTAGTATTGTAATGACTGATATTATGACACAGAATAATATAATTGTTACAAAGAACCTAGGAAGGGATTAATAGAATTTAATATTTAGTAAATTTATACATGTTATTGAAGTCTTCAATTGAATATATTAGTAGATTATAGAACCTGATAGTAGTGTGCATACAATCCAATCATGTATGATGATAAAGCACATACTTTGTAAACAATCTTATTTATTTATTAATAAAATATTCATTTAAGGCATATAATTATCTACATGGTGCTATTTTTATAATATGTAAATAACCCATAGTTTTAAGCAATGCTTTTAGAATCATGATGAGATCATGATAATGAGATCTAAATTCTTAGAAAGCTTAAAAACTAAAATAGTTCCCAATTATGGGATTACTAAAATGGGGATTAGTAAATCCGGATAGATTGGTACATATGTTGCTTGCACATTGGATGAGGATGACTGATCTCATGGTCATTTGTGTGGAGACACTAAAGCAAGTATGTAGGTGCTTATTGGAGAATAAGTTCACTGAACGTGACTCTCTATGGAATACCTAATGGAGTTTTACTCGCCTGTCAATAGGAATTCTTAATGTGATTGTAGTACAAATGATCCTTGGACTTGAGATCATCATAGTATCTTGTATGTAACAAATTATACTTTGACTAATTTCTTAAGGCCTTTTATGGCATATATAGGGTATGCTTGGGTATAATGAGTTACATATGGAGATAATGAATGATCAATAAAGAATCTACCATCTCTAGTAAAAGAGGAGATATGTCCTATGTGATTCGTTAAATGACAACCCAGGAATCCTTGGCCAAGGTAGAATAAAATTAGAAAGAGGTTTCTAATTTGCATTATTTGGAGTTGTGCATTTTCTAATTGAAATACATATGATTAAATAAATTAAGACTTGACAGTAAATCCATGTCTTATATTTAATTGGGACATTGTATGGTGGAAGGATTGAATTGTACGGTAACTATTAACTTACAGGTTCTTTTATGATTAATGTTGAAATCTATATTATCTAGAAAGTCGTTAATCGTTAGGGAGGCTTATCCCTATTATAGAATAAATGTTATTTATTTAAATAGATTATTAGTTTAATTTATTTATTTAAATAAGATTAGAATTGTTCTAATTGATTTATTCATAACCGGTTTAATATGGAGAACCTAAATGGTCACAACATAAAAGGAAGAAGAATTATTTAAGAAGAAAATGACATGATAGTAATAATGCATTAAGTATAATTAATTTAATCTATAATGATAGAATAAATTAAATAGCTTAATGTTTATTATTTAATATTTTAGAAATATTAAATATAAATTAATAAGAGGAGTTTTATTACTATTATTATTATTATTATTATTTTAATTCTAAAAGAGTTTAGGAATTAATATAATATCAGTACTCTCTCTCAATCCTAATAAAGATTAGGATATAAATTAATTAAAAGTATTTAATTAATTAAATAAAACCCTATTCTAATTGGATTAGGAGGGTTAACGTAATATCTATATAAGAGTGTCTTATATCAGAAATAAGGTACGTGAATTTTTTCAAGAATTGAGAGTACACATATTCTATAGAGATAGAAACAAGGGTTAATCTTCTTGAGTTCTTCATCTTCCTTGGTGGATCACCGTTAGAGGCCAAACATTTGGGTGGCTGACATTGATCAAGGGAAGGAGCCACTACAGAGGAATCAAAGGAATCAAAGGAGTAGAACTTGTACCTGAGGAAGCTTGGATCTTCAAAGGTATAATTCTATTTTTCTCCTTCTATATTCATTGATAATTGATGCACAAGAATGATCATGGTTATGGGTTTGTATAAATGTTTGAAAACCTAGTTTTTTGCGCTTCCGCCCTATTTATGTGATTTGATTGCATGATTGCGTTACGTACAAACCCAACAGTGGTATCAGAGCCAATCTTGTGCTAATTATCAGTCTATGTGATTCCATACATGTATGATATGCGATTGGATCGAGTTCTGGGCAACAAAAATTTTTCAGATTCTGCGAAGCTGCGCCGGTTCCCTTTACATTCTTGGCGCAGCTGCGCCACTAGACATGAACTGAATTGTTTTTTTGTTTTATTTAATTAAATGAATGGTTTATTTAATTAATAAAAGTTTAAAATAAAGATGTTTATTTTATATGAAATGAGATTTCAGAATTGCTAAAATTAAATAGTTTAATTTGGAATTATTTTTGAATGAAATAAAGGAGTTTATTTTTCCAAAAACAAAGTTTAGCAAACTTTTGCCCATTAACTGATATTAATACATATATGGAATGAATTTATTTTCATGAGATGAATAAGTTTTATTGATACGTATGATGATATGTATGGTAATAAAATGGATTGATTATGGACTATGACCAATGTGATTGGATTTTATTTTGGTTGAATGCTTGAATGAATGGGTTTTATAAAATGGGGTCTGCGTACCTCGTCTTCTCTAGTTTTATTTTCGATGTAAATTCTATCTCCTTTCTATGTACTTCCCCTTGACTGCTGATCAAGGTTTCTATTTAATTTTAAATAGTTAATGTAATAGAGATAGTTTGAATTATTTTGAAGAAATTGGAGACCAAGGAGCAAGGAGCGCATGAAGACCCGTTTGTATGGAGCCCGGGTTTAAATGTAATAGTTACATTTAAAATTTAAATTATTGCACTCCTAGGTTTGACCTTTTGGTTCACTTGGTGGCTCTAGTGAACCAAACTAGAATAAAAGTCCATAATCAATCCGGGTAGAATTTAGTATTCTATATTGCATGCTAAATATTATATATATTATATTTTATGCAAACATGCTTCGCATGTTTAATAAAATGACGCGTATTTTATATATATATATATATATATATATATATATGTGCATGCGCGCTAAACAAGATGAGACAAATAATAACAAACCCCTCAAAGAAATAATATTAAGTCTGAAGCGTTCAAATGATATTTGGAATATCGAACGTCGCCTTCTAGCATGATTAATTAATAGAGTTTTAAATATTTAATATGAGTTTGTTGTGCTATCCACAAGGCGAGTATTGAATATTTAAGATGTTAATTAATCACATTTGATGCTTATCAAGAAAATTGAATGATCTAGTCTTGTTGTGCTATCCACAAGGACGAATTTTATTTTTTGAATTTATGGAAGTGCTAGGCTAGACTTAACTTAAATTATTTTAGTTTGGATGTGTACACACATGACTATTATGATTTAAGAGGCAAAATAAAAGGAGTTACATGGTGATGTAATTGACAAGAGTTGTCTACCTATTTATTTGTATATCGCTTGTTGTGCTATCCACAAGGTTATATACATTTGAAATGGGATCCTTAATCTCACTAGCAAATCTTTAATTAGATATTGCCGAACTATATAAGTGAGGGTAATATAGTTTGATGAAAATAGTGGGAGATACCAATTTAAAATAAAGACCTAAATTTATTTTGGTATGCAAAGTTAATAAAATAAATGTTTGCTAAAATGTTGTCTTTTCACATGCAGAATTTTAAAAATGTCAAAATAACTAATCTCACTACGAAGCATACTTGATGCAAATAAGCTTACCGGCTCGAATTATGAGGACTGGCTAAGAATCTGAGAATTGTTCTCACTGCTGAAAAGATTTCTTATGTCCTAAATTCCACTATCCCTGAATCTGTTTCAGAAACAGCCTCTGAGGAAGAGATTGCCACTTTCAATAAGTGGCAAGATGATGCATCTGTGGCTTAATGCATCATGCTCGCATCCATGAATAACGAGCTTCAGCGTCAGCACGAAAAAATTGATGCTCCTGCTATGCTGCTTCACCTCAAGGAGTTGTATAGTGAACAGAGTAGGACTGCTAGATATGAGATATCTAAGGAGCTCTTCCGATCTCGGATGACCGAGGGCACTGCCGTCGAGACTCATGTTCCTAAGGTAATCAATTTTATTGAACGCCTTGGACAGCTTGGGTTCGTCATGGATGGGGAGTTGAGTCAAGACTTGGTCTTGAAGTTACTCCCTGAGACCTTCTCGCAGTTTGTGGTTAATTTTCACATTAATAAGCTAGATGTCAGCTTGCCTGAGCTGCTTAACATGCTGAAAACTGCAGAAGGTCACTTCTCATCCAAGAAGAACCATGTCTTGATGGTGGATTCTTCCAATAAAAGGAAGAGGCCCAAGGTGTCTTCTGAAAAGAAGAAATCTAAGAAGGCTAAGGGAAAAGGGAAAGAAAAAGAGCAAAAGAAACCTGAACCAGCTAAAGGAATGTGCTTTCATTGCAATGAGCCGGGACATTGGAAAAGGAACTGCAAGAAGTATCTAGCAGAGAAGAAGCTTGGAGAAGCTTCGACTTCCAATCAAGGTTTGTTTATGATTGAAATTAATTTTTCTGAAAGTCATAATTCTACTTGGATATTGGCTACCGGCTGTGGTTCTCACATATGTAATACTGTGCAGGGACTGGTCAGAAGTAGAAAGCTGAACAAAGTTGAGGTGATCCTACGAGTGGGAAATGGAGCAAAAGTTGCTGCATTAGCTGTAGGAACTTATTGTTTAGCAATGCCTTCGGGCAAATCCATTTATCTTAATAGTTGTTATTATGTTCCGAATATTATTAAAAATATTATTTCAATTTCTGTATTGGATATGGAAGGTTTTGACGTTATTATAAAGAACAATGGTTGTTCTATTTATAAAGACGATGTTTTATATGGTATTGAAAATTTGGGAAATGGACTTTATACACTTGACTTACAAGAAAATATATTTCAAATTGAACAAATTAAGAAAAGGAAAAGAGATGATATTAATTATACCTATATGTGGCACTGTAGACTCGGTCATATCAATGAAACAAGATTATCCAAGTTGCATAAAGATGGGCTCCTCGAGCTATCTGATTATGAATCATATCCGACTTGTGAATCTTGTCTCATGGGTAAAATGACTAAATCTCCTTTTAGTGGAAAAGGAGAGAGAGTTACAGAATTGTTGACATTGATTCACACAGACGTTTGTGGACCTATGACAACAAGTGCACGGGGTGGGTATTCTTATTTTATTACTTTCACTGATGATCACTCAAGATTTGGATATGTGTATTTAATGAAATAAAAATCAGAATCATTTGAAAAGTTCAAAGAGTTTAGAAGTGAAGTAGAGAAACAAACGGGCAAGAGTATTAAGATACTTCGATCAGATCGAGGTGGAGAATACTTAAGCAGTGAGTTTCTCAATTGTCTCAGAGAAAATCGTATAATCTCACAATGGACTCCTCCAGGTACACCACAGTTAAATGGAGTATCTGAAAGGAGAAATCGAACACTGTTGGACATGGTTCGATCCATGATGAGTTTTACCGACCTTCCAATTTCCTTCTGGGGATATGCCCTAGAAACGGCTGCATACCTACTTAACAAGGTACCTACCAAATCCGCCCCAAAGACTCCATATGAGATGTGGAAAGGGAGGAAACCAAATCTTAAGCATGTTAAGACTTGGGGTTGTTCAGCTTATGTCAAAAAGTTTAAAAATGATAAGCTACAGACTAAATCCGATAAGTGTAGATTTGCGGGGTACCCTAAAGAAACCGTAGGGTATTATTTCTATCATCCAACTAATAAAAAGGTGTTTGTTGCGAAACATGCTACCTTCTTGGAGAAAGAGTTTATCTATGAAGGGGTCAGTGGGAGTAAGATATATCTTGAAGAAGTTCAAGAACCACAAGTTACCACGGACCAAAGTCAAGTACCTAACCAAGTAGAAGAACCTACTGTACCACACCCTGTTCGTAAATCTGGAAGAGTACCGCAGATACCTGAGAGGTATGGATTCGTTATAGAGGATGACGATGAGGTACACATTATGAATGATGATCCATTGAATTACGAACAGGCTATGAGTAATAAAGACTCAGGGAAATGGCTTGAAGCCATGAAATCCGAAATGGATTCCATGTATAAAAACAAAGTATGGACTTTGGTTTCACCACCTGAAGGTATTAAACCTATTGGGTGTAAATGGGTTTTTAAGAAAAAGACTGGAGCAGACGGAAAGGTAGAGACCTATAAGGCCCGACTGGTTGCAAAAGGTTTCAAACAAAGACAAGGAGTTGACTATGATGAAACCTTCTCACCAGTAGCCATGCTCAAGTCCATTCGGATTTTGCTTGCGATTACAGCTTACAACGACTATGAGATCTGGCAGATGGACGTGAAAACCGCATTCCTCAATGGGAAACTTGAGGAGGATGTGTATATGACACAGCCAGAGGGATTTATCTCAAAAGTTAGAACAAATCAAGTCTGTAAGCTACAACGATCCATTTATGGGTTGAAGCAAGCTTCTCGTAGATGGAACATTCGTTTTGATGAGACAATCAAAGAGTTTGATTTTATCAAAAACAGGATGAACCTTGTGTATACAAGAAGGTTAGTGGGAGCGCAGTATCATTCCTTGTATTATATGTTGATGATATATTACTGATAGGGAATGACATTCCTATATTACAATCCATTAAAATCTGGTTATCTAAAAACTTCTCCATGAAGGACTTGGGTGAAGCATCCTATATTTTGGGGATAAAGATCTATAGAGATAGATCTAAAAGGATGCTCGACTTATCCCAAGGAACGTACATTGATACGATGCTAAAGAGGTTTAGCATGGAAGATTCCAAAATGGTCTCATGCCGATGAGCCATGGAATAAATCTCTCCAAGAAACAGGCCCCAAAGACACCTGAGGAGAGAGACCGTATGAGTAAGATCCCTTATGCTTCTGCAATAGGATCTATCATGTACGGTATAATATGTACTAGACCGGATGTTGCTCACGCACTTATTGGAACAAGCAGATACCAGTCGAATCCAGGAGAAGAGCACTGGAAGGCAGTGAAAAATATCCTAAAGTACTTGAGAAGGACTAAAGATATTTTTCTTGTCTACAGTGGGTCTGAATTAAAACTCAAGGGATTCACGGACTCAAGTTTTCAAACAGACCAAGATGACAGTAAATCTATTTCAGGGTATGTGTTTACCTTGAATGGAGGTGCAGTGAGTTGGAAGAGTTCCAAGCAGCAAACAGTTGATGATTCAGTGACAGAGGCAGAGTATATAGCTACAAGTGAAGCTGCAAAGGAAGCTGTTTGGATGAAGAAGTTCATAACTAAACTTGATGTGGTTCTTAGCATCGGAGAAGCAGTTCTCGTATACTGTGACAACACCAGAGCGGTTGCATAGGCTAAGGAACCCAGGTCTCATCAGAAATCTAAACACGTGTTGCGGCGATTTCACTTGATCAGGGAGATCATTGAAAGAGGAGATGTCACCTTGGAGCGTGTGGACTCTTAAGACAACATTGCAGATCCATTTACTAAAGCTCTAACACTACAGCAGTTTGATCGTCACTTAGAGAAGATGGGTATGAGATACCATGGCGATTGGCTTAGTGCAAGTGGGAGATTGATAGTAGTGTGTATACAAGCCAATCTTGTATGATGATAAAGCATATACTTTGTAAACAATCTTATTTATTTATTAATAAAATATTCATTTAAGGCATATATTATCTACATGGTGCTATTTTTATAATATGTAAATAACCCATAGTTTTAAGCAATGCTTTTAGAATCATGATGAGATCATGATAATGAGATCTAAATTCTTAGAAAGCTTAAAAACTAAAATAGTTCCCAATTGTGGGATTACTAAAATGGGGATTAGTAAATCCGGATAGATTGGTACATATGTTGCTTGCTCATTGGATGAGGATGACTGATCTCATGGTCATTTGTGTGGAGACACTAAATCAAGTATGTAGGTGCTTATTGGAGAATAAGTTCACTGAACGTGACTCTCTATGGAATACCTAATGGAGTTTTACTCGCCTGTCAATAGGAATTCCTAATGTGATAGTAGTACAAGTGATCCTTGGACTTGAGATCATCATAGTATCTTGTTTTTAACAAATTATACTTTGACTAATTCCTTAAGGCCTTTTAAGGCATATATAGGGTATGCTTGGGTATAATGAGTTACATATGGAGATAATGAATGATCAATAAAGAATCTACCATCTCTAGTAAAAGAGGAGATATGTCCTATGTGATTCGTTAAATGACAACCCAAGAATCCTTGGCCAAGGTAGAATAAAATTAGAAAGAGATTTCTAATTTGCATTATTTGGAGTTGTGCATTTTCTAATCGAAATACATATGATTAAATAAATTAAGACTTAACAGTAAATCCATGTCTTATATTTAATTGGGACATTGTATGGTGGAAGGATTGAATTGTACGGTAACTATTAACTTACAGGTTTTTTTATGATTAATGTTGAAATCTATATTATCTGGAAAGTCGTTGATCACTAGGGAGGCTTATCCCTATTATAGAATAAATGTTATTTATTTAAATAGATTATTAGTTGAATTTATTTATTTAAATAAGATTAGAATTGTTCTAATTGATTTATTCATAACCGGTTTAATATGGAGAACCTAAAGGGTCACACCATAAAAGGAAGAAGAATTATTTAAGAAGAAAATGGCATGATAGTAATAATGCATTAAGTATAATTAATTTAATCTATGGTGATAGAATAAATTAAATAGCTTAATGTTTATTATTTAATATTTTAGAAATATTAAATATAAATTAATAAGAGGAGTCTTATTAATATTAATATTATTATTATTATTATTATTATTTTAATTCTAAAGGAGTTTAGGAATTAATATAATATCAGTACTCTCTCCAATCCTAATAAAGATTAGGATATAAAGTAATTAAAAGTATTTAATTAATTAAATAAAACATTATTCTAATTGGATTAGGAGGGTTAACCTAATATCTATATAAGAGTCTTATATCAGAAATAAGGTATGTGAATTTTTCCAAGAATTGGGAGTACACATATTCTATAGAGATAGAAACAAGGGTTAAGCCAATAACCCATCTTCTTGAGCTCTTCATCTTCCTTGGTGGATCACCGTTAGAGGCCAAACATTTGGGTGACTGACATTGATCAAGGGAAGGAGCCACTACAGAGGAATCAAAGGAATCAAAGGAGTAGAACTTGTACCTGAGGAAGCTTGGATCTTCAAATGTATAATTCTATTTTTCTCCTTCTATATTCACTGATAATTGATGCACAAGAATGATCATGGTTATGGGTTTGTATAAATTTTTGAAAACCTAGTTTTTTGCGCTTCCGCCCTATTTATGTGATTTGATTGCATGAATGCGTTACGTACAAACCCAACAGAACCATGTAGCTCCATGTCCAGGGTTTAAAGGTATCCGAATTTGGGGGAGTCACAACTAGTCTGACCTACCATCTCATCCAGGAAAGACCTGAGAGCAGCACTCTCAACGACGGCATCATCTCTGGCAGCACGGGCCTCATCCCTCTCGTGATAAATAGAGTCCTGCTAGATAAAGTAGTCAACATCAAGGTGCGATTCTGGTCCCTCTCATAGGTCAGAAGCTGTACTCGTTGCTCCAAAGCCTCTATACAATGTGGGGTAGTAGTAAAAGAAGAACTAGGGGCTGAACTAACCAAAGTTGTTGTCAAGTCATCAAACAACTCATCCTCTGTAGGGAAAGGTGAAGCCTCCATAGGATCCTCATCATTTGAATTAGTACCTGACTCTGAGTAAACAGCCGTGGCTATTGTGTCTTCCTCTAACCAGGCGCGATACTAGATTTAACGACCAGAATGACTATACGGGAACTCGGTTGTCTCCATGGAATCCAGAAATTATATACTCTCGCCAGATCATGCTCAAACAAAGAAAAAGTGTATGATCGGTGACCTGAAGCTCCATCAAAATGTACATCCTGAAACTGATCAAACTGCCCCATGACAGCTAGTGGATGGTAAGTAGTCACACCTCTCAAGCCAGCTAATAGAAGAAAGTCCATATGTGACTCCCCAAAATTTGGTCTATCTTCACACCCGAATTCTGTACCTCACGAGTACATCATACTCCATACATACATCATTATACCATAAAGAATAATTACATATCTATTCAATTCCCAGGTTCTATTATCTTAAAATCTTTATTCATTACAAATAATGATAAATACATTATTCCTTTCATCTTACAAGTGTAACTTAACTAGTCACCATATCTACAGAATAGTTTTAACTAACTATTCTACAAGTCTTAGCTTGATCTTTATGCTTGTTCATAACATGAACAGTACTTCATCTTGTGACGATAATGGTACTTAAAATTATAGCACCTTACTATAACAGGACATTGATCAACTTGATCTTTACAGTGTCCTTTAATACATACTACTGTCGTTCGCTTAAAATGTTTTTATTTCAAGCAAGTGTGAGCATTCAATTTCTCAGTAAGTCATAACAGTTTAATATTAATAACTCAAGAATTAAAATTCTTATAAGACTTCGATAATCGAACAATGGTTATGAAGCAGCTCGTATAATAGGAATACGTTTTGATCCCTATCATTTTAAAACATTCATTATATTTCTTTTCTCATACTTTCATCCTTCTACCTTTTTCATACGCATTATGTCTAGCTAGAATCATTAGCCCAGACTTAACATGAATAGTTCATAAATAATTTGAACTCTTTCACATTAACTAGTTCAATCACAGAACACTTCATCTCACAGAAACACCGAAGTGTTAAAATTGTGGCATAAGACCTCATACATTTTACCACCTTGTACAAATATCACACAGTTGTACATAGGTGAAACTTTCCAACTTCAACATCTGGGAAAGTTTAAGAAACTAGCATTCATATGAAAATGAATGAAGTTAGGAAACTTGCCTTACGCACAGCTACCGCTTACGGTTTACGCTGAACTGCTCATCGAAATTCCTATGTATCACATCAGGAATAACACATACCAATTAGTGAAATATTTGATGTATGCATTA
The DNA here is from genome assembly GCA_020205555.1 of Panax stipuleanatus. Classification (NCBI taxonomy): domain Eukaryota; kingdom Viridiplantae; phylum Streptophyta; class Magnoliopsida; order Apiales; family Araliaceae; genus Panax; species Panax stipuleanatus. The sequence continues at coordinate 37,979,303 of CM035118.1, forward strand.
TTTAGACTTCTCTTTACTTCTTATGGTTCGCATTCTTGCAATCTAAATTTACACGACCAACTTTCATATTCATTTCTTCTATTCTTTCATTAACATTATACTTAGTACACATCGAGTTTCTAAAAGTATTCAATATAGTACACTGAGTGGTTTCTGATGAGTGGGATTTATACCCTCAAATCGGTTACTTTGTGGCTTAAATAGTTGCCTGATCTTCGTAGTTTTTATATAGTTTTATATGTTTATAGAATTATTATGCTTAACCGATGTATTGCAAGCTTTACAGGATTTTTCTAGCTTTCAGGGGACAAAACGGAGAATTTACATATACTGGCGCCGCAGCGCCAATGCCTAGTCTCATTCTCGCGCTGCGGCGCCGCCCCTGTCCTTGCTGATGTCATTCTAGAGCTACAGTGCCACAGTTCCTTTATGGACTCGTGCTGCAGCACGACCTCCAGTCTTTTGATTTTAACGTGGCGCCGCAGCGCGACCTCCGGTGCCAAGGCAGGAAGGGCTTACTTTTGACCTAGAAAAAGAAGAATATATATATATATATATATATATATATATATATATGAGGTGAGCCTCTGCAAACAGGAGAGAGGTATTGGAGAGGAAGAAAAAGAGCAGAGAAAGAAGACTGGGATAGAATCAGTTAGCTTAGCTTAGGATAGATTAGATCTCTTTTGTACTTTCTCTCTCTAGTTATTAGGTAATGTTTGTAAATATAGATTAGGTAGATGAGGATAAAGTCTGGAATTTTCTTGGAGCAACAAGAGCAGTGAGCTACATGGATTGGAGAGCTTGAAAGGAGCGGAATGTTTGTAGACTGAAGAGCTTTGACAGAGTTTATTCTTATCCATTTATTTCCTCTAATTTTGTAATCCATAAATGTTGTCTTTATTGCTACTTATATTTTGTTCAATAGCTATGAACTAAGTATTGGCTCTAATGTTATAACGGAACCCTTTGTTAGTTAAATTGACTGTCTTATCTCTTTGGTTGGCACCATATGGTTTGGTTTCATATATTCATGCTTAATGATTCTCACTAAGACATTAGTGATGATTTTGGTAATCTATATGATACCGAAAGAAGGATTATAGATTTACACCTAAATATATTGGCATGTGATTATGAGTTTCGACTGCATAAGTGTGCGTAGAATAGACATATATCTGTGTGCCACGTGTGACCTAATTGAGAACTTATGTTTAAATCCTTGTTAGGTTAATTCGCATAGACATGTGTAGGATTATCACTTAGTTTGGATGTTCTTTTCTATTCTATTCCCTATCGGGTGGATCTGGAGAGGATATGTTTGTGCATACCTCGACAGAGGTGTATGAGCACCTGTGTGTTCTCGGTCGATAAACTGTCGTGACCATTAAGACCAAAGAGAGAAGGGTAGGAAGTTTGATGAAGCATAGCACGCCAGGTGTTCGACGGAATGCCTGTGTGGGGTGAAGTTGTAACCTTATCTTGTTATTCCTTCGATTACCATTCGTTATCCGTTTACTTGCTTTAATAATTAGTTATAACTAGTTTAACCACACTCCTATTAGTTTACTGTTCGAATAAGACTTAAGCGATACAAAGTTGGTATTTGGTAAATATTAGTGATAGTTCCTCGTGGGTACGACACTTTTCTTATCACTGTATTACTTGTTAGACCGCGTATACTTGCGCGTGTTTAGTGATCAATTTTCCGACCAACAGTTTCCCACAAACAACCAACAAAATAGTTTTATGTCTCGTCTACACTGTCTTTCACAGTGAGTTAGATCAGTCGCTAGTTCATATTAACTGTCGCTCTCTGACTTAATCGTTTAGCCCATATACTATATCTCGACCATTATAGACTACTATTGCATTACCATTTAGACTTAACTTATCCGAACCATTATAACTATAAAGTTTGTTAAGTTAATCCTCATTACATTTCTTACAACGTTCGGTCCATTTGACTCGGAACGTTATCCAAGTTATTAGTGTTAACTTGGCTTCTCAACTTTATACGTTATTATTCATTCTCTTATTATCGTTCGTTATGACTTATTATCATTCAAATCTTACTATGCCAACATTTGTTAACATCTAAGTTATACAACCAATGTATATTTAGAACGTTCACTCGACGCTGATAAGATTTAAGAGGATCGTTCACGTATCCTGCGTTCACGTTCTTTGTCTCTTAAACTTTCAACCACCCTTTAGTTAAGGTTTAAATCACTTGTTTAAGTGTTACATTATGTGAATTATATGTTCACTATCATTCCATACATGTTCCCCAAGTGTCGAGCATACGAAAACTCTTCACTGGCTTTTTCCCTGCACCGGCGCTGCTGAAAGTAGTATGCATACAAGCCAAATATGTATGAAGATAAAGCATATACTTTATAAACGATCTTATTTATTTATTAATAAAAGTTTTCATTTGTTAAAGGCATTTAATTATCTGCATGATGCTATTTTTATAATATGTAAATAACCCATAGTTTTAAGCAATACTTTAGAATCATGATGTTGATCATGCTAGTGAGATCTAAATTCTTAGAAAGCTTTAAACTAAAATAGTTCCCAATCGTTGGATTACTAAAAAGGGGATTAGTAAATTCAGATAGATTGGTTCATATGTTGCTTGCTCATTAGATGAGGATGGTTGATATCATGATCATTTGTGTGGAGACACTAAAGCAAGTCTGTAGGTGCTTATTGTAGAATAAGTTCACTGAACGTGACTCGCTATGGAATACCTAATGGAGTTTTGCTTGCTTGTCAATAGTAATTCCTAATGTGATAGTAATACAAGTGATCCTTGTACTTGAGATAATCATAGTATCTTATATGTAATGAATTATACGTTGACTTATTCCTTAAGACCCTTAGGGTATATCAAATGGTATGCTTGGGTATAATAAGTTACATATGGAGATAATGAATGATTAATAAAAAATATACCACTTCTAGTAAACGAAGAGATATGTCCTATGTGAGTCGTTAAATGACAACCCAGTAGTCCTTGGCCAAGGCAGAATGAAATTAGAAAGGAGTTTCTAATTTGCATTATTGGGAGTTATGCATTTTCTAATCGAAATACATATAATGAAATAAAATAAGACTTGACAGTAACTCCATGTCTTATATTTAATTGGGACATTGTATGGTGGAAGGATTGAATTGTACGGTGACTATTAACTCATAGGTTCTTTTGTGATTAATGTTGAAATCTATATTATCTAGAAAGTCGTTGATCGCTAGGGAGGCTTATCCCTATTGTAGAATAAATATTATTTATTTAAATAGATTATTAGTTTAATTTATTTATTTAAATAAGATTAGAATTATTCTAATTGATTTATTCACAACCGGTTTAATATGGAGAACCTAAAGGATCGCACCATAAAAAGAAGAATAATTATTTAAGAAGGTAATGGCAAAATTGTAATAATATGTTAAATGTAATTAATTTAATCTATGGTGATAGAATAAATTAAATAGCTTAATATTTATTATTTAATATTTTAGAAATATTAAATATACATTAATAAGATGAGTCTTATTATTATTATTATTATTATTATTATTTTAATTTCTAAATAAGTTGAGGAATTAATTTAGTATAGGTACTCTAAAATATTCCTAATGAGCTTAGGAGGCAAATTAATTAAAAGAGTTTAATTAATTAATCACAATATGTTGAGAAGCCTAATTAATTAAAAGAGTTTAATTAATTAATTAATTAAATGAAACCCAATTTCTAATTAGATTAGAAGGGTTGACCAATATCTATATTAAAGGAGTCTTATATTAGATATCAAGAGACGTAATTCCAATTGTTGGAGAGTAATTCTTTTTCTACAGATAATAGAAAACAAGGGTTTAGCCAACCATCCTCCTTCTTGAGCAATTTATCTTCCTTGGTGGATCACCTCTAGAGGCCAAACACTTGGGTGGCTAACGTTGATCAAAGGAAGGAGCCAATCCAGGAGATTCAAGGAGATCATGAAGAGTAAGGAGTTGAACTCGTACGTGTGGAAGCTAGTTTCTACAAGGGTATGATTCTGATTTATCCTTCTTTTTCTATTGATTGATAATTGAGCACAAAGCATGATCATGGTGAGGATTTGTATAAAATTTTTAAAACTTAATTTATCTCGCTTTGGCCCTTATTGTGTGATTTGATTGCATGTATGCGTAACAATAAAACCCAACAGCTACGACGCTCTACCTGCAGTGACCAACATCCAATACTGGCGATGCAGCGCCATACTTGACCATTTAATTATGGTTTAACTTATTTCTTCATTAACTTCTTAACCATTCCAATATGGTTTTACTTGTACTTGGTTATTAGTGTTTTAACGTCCACTAATATCCACGTTATTACTTAGTACAATTCGTGCTCTACCAACCATCACTTCTCTATCAATTTAAGAATTGAAGGAAAATGAGAATCAATGTTTAAACACTTATACCTCTTAGTGTTCTTGATTTCTTGACTTTGTGCTCTTGACAAAAGTCTTACATAGCTTCTTTGCTTCTTTGATTTGCTTGTCATAAACTCTTCCTTCTCCCTTCTCTTCTCTCTCAATATTGGTTGGTGATTTTCCAAACTCACAAATGAACCACCAACCTTCTCTTATTTAAGATTTGCAAGACCAAGGATAGTTTGTTCCTTAGACCAAATTTCCTCAACCCATGTCCCCCCACATGCCAACTGTAGACGTCGGGAAAAAATTCTCGAATCGGGTCACAACCTGGATCTTTCTCTCTTCCTAAGTTATCTATACCCTCACTCTTTTTATTGTGAAAAAAGTTTTGAAGGGTTTTTTAGGAAAAGTCCAACATGCATCATGTCGACGATTTGAATGTTTTACAGAGTTGCCAGTTGGTAGATTTGAAATGGTTGTACCAACTCAACCGAGTTTGTTTGAAAGAGGCCCAATTGCTGGACACTGTCGAAACTTGATCTTTAAAAATAATGTTTTGAGCTCGGGGGCTTAGTTAAGTGTGGGGAAGGTGTTAGGCACCCCACAACTCCCGTGTAAACACGGTACCACAATCTTTTCAATATTTCCCTTAAAACTAAAATGCATGTGTGAATGCTGTTTGAAATTTGGGCCTATATTTGATTTGATTAAAAGTAGTGCTTTGCTTCGTTGAACCTATATACGAAGGGTTTGATTTGATTGTGCAAAAAGTCTTTGATTTGATTTGCAAAAGTATTTGATTTGATTTGCAAAAAGCTTTTCTTTTGATTGAATTAAAAATAATGTTTTGAAAGCTAGTTACGCTAACATAGGAATTGAAGTCTGTTGATACTTTTAATTTATCTTTATAGCCTTATGGCTTGCATTTGAATGGTGATTTGTCGGGCTGCGAAGCATCCTCGACCACAAAAATAAATACAAGTGTCGGTCTCCTCATGGGCATGATAGCCATCGGAGGGACTCTAACACAACAAACCATATTTTTTACTATGTTGAGAGCTTAAATCCGGATAACCATTTTAAGGTCTTTGTATGTACATTTTACAGAAAAACTGGCAGGGTATATTCGTAAAGTGGAGTTTGTCCATCGTGGGAAGCAGATTCTGATCGATTTGATCTTGAATCCCACGATTCCTAGGCTCACATGAGAGTATCCAATAAACCTACATAGTTCAAATTTGTACAAAAATAGATATATATTCCAATATTACCAGAACCGAGGATTCATCAGTAAATCCTGGTTCGCACCTGGCCGAAGTGACTCGTTCCTACTAGATAGCGATCTAATAGACGCGAGGTTACTTTTGTGACTGAAAAATACTTATTCATATCGAATGAATATTTAAAGCATTAATTTAATGAAAAGAAAGTAAAGCCAAGGTATATACACAGTTATATATACAAAAGCTGTAAAGGGCGATGGATTTTCACACCGGTGCTCGAACTTGAATTGAAATATATATATATATATATATATATATATATTGTAAGAAAAGTAGTCAACCAAGATTGGGAAGAGAACCAGTGGTGGTGAAGGCTGCTTATATGTGCATATTTATATATAAACGCAGTAAAAAGGCCACAGAATAATTCAGGCCGAACTGAAATGTAAATGTACAAAAATATAGTCAACTAGGGACTGAAATGATAACCTAGTAATGATAAAGGGTGCAAAAAATAGTATAAAGGCCACAGAATAATCCAGGCCAGACAGAAATATATAAACATATATATATATATATATATATATATATATATATATATTGACATAAATGTAGTCAACTAAGACTGGGAAGAGAACCTAGTGGTGGTGAAGGCTGCTTATATATGCATAAATATATATAAAGCAGTAAACTACCTCAGATTTAACATCTAGGCTTGACAGAATTGAAAAGTTAGTATATATATATATAGTTAACAAAACACGAAAAAAAGCCAAACCTGGACTGGAAAGAGAACCCAGTCCGGCAAAGTTGCTTAAAATGAAGATGCTAGTACACTGAAGCTGTTGAGCTGCCAGATCCTCAATCCGAGTTGTAGAAATGCCAGAAATTGAGTTATGTACAAAAATGTACCAAATTTTGACGAAAACGGCCACGAAACTAAGTTTTGGGCATATTTAGAAAATGAAATTTGATAAGTGAAAAACAGTGCAAAGAAGTAGGAATCACTTTCTGACCGTAAAAATACTTAAAATGGACTGCTACACGGGCTTTTTGCCAAATCGTAGGCTCTAAACGTCAAAATCTACCAGTTGTTTTTTGATATGTGGTAGTATGTGGGTATATCTACGTGTTAGAGTTAAAAAATTTGGGTTTAGAAGAGGTGAAAAAGTCAGAAAATCAAACTGACAGACGTTCGTTGCGTTTCTTCTTTTTTTAAAATGAGGGGGGTCACCTCATATATATAGGTCAGGGATCCTCTGATCTACCTGCTACTACCATAGGTAGAGGTGTGGCTCCCCTGGTGGGGCCCACGTGTCAGGTTGAGTTGTCTCATAAAACGTGCACTTTGAGCAACGTGAAGTCGAAGTCAAAACTTTTTAACTTTTGATCGGAGCGTTCGTTTGAGGCGTGTTGTACCTTTTCAAAAATCCCTCGCCGAGAGTGTCATAATGACATGGGAAAAAACATTTTTTGGTTCCAAGAAGACGGGTTCATAACCAGGTCTTTGATTCCCCATAGTTTTCTCGTTGAGCTGTCTTGCGCTGTTTGCACTCGTGATCGTCGTTCTGGTTCGTTCTGACCTTGGTGACATCAATTCAACTTAAGTTTGACTGAATTGTCTTGAGGTTGGTAAAATGACCATTTTACCCCTCCCGGGGTTACTTTAGTGTCAGCATGGCCTTTGGTTGACTTACGGGAGTTGTTTCCAAGACTAGGATCTCATTCGAGTCTGTTTGTCCTCAGTGTAATCTCTGAAGTTGACTTGTTCATTACAGGTTATCTTTTAGAGATGTTATGGAGCATCATGTTCGTTCCCGGGGCTGACCTGTATCTCTCGGGTTGAGACCGGGGCTGATCTGTACCTCCCGGGTTGAGACCGGGGCTGATCTGTACCTCCCGGGTTGAGACCGAGGCAGAGTTGACATCCTGAGACTAGTGTTTAAGGCTGTGGTTATCCCGATATTGGTGATCGGGGTTGATTTGAAAGGCACGATATTAAGATCGGGGTTGATTTGATGGTCAAATTAGAGTTCAGAGTTGATTTGCTGGCCCGATATTGAGATCGGGATTGATTTAACGGTCCGATTGGAGATCGGAGTTGATTTGATGGCCAGATATTGAGATTGGGGTTGATTTGGCGGTTCGATTGGAGATCGGAGTTGATTTGATGGCCCGATATTGTGATCGGGGTTGATTTGACGGTTCGATTGGAGATCATAATTGATTTGATGGCCCGATATTGAGATTGTGGTTGATCTGACGGCCTGATTAGATCGGAGTTGATTTAATGGCCCGATATTGAGATCAGGGTTGATTTGACGGTCCGATTAGAGATCGGAGTTTATTTAAAAAGACAGTTTTACGCTTCTATAGTGTTAGTATCGGGGGAGGAAATTTCGAGTGTCTACACCAACCATGACCTCCCATGTGCTATCACATGGCCACCATGTCACCCCCATGTGCTCCCATGTGCCATCACTGGTTGCACCATGGGTTTAACCCACCCGTTTACCCATCGGTTTGATCCGCGGGTTTGGTTATTAGTATTAATTCAAATTGGACACATTTACTTTGTATAAAATTTCATATTATACGTTAAATTAATTCTCGTATTCTCTTCGTACCATACTCGTATAATAACTAGTATTACACTCGTATTCGTTATGTATAATAATCGTTATTATTATACTTAACCAGTTTCTTATTCAATTTCACTTTCCCTAACCTTTAGGATTTTAAGTCCACAAGTGAAAACTTCACGAGCCATAAATGAAATATTATTACATATTCCATTTCGTCTTAGAATCCTATCACTACACGTTTCTCAAAATTTCAATATTAGTTCCCAAGCAGAAACGGAAGAATAGTGATTTTCTTCCGAAAAAACTTTTCTCGGCTAACTTAACTTTTGTATATTACCGTCCAATCTTTTGACATATGCCATTCCGACATTTCGATCTCCCCGAAAGGCTTAGGTTCTCAAACCTTAATCCTTAGGGTTTGACATGTGAATAGTGCCTATTTTGTCTTTTTCTCGAGAATATTTTTATTCTTGAAAATCTTTTATTTTTGTCGTGAAAATTCTTACTCGTTTATTCTAGCTCGCAGCTAGGATCCTTTTGGTTTCTAATCATCTTATGCCATAAAATGATTAATAAACACATAAAACATAATATAATTAATAAAAATTAATTCTATTATATAATAATTGTTTAAACTCAATTTCTGGACAATCTGATTTTTCGGGTTGTCACACCATACCCACGGCATGTGTGATGAAACTCAATGGGGAACAATAGTCAGAATAGCCCAAAATGGAAAATGACTCCTCAATAACAGCTAAAAAGACAAACCAGAACGATGTATCTACACAATCAGTAGGGCAAAAAGAGTAGGACATCGCTATGTCATATCCAAAATAATATACATGGCGTCTGAATGTACCTATCGATCTCAAGTGCTTTATAAACCAGAAGTACAACAATAACAAGTTGCCCTAGAAAAACTCGTTAGTACGTGTGTGGCAAAAAGAAGCTGAGATGTAAGTCTCTTCTAATATCATGGGAAGCATGGTATGATCATCCCTAACTGTGGTGACCAATCCAATATCCAAGTGATCCATGTAAAGAGGAATATATAAGTATGCTACGACGCACATCAATAGAGCGTCAACTACGGAAGTCCCCCAACGCTCCTCTGAGATGGTAAAGTCCTCTTGATGTAGTGAAAAGCTATCAACATCCCCAAAATGGTCAATCAAAAAGTCCATAGACACAACAGGTCTGGAGGTGATATCATCTAAAATGACTGTTCGCTGCAGACATGTCATCGTCATAAACTGTCAGCTCAAATGACCAATAGCCACTCTAGCTCATGGCCCGTCTAAGGGCAAGCCAATAATACGCTGGTACTCCTCGAAAATCAGAGTTAGGTCACCTGATCCAAATCTAAAAACTTATATATCAGGGATCCAACATAACAACATGCCCTCCACAAAATAGTCTGGAACCTGGAACGTCAGGAAAGATATAGAATGTCTTAGGATATGACATGCTGATAAGCGATCCAAATCTGGCAAACTATTATACCAAAACCTCAGACAGGATGCAATCCTAGTGGGAGGTATGGGATCGATGCGGTTCACAAAAGAAGAAGACATCTGTAAAATCGTATCACAAGACCATAAATGCATAAATTCTAACTCATCAATACAAATGCAAATCTATGACATATAATGTGTGAATCATGATAAATAATAATATAATAGGTGCGATAAATAAAAAGCTGTGATGTCCCCAAATCCAAGTACCTTCAAACCCTGAAAATGGTGCTACACAGTACTACCATCTACTTATACATTCAATGAAAAACTTCCATAACATGAATGAGTTTACTAAATATTACATTCTATTAAATCCCTTCCCAAGTTCTTATAACCATTACATTGTTCAGTGTCATAATATAAGTAATTACAATACTAATACTATGCTATTACAAAGGATCACTATTTGTACATCTTGGACTTGCCTTTGTCTTTACCAGATCCTTCAGTCCGTTCGTTCTTAGCTGAAATCATTTAGTTTTAAGAAAGAATGAGCATAAATAGCTCAGCAAGTTAAACATGATATCTTGAAACCACAAAATCAAGAATTATATCCTTTTATCTTCAATAACTGTACAATAGCTATGAAGTACGCAAGAACAATCAAAATAACATTTTGATTTCTTTAAAACCATTCCCAAGGGCTTATAGCCTCTTCGAAACTTGTATTGGTCAACAACCACAAACCATCCTTTAGTTCACATTCATGAAAGGAACAACCCGACAAAAAGGCCGTAAGTTCGATATAGCTTACGAGAACATCCAGGTGATCAGCTTGTAGTACTCTATGTTAATCAACACTCATACATTAAACGTGTTTATGTTTAATTGGTGGCAACCTCATGTTCCTGTCGAATTAACGACGTAAAAACATTTGTTTATTTATACTCAGGTTTACCTTAGAATCCTTACCAATCATTTGGCATAAGATAACAACATTGTATATATATTTTGGAAAGATTTGTGGAAACACCAAACAAAATATGCTAAGTCTCAGTCTAGCCGAAGCAAATGGCATCGACTATTCAATAACAGTGTATGCATAAGCAATCATGCATAAGACAAGTTGTCCAACCATAACGTATAGACAAGAGTTTAGAAACTTGCAACATGTCGAACTTGAACAAAGTTAGGAAACTTGCATAACTTAACGTTAATACAAGAGTCAAGAAACTTGCCTTTGCGTCTCTTAAACCTTTAAAAGTAGTCTACTCGGTCTTTACAACGTCTACAAAGCATAACACATAGCATACCAATGAGAATTCATAGTTGATATAAAATGGATAACCTAATTTCTCCTTCTTATATAACTTAGCCAAATTGTTAAGCTAATAACATTCGTTCAAGTTATTTAACATTCTTTACGACTTGATTACATTCATTAGTCACAAGCCAACTCTCGTCGATCATCATGAAGTACAATAACGGATGAAACCCTAAACAGTTCGTTAGGTTAACCACATTCCCGTTGGATTCTCATTATCAAACCCCGAATAGATTTTATATGTGTTTTAACTTCATTCGATGTCATCCATGCATTACGTACCCCTATTACATGTTATATAACATTAAGGTACGCTCATAACTCGATTACGATTTATAACTCACATTATCGATTTTTGAGTTTTAAATTTAAATACGTTTCACAACGTTTAATTCATAAAATCAATCTTAAACATGTTGTTTAATTGATTTTTCTTCATGAATATTCATTATATAGTTGCCCCATAATTACCATATAGAAAGTCGGAACATAAAATATCAACGTCAAAAATTTTTCCCCTTAAGGGAGCTGTAGCGTCGGCGAAACCTTATTCCTGGCGCTGCCACGCCGGCCTGCAGAACCCGGATCCCCTGTTCTGGCGTTGCGGCGCCAGCTTGCAAAGCTTGGGAGGCGTTGTGGCGCCAGCCCTACTCCCTTGAATTTTTTTTTCTAAGTTTTCAAAAAACTGAGATTCCCAAGCTCATAATATGATCATTATAACTCAATATTGGCTCGTTCCAAAGCCAGTAGTTCACATATATTACGTTCTATGATTCCATCTAATCACAATTTATTTCTAAACCCATTGGCGGAAAACTGACCGTTTCGTCCATTTTTATGTTTTCGTTAAACGTTCGGGAACGTTCGACGCTCGTTTCTTCGTTTTAACTCTGAATTTGTTCATTCTTTCTCTCGCAAGTCTTATTTACCGAATTATACGTGTTGTAATTAAAAACCATCATTTCTGGATCACACGGCGACTTTTAACTTCTATTCCGAAAAATTTATGATTTCAACGATTATCGTCTAATCGCGTAATTTTTGTCAAATCTTGATATTTTTCCTTCAAACCAATTGGAATCCATCCAATGGTTGATTATTAATGATTCTAACCATCCTAAACATTTATATTTTAATGGTTTAACATGTTCATCATTCAGTTTCTCATGAATTTATTAATTTCTTCATTAGTTCTTAATTAATTCCTATTATTTCATTATGCATGGCTTGTTATGGGTTCTTATTCACCGTTAAGCCATCCTTATAACTTCTTATTATCATGCTTTCCCAAATCACTTCTCTAACAACACTTTTATTGAAAGACAAATGAATTTATCTCATGATTTTCTTATGTTATACCTTTGTTAGTTCTTGTTTGCTTGAGCATTGGAGACTCAAAGACTTCTTAACTCCTTAGTTGATTGGTTTGCTTGGCAAAACACAAGATAGCTTCTTCTTCTTCTCTCTCTCTCTTATGGTGGTGAAAATGAACAAACAACCAAATGGCTAGCACAAGCCTTCTATTTATAGAAATGGCAAGAGTTAGGGTAGTTTCCCAGCTCCTCCCACATGAAAACCATGTCACCCCATGTGCTAGCACATGGCCACCTTGTGCTCCCCCATGTCCCCCATGTGTCATCATGGGTTATGGGTTATCCCATGGGTTTTACCCACCGGTTTACTTCGTATAAAATTCATATTATACGTCGCATTAATTCTCGTATCTTTCTCATATTATACTCGTATAATATCTCGTATTATACGCGTATTCATTCCGTATAATAATCAATTATTATTATTATACTTAAATAATTATTCTTTGATTTTACTTTCCCTAACACTTAGGATTTTAAGTCCTCACGCTAAAACTTCGCGAGCCATAGGTGAAATATTATTACATATTCCACCTCATCTTGAAATTCTATCATTACGCGTTCCTCGAAATTTTAATAATAATTCTCGAGCAAAAATACATGAATAGTGCTTTTCTCCCAAGAAAACTTTTCTCGGCTAACTTAACTTTTCACGGTATATTACCATCAAATCATTCGACAGAATGTCATTCTGACATTTCAAACTCACAAAAAGGCTTAGGGTCTCAAACCCTAACCCTTATGGTCAAACCCTAACCCTTAGGATTTCATAAATAGTGCCTATTTCGTCTTTTTCTCAGAAATATTTTATTTTTATCTTGTAAATTCACATCAATTATATCTAGCACGTAGCCATAATACTAACCATTTCGGACATCTCTAGGTTATAGAATGACCTTCTATTAGCTTACTCAGTTTAATAAATAATTAATCAAATTTTATTTAATAAATCAAATAAAATTCATTTACATAAACGTTCGATTTTCTCGGGCGTTACAAAAGCATTATACATACATATTTGCAAAATACATCAACATCATCTCTCTCTTCAAATAAAAATAAAAAGTACAGTGAAATGGGGCACAAGCTCCCAACAGCTAATAAAAGCATACAAAAAGAAATCCCTAACATCTACATCATCAATCATGTCAACCTGAGCTAACTCGTCATGAGTCATAGTATCTCCGCTAAATGGAATATCTGGACGATACAAAGGGGGATCTACTCCAACAAAACCATCAGTGTATGGACAACAATAAGGACCACTATAAAAATGCGAAGGATCAAAAGTATATACCTTTGCTGGATCTCTACCTAGATGGCAAATGAAAAGATGTGCCCGGTCTATCCGCTAGGTCAAATCTGTTATATGCTCCAAATGAGTAGGCTTTCAGACGCAGGTTATACTAGTCATCTTCATCACTGACCCAGGCACCATGTTCGCTAGGAACGGGGTAGCACGAGTCTGAGCCCCAATAGTGTGGGAAGTCCACTACCAATGAAAAATGTCTAGTATTGTAAACCGTTGGTGACAGCCCCAACATAGGATCGAGAAGGATCCGATGATGTAAGCTAATGAAAACTACTAAAGCGAAGATATCGAAAGGTCTGATACTATAAACAGTTGGTGTCAGCCCCAACGTAGCATCGGGAAGTATCCGGTGGTATAAGCCATTGAAAACTACTTCAGCGAAGATATCAGAATGTCTGTGATAAGTGGTTTTTTATGACCACTTCTTCAGATATTTTCCATCTTGTTCTGTTGCTGAAACTCAAGTATTCTTGTGCTTTTAATGTGTTTTTGCTTTGTTTTACAGTTTTAGTGTTTTAGAACTCTCTTGGCGCATAAAGGGCTAAAAAGAATAAAATGATGTCAAAAGGAGCAAGAATGGAATGATGGGCATGGTAATGGAAGGATGTCAAGCAGCTAGTGGGAATGTGATGAGGCAAAGAAGTTCAAAAGATGCAAGAAGGCAAAAAGAGAATAAGAAAGCAGCAAATGCAGCAGAAGCCACAGTGCACCAGCAAAATCTACAGGACCGCGTAGCCGTGCCAGGTCCAAGCATATCAGCCGAGCGCCCGCACCGTTTAGCAGACCAGGATTCCAGCATTCAACAGCCGCGCGGCCGAGCCAAGAAGAAGATATAATGGAGCGTGACCGCGCCAGTTAGCAGCTTGACCAAGTTTGACTTTCAATTTTAGCAGACGGTAGAAGGCTTACATAAGGGCTTTTACCCCATTTTGTTCGAAATCTGGAGGAGGGAGTTAAATCTTGGCCTTAAGCCCTAGTTTTCCATTCTTTTTCTCTTTCAATTTCTTATCTAGGAGTAGATTAGGTTAGAGTTAGGGTTAATTATTTAGTTAGATTCTAGGGTTTAATTAGTGTTTGAAGATTGAACCAAGTGTTTACATCAAAGATCCAAGCTTGGAAAAGGATTACAGATTTGCATTCTCTATCTCTTAACTCTCTTTGTATTTAATTTGCATTTGGATGATGTATATTGAACTTATGAATGGTATATTTGAGTCATTTATGACTTAGTTTATATTTTGAGGTTTCAATGGAACCTCATGAGTAGTTTAATTTGATATCCCTTCCATGATGGTCTTATTTGATTGTTATGTGTTGGTCTACTGCGATATATGCTTTCATTGCTTAATTGAGTCATGACCAATTAGTGTGATAACCTACGTGGACTTGAAAGACAAAGTGTAGGTTTAGATCTAATCGTAGTAGCGGGTGATTGTATGTTCACATGGTGTTGGACGTATGATTTGTGCTTAGGATAGACATATACCGAATCGTCGCCCGTAGTCAAATGAGAACTTGACCTTAAACCCTATTTATTTGTAAACACCATAGACATATAGGGGTTTAGATAATGTGGGTGTTCACATGTGTTCTATCATCTGTGGATTGCGCGTGATATGGATTAAGTGCATCGAGAGATGGCCTTTTTCTCACTTTCATGTTCTCGGCTAGCACACTTAACGATTAATTTGACTTAATTGAAAGTGAAATAACTTAGATGAATCATTAGGGAAAATTGGAATCTCATGCCTTCATTATCTTATTTTACCCTAGGATTAATTAGTTTAAGCTTAATTCTTTGTCTAGTAAATTTAGTTTTAATTCCAACTCTTTACAGCCCGTTTAAATAAGACTGAAATGATTATGTGCTATTGATTTGGCGACTGTTTATCTATTAATTTCTCATGGGAACGATATCTGTAATTTCACTTTATTACTTGTTAACCGTGTATACTTGCACGAATATATTGATCGGTAAAATGACTAACAAGTTTTTGGCGCCGTTACCGGGGAATTAATTTGATAACTATTTGCCAACATTAGTTTCAATCAAATTAGTCTTAATTTAAATATTTTTATTTTTATTTTAATTCTCTTTATATATTCTCTTTTTAGGTAATATGGATCTAAATGCTTATCCAAGGTTTTACAAAAGGAATGATCAACCAAGGGAAACATATAATGATGGACTCAACCCAGTTGCGACATTAATAGCACAACTAGAGGTTCTCTCGAGAAAGTTGGACAGTGTTACAGCCCAACAGAGTCCTGAGCCAGTAATTACTTATGATTATGGTGCTGGGAGCTATGCAAGCCATTAAGATCCCATCAGTTATGGACAAGAGCAGTATGGGGGTGAGTACTTCCACAACGAATATCCCAATTATCAGTAGGATTGGGGGTATCATCAAGAGCCTTTAGGAAGCTATTATCAAGATCACTACTGCGAGCCAAGTCCAATGTACGCACCAGAATGCGCCTTCTTGACTCTAACTCATGAGCCTCAATACATGGTTGTTGAAGGTGACACAGAAAAGGCAAGCCTGGAGGAAGGAGGTGGCATAGAATTATTAAGAGATACATTAATTGATCAATCACAAACAATCGAGAATCTTCAGAATTGGACAAATCAGATTAGTATGGCATTGCTAAAAGAGGAGTTAATTGAGTAAGGGATACAAATTCAGAATCTTCATAATCAACTCTTTCAAGTAGTGAAAGCCGTGAGCAAAGAGCCTCAGAATTCCAGTGAGACTCGATTCATTGATTTTGAAGATGAAGCAGAAAAGGAGATCTTGATTGAGCAAGAGGAGTCGATTGAGGATCTTCAGGATTGGGTGGAGCAAATTAGCACGGCTTTAAGAAATAAGGACGTGATTGAGCAGACAAAGACTCAAGTTCTTTAGAGTCCTATGCCTCAACTATTTTAAGTCGTGAGCCAAGGCCCCCATAATGATTGGTGCTATGATATGGATACAGAAACTGATGGAGAGCCGGAAGTGCACATGTAGCTAGATGAACTGAAAGAAGGCGACATCGAGGAGACTTTTGGGGATGTGGAAAACTATGTTTGTGAACCAACTGTGACAATACCCCAAGTGACTTCTCCGCCTATGTTGGAAAAACTAGTGAAGTTTGCACAACCTTGCCCCCTTGGTAGCCACATTACAGAGACGAATCTCGAGAATATGAGAGAGTCCGCAATCTTGAAACCATGGTGGTCAAAAGAAGATAGAATAGAAGAAGAATTCGTTGTGTTGGGTGAACCTCAATGCCCTAATCATTTCCCTATCATAACAGAACCAGTGCCTAGCTCCCAACCTTCAACATGGGGAATTCTTAAACACATCCGATGCTAGGTAGTTTAATTCTGAGTCCTCTCATGATGGGGAGCCTCCAAAAGCGCATGGCAATTTTGATGGATGGAGGGTTCTTCAAATAACGTCGGGGGATCGGATAGTCATCTTAGGCACAGTCCAGCTAGAGGGCTATAAATCAAGCGCTCGATGGGAGGCACCCCATCATCTCTCTCTCTCCCTATCTATTTAATTCTACATACTTATCTCCATTCCCTACCCCCGATTTAATTCTTAGTAGTTTAATTTAGTTAAATTTTTTTGAATGCTCGTAGAATTAGGAGCTCAGTGCCTTCATTTTTGGACTTAGGCATTTGTGCATATATTTTTGGGATTATAAAGCTGATTGAACATATTTTTATCACAAGCATGTTGCATATACGCACATATAGGAGTTTTTGGGAATTCATATATATATCCACCTATGTTAATTCTCCTGGTTGTAAATAGATGATATTAGTTTTGGTGATTTAGTGTGCTTAATAAATATTAGATGCTTTTCTCATGTCAAGGCTGCTAGAACGAGTTGAAAGTCAAAAGTTCCATCGTCAATGCATTAAACAGGCTGCATATCAAAAATCTGGGGAAGGGCGCGTCATGCAGGTTATCTCAGACTTAAGGCATAATTCAGTAGAAACTGAGAGCCACATTATTTCATATAGCATCAGAGGCCAGCTAGGGGAGTTCTTCTTTTTCCTTTTACCTTCAATGAGGACATTGAACATTTTATGTTTGGGGGTATTAGGGTTGTTTTTGCATTTAGTGTAGTTTGCATTCATTTTGCATGTTGTGTTAGTTCATTTAGTGCATGTAGATCGTATGTTGTTAAAATTTGTAAAAAATTTAAAATTTTTATTTTGTTTTTGCATTTTGTGTTAGAGCATACTACATGAATCCAGTTTCAGTTGGTTTGTGAGTTAATTGGCCTATGAAGAAACTTGAAATCACTTGATTTTTGAACTGATTTGAGACTTAAACTTGATAATATTGTCATATATGTAAATCCTTATCTGTCAGATACTGTGTAGCCAGTTAGCACGATAGAGTAACCGTCATGATATGCTTAGTTTAAATTTTCACATACTTGTCTTCTAGTAGGAAATCTATGTTTTAATAAAAGAATTTCAGTTCTTATATAATAATAATTAGACTGTAAAAAGCTTTAGTTTGGGAGAAAACAGGGAGTATGCATGCTAAGTGGGGAGATGGAGCGTAAGACACACTCCCATATGAAACAAAAGAAAAAGAAAAGAAAAAGAAAAGAAAAAAAATTGATTGTGAATAAACACTTCCGCTACGTCGAGTTCTGTGGCATTTGATATTCGAGCAAGTAAGTCCGAGGGGTGTCTTATCACCCAGCGCCCTAAGGCCTCGCGGTCTGGGAGTCGTTGGTCGAAAGCTCACCACACGAGTATCATTGAAAAGCCTAAGAGGATTAGGCATTGCACAGTCGAATGTGTACACGAAAAAGTGCAAAAACGCCCTCGTGAGTAATAAAAGCTTAATGAACCCCCTCTGTTGACTCCTAACTCTAGTAATACATGGTCTTGGTTAGAACTTATATGATTTACTGCTTTTCTTAAGTTAAAACTTGTTTTTCCCCTAAGAAGTATAGTATGTGATTTATTTGTTCGAAAGCATGTTTAATGTTTGCTAGGCACACAACACACAATACATCAGTGCTGACAGTTTTGGATTTGCAAGAATATGCCTTATGATCTTGTCTTGGGTAGCTTTTCTATTTGATTATCTTGTGGTTTTCTGAGGCATTGCTTTGAAGTTCAATATTGACTGAGACATGGATTCACATTCATAGTAGCGTAGGTTGCATACATTGTAGATATTGCATTGTATATGTTGTTTAGATTTGTTTTGGTTGCTTGAGGGCAAGCAACCTTTAAGTTTGGGGGTATTTGATAAGTGGTTTTTTATGACCACTTATTCAGATCTTTTCCATCTTGTTCTGTTGCCGAAACTCAAGTATTCTTGTGCTTTTAACGTGTTTTTGCTTTGTTTTGCAGTTTTAGTGTTTTAGACCTCTCTTGGCTCATAAAGGGCCAAAAAGGATAAAATGATGCCAAAAGGAGCAAGAATGGAAGATGGGCATGGCAATGGAAGGATGTCAAGCAGCTAGTGGGATTGTGATGAGGCAAAGAAGTTCAAAAGATGCAAGAAGGCAAAAAGAGAATAAGAAAGCAGCAAATGCAGCAGAAGCCACAATGCACCAGCAAAATCCACAGGCCCGCGCGGCCGCGCCGGGTCCAAGCATATTAGTAGCGCGCCTGCGCTGTTTAGCAGACCAGAATTCCAGCATTCAACAGCAGCGCGGCCGCACCAAGAAGAAGGCATAATGGCTCACGGCCGTGCCAGTTAGCAGTTTGACCAAGTTTGACTTTCGATTTTAGCAAATGGCAGAAGGCTTACGTAAGGGCTTTTGCCCCATTTTGTTCGAAATCTAGAGGAGGGAGTAAACCTTGGCCTTAAGCCCTAGTTTTCCATTCTTTTTCTCTTTCAATTTCTTGTCTAGGAGTAGATTAGGTTAGAGTTAGGGTTTTATATTTAGTTAGATTCTAGGTTTTAATTAGTGTTTGAAGATTAAAGCAAGTGTTTACATCAAATATCCAAGCTTAGAGAAGGATTACAGATTTGCATTCTCTATCTCTTAACTCTCATTGTAATCAATTTGTATTCGGATGATGTATATTGAACTTGTGAATGGTATATTTGAGTCATTTATGACTTAGTTTATATTTTGAGGTTTCAATGGAACCTAATGAGTAGTTTGATTTGATATCTCTTCCATGATGGTCTTCTTTGATTGCTATGTGTTGGGCTGCTGCGATATATGCTTTCATTGCTTAATTGAGTCATGACCAATTAGTGTGATAACCTATGTGGACTTAAAAGACGAACTGTACGTTTAGATCTAATCGTAGTAGCGGGTGATTATATGTTCACATAGTGTTGGACGTATGATTTGTGCTTAGAATAGACATATACCGAAGCGCAGCCCGTAGTCAAATGAGAACTTGACCTTAAACCCTATTTATTTATAAACACCATAGACATATAGGGGTTTAGATAATGTGGGTGTTCACGTGTGTTCTATCATCTGTGGATTGCGCGTGATATGGATTAGGTGCATCGAGAGATGGCCTTCTCTCACTTTCGTGTTCTTGGCTAGCACACTTAACGATTAATTTGACCTAATTGGAAATGAAACGACTTAGATGAATCATTAGGGGAAATTAGAATCTCATGCCTTCATTATATGATTTTATCGTAGGATTAATTAGTTTAAGCTTAATTCCTTATCTAGTTAAATTTAGTTTTAATTCTAACTCTTTACAGCCCGTTAAAATAAGACTGAAATGATTATGTGCTATTGATTTGGCGACTGTTTATCTATTAATTTCTCGTGGGAATGATATCTGTACTTTCACTTTATTACTTGTTGACTGTGTATACTTGCACGAATATATCTATCGATAAAACGACCAACAATCTGGTATTGTAAACCGTTGGTGTCAGCCCCAGCGTAGCATCAGGAAGGATCCAGTGGTGTAAGACTTTGAAAACTACTTCAGCGAAGATATCAGAATGTTTGATATTGTAAGCTATTAGTGTCATCCCCAACGTAACATCGGGAAGGATCCGGTGGTGTAAGCCATTAAAAACTACTTCAGCAAAGATATCTAAATGTCTGGTATTATAAATCGTTAGTGTCAGCCCCAGCGTGGCATCGAGAAGGATTTGGTGGTGTAAGCCATTGAAAACTACTTCAGCGAAGATATCAGAATGTCATATATTGTAAACCATTAGTGTCAGCCCCATCGTAGCATCGGAAAGGATCTGGTTGTGTAAGTCATTGAAAACTACTCTAGCGAAGATATCGGAATGTCTTATATTATAAACTGTTAGTGTCAGCCCCATCGTAACATCGGGAAGAATCCGGTGATGTAAGCCATTGAAAACTACTTCAGCGAAGATATCAATATGTCTGATATTATAAACCATTGGTGACAACCCCAACGTAGCATCCGGTGGTGTAAGCCATTGAAAACTACTTCAGCGAAGATATCGGAATGACTAGTATTATAAACTGTTTGTGACAACCCCAGTGTATCATCGGGAAGGATCCGGTGGTGTAAGCCATTGAAAACTACTTCAGCGAAGATATCGAAATGACTGCCATTGTATATCATTGGTGTCAACCTCAGCGTAGCATCGGGAAGGGTCTAGTGATGTAAGCCATGGAAAAGTACTTCAGCAAAGATAGCAGAATGTTTGGTACTATAAACCGTTTGTGTTAGCCCCAACTTAGCATCGGGAAAGATCCGGTGATGAAAGTTGTTAAAAACTACTTCAACGAAGATATCCGAATGTTTGGTAATGTAAACCATTTGTGTCAGCCCCAACGTAGGCATCGGGAAGGTCAGGTGGTATCAGCCATAAAATTTATCCCCATTAGAGATATTGAAAGCGTCGGGGGATATAAACATTTCAGTTTATATTCAATGAATACTTTTCAGGAATGTCCATTAAACAAAATAGTTGGAGTCAACCCCAGCTTAGGCATTAGCAACACAGATGGAATTAAAACTGTTAAGCATAGGCATCAGTAGTATTGATGAAAATCCAACCGTTGGAGTCAGCCCCAGTGTAGTCATCAGCATCACTGATGGAAATCATATCAATGTAGGCATTTAGCATTCATGACATCATATTATATCTTGTCATGGCATCATTGCATCTACCATTAGCATATTTCAAGTGTCTAGCAATCTTTACCATGTTCATTTCATTGCATTGCATAAATATGATAAAGAGGGGCATATATAGATAATTAAAATTTTGTTTTCCTATTACTACCTACGTAGGAGGGTAAAAGCATCTTTTTACACTCCGGAGACAACCCCGGAACACTATAACCAAACCCCGGAGCCAGTCCCGCGGGACATCAAATTAATCCTCAGAGACAACCTTGACAAAAGACATAATAAACAACAGTCAAACCCCCGGAGACAACATTGAAGAAAGACAGCTACAGCCGGATCAACCCTGAAGACAACCCCAGGAGGGCAAAGATGGAATGTCAACAACACAACATAAATAAATTATCATCCAGCTGTGGATAAGGTCACAAGAGCCATCGCAGAAATCTCAAGTGCAAACTGCGCAAGATAACTCAACGGACTGCCTACTAAGACTTGAAGATGCTATTATGGTCATGGACTCATCTTCCTGGAGTCAAAAAAGGTCAAGCCGTATGTCATTGTGTAGCTCTTTGAAAGAGATTTCCAGAATGGTATGGCACACCTCCATAGGCTTTTCGGATTGTAAGATATGAAGGTTTAAGCAGACTACACGTCGTTCAAGGAAACAGACTTCGGGCGGCGGGGCCCACTAAGCCCAGCTATAGGTACACCTACGGCTGCCACAGGTCTACATACGGTTGGCTGGGTCTATATATATTAGACCCCTCCTAGCTCATTTAAAGGGAGAGATTGGATTCGACAGCTTTCTAGATAGAGAAATTCGAGAAGTAGAGAGAGAAAGAGAGCGATTCTTCATCTCAAACTCTGTAAATCTCTGTTATAAACAATAATATACATATACACTTCAATATATCAAGTTTTAACCGGATGAAATCAAGTTGTAAAGCATAAAAAGTCATTTGTTTGCAGATCTCGGGCTAAACTATAAGATCTCTTCTGATATGTACTTGTTTATTGCTTTAGTATATATAGAGAGGCTATATATACGCATATCCTACTTGATATTGCATAGATCTAACTTTTCACCATTCAATTTGTGTAAATAGTAAATATTTAAAGTTTATTGACTAGATCTATACTAAATCTAGCCAGATCTAGCTTATAATCGGTTCAAAAGTTTTAAAACTTGAACCTTTTGAGCCAGACTGGCTAGGATCTAGATAGATCTAGTTTACTTTCTAGTTTGTAAATATTTGGCAACCACGGGATCCTAGATCTGTATCTAAAGGAAACAGAAAGCTTATTTATTCGCGTACAAGGATTTGATCAATAGATCCCTTGTTTAGCGAGGTTTTAAAGTTATGTGTATATTTTATGTTCAAATATGCATATTG
Organism: Panax stipuleanatus; assembly: GCA_020205555.1. NCBI lineage: Eukaryota > Viridiplantae > Streptophyta > Magnoliopsida > Apiales > Araliaceae > Panax > Panax stipuleanatus. The sequence continues at coordinate 38,002,481 of CM035118.1, forward strand.
TAAGCTTTAAATGATATCATGTGAGCCTATGAGCGACAGGATCGAGTATTCCATCAATGAATATAGATCCGGTTCCCATGATGGACTTATTTAAGTTGTACAGTAAGCTTGCAATCGATTGTACATGTAAGCTCGGGCCTTAAAATGGTATCTAGATTTAAGGCCCTGAAATAGTGAAATCGTGGTTTGTGGGTGCTCGGGCTTACTTAGATGGCTTCCATTTCCACAAAGAGCCCGAGCCTTGTAGATAATAGTTTTAATACTGTCAAAGATGCTTCGCATCTTAATAAAATCAAATCAAATTGCTTCTACAATAAAATTGGAAGTATCAAAGGGGCTCGATTTCTATTTGGAGAAAGGGTTTGAAAATCAAATTTGAAAACCTCACTTTTATATACTTTAACTGAAAAAAAATTGAATTTTTTATAAATCAAACCCTTTGTACATAGGTCCAACAAAGCACATCACTACTTTCAAAATAAAGCACTCAAGCACTTTTACATATTTAATCATACAAACATACACACACACACAACACATGCTTAAGGAATGAAAAAGTAACGGTAACCGTGTTTCACGAAAGTCGGGGGTGCCTAACACCTTCCCCTCGTTTAAACAAGCCCCCGAACTCTATTAATCTCGGGTTTTAAATGTGACAACCCGAAAAATCGGATTGTCCAAAAATTGAGTTTAAAGAATTATTAATTAATAGAATGAAGTTTTATTAATTATATTTTGTGTTATGTGTTTATTAATCATTCTATGTCATAGGATGATTATAAACCAGAAGGATCTTGGCTGCGAGATAGAATGAATGAGTAAGAATTTTTAAGACGAAAATAAAAGATTTTCGGGAACAAAAATATTTTCGAGAAAAAGACGAAATAGACACTATTCATATGTGAAACCCTCAGGGTTACGGTTTGAGAACCCTAAGCCTTTCGGGGAGATCAAAATGTCGGAAAGACATTCTGTCAAAAGATTTGACTGTAATATACTGTGAAAAGTCAAGTTAGCCGAGAAAAGTTTTCTCGGAAGAAAATCACTATTCATCCATTTCTGCTCGGGAATTAATATTGAAATTCCAAGAAATGCGTAATGATAGGATTCTAAGACGAGATGGAATACGTAATAATATTTTATTTATGGCTCGCAAAGTTTTTACTTGCAGACTTAAAACCCTAAGGGTTAGGGAAAGTTAAATTGAAGAAGAAAATGGTTAAGTATAATAATAACGATTATTATACATAACGAATACGAGTGTAATACTAGTTATTATACGAGTATGGTACGAAGAGAATACGAGAATTAATACGACGTATAATACAAATTTTTTACGAAGTAAATGTGTCCAATTAGAATTAATACTAATAACCAAACACGTGGATCGAACCGATGGGTAAACGGGTTGGTTAAACCCATGGTGCAACCCACGATGGCACATGGGGGTGACATGGTGGCTATGTGCTAGCACATAGGAGGACATGGTTGGCATGTGGGGGGACATAGGTTGAGGAGGTTTGGTTTAAAGACCAAACTAACCTTGGTCTTGCATATCATATATAAGAGAAGGTTGGTGGTTCATTTGTGAGTTTGGAAAATCAACAACCAATATTGAGAGAGAAGAGAAGAGAGAAGGAAGATCTTATGACAAGCAAATCAAAGAAGCAAAGAAGCTATGCAAGACTTTTGTCAAGAGCACAAAGTTAAAAACTCAAGAACACTAAAAGGTATAAGTGTTTAAACATTGATTCTCATCTTCCTTCAATTCTTAAATTGATAGAGAAGTGATGATTAGTAGAGCATGAATTGTACAAAGTAATAAGGTGGATATTGGTGGACGTTAAAACACTAATAACCAAGAACTAGTAAAACCATAATGGAATGGTTAAGAAGTTAATGAAGACATAAGTTAAACCATAATTGAATGGTTAAGTAACTTAAAAAAGAAAGCCATTAAAACTTAGACGTTTATGATGGTTAGAATCATAGATGAATAACCAATGGATTGATTCCATTTGGTTTGAAGTTAAAATATTGATTAACGAAGTTATGGCGAAGTTTACGAGATTAGACGTTAATCGTCGAATCGTAAATTTTCTCAAAATTAAAAACCTTGGTTTTCGATGGCGTATCCTAGAATTAGGTATATAAGACTTGCAAGAGCAAGAACAAATGAATTCGGACTTAAAACGAAGAATTGAGCGTCGAACGTTCACGAACGTTTAACGAACGCATAAAAATGGATGAATGACAAATTTCTCGCCTTTAGATTCATAAATGAATTCCGATTGGATGGAATCGTAGAACATATGATATGTGAACTAATGGCTTCAAGAAGTTCAAAGTTGGAAAATTTTTCTAAGGCTGGGGTTCGGCGCCGCAGCGTCGCCCATGCCTAAGGAGCTGGCGCCACAGCGCCTGCCAGGAAGAAAACTCTCTGCAGGTGCAGCGCCGCAGCGCGACTTCGAGTGTAAATTATGGCGCCGCAATGCTAGTATGGGATGTTGGTCACTGTAGGTAGAGTGCCGCAGCGCAGCCAGAACAAAGGGAACCAGCGCCGCAGCGGCGGTGCAGGGGATAAGCCAGTGAAGAGTTTTTGTATGCTCGACACTTGGGGAACGTGTATGGAATGATAGTGAACATATAATTCACATAATGTAACACTTAAAAAAGTAATTTAAACCTTAAGTAAAGGGTGATGGAAAGTTTAAGAGAGAAGGAACGTGAATGAAGGATACGTGAACGATCCTCGTGAATCGTATCAGCGTCTAGTGAACGTTCTAAGTATACATTGGTTGTATGACTTAGACGTTAACGAATGTTGGCATAGTAAGATGTGAATGATAATAAGTCGTAACGAACGATAATAAGAGAATGAGGAATAATGTATAAAGTTGAGAAGCCGAGTTAAAAATAATAACGTGGATAATGTTTCGAGTCAAATGGATCGGATGTTGTAAGAAATGTAATGAGGACTAATTTAACGAATATTATAGTTATAATGGTTTGGACTGAAAGTAGTATGCATACAAGCCAATCATGTATGATGATAAATGTATCAAACGAGAATTTTGTATCTAATTTTAAATATTTATTGAATTAAATAAATATTTTAATTAATTTATTGAGTTAAATAAATAAGTGATGTGCTTATGTATGGAGTAATTTAATTAAGTGCAATATGTTAATTAAATTAATGAGTAAGTAATTTTATGGTATAGTGATAATTTAATTCAGATAATTAAATTAATGTGGTATTTGTTAATAAAGATTTACTAAGTTGTTACATGAGATTATGATTAATGAGTAATTGTAATTGTTATGTGGCAATTTTATATAGTTAATTGATTTTAGCTTCAATTTAATTAAATTGGGATAGTAAGATTTAATTAAATAAAGTGTGACATTGAAAACTATGTGTTAAATGAGTTATTAAAATAAAACAAAAAGAATTTTAATTTAGTTTTACCAAACAAGACCCTTAAATCTGTTTTAAAGTAGCTGTACCAAATAAGGCCTTAGCCCTAAAAATCTGTTTTTAAAATTAAAGAGTTTTGCCAAACAAAGCATTATGGCTTTTTATTTTAAAAAATTAGTAACTGATATATTTATTAAGAGGAATTAAGTATATCAGTTATATATTATTATATGTATATCTATAATATCAGTTATATGTATATTCTATACTTCGTTAAGTTAGTCAGAGTTAGAAGAAGAACAGAGTAAGAAAATTAGAGAGAAAAGAGAGAAGGAAGAAAAGAAAGAAGAAACCTTTGAGAAATCAAAAGCAAGAGAATCACCATCATCACCATCTTCATCTTCTTCCTCAAGAAGCAAAGGTATCATTTAGTTAAGTTTTGTTCTTTCATGTTCTTCATTGTTTTTACTTCTCTGTAAATTGGTTTTCATGATAAACTATAAATTGATGATCAATATGTGTTAGATTATGTGTGTAAACTATTATATAGGTGTTATATGATTGTTTATGTGGTTCAATTCATGTAAATATGATGAAAATGATGAAATCATGTTCATAGCATTTTGTAGTGAACTATTTTGAAAAGATGGATTCAAAATATCAAAATTTCTGTTTGATTGTGATATGTTATGTAAATTGATCATAGATTATGATAATATGTTAAGAAATGAACAAAACATGATTTGAAGTGTGACACCCCCAAATTCGGGTACTTCGATTCTACGGGATTTGGTGTTCACTATACAAATATCATGTATCTATCTACCCATAATAAATGCAAACCATGCAATAGATAGAAATAAATCCTCCCCTTACAGGGTTACAACATCTGAAAATAAATACAATCCCAGGTCATACTAATCTTAAACATCTGTGCGGAAACATAAACAAATAAATAAGTCTTTAAACAACATCAAGTCTTATCATTAAACATTATTAAATTAAATAACAAGTCTTTAACACTTATTAACTTTCCCCTTGCCCTTGCTAGTGGAAGGCTCGTCAGATCTTTCGTTCTTAACTGCAATGTTATTATTACGCAAGAGTGAGCACGATTGCCCACAAGTATAACAATATGACAATAATATAATAACATGCGAGTGAATCAAAGACATCTGAATAACGAAAACTCGACTTTTGACTCAAGAATGAATAACAAGAATCAAAAGAACATCTGAGGGTCATAAGACCTCGAACTATGTCCTAGGTTGTAAAGTGTTTATACTTTAAACCTTTAACAGTCATAAGACTATGGACTCTACTTCTCGTACTTAAGGGGATCAACCTTTAGTACCATACTGTGCACAATATCTCAACGCTAAAGCATAAATAATCCCCTATACAGGGTTGTTCATCTCAGTTTGACAACAGAGCCCGCACCAAAAGAAGTTTGGTTTGGATAAGCTCAATAATAATTCTAGAATTTAGAACGCTCATCAACTATGGACTAGTCGAATCAATAAGGGTTCACTAGCCTTACAAGGTTCAACAATAAAGATATTGAATTTGAATAACAAAACCCAAGAGTATATAATTTAGGAAATATTGTATAACTGAAGTAATATTTAAAAAGAGATATATAATCTTATCTGAAATCTTGAACTTGAATAGTAAGAACAAGAACTTGATTGACATAGAATATAAGTATCGAACTTGCTCAATTGAAGAATTTAGAACTTAAAGAAACTTATTTAACAATAATAAGTTAAGAATAGAATACTTGCTGAATGTAAAAGTAAGATTTAGAAACTTGTATAATCGTAAACGAGTTAGGGTAAGGAAACTTACCTCGTGCGCAAGCTTCAAATATAGTTACAAATGCAATTCCCCAACGTCCTACACATTACATTATGTATATGACATCGATTAGTTTTCATAACTACCATGTTTAACTGTTGAACTATTCACTTAAGTTCAACTTACAACTTGGATTATAATATTACTCGTTGACTAACCACATAACATGAATATAAGCTCACAACATGCATATCACACATGTATAACCTTTTAAACAATCATAATCAAGTTTTTCAATCACAATATTCAAGTTCGTACTTAGTTTGTTAACTTGAACCTTCACATTATCTTATACATGTCAATAACTTAGTTTATTAACATGAAATTCAAATTATATAATATTCATATTTATAACTTAGAACATCTTTTATTGTCGAGAACACTACACTTGCGTACGTGCATGTCTGACGCCCTCCGATTGCCTCTGAATACGCATTAGTCCCAAAGATAGACATTTTTACCCATTTTAGCGACTTCAAATCGAAAAACTTAAAGAATAAAAGTTGTAGGTCTACTCGTTATCTTTTTGAATCATCCCGAATTGCCTTAATCGGAGTTTGTATGAAGAAGTTGTGCTTATTCTACTACAGGAGGTTAAAATAGAATTTTTTTTCTCTACACTACCCCTGCTGGGGCGGGGTTTAGGCCCGCTGGGGCAGGTATAATCTGCATGGGTTCGGCTTGGGCTAGCATAAAGCCGAATGGGGCGGGAATGCCCTTGCAGTTCAGCAACAGTTCCCGATTTTTACAGTTTTTAGCCCAATTAAATGCAAATTAAACCAACACAGTGATTTCTATGAAGTATAAACTTCATAGAAACATCAAACCATGTTACTAACATGTTTTTAACATCTTAAATCTTGAAATTACTCAAATCAAATCATGAAATTTCACTGTTCTTGGTGTTCTTGACGGTTTTGAAGAAAAATACAAAATTTGACGTCCCGGAATCGTTATAACTTTGAATCCGTCCGTTCAAAGTTTGTTTTCTTTGGTTTAACATATATTATCTTAATTTACTGACAAATTTAAGTTAAGCAAACAATTCATGGCATACAATTGTTCGTAAGGGCCATAAGGGCCATATATACAACTTTTATACTATGTAACTTTTGAAAAACTCAATTAAAACATAATTACATAAAATTGATGGTTTGAAAGCATACATAGATGGTAGAAAACATGTTATGATTATATCTTAACATTTATACACACATAAATAATCAATTCATGCATTGATCACAAAATAATTGTTTATAGAGAACTCAAAATAGTCGTTAATGAAAAACTCTGATTATGACATGTCTATATGAAATTGGTTACTCTAGCAACTGAATACATGATATAAACCATATAATATACATATACTAACATATATATCATCATATACTCATCAATTATCAATCTCTTTAATCATAGAGGACTTGAACAGTTTTTCATAAAAATATAAGAGCGTGAATTGAAGGTTTGGGTTGAAGAGATTACCCCATTGAAATCTTTTTTATGATGATATGAAATCTAGAATCTACAACTCTTCTTCTCAATTTCCTCTCAAATTCTCCTTGAGTATTCTAAGCTTCTCTCACAGATATGATATAAAATATGAATGTGAATATAAGATATACGTATATATTATATAACTGATAATGTCATGGGTCATCAGTTAATCCCATAATGGGTTAACTGGCCCCAACCCCCGCTAAGGCCTTGTTTGGTTAGCTCTTTATTCATCCTTTTTCTTTATTTTAATTACATGCTTTATAATATAGGTTAATGTCACACTTTTAATTAGTCAAATAATCTTATTTAAATCAATTAAATAAAATAGAATAATTTCACATTAAATTACATAGTCACATAATTAAATTTCTCATTTATTAATTATGTCAAATCATTAAATCTCTAATTAATTATTAAATTAATTAGAATAACATTATACTTATTAAATAATTTATTTAATCAAATATGCTCAATTAAATTCATACTTTGAATAATAAAATTCTCCACGTTAATTTAATCAATGTAACACATATAATTAAATTAATCTACCATAAATTCATCAATTAATTATTTAATTCAATAATTAAATCATTGAAAAATATTTATTTAATTCAATAAATATTCAAATTAAATTACAAAATCTCGTTCGTCACATCTTTCCCCCCTTAAAGGGATTCTGCCCCCAGAATCACGGTTCAATTAAAAATTTCATCCCGTTACATTCTCCCCCCCCCCCATACAAAGATTCTGTCTCCAGAATCGCTTACACATAATTTATGTAAATAACTGTGGATAATTTTTTATCATATGCTCTTCGAGTTCTCACGTAGCTTCTTCAGTGTTGTGGTTCCTCCAAATTACCTTAACAGAAGGTATTACTTTATTTCTGAGAACTTGCTCTTTCCTGTCAACAATCAGAACAAGAATTTCTTAATAGGATAAGTCTTTCTCAAAATGTAGGGGTTCATATTCAATTATATGCTTTTAATCGGGTTTGTAGGGTCATAAAACTAAAACATGGAAGACGTTGTGGACATTCTCGAGCGCTGAAGGTAAAGCTACCTCATATGCAACTTCTCCAATCCTTCGCAGTATCTCAAAGGGTCCAATGAACCTCGGGCTCAATTTTCCCTTCTTACCGAATCTGATCTTCCCTTTCTAGGGAGAGACTTTCAAAAACACATACCTACCCGATTCAAAGTTAACATTTTTACGGTGTGGATCGGCGTATTTCTTTTGCCTATCTTGAGCTGCTATCAGTCTTGTTCGGATCACTTTGACTATCTCTGCTGTCTGCTGTACTAGTTCTGGACCTAGTAATTGTCTCTCGCCAACTTCATCCTAGTATAGCGGAGTTCTGCATTTTCTTCCGTACAACGCTTTATAAGGAGGCATGCCAATACTAGCGTGGTAACTGCTGTTGTAATCGAATTCAACAAGCGGTAGGTGATCATCCCAATTTTCTTTGAAATCCATGATGCATGCTCTCAACATATCCTCCAATGTCTAGATCATTCTTTCACTCTGCCCATCTGTCTGAGGGTGATAAGTCGTACTCATTCTTAACTGTGTCCCCATGCATTCCTGTAGTCGCTTCCAGAAGTTCGAGGTAAAGCGCGGATCCCTATCGAAAACAATTGACATCGAAACTCCGTGCCTCAAAATAATCTCTCTCACATATAACCTTGCCAACTGGTCTAAGTTGAATCTGATTCTAATCGGAAGGAAGTGTGCGAATTTCGTAAATCGGTCAAAGATAACCCATACTGCGTCGTAGCCTTTCTGAGTCGTCGGAAGGCCAACCACAAAATCCATTGTAATATGTTCCCATTTCCATTCTGGGATCTCTAAAGGTTGTAGCAAACCAATCGGCCTCTGATGTTCTGCTTTCACTTTTTGACATGTCAGACACTTTGTAACACACTTAGAAACATCTCGTTTCAAATTCGGCCACCAGAAATGTTGTCGAAGATCCTGGTACATCTTAGTACTACCGGGGGTGAATCAAATATCGTGAGCTATGAGCCTCGCTCAAAATGTCTTCCTTAATCTCTGGCACTGGAGGTACCCAAACTCTACTCTCAAATCTCAGCAGTCTCTCACTGTCTTTCTTGAACCACGGTTCGGTTCCTTCAGATATCTTCTTCTTCACCTTCTCACATTCTTGGTCCTGAAGTTGAGCTTCTTTAACCTTATCCAATAGAGTTGTACCAGCTTGTATCTGGAATAGCTTTGCGTTGATCTCCATCAGATAATTCACTTCCAATTCCAGCTTCTCCATTACTGAAATTATCTCCTCCTGAGCAGTCAACATCATCAATTTCTCCAGACCCTTTCTGCTTAAGGCGTCGGCAACAACGTTTGTTTTACCCGGATGGTATACAATCTCGCAATCATATCCTTAATCAATTCCAACCATCTTCTTTGGCTCAAATTTAGGTCCTTCTGTGTGAAAATATATTTCTGACTTTTGTGGTCTGTATATATATTTCACATTTCTCCTCATAAAGATAGTGTCTCCAAATTTTCAAAGCAAATACCACTGCAGCTAACTCCATGTCATGGTTCGGATACCCCTTCTCATAGTCCTTTAGTTATCGTGACGCATACGCAATGACCCTGCCATTTTGCATAAGCACGCAGCCAAGTCTTTTATGCCACGCATCACTATAAACCACAAAATTTTATGTGTCATCTGGAAGAGATAACACAAGTGTTGAACTCAACTTCTTCTTAAGCTCTTGGAAGCTTTCCTCAAACTTCTCTGTCCAAACGAATTTCACCGATTTCCTAGTCAAATTCGTCAGCTGAGTTACGATCTTGGAAAAATCCTGAATGAATCTTCTGTAATAACCTGCAATCCAAGAAAACTTCTCACTTTCGACAATGTTTTCGGCTGATCCCAGTTCATCATAGCTTCGACTTTAGAGGGATCTACCAAAATTCCGTCCTTATCGATCACATGTCCAAGAAATTGTACCCTTTTAATCTAGAATTCACATTTTGAAAATTTGGCGTACAACTTCTGTCTTCTCAATGCCTCTAACGTTACTTTCAAATGATTTATATGTTCTTCCTTGGTCTTTGAGTATACCAAAATGTTGTCGATAAATACCACCATGAATTTGTCCAAAAATGGCTTGAACACTCTGTTCATTAGGCCCATAAATATTACAGGAGCATTCGTTAGACCAAATAACATCACCAAAAATTTGTAGTGACCATATCGAGTCCTAAATGCTGTCTTTAAAACATCCTCTGGCCTTACCTTCAGTTGATGATAACCACTCCACAAGTTTATCTTTCAAAAATATCTCGCTCCCTTCAATTGATCAAACAGATCGTCGATCCTCGGTAATGGATATCTATTCTTAATAGTGACCTTATTCAGTTCTCTGTAGTCGATGCAAATTCGCATCGTCCCGTCCTTCTTCTTCACAAATAACATCGGTGCTCCCCACGGCAATACGCTCGGTTGTATGTACTTCTTGTCCAGTAGTTCTTGCAGTTGTACCATCAATTCTTTCATCTCTACCGGAGCCATTCAGTACCGTGCCTTCAAAATTGGAGCCGTTCCTGGCTCCAAATCTATCATAAACTCAACCTCTCTGTCTGGTGGAAGTCTTGGCAGATCGTTCAAAAATACGTCCAAAGTCCCTCACGACTGGTATCTCCTCTATCTTTAGGTTCTCTTTACGACTATCGACTATGTAGGCCAAATATCCTATACAGCCTTGTCTTAACAACTTCCTGGCCTGCATCATTGTCAGACAACTCACTTTTCTAGGCGACTTGCTGCTATAATATATAACCTTTGACAGAGTCATAAGGTTAATACATTTCTTCTAGCAATCAATTACAGCCCCAAAACTAAATAGCCAATCCATTCCTAGAATAACGTCGAACTCCCCAAGTCTAAACAGTATAAGATCTACGTTCATAATATAACCCTTAATATCCACCCTACAATTCTTGTGTACGTACTTAATAGGGATCCCTTATCTATTCGTAATTTTTATGTTCATAAGTTATTCTAACTCATCCTTATGCAATCCTAAGTTCTTAGCAAAGTCATCGGATATAAATGAATAAGTAGCACCCGAATCAAATAATATATAAGCATTAACTGTATTGATCGGAATGATACCTGACACCACATCGCTAGACTGCACAGCATCCTGCACTGTCTTCTTGAACGTCATGGCAGTTGGTCGATTGGTTACGGTTGGTCCCGTGATAGTTAGAGAATTGCCACCGCTGTTTCCCTTGTTCCCTTCTGTTCCTGCCCCTCCAGATCCTTTCTTAGGACATTCCCTAGCCAAGTGATCCTTTGAGCCATAAGTGAAGCAGGCACCCTTCTTTGGGTTAGGACATTTAGGTGCTATGTAGCCTTCTTGACCATAATTGTAGCACACACATCTTCCCTTCATACAGACCCCCAGGTGTGCTTTCCCGCAAGTCGGACATGCTTTAATTCTCTTCTTTTGACCTCCTTGCTGATTACTAGTTGACGAGTTGTCTGTCAATCTCCTCTTCTGATTGTTATTTCCTCCCGTGTTGCTAGCACTAGCCTTGGTATTCCCTTCACTCTCATTCTTCTTCTTCTTCTTCTTCTTCTTCTGATCCTAATTATACTTGGTCACGGTGTTGCTACCACCTTCAGCTAGGATGGCCTTCTCCAGTACCCTAGCAAAAGTGTTCAATTGGAACATTGACACTTTGCTATACAACCAGGGCTTCAGGCCCTGTTCAAACCTCTTTGCCTTCCTCTCATCGGTGTGAACTTGATACGTGACAAACCTAGCCAACTCATTGAATTTCCCTGCATAGTCTGGTACCAACATATTCCCCTACTTGAGCTCCATAAATTGTACTTCCATCAGGTTCTGTGAGCTAGTCGGGAAATACATCTCGAAAAACATTTCTTTAAACTTCTCCCAGGTTATTATGCCCTCACCTCCTCGAACCTTATTTTCCTGCCACCAAAAGCTAGCTTCTGATTTTAACATGAACGTTGCGTAGGCGGTCTTCTGGTCCTCCCTGACTCTAGCGACGTCAAAAACTTTCTCCATCTCCATAACCCAAGTCTGAGCTTCTATCGGATTCATGGAGCCTTTAAACTCTGGCGGTCCTACTGCCTTGAAGTCCTTAAACGAGGTATTTGGTGGAGCTTGAGGTTGATTGTTAATTGATCCGGCCAGTAAGTTCACCAACTGCTGTACGGGGTTAGCATTAGCATTAGCGTCGTTGTTGTTCGTTGAACCTTCTTGGGTCGGTTAACGATTTGGTCTTCTTCTCGGCGGCATATTTCTGTTTAAGATATACGCTAGTTAGATCTTTATTCAATCCTTTAAATATTTAAGTCTTAACTTAAACATTTAAACATAATCACTTAACACATAACATCTCAAAGAACTCTGATATTTTATTTAATCAAAAGTTTTAACATAATACGATAGCATCACTGCTATTTACATCAACTATCCCGAGATAAAGAATCTACGGGATTTAAATCATCAAAATATTCCTCTGTTTATAAACACATCAGAATTTACATTATTAACTACCAGATATGTTTGCACGTAATCAAACTGTTCCTATCACTGCCTGCTAAGGCGTCGAACAGCTTTGCTACGCACTTCTTCTATAATACGGGACATCGTCCTGCGATATAGCATGTACCACGGTAGACCTTTGAACTGAACTGGATATCTCATAACCCGATCCTTAGCCTCATTAATTGCATTCTAAAATGTATCATCTGTCTCCTTAATCTTTGCTCTCTTTACGCGGACATTATCCTCTGTAATATCGGCACGTCGTGAATCCCTCACCCAGGCCTCCCCTGCTATGGCAAGCCTTGTTGATTTCTCTTTCAATTTATTCTTCAATTTCATTATTTCCTCTGACTTCTGTTCGTTTTGGCCTTTCTCGTGGATCAACTCCCACTCTATGTCTCCAAGATGTGTGTAAAGAGCCTCTATCTCACCATTCTTCTGTTCGATGGTAGACTATTGAGTAACCGTCTGCTACCTCAGCTCCGGAACAGTATCTCGTAACTTTATGTTACGGTCATATAGTTCGTCATACGTCTCAGCACTGATAGAGTTAGATAGGAACTCTTCAGGGTCTTCCTCATCCTCTTCAGCTGCCTCAGCCTGAATCATTATCTCCTAAGAGTCCTCCTCTAAATCGAACACCGGCTCATGCTCCCGACCAATGACTGTGATGAAAGGAGATTGCTCTCGTCGAATCAACTGCTCCCAGACTGTGTGAATGTCTCGGGGCCCCTCCTCCCTAGCCTCTCGGGGTACAACGTCCCTTGGCTGACTAGGTTCTCCAGCATCCGACATCCTGACAAATTAAATTTTAAGTTTTAGTTATTATGTGATGCTAATCGATACTCGAGTATATAATTATGAACACATAGCACATAAGGTAAGTTATTATCTTTCTTAGAACTCGATAAGAGTTTATCATTACTATGTTCTCGAAAAAAGGCTACTATCCTAAGGTTTTCCCCACCTAAGGTTCATAACCTACAGCTCTGATACCAACCTGTGACACCCCAAATCCGGGTACTTCGATTCCATGGGATTTGGTGTTCACTGTACAAATATCATCTATCTATCTACCCATAAAAAATGCAAACCATACAATAGATAGAAATAAATCCTCCCCTTATGGGGTTATTAATAGTAGTGTGCATACAAGCCAATCATGTATGATGATAAAGCACGTACTTTGTAAACAATCTTATTTATTTATTAATGAAATATTCATTTATTAAAGGCATTTAATTATCTACATGATTGCTGTTTTTATAATATGTAAATAACCCATAATTTTAAGCAATGCTTTTAGAATCATGATGATGATCATGCTAATGAGATCTAAATTCTTAGAAAGTTTTAAAACTTAAATAGTTCCCAATCGTGGGATTAATAAAAAGGGGATTAGTAAATCCGGATAGATTGGTACATATGTTGCTTGCTCATTGGATGAGGATGATTGATCTCATGATCATTTGTGTGGAGACACTAAAGCAAGTATGTAGGTGCTTATTGGAGAATAAGTTCACTGAACGTGATTCGCTATGGAATACCTAATGGAGTTTTACTCGCATGTCAATAGGAATTCCTAATGTGATAGTAGTACAAGTGATCCTTGGACTTGAGATCATCATAGTATCTTGTATGTAACAAATTATACTTTGACTTATTCCTTAAGACCTTTTAAGGCATATATAGGGTATGCTTGGGTATAATGAGTTACATATGGACATAATGAATGATCAATAAAGAATCTACCACCTCTAGTAAAAGGGGAGATATGTCCTATGCGATTCGTTAAATGACAACCCAGGAATCCTTGGCCAAGGTGAAATGAAATTAGAAAGGAGTTTTTAATTTGCATTATTTGGAGTTGTGCATTTTCTAATCGAAATACATATAATTAAATAAAATAAGACTTGACAGTAAATCCATGTCTTATATTTAATTGGGACATTGTATGGTGGAAGGATTGAATTGTATGGTAACTATTAACTCACAGGTTCTTTTATGATTAATGTTGAAATCTATATTATCTGGAAAGTCGTTGATCGCTAGGGAGGCTTATCCCTATTGTAGAATAAATATTATTTATTTAAATAGATTATTAGTTTAATTTATTTATTTAAATAAGATTAAAATTGTTTTAATTGATTTATTCACAACCGATTTAATATGGAGAACCTAAAGGGTCACACCATAAAAGGAAGAATAATTATTTAAGAAGGTAATGGCATAATCGTAATAATGCATTAAGTATAATTAATTTAATCTATGGTGATAAAATAAATTAAATAGCTTAATATTTATTATTTAATATTTTAGAAATATTAAATATAAATTAATAAGAGGAGTCTTATTAATATTATTACAATTATTATTATTTTAATTTCTAAAGGAGTTTAGTAATTAATTTAATATTTAGTACTCTCATTTATTCCTAATAAGATTAGGAGACAAATTAATTAAATGAATTTAATTAATTATTCCCATGTGGTGGAAAGCCTAAATTAATTAAAGGAGTTTAATTAATTAAAAGAAATCCCATGTCTAATAGGATTAGAAGGGTTGACTAATATCTATATAAGAGGAGTCTTATAATAGATATTAGATGATGCAATTTCAATTGTTGTAGAGTACTCCTTTTCTATAGAGGATAAAAAACTAAAGTTTAGCCAAACACCCTCCTTCTTGATAATTCATCTTCCTTGGTGGATCACCTCTAGAGGCCACACACTTGGGTGGCTAACGTTGATCAAAGGAAGGAATCTAACCCGAAAATTCAAGGAGATCTCGAAGAACATGGAGTTGAACTCGTACCTGTGGAAGCTTCGTTCTACAATGGTATGATTTTATAACTTCTTATTTATCGTTTTAAATTAATAATTTGCATAAAGGATGATCCGGGTAATGGTTTTGTAGAAATTTTTTTAAACTCTGATATACCATGCTTCCGCTAATTTTTGCAATTTGATTGCGTCACAATTTCGTACAAACCCAACAGTGGTATCAGAGCCAAACCTTTATGCAATTATTAATTTATTTTTGATTTCATATACATATGGGTATATATTTAAAATAATTTATTGGGCATAATTTTATTGTATAAAATTATTTTTTTTATGAAAAAAAAATGTCGTTTTCTTTTTTGGGACGAATCACAATATTTTTTTTTTTGGTGCTAATCTTGAATTCTGCAAAGAAAAGGTGTTGTCTCTTTCTTACTCCAAAAAGAAGATGACCCATCAGGAAATGACTCTTTAATAAACCTGCAGGACTCTTTTAATAAAAGAAGGTGACTTCTTTTTAAAAAATAAATGTGAATTTATATTATATATATATGATATATTTATATATTATATTCTAAATAATTTTATAATTAAAATAAAGAGTTTATTTTAATCTTGAAATTGGATTTCATGCAATTTAAAATTGCCCATTAAATGATACTCATATATATATGGAATGTTTTAATTTATGAAATGAATATTTATTTATTGATATATATGATGATATGTATGATAATAAATGGAGATTGATTATGGACTATTTGACCAATGTGATTGAATTTTATTTTAGTTGAATACTTGAATGAATGAGTTTTATTAAATGGGGTCTGTGTACCTCGTCTTCTCTAATTTTTTTTTCTTGATATAAAATTCTATCTCCCTCCTATGTACTTCCCCTTGACTGCTAATCAAGGTTTCTATTTAAATTAAATAGTTTAATGTAATAAAAATAGTTAGAATTATCTTGAAAAAATTGGAGACCAAGGAGCAAGGAGCGCGTGAAGACCCGTTTGTATGGAGCCCGGGTTTAAATGTAATAGTTATACTTAAATTTAAATTCTTGCACTCCTAGGTTTGACCTTTTGGTTCACTTGGTGGCTCTAGTGAACCAAACTATAATAAAAGTCCATAATCAATCCGGGTATAATATAATATTCTATATTGCATGCTAAATATTATATATATTATATTTTATGCAAAAATGCTTCGCATGTTTAATAAAATGACCCGTATTTTATATATATATGTGCATACGCGCTAAACAAGATGAGACAAATAATAACAAACCCCTCAAAGAAATAATATTAAGTCCGAAGCGTTCAAATGATATTTGGAATATCGAACGTCGCCTTCTAGCATGATAAATTAATAGAGTATTAAATATTTAATATGAGCTTGTTGTGCTATCCACAAGGCGAGTATTGTGTATTTAAGATGTTAATTAATCACATTTGATGCTTATCAAGAAAATTGAACGATCTAGTCTTGTTGTGCTATCCACAAGGACGAATATTTTTCTTTTTTGAATTTATGGAAGTGCTAGGCTGGACTTAACTTAAATCATTTTAGTTCGGATGTGCACACACTTGACCATTATGATTTAAGAGGCAAAATAAAAGGAGTTATATAGTGATGTAATTGACAAGAGTTGTCTACCTATTTATTTGTATATCGCTTGTTGTGCTATCCACAAGGTTATATACATTTGAAATGGGATCCTTATTCTCACTAGCAAATCTTTAATTAGATGTTACCGAACTATATAAGTGAGGGTAATATAGTTTGATAAAAATAGTGGGAGATACCAATTTAAAATAAAGACCTAAATTTATTTTGGTATGCAAAATTAATAAAATGAATGTTTGCTAAAATGTTGTTTTTCACATGCAGAATTTTAAAAATGTCTAAATCACTAATCTCACTACGAAGCATACTTGATGCAAACAAGCTTACCGGACCGAATTATGAGGACTGGCTAAGAAATCTGAGAATTGTTCTCACTGCTGAAAAGATTTCTTATGTCCTAAATTCAACTGTCCCTGAATCTGTTTCAGAAATAGCCTCTGAGGAAGAGATTGACACTTTCAATAAGTGGCAAGATGATGCATCTGTGGCTCAATGCATCATGCTCGCATCCATGAATAACGAGCTTCAGCGTCAGCACGTAAACATGGATGCTCCTGCTATGCTGCTTCACCTCAAGGAGTTGTATGGTGAACAGAGTAGGACTGCTAGATATGAGATATCTAAGGAGCTCTTCCGATCTCGGATGACCGAGGGTACTGCCGTCGAGACTCATGTCCTGAAAGTGATCAATTTGATTGAACGCCTTGGACATCTTGGGTTCGTCATGGATGGGGAGTTGAGTCAAGACTTGGTCTTGCAGTCACTCCCTGAGACCTTCTCGTAGTTTGTGGTTAATTTTCACATGAATAAGCTAGATGTCAGCTTGCCTGAGCTGCTTAACATGCTGAAAACTACAGAAGGTCACTTCCCATCCAAGAAGAACCATGTCTTGATGGTGGATTCTTCTAATAAAAGGAAGAGACCTAAGGTATCTTCTGAAAAGAAGAAATCCAAGAAGGCTAAGGGAAAGGGGAAAGAAAAGGAACAAAAGAAACCTGAACCAGCTAAAGGAATGTGCTTTCATTGCAACATGCCGGGACATTGGAAAAGGAACTGCAAGAAGTATCTAGCAGAGAAGAAGCTTGGAAAAGCTTCGACTTCCAATCAAGGTTTGTTTATGATTGAAATTAATTTTTCTGAAAGTCATAATTCTACTTGGGTATTGGATACCAGCTGTGGTTCTCACATATGTAATACTGTGCAGGGACTGGTCAGAAGTAGAAAGCTGAACAATGATGAGGTGATCCTATGAGTGGGGAATGGAGCAAAGGGTGCTGCATTAGCTGTAGAAACTTATTATCTAGCAATGCCTTCGGGCAAGTCCATTTATCTTAATAATTGTTATTATGTTCCAAATATTATTAAAAACATTATTTCAATTTCTGTATTGGATATGGAAGGATTTAACGTTGTTATAAAGAACAATAGTTGTTCTATTTATAAAGACGATGTTTTATATGGTATTGGAAATTTGCGAAATGGACTTTATACACTTGACTTACAAGAAAATATATTTCAAATTGAACAAACTAAGAAAAGGAAAAGAGATGATATTAATTATACCTACATTTGGCACTGTAGACTCGGTCATATCAATGAAACAAGATTATCCAAGTTGCATAAAGATGGGCTCCTCGAGCTATCCGATTATGAATCATATCCAACTTGTGAATCTTGTCTCATGGGTAAAATGACTAAATCACCATTTAGTGGAAAAGGAGAAAGAGTTACAGAGTTGTTGGCATTGATTCACACAGACGTTTGTGGGCCTATGACAACAAGTGCACGGGGTGGGTATTATTATTTTATTACTTTCACTGATGATCACTCAAGATTTGGATATGTGTATTTGATAAAATACAAGTCAGAATCTTTTGAAAAGTTCAAAGAGTTCATAAGTGAAGTAGAGAAACAAACGGGCAAGAGTATAAAGATACTTCGATCAGATCGAGGTGGAGAATACTTAAGCGGTTAGTTTCTCAATTGTCTCAAAGAAAATGGTATAATCTCACAATGGACTCCTCCAGGTACACCACAGTTAAATGGAGTATCTGAAAGGAGAAATCGAACACTGTTAGACATGGTTCGATCCATGATAAGTTTTACCGACCTTCCAATTTCCTTCTGGGGATATGCCCTAGAAACGGCTGCATACCTACTTAACAAGGTACCTACCAAATCCGCCCCAAAGACTTCATATGAGATATGGAAGGGGAGGAAACCAAATCTTAAGCATGCTAAGACTTGGGGTTGTCTAGCTTATGTCAAAAAGTTTAAAAACGATAAGCTACAGACTAAATCCGATAAGTGTAGATTTGTGGGATACCCTAAAGAAACTTTAGGGTATTATTTCTATCATCCAACTGATCAAAAGGTGTTTGTTGCGAAACATACTGCCTTCTTGGAAAAGGATTTTATCCATGAAGGGGTTAGTGGGAGTAAGATATATCTTGAAGAAGTTCAAGACCCACAAATTACCTTGGATCAAAGTCAAGTACCTGACAAAGTAGAAGAACCTACTATACCACACCCTGTTCGTAAATCTGGAAGAGTACCGAAGATACCTGAGAGGTATAGATTCGTTATAGAGGATGACGATGAGGTACACATCATGAATGATGATGATCCATTGAATTACGAACAGGCTATGAGTAATAAAGACTCGGGGAAATGGCTTGAAGCTATGAAATCCGAAATGGACTCCATGTATGAAAACAAAGTATGGACTTTGATTTCACCACCTGAAGGCATTAAGCCTATTGGGTGTAAATGGGTCTTTAAAAGAAAGACTGGAGCGGACGGCAAGGTAGAGACCTATAAGGCCCGACTGGTTGAAAAAGGTTTCAAATAAAGACAAGGAGTTGACTATGATAAAACCTTCTCACCAGTAGCTATGCTCAAGTCCATTCGGATTTTGCTTGCGATTGCAGCTTATAACGACTATGAGATCTGGCAGATGGACGTGAAAACGGCCTTCCTCAATGGGAAACTTGAGGAGGATGTGTATATGACACAGCCAGAGGGATTTGTTTCAAAGGTTGGAATAAATCAAGTCTGTAAGCTGCAACGATCCATTTATGGATTGAAGCAAGTTTCTCGTAGATGGAACATTCGTTTTGATGAGACAATCAAAGAGTTTGATTTTATCAAAAATGACGATGAACCATGTGTGTACAAGAAGGTTAGTGGGAGCGCAATTTCATTCCTTGTATTATATGATGATGATATATTACTGATAGGGGAATGACATTCTTATGCTACAATCGATTAAAATCTGGTTATCTAAACACTTCTCCATGAAGGACTTGGGAGAAGCATCCTATATTTTGGGGATAAAGATCTATAGAGATAGATCTAAAAGGATGCTTGGTTTATCCCAAGGAACGTACATTGATGCAATGCTAAAGAGATTTAGCATGGAAGATTCCAAAAGAGGTCTCATGCCGATGAGCCATGGAATACATCTCTCCAAGAAACAGGCCCCAAAGACACCTGAGGAGAGAGACCGTATGAGTAAGATCCCTTATGCTTCTGCAATAGGATCTATCATGTACGGTATGATATGTACTAGACCGGATGTTGCTCACGCACTTAGTGTAACAAGAAGATACCAGTCGAATCCAGGAGAAGAGCACTGGAAAGCAGTGAAAAATATCCTAAAGTACTTGAGAAGGACTAAAGATATTTTTCTTGTCTATGGTGGGTCTGAATTAAAACTCGAGGGATTCACGGACTCAAGTTTTCAAACGGACCAAGATGACAGTAAATCTGTTTCGGGGTATGTTTTTACCTTGAACGGAGGCGCAGTGAGTTGGAAGAGTTCCAAGCAGCAAACAGTTGCTGATTCAGTGACAGAGGCAGAGTATATAGCTGCAAGTGAAGCTGCAAAGGAAGCTGTTTGGATGAAGAAGTTCATAACTGAACTTGGTGTGGTTTCTAGCATTGGAGAAGCAGTTCCCATTTACTGTGGCAACACAGGAGCAGTTGCACAGGCTAAGGAACCGAGGTCTCATCAGAAATCTAAACACGTGTTGCGGCGATTTCATTTGATCAGGAAGATCATTGAAAGAGGAGACGTCACCTTGGAGCGTGTAAACTCTCAAGACAACATTGCAGATCCATTTACTAAAGCTTTAACACAACAGCAGTTTGATCGTCACTTAGAGAAGATGGGTATGAGATACCATGGCGATTGGCTTTAGTGCAAGTGGGAGATTGATAGTAGTGTGCATACAAGCCAATCATGTATGATGATAAAGCACGTACTTTGTAAACAATCTTATTTATTTATTAATGAAATATTCATTTATTAAAGGCATTTAATTATCTACATGATTGCTGTTTTTATAATATGTAAATAACCCATAGTTTTAAGCAATGCTTTTAGAATCATGATGATGATCATGCTAATGAATCTAAATTCTTAGAAAGTTTTAAAACTTAAATAGTTCCCAATCGTGGGATTAATAAAAAGAGGATTAGTAAATCCGGATAGATTGGTACATATGTTGCTTGCTCATTGGATGAGGATGATTGATCTCATGATCATTTGTGTGGAGACACTAAAGCAAGTATGTAGGTGCTTATTGGAGAATAAGTTCACTGAACGTGATTCGCTATGGAATACCTAATGGAGTTTTACTCGCATGTCAATAGGAATTCCTAATGTGATAGTAGTACAAGTGATCCTTGGACTTGAGATCATCATAGTATCTTGTATGTAACAAATTATACTTTGACTTATTCCTTAAGACCTTTTAAGGCATATATAGGGTATGCTTGGGTATAATGAGTTACATATGGAGATAATGAATGATCAATAAAGAATCTACCACCTCTAGTAAAAGGGGAGATATGTCCTATGCGATTCGTTAAATGACAACCCAGGAATCCTTGGCCAAGGTGAAATGAAATTAGAAAGGAGTTTTTAATTTGCATTATTTGGAGTTGTGCATTTTCTAATCGAAATACATATAATTAAATAAAATAAGACTTGACAGTAAATCCATGTCTTATATTTAATTGGGACATTGTATGGTGGAAGGATTGAATTGTATGGTAACTATTAACTCACAGGTTCTTTTATGATTAATGTTGAAATCTTTATTATCTGGAAAGTCGTTGATCGCTAGGGAGGCTTATTCCTATTGTAGAATAAATATTATTTATTTAAATAGATTATTAGTTTAATTTATTTATTTAAATAAGATTAAAATTATTTTAATTGATTTATTCACAACCGATTTAATATGGAGAACCTAAAGGGTCACACCATAAAAGGAAGAATAATTATTTAAGAAGGTAATGACATAATCGTAATAATGCATTAAGTATAATTAATTTAATCTATGGTGATAGAATAAATTAAATAGCTTAATGTTTATTATTTAATATTTTAGAAATATTAAATATAAATTAATAAGAGGAGTCTTATTAATATTATTATAATTATTATTATTTTAATTTCTAAAGGAGTTTAGTAATTAATTTAATATTTAGTACTCTCATTTATTCCTAATAAGATTAGGAGATAAATTAATTAAATGAATTTAATTAATTATTCCCATGTGGTGGGAAGCCTAAATTAATTAAAGGAGTTTAATTAATTAAAAGAAAACCCATGTCTAATAGGATTAGAAGGGTTGACTAATATCTATATAAGAGGAGTCTTATAATAGATATTAGATGATGCAATTTCAATTGTTGGAGAGTACTCCTTTTCTTTAGAGGATAAAAAACTAAAGTTTAGCCAAACACCCTACTTCTTGATAATTCATCTTCCTTGGTGGATCACCTCTAGAGGCCAAACACTTGGGTGGCTAACGTTGATCAAAAGAAGGAATCTAACCCGGAAATTCAAGGAGATCTCGAAGAACAAGGAGTTGAACTCGTACCTGTGGAAGCTTCGTTCTACAATGGTATGATTTTATAACTTCTTATTTATCGTTTTAAATTAATAATTTGCATAAAGGATGATCCGGGTAATGGTTTTGTAGAAATTTTTTTAAACTCTGATATACCATGCTTCCGCTAATTTTTGCAATTTGATTGCGTCACGATTTCTTACAAACCCAACAGTTACAACATCTGAAAATAAATACAATCACATGGCATACTAACCTTAAACATCTGTGCGAAAACAGAAACAAATAAATAAGTCTTTAAACAACATCAAGTCTTATCAATAAACATTATTAAATTAAATAACAAGTTTTTAACACTTGTTAACTTTCCTCTTTCCCTTGCTAGTAGAAGGCTCA
Organism: Panax stipuleanatus; assembly: GCA_020205555.1. Classification (NCBI taxonomy): domain Eukaryota; kingdom Viridiplantae; phylum Streptophyta; class Magnoliopsida; order Apiales; family Araliaceae; genus Panax; species Panax stipuleanatus. The sequence continues at coordinate 38,025,486 of CM035118.1, forward strand.
TCAGATCTTTCGTTCTTAACTGCAATGTTATTATTACGTAAGAGTGAGCACGATTGCCCACAAGTATAACAATATGACAATAATATAATAACATACAAGTGAATCAAAGACATCTGAATAACGAAAACTCAACTTTTGACTCAAGAATGAATAACAAGAATCAAAAGAACATCTGAGGGTCATAAGACCTCGAACAATGTCCTAGATTGTAAAGTGTTTATACTTTAAATCTTTAACAGTCATAAGACTATAGACTGTACTTCTCGTACTTAGGGGGATCAGCCCTTAGTACCATACTGTGCACAATATCTCAATGCTAAATCTTAAATAATCCCCTATACAGGGTTGTTCATCTTAGTTTGATATCAGAGTCCGCACCAAATGAAGTTTGGTTTGGATAAGCTCAATAATAATTTTAGAATTTAGAACGCTCATCAACTATGGGCTAGTCGAATCAATAAGGGTTCGCTAGTCTTACAAAGTTTAACAATAAATATATTCAATTTGAATAACAAATCTCAAGAGTATATAATTTAGGAAATATTGTATAACTGAAGTAATATTTAAAAAGAGTTATAATATCTCATCTGAAATCTTGAACTTGAATAGTAAGATTAAGAACTTGATTGACATAGAATTATAAGTATCGAACTTGCTCAATTGAAGAATTTAGAATTTAAAGAAACTCGTTTAAGAATAATAAGTTAAGGATAGAATACTTGCTCAATGTAAAAGTAAGATTTAGAAACTTGCATAATCGTAAACGAGTTAGGTAAGGAAACTTACCTCGTGCGCAAGCTTCAAATATAGTTACAAATTCAATTCCCCAACGTCCTACACATTACATTATGTATATGACATCGATTAGTTTTCATAACTACCATGTTTAACTGTTGAACTTTTCACTTAAGTTCAACTTACAACTTGGTTTATAATATTACTCGTTGACTAACCACATAACATGAATATAAACTCACAACATGCATATCACACATGTATAACCCTTTAAACAATTATAATCAAGTTTTACAATCACAATATTCAAGTTTATACTTAGTTTGTTAACTTGAACCTTCACATTATCTTATATATGTCAATAACTTAGTTTATTAACAAGAAATTCTAATAATATAATATTTGTAATACCCGAGGATTTTCGAATATTATTAAATGAATATATTAATGGGAATGGATATTTATTTTAATATAAATATTTATATGTTATGAGATGAGTTAACTCAATTATATTTAAATGAATAATTATGATAATTGAGAAATCGTGGAGTTTATGATAAGCTCAAGAAATGCCTTGTGTGGCACAGTGATGAGAATTACGATGATTTAATTTATTAAAGAAATAATTAATGAGTGGATGATTAATCAATAATATATTGTTAATTAAAGATTACTAAGAGTAATGACATATTAATGAATAAATACTTGATTAATACTAGAGGATAAATGTTTGTTCAAGTATGTGTTAAAGTGTAAAGTATCACTACAACTATATTATATAAAGTCATGTAGTGTGACACCTTAGTAAGACTATGTAACGTATATAAACTATATTATAAAAGAAGTAAGTCACATGGTTGGACTTATGAGAATATGTGTGGTATGTACATTATACCATATGGGACCAAACTATGTTATATAATGAATAACGTGACACTTTAGTAAGAATATGCAATATAGGAACTATATTGTAAGAGTAATAAAATTACTTATGTGACTATGTGGTAGCTATAGTACTTTAATGAATACTATATGGTATATTAAATTAAAGTATGTGAACCACTATTTCAATAAGTACATAATTGAAATAATAGTAATAATAATGAGATTTGTGATAATGTAGTATGTCACCATTCTATTAACTCATAATGTAATATTATTAAAATATACATAGATTATACGATGTGTATAGATATATATCCCCATGTGCTACCATGTAATGTTGTTATGATATTTTAGTCCATGTATGCCCTAAATGAATAAAAGCTAAGGTGTACATATGTGTATTGAGCATATAGTATATGATATTTCATTCCCCAACTTGCAAATGCGGTGATATAATTGGATGTCCCATATTGAGTGTCCAATTGCTCCCCCATTTCCCATTCACATGTAAACAACAAAGGCTAGAGTTTACTCCCTCATTCTTCTCCCAAGCTTCATTCTAGTTCATCATTCATGGGGAGTGGGATTCATGATTTCATCTACCAACTATCTCACCAACTAACCCTTGTCCAAAGAACTCTCCTTCCATCTCTTGGTTTGTTTTCATGGACAAAGGCTTGGCATAGGTTTTGAGTTTTCTATAAATTGAGCATCCCTCTTCATTTTCTATGTTGCTTAATTAATTGCTAAGTTGCTATAGAGTGAGTTGAGAGAAAATTCTGAGATTGAAGGGAAGCTCTACCCAATTAATAGCTCAAGAAGGTATAATGCTGAAATATATCTTGTAGTGTAGCATTTCCAATTTATAGTAATTAGCATGATATAGTTGGAATTGATATGTGATAAGGTGCTAGCATGATTATTAAAGTGAGTGTATATGTTGTAAGATAGTAGGAAAGCATGCTAGCTGAGCAAACTAAGTGATGGCCTAAAGCTCTGCAATAGCAGAACATTTCTTGGTCTGGAACAGGAGTGGCGCGGCCGCGCCACTCCTTAGTACAAATGGGGCGCGGTCGCGCCCCTCTACAGATTCTGTTGATGGATTTGTTAGGCTATCTGATTTATAAAGCATGCTAATGTAACGTAGTTAGGTCTATTTCAGTCCCTAACTTGTGAGTTTATGTGGCCTTTCATGAAAACACTTACCAAAGCTTGAGTATTTCAAAAAGAACTTACAGTTATGAAAAGAGGAACTTTGATATGTTAGCCTTATATTGATGTTCTGACTTTTGATACATGTTAGTATAGTTTAGAAATACATGAGAGACATATTAACTTATGTACATAGGTTCCGTAATGTAATATGAACATGTGAACCTCACTAGTACACATTCCTAACGAAAATGGAAGTTTTGAACACAAACCTTAACATGTTATGCCATGTTAATATTCTGATTTTGCGAGCATAGTAGTATGGTTTAGAAATGCATGAACAACCCATTAACTTGTGTTTATATGATTCGTAATGAAGCATGAGCATGTTGAACTCGTTACTGAACGTTACTAACAACAACATAAGCTTTAAACGTGGACTTTGACATGCTATATTAGGAGTCTAAATTTTGATATTTTTTACATGTTTAAATATGCTTTTATGGCATCATACATATACACACTTGTTAGATATAATGCAAGTTAATCAGGCATGAGTTCGATTAAATCACGAACAAGTAGCAATGCTAGGATTACACACCTATGACATAGAAACATGTGAGAATGCGTAATCAATAAAATATTTGACTACTTTAGATGTCTAAATGATAAGCATGATAACTTATATGAATTCATGGCGTTGTATGACCCTAAGTCGTTATAGAGCGTGATTTAAAACTGTATCATGTATGATTGAACTGGGAAGGGTTATACAAACATAGAAGTATCCTTTAATATGTATACATGCTATGTGATATCATATGCTGATACTTGAATACGATTTTGACGGTTAACTTATAATAAGATCATAACTTGCTAAATAGAGTATGTTTGCTATTCGTTGTGGTCTTGGGTGTTAGTAATGATATATGAGGATGATTAACTTAAAAAGAGGGACGTTAAGGATAAAAGACATTGAAAATTATATCAATCGAGATTTGTGAATTAATATGATACTATACATCGTATGATTGTATAGTAAGGTTAAAGACTTAAACTTATATGTGGATTGTATATAAGATAAAGTATAATGTCAAACTATATGACTAATGGATATCATATATACATAACTATATCATGATAGAAATTAAAAAGTGTTGATTAGCTTTTCGTGGATAAACTACGCATAAGTCAAGTATCTTATCCTTGTGTTTACTTTATTCGAGGAACATTGTAAGCAAGTTTCTAACCTTACTCTTTACTGAGCGTTCATTAATCTTGTGCCATTATTGTCGTGCAAGTAAACTTTTGGAATTTGCAATTCATGTATTATAACTATATACTTCACAGTTAAGATAAAAGTCGATTTATATTCTTCGAACTTTAAATATTGAGATTGAACTTATAATTGTCGTGATCTATGCCATTTGATTTGTCTAGACTTATATTATTGAAAAGCGAACCAAACCAATTGATTGGTGCGGGATCATGTGTTTAACTGAGATGAACAATCTTCTGTGAAGGGAAATTTTATTTGTCGGTAGACCGACGTGCGCACACTTTAGTACGATTGAATGATATGCATACCGTAGGGTACTTTAGGCTGATCACCTATTGTACTTGTTTTTGATTGGGTTATCAGTTTAATACTGTTAACTCTAGTAGAAGTTCACAGTCCTTAGTGACTGCTCAGTACTCAGTTATCTTGACTTCTTAAATTGAATTATTATTGAATCATATTGATATTATTCTATCCTTAGCGACTGTTATTGAACACTGTTGATATTTCTTGTTACCCTTGATGTAAGACCCCAAATTTTATGAATAAAAATTTAATTTTCTTTATATATTATTTTGAAATAGTAAGGTGTTAATTTGATAAATGTGATAAGTTATCGGTGAAATGTGCAAATATTTTAAAATAAGCAAGTGGTTATAAAATATTCATTATTTTTTAGGAATATTCGTTTGGTCGTGGAATATTCTTGTTGTCGGGGAATATTCGTACGACGGCGCAGCCATTTGTGGGCCCCACAACGGAATAATTGTCGGATATAGAAAGCGACAGAAATAACTTTTTTATAAAATAACGGCGTAGTTGTTACCTTTTGTACTGTTGAAATATCATGTGGTTAAAATACAGTAATACGCGGTGTTGCATAGTAGCACACGGTATTGCACAGTATTTCGAATTATTGATTATTACGTAAGAAGGCACTTGCTTAATTACTGTTCAATATTCTATATTATTGATTCAATAATTGCATAATATTTTATTAATTCAATATTTGCTACGTTGATATTTTATATTAATAATTGCTACTTACTATTTTATATTAGTGATTCAATAATTGTCATTGCACAGTATTTTAAATTATCAAATTAATAATTCATCTTATTTGAATAATATTATTAGATAACATTATTGGCAATGTCTAAGGAAGTTCTATCTAGGAAAGGGGTTGATTAATTGCGCGCCAGTAAGGAGGCATCCTTATCGGAAGGCCCCCTCTTTCTTGGGAACGACCTGGTTGTCAAAATTGTAGTTCTGTAATATTATTTGTGAATAATTAATTGTTGATATACATGATAAGGAAATATTTATTTCAATTTTGATATAAAAGGGAAGAATTTTTAGCATGCGACATTTGTTGAAAGTTGACATTTTATCTTCTCCGATAAAATAATTTATTCAAATATATTATTATAATATTATATTATAAAATTATAATATGATAATATAATAATTTTATGTGGTTGGTGGGAATATGGATGAAGGCTTGATATTTTCAAAAGTTGTATGCTGAAGCTTGTTTTTCAAAAGTAACATGCTGCTGAGTCATCCGTATGTAAATTTGAGTTATTTTTCGTTCGGAATTTGGAAAAACTTTCTTCTACAAAGTTGTAGAGAATTAAATTTCATATGGGATGGACATAAGGTTAGTATTTTTCAGATAAAAGGGCTATTGATTATGAATTATTGAAGTTTCAAAAATAAATATTTTAATATATATATATATATATATATATATATATATTTCAATTCAAGTCCGGGCACCGGTGTGAAAACCCATCGCCCTTTACAACTTTTGTATATATAACTGTTTATATATCTTGGCTTTACTTGCTTTTCATTAAATTAATGCTTTAAATATTCATTCGATATGAATCGGCATTTTTCAGTCACAAAAGCAACCTTGTGTCCCTTAGATCGTTATCTAGTAGGAACGAGTCGCTTTGGCCAAGTGCGAACCAGGATTTACTAATGAATACTCGGTTCTGGAAATATTGGGATATATATCTGTTTCTATACAAATTTGAACTGTGCAGGTTTATTGGCTACTCTTATGTGAGCCTAGGAATCGTGGGATTCATGATCAAATCGATCAGAATCTGATTCCAACGATGGACAAACTCCGCTTTACGAATGTGCCCTGCCAGTTTTCTATAAAATGTACATGCAAAGACCTTAAAACGGTTATCCGGATTTAAGGTCTCAACATAGTGAAAATATGATTTGCCGTGTCAGCGTCCCTCCGATGGCTTTCATGCCCATGAGGAGACCGACACTTGTATTTATTTTGTGGTTGAGAATGCTTCACAACTCGACAAATCACCATTCAATTACAAGCCATAAGGCTATAAAGATAAAATTGGAAGTATTAACAGGCTTCAATTCCTATGTTAGCATAAGGGTTTGATAACCAGATTTCAAAACATCATTTTCAATTCAATCAAAAGAAAAGCTTTTTGCAAATAAAATCAAATACTTTTGCAAATCAAATAAAAGACTTTTTGCACAATCAAATCAAATCCTTCGTATATAGGTTCAATGAAGCAAAGCACTACTTTCAATCAATCAAACATAGGCCCAATTTTCAAAACAGCATTAACACACGCATTTCAGTTTTAAGGAAAATATTGAAAAGATTGCGGTACCGTGTTTACACGGGAGTTGTGGGATGCCTAACGCCTTCCCCACACTTAACCAAGCCCCCGAGCTCAAAACTTTGTTTTCAAAGATCAAGGTTCGACAATGTCCAACAATTGGTCCTCTTTCAAACAAACTTGGTTGAGTTGGTACAACCATTTCAAATCTACCAACTGGCGACTCTGTATAATGTTCAAATCGTCGACATGATACATGTTGGCCTTTTCCTAAAGAACCCTTCAAAACCTTTTTCGCAATAAAAAGAGTGAGGGTAGAGATAACTTAGGAAGACAGAAAGATTTGGGTTGTGACTCGACCCGCAGATTTTTTCCCGACGTCGACATAAGTAATTTTTCAAAATACTTCACTGTAACTTACTATGAACATGATTTCTTCATATTTATCATGTTGTCATGAATTAAACATTTTTATATTACATATAATTCTCATAGAAACATATTATACAAACAAATTGACATACAATAATCATATTTTCAACAAGTGTTTATCAATCATCAATTTACAGAGAACAAAGAACAAGACCAAAAACTAAAACTTTAAAACTAGAATTATACATTTGAATTGCTTGTTAGTTAGAAAAAGATGATGGAAACCTTCTTTGTTTTCACAAAGAAATATTTCTCTCTTCTCTTCTTCCTTCTCTCTTTTCTCTCTGATATTCTCTTCTTCTAACTTAACGTAAAAACATAATATATATATATATATATATATATATATATATATATATAATACATATAATAAAAACTAACAAACATAGTATCTCCTTTTTAATTCTTAATCAGTTACTCTCTTTTTTTTAAATTCAAAAGCCACAAAGGCTTGTTTGGCAAAACTAGATTAAAATAAGAATTTCAAAAGCCTTAAGCCTTATTTGGTAAAACTAAATTAAACTTCTTTTAATTTATTTTAATAACTCATTTACTATATACTTTTAATTGTCACACTTTATTCAATTAAATTCTAATATTCAAATTCAATTAAATTAAAGTTAGTATCAACTTATTAAATCAAATTTTCACATAAATCAAATTGCTACACAATTATAATTTATTTATTAATCATAACTTTATGCAACAAATTAGTAAATCTCTAATTTAATTATTAAATTAAATTAAATTAGACACCACTATAATTATTCATCAATTCATTACTACAAAAAAAAACTTAATAATTCATCTAATTTAATTATCTCAATTAAATTAAAACTTCAACTACAAAATTACTAAACATCAACTTAATTAATATATTAAACTTAATTAAATCACTCCACAACATAATCACATTAATTATTTATTCAACTCATTAAATAAATCAACTAAAATATTTATTTAATTCAATAAATATTTAAAATTAAATACAAAAATCTCGTTCGTTACATTCTTCCATCCTTAAAAGGATTCTGTCCCCAGAATCATGACTGAATAAACTCATTCGTCACATTCTTCCCCCTTCAAAAGATTATGTCCCCAGAATCGCTATATAAGGATTTAAGCAAATAATTAAGGGTAGTTTTTCATCATAACATCTTCGAGTTTCCACGTAGCTTCTTAAGCATTGTGGTTCCTCTAGATTACCTTAACAGAAGGTATCACTTTGCTTATGAGTAGTTGCTCTTTCCTGTTAACTATCTGAACAGGTACTTCTTTGTATGTTAAATCTTTATCAAATTCTAATGGTTCATACTCTATAACATGTTTGTAATCATGTTTGTACAGTCGCAACACCAAAATGTGGAAAACATTATGAATATGGTCTAATTCTGGGGTATTGCCACCTCATAAGCTACCTCCCCAACCTTTTGCAATATCTCAAAGGGTCCAATAAATCTGGGACTCAGTTTTCCTTTCTTGCCAAATTGAATCTTCCCTTTCCAAGGAGATACTTTAAGAAAAACGAAGCTACCTAGTTCAAACTCTCGATTCTGACGATGATAATCATCATATTTCTTCTGTCTATCTTGAGTAGCTACCAATCTCACCCTGATCACCTTGACGATCTCTGCAGTTTGTTGTACCAATTCTGGTCCTAACAGTTGTCGCTCACCAACCTCATCCTAGCATAATGTAGTCATGCATTTTCTGCCGTACAATGCTTTGTAAGGCGGCATGCCAATACTTTCATGGTAACTGTTGTTGTAAGCAAATTCCACTAACGACAGATGGTCATCATAACTTCCCTTGAAGTCCATAACATAAGCTCTTAGCATATCCTCTAAAGTCTTGATTGTTCTCTCGCTCTTCCCATCAGTTTGAGGATGATACGCCGTACTCATTCGCAACTGTGTTCCCAAGTATTCTTGTAATCGTTTCCAAAAATTTAACGTGAAATGCGAATCTCTGTCTGAAACAATTGACACCAGAACACCTTATCTAGAAATCATTTCCTTAACATATAGCTTCACCAATTGATCCAAATTGAATCTTATCTTAATTGGTAAGAATTGTGTTGACTTCGTCAGTCGATCCACGATAACCTATACTATGTCAAAACCTTTCTGAGTTATTGGAAGCCCAACCATGAAATCCATCATGATATGCTTGTTGGCTTGTTTGGGTGTTAATCAAAACAACACACGCACGCAAGTGCACGTAGTCCACAAGTAATATAGAGTAAGTAAAGTATCGTTCCCACGGAGAATAATGAATACATTTTAATCTAACATGCAACAGCTTTATAACTATCTCGATCAAATTAAATCGTTGGGTAATGTGAAATTTAACTATGAATGCTACTAACAAGGAAATAGAAGAATAACAAGTGAAATAGCCAAATAAAAGGAATATAGGGTATAGGATTTCACTTAACACTTCATTCAAGACACTACACTTCTTTACAAGCTTAGTTAAGTATGTTGGATTATTAGTCGAACACACACAAGTGAAATATGACCATCTCTCGATGTACCAAATCCATATTACATTCAATCCACAAAAGATAGAACAATTGCAAACATCCAAATTGATTAATACACTATATGTCTATGTGAATTACAATCAAAGTTGGTTGAAGCTCAAGTGCTCAATGGACTACATATGGTGCTTCGATATATCTCTATCCTAGGCATGAAACATAAATTCCATCATAAATTAGAATTCACATACATATGCAAATATGATTAGTTCTAAGCCTATACTTCCTTTTTCAAGTTTATATAAGCTAACATGGTAATTGGTGATCAAGCAATTAATCAATTAAAGAAAATCATATAAGATAATCCCATATAGATAATCAACCAAGTCTCATAGGGAAATATAGAATCTTGAACTATATATTAAGATTCATCATAACCCCATAATAGAAATTAGTTCATCTATAAAGCAAAATCCATCACAAGAGATTGTTCATACATTGTAAGCCAAAATGAAAAGAAAGAGATACTAAAGATAGAAAATGCAAATCTGATCTCTTTCTCAAATCTGAGCATACAATGATAATCCAAGCTCCAATGTTCCCAAAATCAGCCATAATCTAAGCTATCTATCAAAATCTAGTATAGCAACCAAGAGAGAAAACTAGATGTAGAAGAAGATACTCATCCTTCTCTTTGTGTTTCTCTGACCCTAAAAAGGCAATAAAAATGATCAATAAATAATGTCCCAACTTGCAATCACACCCTAAAAAAGTAAACATTCTATTTGGCCTTCTAAGTGAAAAGTCAACTGTTGGTCAAACCGGCACGACGCGGCCGTGCTATCAAAGAGCACACCAAGAGCGCGCCCGCGCTGTCTGCTGATTCTGCCTGGGATCAGGCGCGCCCGCGCTGTCCCATAGTACATATAAGGCGCGGCCGAGATATGTTAGTTTCTGTTGTCCGCTGATCTGCTGCATTCTCCTGCTGAATTGCTGCTGCTGCTTTCTCTTCCAAGCACCTTTCATGCCATTCTCACCTACACTCCATCGCATGCACTTTGCAGCTACTCAAGTCAATTTCATATCCAATCCATACACAATGCCACTGAGCTAGTTTCCAAGAATGCTTTCTACAAAACAAAGATAAAATGCATGAAAAACTACTAAAACATATGAGATTAAGCCTCAGTTATGGCAAGTTGATATCCAATAAGTTGGTATAAAACCTACTTATCAAATACCCCCAAACTTAAACTGTTGCATGCCCTCAAGAAACAAAATACAAATACTAACTATATGAAATGCACACTACTCTAAAATGATAATGAATTCCAAAATTAGTCAAATTTGAATTCCAAATGAGATGCCTCAGAGAAACCATAAACACATATGAACAACGCATCCAACCAAGAACAAGGCCATAGAACATACATTCTGCAAATCAAAACCTGTCAACAATGATATAGTATATGTGTGTGCTAGCTACCACTAAGCTTGATATAGACAAATACTTCACATAATATGCTTCTTAGAGGGAAAAATACAATTTCAAATCAAGAAAAACAATAAACACATTAAGCTCAAACCAAGATTACACATCAAACTAATCTAAGGGTCAACAAGGGGTTTATTATGCTTTTATTCACTCACGAGGGCGATATTTGTGATAACCCGAATAATTATAGATGGTGAATTATGTAGTATATGAATTTTACGAGTAGAATATATAGTAATGATCCTTAGAAAGGAAATAAATGAGTTAAAGAAGATATATAATATTTGATATATGATTGTGTTTGATTGACGGTTATGTAATAAAATCTTAACCCTGTTGAAGAGGTGAATTTAGTACAGATATATGTGTAGTTTATATAAATGTCGTTAAGATAATGTGTTGAAGTTATTCAATAATAAAATTGTGAAAGAGATTTTGTGAAAACCAAGAAGGGAGGTTTTTGTTGATTCCGAGGATGGAATCCTTATAAGGAGGGAAGGATGTGACATTTCAAATTTTTAAGAATTAATAAATAAGAATTTAATAAATAAAATTCTTATTTTAAGATGTTTAAGTACGAGTATGTGTATATGTGTTATATATTGTGAAATATGTGATTTGGTGTAAAGAGAATTTATATATTTATTGAATTAAATAAATATATTAATTGAATTATTTATTGAGTTAAATAAATAATTATGTGATTATTATGGAATAATATAATTAAGTGTAATATATTAATTAAATGAATATTTAGTATTTAGTTTAATTGATATAATAATTTTATGTTATAGTTCTAATTTAATTGAGATAATTAAATTAGGTGAGTAATGTGATGAGTGTTACATGCAATTATAATTAGCGAGTAATTATAATTATGTGATAATTTTATGTGATTAATTGATGTTAGACTTTTAATTAATTAAATTATAATGGTAACATTTAATTAATTAAAAATATGTGTTAAAGGATTTATTAAAAGAATTAAAAGAGTTTTAAAACCGTTTTCCCAAACAAGGCCCTTACTTTTGTTTTAATCTTATTTTACCAAACAGGGCCTTAAGCTCAAAAAGTTAATTTTTTTAAAATAAACCTGTTTTGCAAAACAAGCCTTAGGGCTTTTGATATTCAAAATTGTAACCTATGTAATTAATAAAGGAATTAGTAGCTACATTAATATAGTATAAGTTACATATATATTGTATATATGTTATATGTATATTATATTTATAATATACGTCAGTTTAGAAGGGTTAGCCTGTTAGAGAAAACAAAAGTTAAACAAAGAAGAAATAAACAGAAAAGATAGAGAGAAAAGGAAGAAAAAGAGAGAAGAAGAAAGAAAGAGAGAGGAAGGAGTTTTGTGAGAAAACAAAACTAGAAGTCTCATCATCATCTTCCTCACTAAGTCAAGGTTATAATCTAAATTCCTTGTTTTAATTATATTTTTATGTTTTTCATAATGTAGTTCTTTGATAATTAAGTTATGGTAAAAATTGAAGAACATGATGTATATGTATATAAATTGTGTTCATAAATGCCTATATATGAATTTTATGCGTAAGTTCGTAGTTTAATTTGGTATACCTATGATGAATATGAAGAATTAAAAAGTCACAATGAAAGTATTTTGAAAAATATATATAGTTTATTTGAAAACCAAAATTTCATGGTTGATTGTTATTTGTGGCTTAAATTGATGTTAGGCTATGTTAATATGGTTATAAACAAATTCAAACATATTTTGAATTGTGTATTTCGTTTTGAAAATAAACTATAGTGTTCAATTTCATCAAGAACACTTGTCAATGGTTTTTCTTCAAAAATCATGGAATTGATTGTTGTAAACTATGTGTTTTAAAGATTAAATGTGTTGAAAAATGTTAGGAGTTTAGAAATTTTATTTTCTATTAAATTTGTTATGAATTATATTGACTGAAAGTGGAATTTTGTGTGGAGAAATAAGCCAAATTGACTTTTTCTCTGCACAGTTCTTGATCAAAATTTGAAACCCTAGAAGGGGCCCGCCTTGGTGGGCATTGCTAGGCTTAGAACCCCCGCCCCGGCAGGCGGTATGCAGAAAGTTTTGAAGCTTTGTTTTTTTGTGCATTTTATTTGAAACATAAAAGTTAAGCTAATGTGTGATGTGATAACATGTTAAACTTACATTAGAATACTAAATGATTTCTAATATATTATATTGATAAAATATAATAGGTAATTATAATTTGAAATAATTAGAATTATAGTAAAGGTTTAATTTAATTTGTTAAATTATAATGAATATAGTTTGATTATTATAATCAAAGTAAATGTAATTATTAGTTGATTAATTATGTGAAAATATAATGTGATTATATGATGAATGTTAATTATGCATTAATTAACTATTAATTTAATAGTTAATGAGGAATTAGTTAACCTAGATTGGTTAACTAACGATGAGGATTAGCTATGTGATAATTAAATGATATTATTGTTTATTCATATGATTTGACAGTGAATGTCAAACGAGTAAATAAAAGAGAATTAGAAACTATAAAGTAGAAGTTACTTAAGTGTTTGCTAAACGTTGCTGTGAGACTAATAATTTATGTGTATGATAATACGTTATGTAGGATCATGAAGCAGATTATATTAAGTTATTTTTCGGTAATTGGTAATCTATGAGCCAGGCAAGTCTTTCAGTTCCTATTTTCTACGTGAACTTGATGATGAACTGTTTTAAATTGTATTACAAAAAGTATGATTTGTTATATATGTTATAAGCATGAAATGTTAAAGTAAATGTATGACTACATTGATTTATTTAAATAATGTTGATTGAGTAAGGAACTCAATCTTTATATTTGTTATGTGAGTTAAAGCATGTATGCTATGTTACTTTAGTAATTATGAGATGTATGTTGAGCATGTTATTATGTGCTATATGATGCATGAAAACTGTTAGGTCTTGCTGAGCTGTCGAGCTCACTCTTGCAAATAACCATTTTTGCAGGTTAAGGATGCAAGGTAATGATATGTGCTTAGTGAATTGTAGAGATCAGTATTCACGAAGATTACTAATGTTTTATGAGAAATGTAATTGATGTTTTGATTGTATCATCATAGTTAAGTTGTAAGGTGGGTTATCCAATGTGTACGGATAATAATTATAATGTAAAACTTTGTATAGTCCTTTCGTTGTAGCTATTCATGTAATAGAATTGAGTCAAAGTTTTGTAATGTTAAGGTTGCGATTCAGGGCAATAAAGAAAGATTTATAAAAGTTTTAAATATTCTGCATTTTTTGTGATTTTATTATCGAATAATGATGTAAGGTTAGAATATAGTGGTATTGTTAATGATCGAGTATGAGAATTATATAGTATAAATTTTGGGGTCGTTATAATATTCGCACATTCTCATGATTACACCCGACTGTGCAATGTCTAGCCCTCTTAGGCTTTTTAATGAAACTCGCGTAGCGAGCTTTCGACCAACGACTATCAAACCAGAAGGCTTTAGGGCGCTGGGTGTACAGACAACCCCTAGGGCGTACTTATTCGAGTATCAAAGGCCACAGGACCAAACAAGCCAAAGTGTTTCTTCAACAACATTCTTTTTTCCTTTTCTTTTTCTCATTTTTTTATAAGCATGCATAACTCCTGTTTTCCCACAAACTTAAATTTTTACATCATCTTGGTCATTGCTAACTGTCTACAAAAGCTCTATCATTAAAACAAACATTTCCCACCAGAAGACAATTATGTGACCATTTAAACCAATCAAGCAAAGAAAACAATACCATGCTATTCGGTTACATCAAAATCAACAGACAAAGATTTACATCATGTAATGATAATATGACCAAGCCTAAGTTATGAACAATGCTCAACAATCATGCAATTCCAATCTCATCACAGGCTAAATGGAACTCAAACCAACTGAAAATTGCAATCATGCAATGTGACTACTAATCTAAAATGACAAAATAAAAAATGAAAATGAAACTATGAGATATGAGTTTAAACTAAAAATGCAACTAACATGAAATGCAACTACTAACTACATGCAACTAAATAAAATGAAATGCAACTACTAACTACTACTAATGACACCCAATACCACCAAACTTAAAAATAACAATGTCCTTATTGGAAGGTAAATATGACGCCCCCAAATCTATACACCTGTGGTATCCAATTTGGTGTTCAAGACTATTCAAGTAAGGTGACATCTCTGAATCTATACACCCATGGTATTCGATTTGGAGTTCACTTCTAATTGATTAACTATAAATATTCAATAAGATATAATTCCTATCTATCCAAGGTTCATAGTATCCCATAACAGATATGAATTCTTGTCAGAATTATTGCTATTTTTTGATACCCTCACTTGGATGTATAGCTTGTATCTTATGAATATCCCTTTCATATCAGTAGTTCATATCCATCTAAAATTCAGAGTATCAGCAATAACATAATCAGTCTATATTGCCAATTCTCTCACTCAGATGTATAATCCCTATGGATACCGTATCATTTAAACCATACAACTAAGTCATCTAAGAATGTACAAGTACAAGAATGCAAAAACAAAAGATGATAATATATATTTTATATAATAAGTTCGGTTATATGGTTCTCAACATTGAGTTCTTATTACATCAAAAGACTTATAAGACTTCCATTTAATAATGACATTAATATAACACTAATCTAAGTATGACCTTTTTCCACTTCGTGTTACAGAAGTGCTGGGATTACCATCTAAAACTGTAAAGGAAATGATTTGCAAGAATGAGTGTTGGTCCGATTAGATGACACAATTAACGCGCAAGTATACGCGGCCAACGAGTAATAAAGAGTAAGTAAAGATATCGTTCCCACGAGGAATTAATGGATAAAAGGTCGCCAAAGCACTAGTACATAATCATTTCGGTCTTATTTAAACGGGCGATAAAGAGTTGGAATTAAAGCTAAGTTAACTAGGCAAGGAATTAAACTTAAACTAAGCAATCCTAAGGTAGAATCAGATAATGAAGATAAGAGATTTCAATTTCCCCTAATGATTCATCTAAGTTAACATACTTCCAATTAGGTCAAATTAATAGTTATAGTTGCTAGTCGAGAACACAAAAGTGAGAGAAGGCCATCTTTCGATGCTCTTAATCCATATCACGTGCAATCCACAGATGATAGAACGCACGTGAACACCCACATTACCTAAACCACTATATGTCTATGTGATTTACAAATAATTAGGGTTTAAGGTCAAGTTCTCTATTGACTACGAGCGGCGCTTCTGTATATGTCTATCCTAAGCACAAATCATACGTCCAACGTCATGTGAACGTACAATCGCCCGCCACTATGATTAGATCTAAACCTACACTTCATGTTTCAAGTCCACATAGGTTATCACAGTAATTGGTCATGACTCAATTAAGCAATGAAACATAAATCGCAGTAGACAATCACATAGCAATCAATAAGAACCAACATGGAAGAGAAATCAACATAGACTACTCATTAGATTCCATTGGAACCTCAAAATAAGGTCTAAGTCATAAATGACTCAAACATATCATCCACAAGTTGAATATACATCATAAGATTGCAAATAGGAAACAAAGAGATTCAAAAGAAATAGCAAATCTGAGTGCTCAAGCTCCTTGTTGAATCTCCAATGGAATCCACTTGCTTCAATCTTCAAACCTAATCTAACCATAGAAACTAACTAACTAACTAAACCCTAGTCTAACACTAATCTACTCCTCATCTAGACTAAACAAGAGGTAAAGGAAGAAAAGAGAGGAGCTAGGGCTTAGGGCCAATATATGATGCCCTTTCTTGCCACAAACGAGCCCCCTTATATCCCAATCAAAAGCCAAGTCCCGTGCAATTGATAAGTCAAGTCTGGCACAGCTGAAGATTGGCGCGGCCGCGCCCAAAAATGCCTTAGAATCCGCGCACCCGCGCTGGCACTTTTCTGCTGCAGAGTCCTCTGGTAAAACGGCCATAACTTTTGATCCGGGAGGAGTTACTAGGCCTGCCACCTGTCAAATCGAAGCTATCGAAGTGCTCTATAACTTTTATTCTTTGAGAATTGAGAAATAATGGATGGATTAAGGCTGAAATTGAGCTCCAAGTGACAGCTGTGCATGAAAACTCAAAATCGTGGAGTTTAACGTCCGTTGGTATACGGGGCATAACTCTCGCCTCCGAACTCCGATTGGGATGATTCAAGATGTTCCGAAAAGCTTAGAAGACGCTATAAAATATGAACTAAGCTCCAATCCAAGAACATGAAATGAACATAAACCCCCCCAAGCGATGTCCGGATTGCATTTCCTTCCCATTTGGTCGTTTGCCTTCTTTCCATTGTCATGCCATCAATCTTTTTAGCATTCTTTGCATCGTTTCGGCCTCAAAAGCACCGAGAGAGTTCCTAAACATAAAATCTACAAAAAAAAGGAAAAACACATGAAAAGCACAAAAGTACTTGAAGCAACAGAACAAGCTGGTTACTATCCGAATAAGTGGTCATAAAGACTACTTATCAAATACCCCCAAACTTAAACATTGCTTGCCCTCAAGCAACAGATGCAATGCAATATCTACAATGTATGCAACCTATACTACTATGAATGAAAATCCATATCTCAGTCAGTATCGAACTTTCTAAGCAATGCCTCAGAAAACCACAAGATAGTCGAACAGATAAGCTACCCAAAATAAGACCATAAGGCATATTCTGCAAATCCAAAATTGTCAGCACTGATGTATTGTGCGTTATGTGCTTAGCAACCATTAGATATGCATTCATATAAATAACTCACCTACTATGCTTCTTAGGGGAAAAACAAGCTTTAATTTAAGACAAACAATAAATCATATAAGTTCTAACTAAGACCGTGCATTACTAGAGTTAAGAGTCAACAAGGGGTTTTCATTAAGCTTTTATTACTCACGAGGGCATATTCGCACTTTCCCGTGTACACATTCAACTGTGCAATGCCTAGTTCTCTTAGGCTTTTCAATGATATCCATGTAGCGAGCTTTCGACCAACGACTCCCAGACCAGACGGCCTTAGGGCGCTGGGTGTAGAGACACCCCTAGGGCTTACTTGCTCGAATATCAAAGGCCACAGAACTCGACGTAGCCGATGTGTTTATTCCATTTTTTTTCTTTTTCAATGCATTTTCTTTTTTTTTCTTTTTTTTTCAAAGGGGAGTGCGTTTTACGCTCCATCTCCCCACATAGCATGCAAAACCCCTGTTTCCCCCAAACTTAGGCTTTTAACGGTCTAGTTATTATTATATGCGAACTGAAACTCTTTTATTAAAACATAGTTTTTCCACCAGAAGACAATTATGTGAAAATTTAGACTTAGCATGTCATGGTGGTTACTCTATCGTGCTCACTGGCTACACAGTATTTGACAGGTAAGGATTTACATATATGACCATGAAATCAGGCTTAAGTCTCAAATCAGTTCTACAATCAAGTGATTTCAGTTTCTTCACAGGCAACATACATAACTAACCAACTGATAACTGGATTCATGCAGTATGCTCTAACATAGAATGCAAAAACAAAAGAAAATTTTAAAATTTTCACAAATTTTAACTATTAACAACCTACATGCACTAAATAAACAAACACAATATGCAATATGAATGCAACTACCCTATATGCAAAATAAAACCAATACCCCCAAACTTAAACTATTCAATGTCCTCATTGAAGGTAAAGGTAAAAAGAAAGAAACTCCCCTATTCATCGTCGTCGCCGTCGTCCTCAGCGTCCTCCTCAGGAGGTGGTGTGTCTGGAGGTGGATAAACAGCGGCGGTCCCATATGTAGGAAACTGCACCTCAACTCCCATCTGGCCGAATGCGTAGGACAATGCCCCGCTGAATTCTGTGGTGAAAGCCTGGAAGTTGGTGCTCATTGCGTCTATCCTGCGCTGTAGTCTCCTCTCCATATTGTCTATCCGCTCATGCACTGAGTGAGAGGACTCAGACTGCTATGGTGGTGGCACTCTCTCTGCAGTCTCCTCAGCCTCTGTCTGATCAGGAAGAATAAACCCTGCTCCCAAGGAATGAGATCTTCCCCCTTTCCACACTTTGAAGGATTCAATGGCTGGGTGGTCAAGAGTATTCATCGGCATCTGCATCGGCTCAGCATCTGACCACGTCACTCCATTGGCTATGCATAGCCTAGTGATCACTGCTGCGTGGGGGATTCTTGTTGAGTTTCTGCCTCTCAGAAATCTGGGATAGAACTACTAATCACGTACCCCAAGTCAATTCGCATGCCTTTGACGATCCCGTAAAGCAACACAGATCGGTCCTTAGTGACCTCGTTCTGATGTTGTGTAGGCATCAGATTCGCACAGATAAAGATGTACCACGCCTTCCCGTACCTACTCAAAGCGGACTGGGGGAAATGCAGCTTCTGATCAGTCCCCTATTTCAACTACCAAATGGTGCTCGATTTGCACAGGTAATTACTGATAGCATCCATCTCCGACTCCCACCCCTTAGCATACAAAGAATCATGCGCGTCCAATGCAATGTTGGGTAAGTCAAACAACTCATTGATGTGCTCCTTTGCATATGACACCTCACAACCCCGCACAAATACTTTATTGGACGTCGTGTGTTTTGCGTTGGCATAAAATTCTTGCACCACCGAGATTGGGGCAGCCAAAGGCTCATCACAGAATGCATTCCATCCCCTCCCTCGGATCATAGAAGCCATACGCCCGTCCAGGTTCTCATCAGGCTCTAACCCCCGCTCGGGCACAAAAGTCCTGCCCACAAATATACTGTGATAGAATCTCTAAGCCTTTAGACTGATGAATTTGCGGTTATCATAATCGATGCCACCGCCCCCTTGCTCGGAACCACTGCCCCTTGATGTAGACTCCCTCCTGCTGTGTTTTGATTCCATTTGATGAACAAAATGCAATACTGCTCTCCACTAATCAATATGCCCTCAGCCCCCAATTCACTATCCCAATTGATCAAGTTGAGATGATAGCAGGGATGGGTTTTGTTGGAGAGACTGTGAAGGTAGGCGAGTTTTGATTTTGACTTAGAACTAGGGCTTGGATAAGGTGAGGGTTGTGATGGAGATGAGGATAGGAGGATTGTAGATTGAAGTATTCAGAGGTTGAAGGGTGAGGAATTTTTAAATTTGAGAGAGAGAGGGATGACTTGAAGTTCGGCTAGTTTGGAATGACATAAAATGGCTTAAAATCTGCCGCAAAAATACTTAAGTCTAGCAAATTCTGTCTGTCTCGCGGCCGCGCGCCCTGGCAGGCCAAAACAGGCACCGTTGTGCGCCCTGCTATTTTCAAATTCTGTAGCTTTTTGCTTTAGGGAGCTGATGGGGCAATAAACTTGGCTTCATGCAACATGGAATTAAACCTGAGAATATCAATCAAACTTTATTAAGCCCTCTACGCTATCAAAAGTATATGTAAACTATTTACATCAAGAGAATTAAACATGGAAAGATATATGCATTTGCTTCCCAAAAATTCTCTAAGTGCACATATGCAATGTGCTAGTGCATCAAAATATGTGCCATAAGCTTCATAGTCCCAAAAAGATATGCACTAATGCCTAAGTTCAAAAATGTAGGCATGGAACTCCTAATCTACGAGCATTCAGAAATTTTAAACTAAATACTAAACTAATAAGAATTAAACAAGGGGGAGGGAAGTATGATAGAAAGCAGGAAATGGAGAATTAAACAAGGAGGGAGAAAGAGAAATGATGGGGTGCCTCCCATTGAGCGCTTGATTTATAGTCCTCTAGCTGGACTGTGTCTGCCCACTGTTACTCGACTCCCCGACGATACTAGAGAACCCCTCCATCCATCAGAATAGCTGTGTGACTTTGGCGGCTTCCCAGCAGGAGAGGGTGCAGATTTAAACTACCTAGCACATGATATGAACAAGGCTTCCCCGTCCTGAAGGTTGGGGAGCTAGGCAATGGTTCCGTTGTGTAGGCGAAATGGGTTGGGCTTTGAGGTTCACACAACACAACGGTTTCTTCTTCTATTCTCTTCTCTTCTGACGACCATGGTGTCAAGACTGTGAAATCTCTCGTGTCATCAAGACCCGTCTCTGTGATATGGCTACCAAGGGGGCAAGGTTGTGCAAACTTGACTGGATTCTCAAACTTCGGCGGAGAAGGCTCTTGGGGGATTGTCATTGTTGGTTCACATTCATACTCCACAGCCCTAATTGGCTCCTCGATATCCATTGCCTTTGGCACGTCCAGTTGCAATTGTACTTTGGATTCTCTATCAGTTTCTGCACCCATGTCATAGCACCAAGTAGTCTGGGGATCATAACTTACGGCTTCAGTCATTGAAGTACAGGATCTTGCATTGTTATCTCTTGTTTACATACCTCCTTCTTCCTTAATGCCGTGCTAATCTGCTCCACCCAAATCTGAAGATCCTAAATCGATTGCTCTAGCTCAATCAAGGTCTCCTGTGTTGATGCTAATGAGTTCCCCCATAAACTATCCAATCCTTCCTTTTCTGTTTCAGCCTCGGGCTTCATGTACTGATGCTCATTGGTAGGAGTGTTGTGGATTAGGGCCATCTGATTCTGAAAGTTTTGGTTCGATTCTTTTTGACTCCTAATCACCTTCTCTTGGTTAGCTAAGCTCATATACATGCAGTCCATTGTTGACTGTTCTCCTTGCAAACATGGGGATTGATAAGTGGGTTCGGGTGTAAAATTTGGACTTGGCTCGTATTGATCTTGATAGCTCGCAGTATGGGTCTGCCCTTGCTCATCCTCTATCATCAAGGCCCTACTAATTTTCTCTGCCCAGTTCTGGATATTCTTGACTGACTTCTGTTGCTCAATCAAGATGTCCTTCAGTGAGATGTCATCTCCATCCTCCAAGCTTGCATTTTTTGTGTCACCCTCAAAATTGTGTTAAGGCTCATAAACTGGAGTCTGGAATGTGCATTCTAGGGCGTACGCGGGATTTGGATCCCAGTATTGGTCTTGATAATAGTCTGATGAAGGGTTTGCTGAAGGGCTGGGTGATACCCCCACTCTAGCTGATAATTAGTGCATGGCTCACTCTAAGAGTACTCACCCCCATACTGCTCCTGTTCATAACTGATAGGATCCTGATGGCTTATGTAGCTCCCAGCACTATACTCATGAGAAAGAACTGGCTCTAGACTTTGTTGGGCTGAAACAGTATCCAACTTCCTCGAGAGCTCCTGTAGCTGTGCTGAAAGTGTTGCGATTGGGTTGACGCCATCATTATATGCTTCCCTTGGCTGCTCTTGCCTTGTACCATTCCATGGATAAAAATTTAAGTCCATTGTACCTGAGAAGAGAATAAATGAAGAGAATTAAACAAAATAAATAAAAATGTTTAAATTAAGACTAATTTGATTTAAACTAATGTTAGCAAACAGTTATCCAATTAATTCCCCGGCAACGGCGCCAAAAACTTGTTGGTTCGATTAGATGACACAATTAACGCGCAAGTATACGCGGCCAACGAGTAATAAAGAGTAAGTAAATATATCATTTCCATGAGGAATTAATGGATAAAAGGTCGCCAAAGCACTAGTACATAATCATTTCGGTCTTATTTAAACGGGCGATAAAGAGTTGGAATTAAAGCTAAGTTAACTAGGCAAGGAATTAAACTTAAACTAAGCAATCCTAAGGTAGAATCAGATAATGAAGATAAGAGATTCCAATTTCCCCTAATGATTCGTCTAAGTCAACATACTTCCAATTAGGTTAAATTAATAGTTATAGTTGCTAGCCGAGAACACAAAAGTGAGAGAAGGCCATCTTTCGATGCTCCTAATCCATATCACGTGCAATCCACAGATGGTAGAACGCACGTGAACACCCACATTACCTAAACCACTATATGTCTATGTGATTTACAAATAATTAGGGTTTAAGGTCAAGTTCTCTATTGACTACGAGCGGCGCTTTGGTATATGTCTATCCTAAGCACAAATCATACGACCAATGTCATGTGAACGTACAATCGCCCGCCACTACGATTAGATCTAAACCTACACTTCGTCTTTCAAGTCCACATAGGTTATCACAGTAATTGGTCATGACTCAATTAAGCAATGAAAGCATAAATCACAGTAGACAATCACATAGCAATCAATAAGAACCAACATGGAAGAGAAATCAACATAGACTACTCATTAGATTCCATTGGAACCTCAAAATAAGGTCTAAGTCATAAATGACTCAAACATATCATCCACAAGTTGAATATACATCATAAGATTGCAAATAGGAAGCAAAGAGATTCAAAAGATAGAAAATAGCAAATCTGAGTGCTCAAGCTCCTTGTTGAATATCCATGGAATCCACTTGCTTCAATCTTCAAACCTAATCTAACCCTAAAAACTAACTAACTAACTAAACCCTAGTCTAACACTAATCTACTCTCTAATCTACTCCTCATCTAGACTAAACAAGAGGTAAAGGAAGAAAAGAGAGGAGTTAGGGCTTAGGGCCAATATATGATACCCTTTCTTGCCACAAACGAGCCCCCTTATATCCCAATCAAAAGCCAAGTCCCGTGCAATTGAAAAGTCAAGTATGGCACAGCTGAAGATTGGTGCGGCCGCGCCCAAAAATGCCTTAGAATCCGCACGCCAGCGCCGGCACTTTTCTGCTGCAGAGTACTATGGTAAAACGGCCATAACTTTTGATCCGGGAGGACTTACGAGGCCTTCCACCTGTCAAATCGAAGCTATCGAAGAGCTTTACAACTTTCATTCTTTGAGCATTGAGAAATAATGGATGAATGAAGGCTGAAATTGAGCTCCAAGTGACAGCTGTGCATGAAAACTCAAAACCGTGGAGTTTAACGTCCGTTGGTATACGGGGCATAACTCTCGCCTCCAAACTCCGATTGGGATGATTCAAGATGTTCCAGAAAGCTTAGAAGACGCTCTACAATATGAACTAAGCTCCAATCCAAGAACATGAAATGAACATAAACCCCCCCAAGCGATGTCCGGATTGCATTTCCTTCCCATTTGGTCGCTTGCCTTCTTTCCATTGTCATGCCATCAATCTGTTTAGCATTCTTTGCATCGTTTCGACCTCAAAAGTACGAGAGAGTTCCTAAACATAAAATCTACAAAACATAGGAAAAACACATGAAAAGCACAAAAGTACTTGAGTTTCAGCAACAGAACAAGCTGGTTACTATCCGAATAAGTGGTCATAAAGACTACTTATCAATGAGCTATGACATGCTCAGCAAGTTTATATTTATAACACAATGTTTGATTTGAATAAACGGTAGTTCAACAATTTTACTTCACTGAGTGTTGATGACCATTTTTGGAATTTTTGATATAAACTATTTGTATTAGTCACACAGACTTAGAAATCTGCGTATTCGTATCTAAAATAGGGGATCAACCTATTCAGTATCCTAGGAGTATGCATATCATCTTACCCCTAGTGCCAATTTCGAGACACAATTTAAGACCCAATTTAGTGTAAATTCAACTCAATATAGGATGTCTTACCAAAATAATTTGGTTTGACAACAGTTTATGCTTAGTAAACAATAATTTAATATCATATGAATAAGTGATTCATTTCTTAAATTATGCTGAAGCAATAGCAATAACGTTCACAAGAATTGGGTAACAACTTGGTTCGGTATAAGATATCGAAAGGTATTCAAGTAATGCAATAACTTTAAAGATAGAAGACTTACCTGTGCGAAGTATGCCTATCTAACGTTACTCGAAGTGTTTAGGATACCTAAAATATATTAAACATCTTTATATAGATTATTAGTATTGATAACAAAACCTATTTACTCAAACTATAAACGTTTGGTCCATGTTTAATATGATTTCGGTGTCCTAAAATCTTTACTAGATATTTATTAAGTTAATATCTCGGTCAAACTTTATTTATAAGCTTTATTATAATTTTAGATAATTTATTAATCATTATAATAATTTTTGGAAGCTTATAATAATTTTTAAGTATTTATTTATCCAATAGAATGATTTTTAAATCATTAATTTTATACTTTAATAATTATTAATTACTTAGTATAATTGTTAAAGCCTTAATATTATTTTTAAATAATTTATAATCATTTAATATGATTTTTATAATATTTAAATTATTTTTAAATAATTACTTATTATTTATAAATGATTTAATTAATTACTTTATTAATTAATTATAAAAATATTTATGAAATTTACGTCAAAATACTAAAAGTTAATTATTATAACTTAAAATGATTTTTAAAACTTAATTTATAATTATTTTAATTAATTTTTACTATGTCCGTCGCTATAGGTCATAGGCGACAGGAAGCGTCGCTGTAGGTGTTCTTAAGCCTAAAAAATAGCATTGGTCAAGGCCAAGTGGTTACATTGACCAAGCTTGTTCTTTAAGTTTGTAATGATTCTGGGTTTGTAAGTGCTTCAATGGTGTAGTATTTATGTAATACTACAACATGATACTAAGTTTAGGC
Organism: Panax stipuleanatus; assembly: GCA_020205555.1. Lineage (NCBI taxonomy): Eukaryota > Viridiplantae > Streptophyta > Magnoliopsida > Apiales > Araliaceae > Panax > Panax stipuleanatus. The sequence continues at coordinate 38,051,093 of CM035118.1, forward strand.
TCTAACTATAACACATTAGAAAGTTATTAAGGCTCAAAGTAGTTATTAGAGCTGTTCTTGGGTTTCTGGGTAACTCAGAACGCCAGTCAACGTCGGTCAACAACCTTGTGCTTCTAATATCTTCGATTCTGTGTATTAGATATGTGTTTTGATTGTTGCAGTGTGTAGTCTATATGTCATAGTTGAACGAGATAGCAATGGTTTGGACCGAGTAACATCATAAAGTAAAGATCTAGGCCGGTCAAAGTACTATCAGAGACTGTTCTTCATGTTTTTCATTTTTCTGGGTTTTCCAGAAAACAAAACCGTGAACGGTCAACGGATTTTGACCATTAATTCTAGTCATCCTATGTATTTATCATGTGTTAAAGTATATCATACCTGTAATATACATGTAAGGCTACAATAACATAGCATTTATCTAGCTTAACAAAATATCGAGTGAAAGATACAAGCCAATCAAAGTACCTAGCTCGACTGTTCTTAAGATTTTTGGGTAACCCAGAAATCAGAACTTCGTGATCGGTCAACCACCTTTGACCACTTATCTCTTTCATTCTGTTAATCCAATGAACTTGATTCTTGTTCTAGATTACTAAGCTCATGTAATACTACAACTAGCATACAAATAAAAACCCCTAAACATTAACACATGATTATCTACGGGCTCTAACATTAGGCTGTCAGGCCTGTTTTTAACAAATTTTCAGAATGCTTAAAACACTTTTTTGATGGATCTAGATGTTTTGGAAACATGGTCTATAAACCCAGAACACTTACTAATATGTTATTACACATAATTAATCAACATAACAACAAATCTAACAAAGCATAAAGATCTAAAGTACAATTAGGGTTTAGACCTTTCTTGAGCAAAATTGGCTATCTGAGCTTTGATTCTAATCTTGCTATTTTATGAGGCTTGTGATGGTAGGTAGTATGAGTATATTGGTTAAGAAAATTTAGGGGTCTGAACTGAAATGAGACTGCTATTTATAGAATTGGTAGGTTAGGGTTTTTAGGTCATTTTTTAAACTTTGCCTCCACAAATATCCTAGTATTTGTACTTGTGCTGCTATGACAACCTGTTTTGGGGCCAGAGGTGATAGGATTTTAAATGGTGGTGGTTCCACATGCTTGTGAGCAACTTCAAGTTGGTTAGTAAGCTAATCTTTCCCTAATCTTCACTAATTGTGATTTAGTGTTTAGGATAACTTAATGAAGTTATTAACACCTAATCTAAGTTTAGTTAACATAATTAGAGTTTAGGATAATCTAATTAGGGTTAGGATTTGAATTGAGGATTAGGGTTTTCTAAATTAGGTTTAGGGTTTCCTAATTTAGAATTAGGATTTCCTAATTTAGGGTTTGCCTTATAATTTAGGCGAATCACGACAAAGCGTTTTGTTCGTGTAAGCACGACAAAGCAGATTGACAAAATAATATACCGAAAAGTCCAAATACGAAATAAAAGTTTTAAGCACGACGTGTTAAACACGATAATTTTTGAAGAAAAATAATTTTGACCGAATTCTTCAGTAGAGTATATAATAATAATATAGTACACATTCAAAACGGAGAGATTTTATTGATAAACGAAGAATTTACATGACCGAGTCTTATTAGGGTTTTGGGACATCACATTCACCCCCCTCTAATAAGAATTTCGTCCTCGAAATTACAGTACAGGTTAAGTAAATAAGTGGGCATAGTTCTCTTGCATTTTAGTTTCGAGCTCCCATGTATCCTCTTCAACGTTCTGATTTCTCCAGATCACCTTAACCGATGCTATCACTTTGTTTCTTAGGATTTGCTCTTTCCGGTCGATGATCTGAACAGGTTCTTCTACATAAGATAGATCTTTCTCGTTTAGGATAGGTTCGTAACTTATAACGTGTTTGTAGTCGAGTTTATATGGTCGTAATATGGACACACATGAAATATATTATGGATATGGTTTAACTCAGGAGGTAGAGCTACTTCATAAGCCACCTCTCATATCCTTCTCAAAATTTCAAATGGTCCAATAAATCTTGGACTCAATTTTTCTTTCTTGCCAAAACGTATCTTGCCCTTCCAAGGGGACACTTTTAAGAATACGTGGCTTCTAATATTAAAGTTTCGTTCCAGTCGGTATGGGTCAGCATACTTCCGTTGTCGATCTTGAGATGCTTGCAATCTATTGATAGTAGTGTGCATACAAGCCAATCATGTATGATGATAAAACACATACTTTGTAAACAATCTTATTTATTTATTAATAAAATATTCATTTATTAAAGGCATTTAATTATCTACGTGGTGCTGTTTTTATAATATGTAAATAACCCATAGTTTTAAGCAATGCTTTTAGAATCATGATGTTGATCATGCTAATGAGATCTAAATTCTAAGAAAGCTTAAAAATTAAAATAGTTCCTAATCATGGGATTAGTAAAAAGAGATTAGTAAATCCGGATAGATTAGTACATATGTTGCTTGCTCATTAGATGAGGATGATTGATCTCATGATCATTTATGTGGAGACACTAAAGCAAGTATGTAGGTGCTTATTGGAGAATAAGTTCACTGAACGTGACTCGCTATGAAATACCTAATGGAGTTTTACTCGCCTGTCAATAGAAATTCCTAATGTGATAGTAGTACAAGTGATCCTTGGACTTAAGATCATCATAGTATATTGTATGTAATGAATTATACTTTGACTTATTCCTTAAAGCCCTTTAGGGTATATAAAAGGGTATGCTTGGGTATAATGAGTTACCACCACTAGTAAAAGAGGAGATATGTCCTATGTGATTCGTTAAATGATAACCCAGGAATCCTTGGCCAAGGTGGAATGAAATTAGAAAGGAGTTTCTAATTTGCATTATGTGGAGTTGTGCATTTTCTAATCGAAATACATATAATTAAATAAAATAAGACTTGACAGTAAATCCATATCTTATATTTAATTGGGACATTGTATATTTGAAGGATTGAATTGTACGGTAACTATTTACTCACAGGTTCTTTTATGATTAATGTTGAAATTTAAATTATTCGGAAAGTCGTTGATCGCTAGGGAAGCTTATCCCTATTGTAGAATAAATATTATTTATATGATAAGAGTTATATTTAATTGATTATTTGTTGAGTGCAATACATGTGATAGTTAATCGTACAATAATGTTATTAAGTGTTATTATTAATAATAATCGGTTAAAGAGTAAATAAATATATTATTGGAAATGAATACTTATTTGAATATAAATATCTATGTGTTATGAGATGAGTTAATTCATATGAATTCGAATGGAAATTATAATAATTGAGAAAGATACGGAGTTATGATAAGCTCGTTGAAATACCTCATGTGGCACGATAATAGATTCGATAATGAATTAATTAATTCAAGGATGGAGGAATTATTAATTAAACAATTAATCTATATTAATTGTTATTATAATGGTATGTTAATTTATTATTATGGCAAGTTATAGTATAATAATAAGTAAATTGTTTATAAATATAATAAGATTGTATTTATTAAACTATTGAGGAATGTGATTATTTCTCTTATAATAATAATTGATAAGGGTAAATTAAGGAAGGAATTACTACGCGAACAATTATTCTATATTAATTGTTAATTGTTATTATGAGAAATAAAATATTAATTATTATAGGATAGTAATGGTGATTAATTATTAATTATTATTATTGCAAGTAATATAATGATAATAAGCAACTTGTTTATAAATATAATAAGATTTATATTTATTTAACGTGATAAGTAATCATATAAATGTTAGTTAATTAATATGGAGATTAACAACTTCATTAATCTATGAGGAAGGAACTGATTAATATTTTATTTATTAATTTATTGCCATTATAAAATAAATAAGTCATTAATATGATGAGATTATATTAATTGTTATGAGCATGAATGCGAAATTAAATATATAAAATATGTGGGATACAACTATGTTATATAGTGTAGTGCGACATTCATGTGACTATGCTATATATAGAAACCATATATTAAGAATTATTAAACTATATTATATGATGCAATGTGATTGTATATATTGAAACCACATGTTATGATTAAATAAATTATATGAGTTACAACATGTGGTATGTGGCTACATTAAAAGATGTACTATCATAAATAAACAAATGTTATGTGGTGAATATTTCAATAGATATAATTGGAAATAATAGAGTTGTAATGATATTATGTGACAACATATATGTATGGATACATTAATGGTGTACTTATGGATTATCAAATTGAACTAAGTGTGTATTTAATAATATGAGGGGAAACAAATAAATGGATCACCTATTTTAATATTAATGTGGAACTAAAATAATGATTATTCCGATAAATATAAATGATGGAAATAATATGGTTCATGGTAATATGGAAAGATAATACCCGATTAAATTATATTCAGTATGATATAATGAACATGGATTATATGTTAATATACATGCACCCTAATTCGATACATTGTTTTATTATTTTCTCATTGAAATTGTGACTTTACATTATTTATAGCCTAAATATATACTATGTGTATATATATAACCTAATGTATTCATTATATAATTAAGTGTTGGACATAAGTGATATATACATTTGTAGTTGCTGAGTATATTGAGTGCCCATCTCACATGCACACACGTGAACCCACATGCTACTCTATCTCTTTCTCCTCCATTTCATCCAAGCTAGCTAATCATGGGATGGGATGTGGGATTCATGACTGGAATCACCAACCCTCACCTACCATCTCTTGTCCATTGAACAAACTTGCTATCCTTTAATTTAATTTGAAAGAGAATTGCTTTGACTAGTTATCCATTTTCCTATAAAATGGCTTCTATCCTTCTTCATTTCTATTGCTTAGAACTTGTTAAGTGTTAAATATAGAGTGAGTTTACTAAGTTGGTGAGGATTCTGAGAATTAAGGAAAGCAATTTAGCAGCAAGTTCATATCTAACTAATTACAGAGGTATAAAATTTCTTCCTTGCTCTTCATTTTTATTCTCTGTCAAAAGAATTTCTATTGAAATCCAAATTTCTTAATTATGTGAAGTTAAATGATAATGGAGTTGGGAAATGATTACTTAGTTGTTATATAGTCTTATATATGTATTGGTATGGCAATGTAGATAGTTTTCGAACTGTTTTGTGAATTAATTTCTGTGTTGGGCTGGAAACTGCCGAAGCAGGAAGTTTTTTGGCATTGACCAGACACGGCGCAGCTGCGCCGGTTTTATACCAAGGCGCTGCTCAGCTGCGCCAGTCTCTGGGACCAGATGCTAATTTCTGCAGAAAATCCATTATGTGTAAATGGTTTTAAGACTTAGACAAAACATGATAAAATGAGAAACATATATACGTATGTATATTAACATAGCATGAGTACGTTTAACCATGATTATATACATTCTTGATTGAAAAAGGCTTCTAGCTTGAAAATGGACTTAAAGTCTTATAAGCAAACTTTAACATGTTCTATCCATATTGATGTACTAACTTTGCGAACATGTTATTGTGACCTAGAAACTTATGAAAAACATGTTAAATTGTGTGTATATGTTTCATAATGTAACATGAACATACGGACCTCACTAGCGAGCATTCTAAACGAAAATTTAAGTTTCAAAGGTGAACATTGGAATGTACGTACCATATATGTAATCTGATTTTTCGAGCATGTTAGTATAGTTTAGAAATGCATGAATGATGTGTTGACTTGTGTATATATGTATCATAAGATAATATGAACATGTTAGACCCTATTAGTGAACTTTACTAATGAAAGTATAATCTTTGAACGTGAACCTTGATAAGTTATGTCGAGAGTTAAATTCTGATATTTGAACATGTTGAGAAGTACTCTTAACCTCACTAATATATCATACATGTATATATCCTATGTTAGATGCCATAAGAACTAGTTAGGCACAAGTGAAGCATGATTTTAGCTAAGTAACAATATTAGTCATGTGTATATGAAGTAGAAACTTGCAAGCATGCCTAAAACAAGTATGTGATCACCCCATATGTTTAAAATAACAAAGCCTGATAACTAATGTGGTTTCATGACCTTGGATGGACTTAAGTTATTAAGGGTGATAACTTAGAACCTATATCGTGTAAAATCGAACGTGAAAAGGTTGAACGAGCATGAAAGTATCCTTTAATATGAATACATGCTATGTGATAACATATGTTGACACTTGAATCCGATTTTGACGGTTAACTTATAGAAATGCCATAACTTACTAAAACAAAATATATTTAGTATTGATTATGAGATGTTAATGATATGAGAATTTGTTTAAACTCAAAACGAGGAACGTTAAGAATAAAAGTATATTAGTTGAGACTTGTGAATTAAATATGATACTATATATGATATAACTATGTAGCTAGGCTAAAACTTAGCTTGTGTGTTGATTGTATATCCAAGATAAGATATGATGTTATACTATATGACTAACGAATATCCTATACATATAAATATATATATATATATATATATATATATATATATATATTACGATAGGGATTCGAAATTGTCAATTTATTTAGCCAGGACAAACTACGCATAAGGCAAGTTTCTTGACTTACACTCATTTATAGTGCAAGTATCTGAACCCTACTTTTATTGTGTTGCAAGTATCCTATCCTTATGGTTACTTATTCGAGGAACGTCGTAAGCAAGTTCCCTAACTTATACTCTTTCATTGTGCAAGTTTCCTTGAAACCGTTCTTGTATATTAATTGCAAGTATCTGACTACTCTTTTATTGAACAAATATTTGATTCATACTCCATATTGAACACATATTCGAGCTTGTACTAACTTTGGTCGTACGAGTAAATAGATGCTAGAATAATTCCTGCCTTACAAACTTATGTCTCATAGTTTGATTTAAATCACGATTATATTCTTCGAATTATTGTTGCGAGTATTGAACTCATAAATTGTTCTTATATACATTGTTGAAATTGTCTACGCCATATAATTCGGCTAGACCAATATCATGAATTAGAAAGCAATCCACACCAATTGCCTTTGGTGCGGACTCTTATAAATTGATTGAGTTGAACAACCCTTGTAAAAAGGAGAACTATTTAGTCGGGGTGCCGACAGTGGTGTGGTAGGTTATGCATAACACCAAGTACGATAGGCTGATCCCCTAATTGTACTTCTTTGGGTTACCAAAAATATTTTTGGTGATTGTAGTAGAAGTTCGTGGTTCTTAGCGACCACTCAGTATCCAGTATTTATTAACTTGAAACTTTGAATTCTTTGGATTCTTTTATTAATCCTTGGTCCACAGCGACACTCAGTGATGTCTATTCATTCACTTGAAATTGTTGAAACTTTCGAAACCTTTAATAACTTCTCGACCCGTAGTGGTCCTTATTCAACTTCACGGAACAGATTTGGAAGTCTTTGCTATTTATTTTGTTCACAACATTCTTATTTGAAATCGTGAGCGATTAATTACCGTTTTACCCTTGAGATTTAGCACTGTATATATTCCTGTTCACATTTATTGACATATTACTTGCTGAGCAAATTTGTTGCTCACTCTTGCTTCCCATAAACATTTCAGTTAGGGCAGGGCAAGGTGGAACCCCAGAACAGGACAAGTGCAAAGGCAAAGCTATGGAGTAACTGTGCTTTTCTATATTAGGATGTTTACATTATGTTGTATTAAAACTTATTTAAATGTTATGTATTAAGAAATGTTTGGTTTAAGTTATGAAGTATATTAGTAATAGTTTCGAGACTTGGGACAAGAATATTTATGTTATATCAATGTAAATTATTATGTTATTCCATTGTTTGAGATTTTAGTTGTTATTAGAATTAGTACGTGATGAACTGAATTCGAGATCAGTGACGGTCTGAATTTGGGGGCGTCACAGGTTGGTATTAAAGTCGTAGGTTATAAACCTTAGGAGCGAGTCCTTAGGCTATAACCTTAGAAGAATTTAGAGAATAGAAGTAGATAGAACTCATGTAGAGTTTTCTTAGCAATCTAGTAGTGTTATAAAATATATTTTCATTCCATACAATGAAATTATATTTTATTTGAAGATAATAATAAAGTTTATTGGTTATGTGATTATGGATGTCAGAGACAGGTAAACCTAGTAGGGTCATGGAAGAGGAACCATGTGATATACATGTGGTGTCCGCAACACCCCTTGAAGTTAAGCCTTTTACAGCAGTAACCTTAACCTAGGAGGAGATGGAATCAGAATATAATCGAAAATCAGCGGTGCAAGTTTTCTTTTAGGATTGAGACATGTTTGAGTTTCTTTAAAATGAAAAATAAGCTACAATAGTGGGAGGCGAAGTTCCAGACCTTCATATTAGTAACTAATAGATACAGACATGGTGAGAGTGAAGATAGTTAGATAATAAGCGTCGCGATAGATGTTTATAAATATGGAACAGTGTTGTGGATCCCAATTCTAAGGATAATGTGGGAAGTATCTTTCTAACCCCAACTTTAGTGGTACCCGAGAGGGGTATGTATTGAGACTAGCAGAATGCTATACGATATGATATGTTTTCTTGTTGCATGTTTTTATTAAATGTGCGTGTAATAACCAGATTATGTTAAATAATAACAAGGGAGAATAGCAATAAAACTTATACGTCTTAAGAAGTATTAGATGTTTAACAAAGAGATGATAATACCATTTTATTTCTATGGAGAGAAATGTCAATACCCCAAGGAGGAGAGACTCGTCAAGCGACGGAGAATGGAGATAGGGAATTGAATCAAGAACCCTTACAACAATTAGTAGACCTTATAGTAAATGCTTTTGAAGAAGGAATTAATGATTATAAGAAGAGACAGACCAAAACTTCAGATGTAGGAAAAGATATTAACTTGACTAAAGAAGGAGAGGTTAATATTTCAGAGAAAGAGAATGAAGGTAGGATGGAAGAAAGTAGTAGTGGTAGCAGTAAGAATTTTAAGAGGAAGTGGAATGAGAATAAGTATGTACGAGGAGAAGGACAACCACGGAAGAAGAAGGTAGAAGCCTGTAAGAAATGTAGAAAAAACCACATGGGAGCGTGTTTGAAAGGAAAACATGTGTGTTATAAGTGCGGTGAGAAGGTTCATATTTCTCCTAACTGTCCTAGGAAGGAGGAAACTAAAGATTATTTTGCGTATGGATCTAAAAAACGTCAAATACGTTATTGGCAGAAGGAAACGAACGAGAAGGGAAACAGAAACAAAAGAAGACGGGACAACAACAACATCAACAACAATTCGAGGGGAAGTCACCAAGAAGGACTTAAGAAAAAGAACAAGGTTTGCCCGAAATATGGAAAGAGTCATCAAGGAGAGAGCTGGTAGGGACGAGGCGTTTGCTATAGCTACAGCCAGGAAGGGCATATTTCCCCGAATTGCCCAAACTCGAAGAAGATTGAAGGATGCTTTGCTTGTAGGTTAACGGATCATCAGGTTAAGAACTGCCCAAAGAAAGGAAGGAAGGAAGAAGACAACAACAAAGGAAGCTATAGAAAGGAGATGACGATAATTGAACCCGCTCAACCGAGCGAACCAATGCCACGTACGACTAACGTTATGAAACATGATGCAGTGGTGTTCCAAGTTGTGATGTCAGGTGCTGTCTTAATCAATAATATAAATGCGTATATATTATCTGGTGCGAGTACTATTTTTCCCTTTTGCATCTAAAGGACTGTGAAACGACTAAGTTACCCCAAGAATGATTAGAAGATCCTTTAAACATAGAAGTTGCGAATAAGGAAGTAATTCCCGTAGAAATTCGTTTACCGTAATTGTTGCGCGTAAATTAGGAGATGTAAACTAACCATAGACTAAATTCCGATAAAATTTGGAAAGTGTGATGGGATACTAAAAATGGATTAATTACATAACCATACTACGATAATTGACTGTTAGAAGAAAAATGTGAACCTTCATAATCCAAACCGGTCCAAGGAAGTGTTTTATAGCAGCTCGTCGTTTAGGCAATTATGTTGCCTTACGATGATGCAGGCCAAGATATTGTTAAGAAAAGTTTGTGTAGATTGTTTCACCATATTTTAGATACTAAGAGAACGAGAGTAATACTAAAGAATGTATTAGTATAAATAAATAATGTATTAGTAGAACCAGAATTTCAAAATGTATTCCCAGATGATCTGCCCGGCCTTCTGCTAGACAGGGAAAATAAGTCGTAATAGATTTAGTACCGGAGACTGCACTGATTTCAAAAGCACCTATCTTATGGCACCGGTAGAAATGAATAATTATTAATACAATTGCGAGAAATGTTAGGTAAAGGATATATTCAGTCGAGTGTGTTTTTCCTTAGGGAGCACCAGTGCTGTGAGTCAAGGAGAAGCTTAGTTTTAGGGCACGTCAGATCCGGCAAAGGTGAAGGCGGTAAGTAATTGGGAGCAGACGAAGACTACCATTGCGAAATTCTCTATCACTTAGAAGAGGCGAACGTAGTAGCCGATATGCTAAGTTGGAAAGGGGAAAGGAGAAATTATTCAAGTTGATAACTCGAGAGGAACTAATCAGGAAGATGAAGAGATTGGAAATAGAAGTGAAGGGACCCAGAAAGTCCAAAGGGAAGTTTATAACGGAGATTTGTCCAGCGTTGTTGGATAGAGTGAAGGGATAACAAGATACAGACAAAAAGTGCGAGAAGATAAAGAGGAAAAGTTTAGAAGAAATAATAATGGTATCTTGAAATTTGTAGATCGAGCGTGAGAATCAACCGTAACTAAAATTTGCGAGATAAGAGTTTTCATGAGGCATATAGTTGGACATAGTTCGTTCACCCAGGAAACACGAAAACGTACCGGGATCTTTGAAGACACTTTTTGTGGTCTATATGAGGCAAGAAGTTGTAGAATATGTCGACCGATTAAAGAAAATGACGCGCTTTCTACCGATAGATATTCGATTCAATTTAAATCAGTTAGCAAAATTATACGTTAAGAAAATCGTTTTGCAATACGAAATGATGGTGTTAATAATTTTTGATCGAAACCCGCGCTCCACTTCAATGTTTTGGAAAAGCTTGCGTAATGGATTTCAACGATAACTTGGATAATCACTTACCCTTAGTAGGAGTTGCTTATAATAATAACTATTATACGAATATCGGTATGCTGTCGTACAAAGCTCTCCGCAGAAGAAAGTACAGAACACCGCTATGTTGGGATGAGGTCAGAGAACGATGACTTCAATTGGGACCGGATTTAGTACGACAAATGGCAGATATTGTAAAGATAAAAAGAGCCAGATTAGTAGCAGCACAAGATCAACATGAGAAACACGCAGATTGGCATCTTCATAATCAAGATTTTGAAGGCGGTAGTTTTGTAAATGTTTCCCTGTGAGGGGATGATAAGATTAGGTAAGAAAGAAAAATTGAGTCTGAGGTTCGTGAAACCTTTTGAAGTATTGAAGTGAGTAGGCAAAGTGGCGTACGAGGTAGCCTTACCTCTTGAACTGGAACATGTCTACAGTGTGTTTTATATTTCTGTCTTACGATCATATAAACCTAATTATAAGCGTGTAATACCATATGAACCCAATCAAGTAGGGAAAAATCTGACATATGAGGAATTCCTGTCCAAATACTAGATAGGAAAGAACAGATAGTAAGAAAAAAAAATTATATTTTGTGCTAGCGCTTTGGCGATACCACGATGCCAAGGAGGCCATGTGGGAATTAGAAAATAGGGTGAGGAGGATCTATCCCCATCTATTCGTGTGACCTTGTACCAATTTCGAGGATGGAATTTTTATAAAGGGGGGAGAATGTAAGAACTGTGAATTTCACGATTTAATTTTTTTTTTGATATAATAAGAAAATGAATATTACTTGAACATAAATATTTGTGAGTTACGAGAGAAGTAATTCGATTATATTAAATTGAATTTATAATTGAGGAAATATGGAGAATGACGATGAACTCGTAGAATGCCTTGTGTGGCATGAGAATGAAAATGGTGATGATTTAGTTAATTCAAGAGGAAAATTAATAAGTGAAGGATTAATTAATATTACATTGTTAATTAATCATTGTGATTAGTAAATAGCCTACTAATGAGTAATTGTTAATAATATGTTATTATAAATAACAAAACATTTATGAGTAAGTAATTGATGAATATGATAAGAGTTTTATTTAATTAATTTTTTGTTGAGTGCAATACATGTGATAGTTAATCGTACAATAATGTTATTAAGTGTTATTATGAATAATAACTAGTTAAAGAGTAAATGAATATATTAATGGAAATGAATACTTATTTGAATATAAATATCTATGTGTTATGAGATGAGTTAATTCATATGAATTTGAATGAAAATTATAATAATTGAGAAAGATACAGAGTTATGATAAGCTCGTTGAAATGCCTCGTGTGGCATGATAATAGATTCGATAATGAATTAATTAATTCAAGGATGGAGGAATTATTAATTAAACAATTAATCTATATTAATTGTTATTATAATGGTATGTTGATTTATTATTATGGCAAGTCATAGTATAATAATAAGTAAATTATTTATAAATATAATAAGATTGTATTTATTAAACTATTGAGAAATGTGATTATTTCTCTTATAATAATAATTGATAAGGGTAAATTAAGGAAGGAATTACTACGCGAACAATTATTCTATATTAATTGTTAATTGTTATTATGAGAAATAAAATATTAATTATTATAGGATAGTAATGGTGATTAATTATTAATTATTATTATTGCAAGTAATATAATGATAATAAGCAACTTGTTTATAAATATAATAAGATTTATATTTATTTAATGTGATAAGTAATCATATAAATGTTAGTTAATTAATATGGAGATTAACAACTTCATTAATCTATGAGGAAGGAACTGATTAATATTTTATTAATTAATTAATTGCCATTATAAAACAAATAAGTCATTAATATAATGAGATTATATTAATTGTTATGTGCATGTATGCGAAATTAAATATGTAAAATATATGTGATACAACTATGTTATAGAGTGTAGTGCGACATTCATGTGACTATGCTATATATAGAAACCACATATTAAGAATTATTAAACTATATTATATGATGCAATGTGATTGTATATATTGAAACCATATGTTATGATTAAATAAATTATATGAGTTATAACATGTGGGTATGTGGCTACATTAAAAGATGTACTATCATAAATAAACAAATGTTATGTGGTGAATATTTCAAGAGATATAATTGGAAATAATAGAGTTGTAATGATATTATGTGACAACATATATATATGGATACATTAAAGGTGTACTTATGGATTATCAAATTGAACTAAGTGTGTATTTAATAATATGAGGGGAAACAAATAAATGGATTACCTATTTTAATATTAATGTGGAACTAAAATAATGATTATTCCGATAAATATAAATGATGGAAATAATATGGTTCATGGTAATATGGAAATATAATACCCGATTAAATTATATTAAGTATGATATAATGTACATGGATTATATGTTAATATACATGCACCCTTATTCGATACGTTGTTTTATTATTTGCTCATTGAAATTGTGACTTTGAATTATTTATAGCCTAAATATATACTATGTGTATATATATAACCTAATGTATTCATTATATAATTAAGTGCTGGGCATAAGTGATATATACATTTGTAGTTGCTGAGTATATTGAGTGCCCATCTCACATGCACACACGTGAACCTATTTGCCAATAAATTGGCTTCTATCCTTTTTCATTTGCTAATAAATTGGCTTCTATCCTTCTTCATTTCAATTGTTGAGAACCTGTTAAGTGTTAATTATAGAGTGAGTTTACTGAGTTGGTGAGGATTCTAAGATTTAAGGAAAGCAATTTAGCAGCAAGTTCCTATCTAACTAATTACAGAGGTATAAAATTTCTTCCTTGTTTTTCATTTTTATTCTCTGTCAAAAGAATTTCTATTGAAATATATATTTCTTAATTATGTGAAGTTAAATTATAATGGAGTTGGGAAATGATTACTTAGTTGTTATATAGTCTTATATATGTGTTGGTATGGCAATATAGATAGTTTTCCAGCTGTTTTGTGAATTAATTTCTATGTTGGGCTGGAAACTGCCGAAGCAGGAAGTTTTTTTGGCATTGACCCGAAATGGCGCAGCTGCGCTGGTTTTATACCAAGGCGCAGCGCAGCTGCACCAATCTCTGGGACCAGATGCTAATTTCTGCAGAAAATCCATTATGTGTAAATGGTTTTAAGACTTAGACAAAGCATGATAATATGAGAAACATGTATATGCATGTATATTAACATAGCATGAGTACGTTTAACCATGATTATATACATTCTTGATTGAAAAAGGCTTATGGCTTGAAAATGGACTTAAAGTCTTATAAACAAACTTTAACATGTTCTATCCATATTGATGTACTGACTTTGCGAACATGTTATTGTGACCTAGAAACGTATGCAAAGCATGCTAAATTGTGTGTATATGTTTCATAATGTAACATGAACATACGGACCTCACTAGCGAACATTCTAAACGAAAATTTAAGTTTCAAAGGTGAACATTGGCATGTACGTATCATATATGTAATCTGATTTTGTGAGCATGTTAGTATAGTTTAGAAATGCATGAAGGATGTGTTGACTTATGTATATATGTATCATAAGATAACATGACCATGTTAGACTTTATTAGTGAACTTTACTAATGAAAGTATAAGCTTTAAACGTGAACCTTGATAAGTTATGTCGAGTGTTAAATTCTGATATTTGAACATGTTGAGAAGTACTCTTAACCTCACTAATATATCTTACATGTATATAACTTATGTTAGATGCCATAAGAACTAGTTAGGCACAAGTGAAGCATGATTTAAGCTAAGTAACAATACTAGTCATGTGTATATGGAAGTAGAAACTTGCAAGCATGCCTAAAACAAGTTATGTGATCACCCCATATGTTTAAAATAACAAAGCCTGAGAGCTAATGTGGTTTCATGACCTTGGATGGACTTGAGTTATTATAGGTATTAACTTAGAACCTATATCGTGTAAAATCGAACGTGAGCATGAAAGTATCCTTTAATATGAATACATGCTATGTGATAACATATGTTGACACTTGAATCCGATTTTGACATTTAACTTATAGAAATGCCATAACTTACTAAAATAAAATATATTTAGTATTGATTATGAGATGTTAATGATATGAGAATAAGTTTAAACTCAAAACGAGGAACGTTAAGAAAAAAAGTATATTAGTTGAGACTTGTGAATTAAATATGATATTATATATGATATAACTATGTAGCTAGGCTAAGACTTAGCTTGTGTGTTGATTGTATATCCAAGATAAGATATGATGTTATACTATATGACTAACGAATATCCTATACATATAAATATATATATATATTACGATAGGGACTTCAAAAGTGCCGATTTATTTAACGAGGATAAACTACGCATAAGGCAAGTTTCGTGACTTACACTCATTTATAGTGCAAGTATCTGAACCATACTTTTATTGTGTTGCAAGTATCCTATCCTTATGGTTACTTATTCGAGGAACGTCATAAGCAAGTTCCCTAACTTATACTTTTTCATTGTGCAAGTTTCCTTGAAACCGTTCTTGTATATTAATTGCAAGTATCTGACTACTCTTTTATTGAGCAAGTATTTGATTCATACTCCTTATTGAACACATATTCGAGCTTGTACTAACTTTGGTCGTACGAGTAAATAGATGCTAGAATAATTATTGCTTTACAAACTTATGTTTCATAGTTTAATTTAAATCACGATTATATTCTTCGAATTATTGTTGCGAGTATTGAACTCATAAAATGTTCTTATATACATTGTTGAAATTGTCTACGCCATTTAATTCGGCTAGACCAATATCATGAATTAGAAAGCAATCCACACCAATTGCCTTGGTGCGGACTCTTATAAATTGACTGAGTTGAACAACCCTTATAAAAAGAGGAACTATATAGTCGGGGTGCCGACAGTGGTGTGGTAGGTTATGCATAACACTAGGTACAATAGGTTGATCCCCTAATTGTACTTGTTTGGGTTACCAGAAATATTTCTGGTGATTCTAGTAGAAGTTCGTGGTTCTTAGCGACCACTCAGTATCCAGTATTTATTAACTTGAAACTTTGAATTATTTGGATTCTTTTATTAATCATTGGTCCACAGCGACACTCAGTGATGTCTATTCATTCACTTGAAATTATTGAAACTTTCGAAACCTTTAATAACTTCTCGACCCGTAGTGGTCCTTATTCAACTTCACGGAATAGATTTGGAAGTCATTGCTATTTATCTTGTTCACAACATTCTTATTTAAAATCATGAGAGATTAATTACCGTTTTACCCTTGAGATTTAGAACTGTATATATTCCTGTTCACATTTATTGGCATATTACTTGTTGAGCAAATTTGTTGCTCACTCTTGCTTCCCATAAACATTTCAGTTAGGGCAGGGCAAGGTGGAACCCTAGGACAGGACAAGTGCGAAGGCAAGGCTATGGAGTAGCTGTGCTTTTCTATATTAGGATGTTTCCATTATGTTGTATTAAGACTAATTTAAATGTTATGTATTAAGAAATGTTTGGTTTAAGTTATGAAGTATATTAGTAATAGTTTCGAGACTTGGGACAAGAATATTTATGTTATATCAATGTAAATTATTCTGTTATTCCATTGTTTGAGATTTTAGTTGTTATTAGAATTAGTACGTGATGAACCGAATTCGAGATCAGTGACGGTCTAAATTTGAGGGCGTCACAACTATCACATAGTTAATTACATCACACACATACTCATATAATTAAATTAATTATGTATTTAACTAAATTATAATTACTTAAATTATAATTACCTTTTAAATTATAAACAAATTATAATTTATAATCAATTAAACTATATCATGCATTATAATTAAACAAATTATAATTAATCATGCGATTATCAATTTGTAATCCATAATTAAACATGCATTTATTAAATTACAATTACATAAATTATAATTTAAATTAACATCTAATAAATCAACCTTTATTCATTATAATTTAACCAAATTAACATTTAATCATAATTATAATTATTCAAATTATAATTAAGTAATTCATATTCCAATTAAACAATTAAAATTCACAATTTAAATACTATATATAATTTGTCAAATTTATATTAAAGAAATGTTATAGCAACTGGATGCATACACATTATCATGGAACAATTAAACTAAGGCTTAAAATAAACTGCACAATCAATCAACTAGAACTCACTGCCTCTGCACTGGGAACGGCGCAGTTGCGCAGCTAGCTGTCTTAAAATCGGCGCAGCTGCGCAGGTGCTCAACCTGTGAAAGGCAACCGGCGCAGCTACGCAGGTACACGGACAAACGCAGACAGCCACGACACTATGCTTCACCGATTATCCCATACAAGCCAACAAACGAAAAATTATAGCAACACAGACACTGAAAATCATACGTATGCAACAATGCACTTGCTATCTATACTACCAATCACTGAATTTGTCCAAATAATGAAAATCAAAGATTTTAATAACCCAATTTTGACATTTTTACAAAAACTCATATATTTTCCAAAAATCATTCACTGTAACTTCAATTCTCAACCACTTCAAGTTACCACACATGCAATCTCTTCATAATTGAATATAACATCATAACCAATTCTAATTAGGCTTAATAACACATATCAATTCCTAAATTTTCCATTCTAAAACCAATCAATACTTATAAAACCATATGAGCAAAACTTTTTCCATGAAACTTGTTTTAACAGTAGTTTAATTTCTGAAAACAAATCATTGATAGCATACATATAATGGATTGCAACATCTTTTAATTCGTATAGCATGTAATTAACCAATTCTTGCATATCCACACCAACATTACACTATATGAAGAAAATTCTTTTCACAGAGAACTCATCATAAGAAAAACAACTACGTAAAGTTTTAAAAGCATTTGATAATGATTATACCTATTATTAGACAATTTGAAGAAGAAAATGAAGATTAACTCTAGCCTTTCCCAAGCTTCCTTTACCTTCTCTTCTTCCTTTTTCTCTCAACTTCTCTATTAGTTCTCTCCTTCTTCTTTAGTTTAGACTAACTTAACGTAAGCTAACATATAATATAATACGTAGTAATAGATATAGGCTTAATTATATAATATAACTGATAAAATATATTAAGTATAATGTCAGTTATAAATTTCAAAAGCCACAATGCCTTGTTTGGCAAAACAAGGTTATTTTCAAAAACAGATTATTAGTGCTAGGTATTGTTTGGTAAACGGTTTAATTAAAATAGCTTTTTGATAGTTAGGGCCCCGTTTGGTAGAAATAGGTTTAAAACAATTACAAGGGCCTTGTTTGGTTAAAATTATTTAACATTCTTTTTTTCATTTATTTTAACAAATCATTTTAACACATACTTTAATGTCATATTTTAATTAATTAAATATTAATCAACTAATTTAATCAATTAAAATCTAACATCAATTAATCACATAAAATTTTGCCACATAATTATAATTACTCGCTAATTATAATCCATGTAACACTTAACACATAATTCATCTAATTTAATTCTCTCAATTAAATCAGAACTATATTATAAAATTAATATACATCAACTAGATAAATATTAAACATTCATTTAATTAATATATAGCACTTAATTAAATCACTTCCATAAATTACATAATTTATTTATTTCACTCTATAAATAAATCACATAAAATATTTATTTAACTCAATAAATATTTAAAATTAAATATAAAATCTCAATCGTTACAAATTACACTTAATGTATTATTACGATTATGTCATTACCTTCTTAAATAATTATTCTTCCTTTTATGGTGTGACCCTTTAGGTTCTACATATTAAACCGGTTGTTACTAAATCAATTAGAGCAATTCTAATCTTATTTAAATAAATAAATTAAACTAATAATTTATTTAAATAAATAATATTTATTCTACAATAGGGATAAGCCTCCCTAGCGATCAACGATTTCCAAATAATATTGATTTCAACATTAATCATAAAAGAACATGTGAGTAAATAGTTACTGTACAATTCAATCCTTCCATCATACAATGTCCCAATTAAATATAAGACATGGATTTACTATCAAGTCTTATTTTATTTAATTATATGTATTTCGATTAGAAAATGTACAACTCCAAATAATGCAAATTAAAAACTCCTTTCTAATTTCATTCCACCTTGGCCAAGGATTCATGGGTTGTCATCTAACGAATCACATATGACATATATCCTCTTTTACTAGAGGTGGTAGATTTTTTATTAATTATTCATTATCTCCGTATGTAACTCATTATACCCAAGCATACCCTTTTATATACCCTAAAGCGCTTTAAGGAATAAGTCAAAGTATAATTCATTACATACAATATACTATGATGATCTCAAGTCCAAGGATCACTTGTACTACTATCACATTAGGAATTCCTATTGACAGGCGAGTAAAACTACACTAGGTATTCCATAGCGAGTCACGTTCAGTGAACTTATTCTCCAATAAGCACCTACATACTTGTTTTAGTGTCTCCACACAAATGATCATGAAATCAATCATCCTCATTCAATGAGCAAGCAACATACGTACTAATCTATCCGAATTTACTAATTCCCTTTTTAGTAATCCCATGATTAGGAACTTTTTTAGTTTGTAAGCTTTCTAAGAATTTAGATCTCATTAGCATGATTAACATCATGATTCTAAAAGCATTGCTTAAAACTATGGGTTATTTACATATTATAAAAATAGCACCATAGAGATAATTAAATGCCTTTAATAAATGAATATTTTATTAATAAATAAATAAGATTATTTACAAAGTATGTGCTTTATCATCATACATGATTGGCTTGTATGCACACTACTTTCAATCTCCCACTTGCGCTAAAGCCAATCGCCATGATATTTCATACCCATCTTCTCTAAGTGACGATCAAACTGCTGTTATGTTAAAGCTTTAGTAAATGGATCTGCAATGTTATCTTGAGAGCCTATATGCTCCTCTTTTAATGATTTCTTTAATCAAAGTGCCGCAACACATGTTTAAATTTAAGATGAGACTTAGGAATTATTCCTAGTTCTGTAATGAACTTTTCATCTGAAACATCAACTTGCAGCTTCACTCACAGTTATATACTTTGTCTTTGTCACTAAACCAGCAACCTTTTGCTGTTTGGAACCTTTCTAATTCACTGCACCACCTTTCAAGGTAACGACTTACCCTATAGTGGATTTGCTATCATCTTGGTCAGTCTGAAAACTTGAGTCTGTTTAGCACTCTAGTTTAATTCAGACTCATCATGTGATATGATGACATCCTTAGTGTCAGTTAAGTACTTTAGGATGTTTATCACTGTCCTACAGTAATCTTCTCTAGAATCTGACTGATCAACATCAAGTGTCATATATTTCATTACATACATGATAGTAAATCATGCGATCTATCTTTTATTGGGGATAATTTAAGAGAGATTCACTCCATGGCTCATCACCGTGAGACACTTTTGGAGTTTGCCATGCTAAACGCCTTTAGCATCTAATGAATATACGTTCATTGGGTTAAGAAGAACATCATTTTTAAATCTTTCAATACAGATTTATATCCCCAATGTGGAATGTTCTACCCAAATCATTCATGGAGGAATGTTTAGACAACTTTATTTTGATCGATTGCAGCATAGGAATTTCATTCCCTATCAGTAATATATCATCAATATATAATAAATGGAATGAGACAACACTCCCACTAACCTTCTTGTACACACATGGTTCAACCTCGTTTTTGATAAAATCAAACTCTTTGATTGTCTCATCAAAACGAATGTTCCATTTACGAGAAGCTTGCTTCAATCCGTAAATGGATTGTTGTAGGTCATATACATGATTTGCTTCAACTATTGATATAAATCCATCTGGCTGTATCATACATACATTCTCCTTTAATATTGTATATTTGAGGAAGGGCGTCTCCACGTCCATTTTGCCAAATTCAGTAATAATAAGCTGCAACCGCAAGTAAAATCCAAATGAACTTGAGCATTGTTTCTAATATCCATTTTGATTTTATGGTCATCTACCATTTCCCTGAGTCTTTATTACTCATAGCCTGTTCGTAATTCAATGGATCATCATCATTCATGACGTGTACCTCATCGTTATCCTCTATGACGAATCCATACCTCTCAGGTATCTTCGGTACCTTTCCATATTTACGAATAGGCTGTTGTACAGTAGGTGTCTCTACTTGGACAGGTTCATCCACTTGATTTGTAGTGGTTTATGGTTCTTAAATTTCTTCAAGATCAAATTTCCTCCCACTAGCCCCTTCAAGGATAAACTCATTTTCTAAGAAGGCAGCGTGTTTCACAACAAACACCTTTTGCTCAGTAGGATTGTAGAAATAGTATCCCAAACTTTTTTTAGGATATTCCACAAAACGTGCACTTATTTGATCTTGTCCCAAGCTTATCATATTGAAACTTTTTCACATAAGCTGGACATCCCCAAATCTGAGCATGCTTAAGACCAGGTTCCTCCCTGTCCACATCTCATATGGAGTCTTGGGGATGGATTTCGAGGGGACCTTATTTAGTAGATATGAAGCCGCTTCTAGGGCATAACCCCAGAATGATACTGGAAGATTGGTAAAACTCATCATGGATCGAACCATGTCCAACAATGTTCGATTTCTCCTTTCAGATACTCCATTTAACTGTGGTGTACCCGGTGGAGTCCACTGTGAAATTATACCATTTTCTTTGAGACAATTGAGAAACTCACCGCTTAAGTATTCTCCACCTCGATCTGATCGAAGAATCTTAATACTCTTACCTATTTGTTTTTCTACTTCACTTTTGAACTCTTCGAACTTTTCAAATGATTCTGATTTGTATTTCATTAAATACACATATCTAAATCTTGAGTGATCATCAGTAAAAGTAATAAAATAAGAATACCCACCCCGTGCATTTATTGTCATAGATCCACAAACGTCTGTGTGAATCAATTTTAACAACTCTGTAACTCTTTCTCCTTTTCCACTAAAAGGAGATTTAGTCATTTTACTCATGAGACAAGATTCACAAGTTGGATATAATTCATAATCAAATAGCTCTAAGAGCCCATCCTTATCCAACTTGGATAATCTTGTTTCATTGATATGACCGAGTCTACAGTGCCACATATAGGTATAATTAACATCACCTCTTTTCCTTTCTTTAGTTTGTTCTATTTGAAGTATATTTTCATTCAAGTCAAGTATATAATGTCCATTTCACAGATTTCTAATACCATATAAAATATTATTTTTATAAATTGAACTACTGTTGTTCTAAATTATAATTTCAAATCCATCCATATCTAATACAGAATTTGAAATAATATTTCTAATGATATTCAAAATAAAATAACAATTATTTAAATAAATGGACTTGCCCGTAGGCAGTGGTAAACAATAAGTGCCTACAGCTAATGCAACAACCTTTACTTCAATTCCCACTCGTAGGACAACCTCATCCGTGTTCAGCTTTCTACTTCTGAACAGTCCCTTCACAGTATTACATATGTGAGAAGCACAGCCGGTATCCAATACCCAAGTAGAATGTTGACTTTTTAAAAAATTAATTTCAATCATAAACAAACCTTGATTGGAAGTCGAAGCTTCTCCAAGCTTCTTCTATGCTAGACACTTCTTGCAGTTCCTCTTCTAATGACCCGGCTCGTTGCAATGGAAGCACATTCCTTTGCTCGCTGGATCAAGTTTCCTTTGTTCCTTTATGTTCACCTTGCCCTTGGTCATCCGAGATCGGAAAAGCTCCTTAGATATCTCATATCTAGCAGTCTTACTCTGTTCACCATGCAACTCCTTAAGGTGAAGCAGCATAGTAGGAGCATCCATGTTTACGTGCTGAAGCTCGTTATTCATGGATGCGAGCATGATGCATTGTGTCACAGATTCATCATCTTGCCACTTTACAATGGTGGCAATCTCTTCCTCAGAGGCTGTTTCTGGAATAATTCCAGGGACAGGTGAATTTAGGGCATAAGAAATCTTTTTAGCAATGAGAACTATTCTCAGATTCCTTAGCCAGTCCGTATAATTCGGCCTAGTAAGCTTATTAGCATCAAGTATGCTTCGCAGTGAAATTAGTGATTTTAACATTTTTAAAATTTCTGTATGTGAAAAGACAATATTTTTATCAAACATTCATTTTATTAATTTTGCATACCAAAATAAATATAGGTCTTTATTTTAAATTGGTATCTCCTACTATTTTTATCAAACTATATTACCCTCACTTATATAGTTGGGCAACATCTAATTAAAGATTTGCTAGTGAGATTAAGGATCCCATTTCAAATGTATATAGCCTTGTGGATAGCTCAACAAACGATATATAAATAAATAGGTAGACAACTCTTGTCAATTACATCAACATGTAACTTCTTTTATTTTGAATCTTAAATTATAATGGTCAAGTGTGTGCACATCCGAACTAAAATGATTTAAGTTAAGTCCAACCTAGCACTTCTATAAATTCAAAAAAGAAAAATGTTCGTCCTTTTGGATAGCATAACAAGACAATATTGTTTAATTTTCTTGATAAGCATCAAACGTGATTAATTAACATCTTAAATACGCAATACTCGCCTTGTGGATATTGTTAGTTCCCAGTAGGCACACAATAGATCTAGAAGGGGGGGGGGGGTTGAATAGATCCTTCGAATTTTTAAACTCTTTTCCATTTTATTTTGTATAGCTAAGAAGTTAGCATATGACAAACATAAGAATCATTTGAGGTACAGCGGAATAAGTTAAATCTCCCCTTCATTGATATATTGATAAACATTGATACATTATTCTTAAAGTTAGTTTAGTTGTAAGTAGTTAGTACATACATAGCAGTTATAGCAGTTAAGTACATAATGTAAAGACATAAAGTAAATGATAGAATATAAAAGCCACAAAAGGGTTTTAAGTGGTTCAGAGCCAACTCGACTCCTAATCTACTCTTCTTCACTCTCGCATGAAATCCACTAAGGAATGGGCAGCACCCTGAATCACTAAGATTCCTTCAAGGTCAGCAGCCCTAGAACTTCAGTTAACTTTTGAACTCTTTAAGCCCTTTGGCTTGGAACTCCTTTAGTTCACTAAGAACTCTTCAATCCCTTTGGCTTGGAACTCTATTTCACTAAGAACTCTTCAAGCCCTCTGGCTTGGAACTCATTTAGTCCCTCCGAAAAAGGACCCTTTGGCCCTGGCTACTTGTAGTTGTAGTTGTTGTTGTTGTTTGTGCTTTGCTACTAAGATGTCTTGAAGCTTGATCATCTTTGTACTTAGCAGTTAGGCTCGGTCCTCAACATTCTGCTTCGAGTCTGGACCTCTTTTTTGGTGCAGCTGATCTTCAGTCTGTTCAGCTCATCTTCACTTGCTGTCAACTGTGCACCATCACCACATAGGACTGCTAAGGCTTTTCATTGTGGGTCACTTTCTTCTGACCCTTAGCAACCCTTGAACCCTTCTTGAATGATATGCAGACATGGTTCTGCATCTTCTCTTGTTCAGCTTCTGGCTCTTCATGGTGATCCGTAGAGTGGCTCTTCTGATCTTCTTTATACTCAGCCACCTTCTTGAATGCTATCTTATTGGCCTTCTCGACTCTCAGCTTGGCTGCCATCTTCAGTGGCATTCACATCTTTGTTGAGTGAAGCTTTAGTCTATTCAGTCCTTCTTCAAGTCTGCTTCACTTCTACCTTCGTAGTCTCACTGCCTCTGAGACTTATTCTCTTCAGCTTTGGTGGAACTCGTAGAGTCAACAATGTAGCATTCCAACAACTCGACGAATCTACTTCTTAGCAACAACTCTTATCTTTAAAGCTTGTCCTTTAAATACCCTTCATTAATCTTCCCGTTGGAAAGTAGCCGTTGGAAGCTATTTGAATTGCTTCGCAGATCTCGAGTTATTTGATGTAGACCACTGATGTGACGTGACAGGTTCTTTTTGACTTAACTGACAACAGCAGTCTACTTTCTCACCTACCGGCTCAGAGATGTCACTGTTTCATGTCAGGCTGGTAGTCTTTTTTATTTCTTTTTTCTGATTCTTTGATTCGAATCCTTAGGAGTTGTTCTTTTGCATCGATGCTCTGAATTAGCAACGTTCGGATGTCAGTCTTCACATTGATTCATTGCCAGTGCTTCAACACTCAGATGCCCGAACTCCACGATTCTGATGCATATGTTCTTGGACCTTTATCGTAGTGTGTCTTTGTTGACTTTTGCTCTTTGACTGGCTGAGACAATACTACGATTTTGAAGAGTGTTCTTGGATCTTTAATGTGGAACACTTCTTCCTTTTCTTGTGCAGTGCTTCAATACTTCTATTTTCCTTGACTGATCTCAGGAACTGATATCTTGACTTATCGTTCTGACCTCTTCTGAATAGTAAGACACTTCAGATTTATGGCATACCCAACTCTTTTCTCCTAGTGATCTCCCGTTCACCTATCTTCAATGGACTGACCCATGCTTAATCACTTCTGTCTTGTTCATCACAAGCTGGCTGGTATCTCTGTAGGTTGTATCAGTTCATCCTTCACTTTGGCAAACACTATGATCTTGAGTGATTCTCAAGATCATTATTTTCTGTTCTCTTGACAGCTACTGCACTTGTTGACTTTCTCTAGTCAGTCACTTAGTATGAAGTCTTCTTCTGATTGGCTTATGGAAGACTTCATCTCGAATGACTTCACAACTCAGTCTGCATGTTGATAGAGTAGATGCTTAGATCTTCTGTTAGCTTGCATACCATTCTGTGAGTGCTCTCTGGTACTCTTCATGTAGAATGTATCTTTGTAGCTCAGACCAGAGGCTTCATGCCTTGGATATAATGGGAGTGCCCATTTGATGAGAATCGTGTTGACACTACGATTCTTCCCGTATCGTTGTAGAGAAACCTTTGTGGAAGCTTTAGTTCTGCAGACTACGATTTAGTTTTGTTGCTGCAGACACTACGATTCTGAGATAACACCTTGACAGTCTACGATTCTGCCTTCATGCTTGCTGTCTTCGTCTAATCTTACCCGACTACGATCTCTACCTCTGATGATTATTAGACTCCACTACTTCAAGTGTGATCTATGATTCTTGACTTAGCTCTGGCAGTTTCTCGGTCAGCTCATAGACAGGCTGTCTCTTTGATTCTGAGCATGACTTCCTCAGTATACTAAGGCTTCTAGGAAGTACTTCTTGACACACTACGATCCTTCCTCATTTCCCCTGGAAGACTATGAACTTCAAAATCTACTATCCTGCAGACTACGATTTTTCCTTAATAGCACTCGAGTCTCCTTTGTCTCTCTTGGCAGACTACGATTCTGATGCAGTGCTTCGACGATCAGACAGGCCTATCTATTACATTATAAGATCAACCTAACAAGCTTGATCTTTTTATCTTTATTGTCCTTGTACATAATTTCTTTTTAAGGACTTTACAAAGCTATTTTGCTTACGTAGGATCAACCTAACATATTTGATCATTTCAGTCTAAGTCCTTGTACATATATTCCAATTATCTATCAAAGGACTTTATAGCTTTTATCAATGTAAGCATACTTGTATATTCATTCATTTATATCTAAATCAAATCATATATAAATAGGAATAACATTCTTATGTATATTCCTAACAATCTCCCCCTATTTGATTATGACAAAAATAATCAATGCATATGCATGAGATGAATGAATCTTATATACAGTGAGCAGCTGTATTGTTAAAGCAGATACTCATGAATGTCATTGATGATAATATGAAATTACATATGCTATGACTGATAGTAGTGTGCATACAAGACAATCATATATGATGATAAAGCACATACTTTGTAAACAATCTTATTTATTTATTAATAAAATATTCATTTAAGGCATTTAATTATCTACATGGTGCTGTTTTTAATATTATGTAAATAACCCATAGTTTTAAGCAATGATTTTAGAATCATGATGAGATCATGCTAATGAGATCTAAATTCTTAGAAAGCTTAAAAACTAAAATAGTTCTCAATTGTGGGATTACTAAAATGGGGATTAGTAAATCCAGATAGATTGGTACATATGTTGCTTGCTCATTGGATGAGAATGACTGATCTCGTGGTCATTTGTGTGGAGACACTAAAACAAGTATGTAGGTGCTTATTGGAGAATAAGTTCACTGAACGTGACTCGCTATGGAATATCTAATGGAGTTTTACTCGCCCGTCAATAGAAATTCCTAATGTGATAGTAGTACAAGTGATCCTTGGACTTGAGATCATCATAGTATCTTGTATGTAACCAATTATACTTTGACTTATTCCTTAAGTCCTTTTAAGGCATATATAGGGTATGCTTGGGTATAATGAGTTGCATATGGAGATAATGTATGATCAATAAAGAATCTACCACCTCTAGTAAAAGAGGAGATATGTCCTATATGATTCGTTAAATGACAACCCAGAAATCCTTGGCCAAGGTAGAATGAAATTAGAAAGGGGTTTCTAATTTGCAAAATTTGGAGTTGTGCGTTTTCTAATGAAAATACATATGA
Source organism: Panax stipuleanatus (assembly GCA_020205555.1). Taxonomy (NCBI): domain Eukaryota; kingdom Viridiplantae; phylum Streptophyta; class Magnoliopsida; order Apiales; family Araliaceae; genus Panax; species Panax stipuleanatus. The sequence goes on from CM035118.1 coordinate 38,078,850, forward strand.
TTAAATAAATTAAGACTTGACAGTAAATCCATGTCTTATATTTAATTGGGACATTGTATGGTGGAAGGATTGAATTGTACGGTAACTATTAACTCACAGGTTCTTTTATGATTAATGTTGAAATCTATATTATTTGAAAGTCGTTGATCGCTAGGGAGGCTTATCCCTATTGTAGAATAAATGTTATTTATTTAAATAGATTATTAGTTTAATTTATTTATTTAAATAAGATTAGAATTGTTCTAATTAATTTATTCATAACTGGTTTAATATAGAGAACCTAAAGGGTCACACCATAAAAGGAAGAAGAATTATTTAAGAAAAAAATGGCATAATAGTAATAATGCATTAAGTATAATTAATTTAACATATGGTGATAGAATAAATTAAATAGCTTAATATTTATTATTTAATATTTTAGAAATATTAAATATAAATTAATAAGAGGAGTCTTATTAATATTAATATTATTATTATTGTTATTATTATTATTATTATTATTATTTTAATTCTAAAGGAGTTTAAGAATTAATATAATATCAGTACTCTCTCTCAATATTAATAAGATTAGGATATAAATTAATTAAAAGTGTTTAATTAATTAATTAAATAAAACCCTATTCTAATTGGATTAGAAGGGTTAACCTAATATCTATATAAGAGAGTCTTATATCATAAATAAGGTACGTGAATTTTTTCAAGGGTTGGGAGTACACATATTCTATAGAGATAGAAACAAGGGTTAAGCCAATAACCCATCTTCCTGAGTTCTTCATCTTCCTTGGTGGATCACTGTTAGAGGCCAAACATTTGGGTGGCTGACATTGATCAAGGGAAGGAGCCACTACAGAGGAATCAAAGGAATCAAAGGAGTAGAACTTGTACCTGAGGAAGCTTGGATCTTCAAAGGTATAATTCCATGTTCTCTCTTTTCTGTTATTGATAACTAGCACAAAGCATGATCATGGTTATGGGTTTGTATAAATTTTTGAAAGCCTATATTTCGAGCTTCCACCCTATTTATGTGATTTGATTGCATGATTGCGTTACGTACAAACCTAACAATGACACTCTACATTCTGGATTCAGAACATACTTAATTAGATAGAGATGTACTTTTTCTGCTCCATGTATGTCTAAAGAATGTCTGTTGATCAGCTTCTGCTACTGCTCATCTTTCTTTCTTCTTTTTCTTCTTTCCCCTGCCCCCCCTCAGATGCATTCTTCACTTCTTTGTCTGATCAGGCTCTAGTCCAGTTGCATGCTCTTCTTCTCTGTTTAGCTCCCCCTCAGATTCTGTGTTTGATAAGTGGTTTTAGGATCACTTATTCCTATATTTTCCAACTCAGTCGGTTGCTTAAACTTAAGTAATCCTGTGAATTTACTGTGTTTTTCCCTTGTTTTATGTTTTTCAGGTTGAGGAACTCTCTGAGCAGTACTTGTGCGTTAAAGGATCAAATATCGCCTAAATGGGGCAAAGCACTGGAAGTGGCTGAAAGCTTAAGGAAGGCATGATGGCATGGCAAAGGAACAAGAAAATGTGATGCCATAGTGCTGCAAGAAAGCAAGAAGGAAAGCACGAAGTTGGCAGGCAAGTGCAACAGCTGAAGCAAACTAGCAACAAAAGCTGCAGGACCGCGCGGTCGCGCCTGGAATAGGATTGGGGCGCGCGCGGCCGCGTTAGTCAGCTTGTTGGCCAGATTTGACTTTTGCTTAAATTAACGGGAGAAGGCAGGGATATAAGGGCTTCTTGCCTCATTTTTGTCAAGCATCTCCACTAGGGAGTTCATTTGGCCCTAAGCCCTAGCTAGTTTTCAATTTCTTTCTCTTTCAATTCTTATTTATCCAGATTATGAGTAGATTAGAGAGTAGAATAGGTTTAATAAAGTTAGTTAGTTTTCTAGGGTTTTGTTACTGTTTGAAGATTGAAGCAAGTGTGTACACCAAGATCCACGCTCGGAGAAACGAACGAAGATTTGCATTTCTCTATCTCTTATTCCCCTTGCTATCATGTGTATTTGGATAATGTATACTAAACGTGTGGATAATATATTTGGGTTGTCTATGCCTTAAATTATATTTTGAGGTTCCAATGTAACCTAATGAGTAGTTGATTGTTGGTTTTCCTTCCATGATGGTCTTATTTGATTGCTATGTGCTTGTTTATTGCGATGTATGCTTTAATTGCCTAATTGATTAGCTGCTAATTACTGTGATAGCCTATATGGGATCAGAATATAAAATGTAGGTTTAGATTGAATCGTGATAGCGGGCGATTGTAGGTTCACATGGCATTGGACTTATGATTTGTGCTTAGGATAGACATATACCGAAGCACCGCTCGTAGTCGATAGAGAACTTGACCTTCAATCCTATTTATTTGTAAATCACATAGACATATAGTGGTTTAGGTAATGTGGGTGTCCACGTGCATCTATCACCTGTGGATTGCACGTGGTATGGTTTAGGTACTTCGAAAGATGGCCTTTTATCACTCTCGTGTTCTCGGCTAACACATATTGTGATTGATTCGACCTAATTGGAAGTGAATCAACTTATACGAATCTTTAGGGTAAAATGGAATCTCTTATCTTCATTACCTAATTTGACTGTAGGATTAATTAGTTTAACTTCAATTCTTGCCTAGTTAACTTAGTTTAATTTCTTCTCTTTACCGCCTGTTTAAATAAGACTGAAATGATTATGATATAGTGCTTTGGCGACCTATTATCCATTAATTCATCATGGGAACGATATCTTACTCACTCTTTATTACTCGTTGTCCGCGTATACTTGCGTGTAAATTGTGTCATCTAATCGGACCAACAAGATTTTGGCCCCGTTGCCGGGGAAATCTCCACTAGGGAGTTCATTTGGCCCTAAGCCCTAGCTAGTTTTCAATTTCTTTCTCTTTCAATTTTTATTTATCCATATTAGGAGTAGATTAGAGAGTAGATTAGGTTTAATTAAGTTAGTTAGTTTTCTAGGGTTTTGTTACTATTTGAAGATTGAAGCAAGTGTGTACACCAAGATCCACGCTCGGAGAAACGAACGAAGATTTGCATTTCTCTATCTCTTATTCTCCTTGCTATCATGTATATTTGGATAATGTATACTAAACGTGTGGATAATATATTTGGGTTGTCTATGCCCTAAATTATATTTTGAGGTTCCAATGGAACCTAATGAGTTGTTGATTGTTGGTTTTCCTTCTATGAGGGTCTTATTTGATTGCTATCTGCTTGTTTATTGCGATGTATGCTTTAATTACCTAATTGATTAGCTGCCAATTACAGTGATAGCCTATGGTGGATCGGAAGACAAAATGTAGGTTTAGATTGAATCGTGATAGCGGGCGATTGTAGGTTCATATGGCGTTGGACTTATGATTTGTGCTTTGGATAGACATATACCGAAGCACCGCTCGTAGTCGATAGAGAACTTGACCTTCAATCCTATTTATTTGTAAATCACATAGACATATAGTGGTTTAGGTAATGTGGGTGTCCACGTGCATCTATCACCTGTGGATTGCATGTGGTATGGTTTAGGTACATCGAAAGATGGCCTTCTCTCACTCTCGAGTTCTCGGCTAACACATATTGTGATTGATTCGACCTAATTGGAAGTGTATCGACTTACACGAATCTTTAAGGGAAATTGGAATCTCTTATTTTAATTACTTAATTCCACTCTAGGATTAATTAGTTTAACTTCAATTCTTGCCTAGTTAACTTAGTTTAATTTCTTCTCTTTACCGCCTATTTAAGTAAGACTGAAATGATTATTATCTAGTGCTTTGGCGACTTATTATCCATTAATTCCTTGTGGGAACGATATCTTACTTACTCTTTATTACTCGTTGGCCGCGTATACTTTCACGTAAATTGTGGCATCTAATCGACCAACAAGTTTTTGGCGCCGTTGCCGGGGACTTAATTGGATAATTGTTTGCCAACATTAGTTTAAATCAAATTAGTCTTACTTTAAACATTTTTTTTATTTTGCTTAATTCTCTTCTCAGATTCTCTTGTCAGGTACAATGGACTTAAATTTCTATCCATGGAATGGTACAAGGCAAGATCAACCAAGGGAAGCATACACTGATGGCGTCAACCCAATTGCAACACTTTCAGCACAGCTACAGGTTCTCTCGAGGAAGCTGGTTACTGTCTCAGCTCAGCAGAATCGAGAGACGGCAGTGACCTATGACTACGGTGCTGGGAGCTACGCGAGCCATCAGGAGCCTATCAATTATGGACAGGAGCAGTATGGGGTGGTTATTCCTACACCGAGCCTTACACAAATTATCAACAAGATTGGGGGTATCACCCAAACCCTTCATCAGACTACTATCAAGACCAACACTGGGATCTAAATCCCGCATACGCCCCAGAATGCACCTTCCAGACTCCAGTTTACGAGCCTCAACACAATTTTGAGGGAGACAAAGAAAATGCAAGATTGGAGGAAGAAGGTGACATATCATTGAAGGACATCTTGATTGAGCAACAGAAGTTAGTCAAGAATATCTAGAACTGGGCATAGCAAATTAGTAGGGCCTTGATGATAGAGGTTGAGCAAGGACAGACTCATACTGTGAGCTATCAAGAACAATGCGAGGCAAGTCCAAATTTTGCACCAGAACCCACTTATCAATCCCCGTGTTTACAAGGAGAACAGTCAACAATGGACTTCATATATAGAGTCTTAGCGAACCAAGAGGAGATGATTAGAAGCCAAGAGCTATCGAACCAGAATTTTTAGAAACAGATGGCCCTAATCAACAATACTCCAACAAATGAGACTCATTACATGGATCCCGTGGCTGAAACAGAAAAGGAAGGATTGGAAATTATGTGGGGGAATTCCATAGCATCAACACAGAAGACCTTGGTTGAGCAAGAACAATCAATTGAGGATCTTCAGATTTGGGTAGAGCAAATTAGCACAGCTTTTAGGAATGAGGAGGTGATTAAGCAAGTAAATAAAGCTCAAGATAGTCAAAGTCCAATGCCTCAGATGACTGAAGCCGTGAGTAATGATCCCCAGGATACGTGGTACGATGACATGGGTGTAAAAACTGATAGAGAATCCGAAGTGCAATTGCAACTGGACGAGCCGAAGGCAATGGAACAATAGGAGATAATTGGGGATGTGGAACAGTATGAACCAGTAGTGATAATCCCCTAAGAGCCTTCTCCGTTGATGTTTGAGACTCCAGTCAAGTTTGCACATCCTTGCCCCCTTCAGGACGGTGATTGGATTTTATTTTGGTTGAATGCTTGAATGAATGGGTTTTATAAAATGGGGTCTGCGTACCTCGTCTTCTCTAGTTTTATTCTCGATGTAAATTATATCTCCTTTCTATGTACTTCCCCTTGACTGCTGATCAAGGTTTCTATTTAATTTTAAATAGTTAATGTAATAGAGATAGTTAGAATTATTTTGAAGAAATTGGAGACCAAGGAGCAAGGAACGCATGAAGACTCATTTGTATGGAGCCAGGGTTTAAATGTAATAGTTATATTTAAATTTAAATTCTTGCACTCCTAGGTTTGACCTTTTGGTTCCCTTGGTGGCTCTAGTGAACCAAACTAGAATAAAAGTCCATAATCAATCCGGGTAGAATATAGTATTCTATATTGCATGCTAAATATTATATATATTATATTTTATACAAACATGCTTTGTATGTTTAATAAAATGACGCGTATTTTATATATATATATATGTGCATGCGCGCTTAAAAAGATTAGACAAATAATAACAAACCCCTCAAAGAAATAATATTAAGTCTGAAGCGTTCAAATGATATTTGGAATATCGAACGTCGCCTCTAGCATGATTAGTTAATAGAGTATTAAATATTTAATATGAGTTTGTTGTGCTATCCACAAGGCGAGTATTGAATATTTAAGATATTAATTAATCACATTTGATGCTTATCAAGAAAATTGAACGATCTAGTCTTGTTGTGCTATCCACAAGGACGAAAATTTTTCTTTTTTGAATTTATGAAAGTGCTAGGCTGGACTTAACTTAAATCATTTTAGTTCAGATGTGCACACACATGACCATTATGATTTAAGAGGCAAAATAAAAGGAGTTACATGGTGATGTAATTGACAAGAGTTGTCTACCTATTTATTTGTATATCGCTTGTTGTGCTATCCACAAGGTTATATACATTTGAAATGGGATCCTTAATCTCACTAGCAAATCTTTAATTAGATGTTGCCGAACTATATGAGTGAGGGTAATATAGTTTGATGAAAATAGTGGGAGATACCAATTTAAAATAAAGACCTAAATTTATTTTGGTATGCAAAGTTAATAAAATGAATGTTTGCTAAAATGTTGTCTTTTCACATGCAGAATTTTAAAAATGTCAAAATCACTAATCTCACTACGAAGCATACTTGATGCAAATAAGCTTACCGGCCCGAATTATGAGGACTGGCTAAGAAATCTGAGAATTGTTCTCACTGCTGAAAAGATTTCTTATGTCCTAAATTCCACTATCCCTAAATTTGTTTCAGAAACAGCCTCTGAGGAAGAGATTGCCACTTTCAATAAGTGGCAAGATGATGCATCTGTGGCTCAATGCATCATGCTCGCATCCATGAATAACGAGGCTCAGCGTCAGCACGAAAAAATGGATGCTCCTGCTATGCTGCTTCACCTCAAGGAGTTGTATGGTGAACAGAGTAGGACTGCTAGATATGAGATATCTAAGGAGCTCTTCCAATCTCGGATGACCGAGGGCACTGCCGTCGAGACTCATGTTCTGAAGGTAATCAATTTTATTGAACGCCTTGGACAGCTTGGGTTCATCATGGATGGGGAGTTGAGTCAAGACTTGGTCTTGCAGTCACTCCCTGAGACCTTCTCGCAGTTTGTGGTTAATTTTCACATGAATAAGCTAGATGTCAGATTACCTGAGCTGCTTAACATGCTGAAAATTGCAGAAGGTCACTTCTCATCCAAGAAGAACCATGTCTTGATGGTGGATTCTTCCAATGAAAGGAAGAAGCCCAAGGTGTCTTCTGAAAAGAAGAAATCTAAGAAGGCTAAGGGAAAAGGGAAAGAAAAGGAGCAAAAGAAACCTGAACCAGCTAAAGGAATGTGCTTTCATTGCAATGAGCCGGGACATTGGAAGAGGAACTGCAAGAAGTTTCTAGCAGAGAAGAAGCTTGGAGAAGCTTCGACTTCCAATCAAGGTTTGTTTATGATTGAAATTAATTTTTCTGAAAGTCATAATTCTACTTGGGTATTGGATACCGGCTGTGGTTCTCACATATGTAATACTGTGCAGGGACTGGTCAGAAGTAGAAAGTTGAACAAAGATGAGGTGATCCTACGAGTGGGAAATGGAGCAAAAGTTGCTGCATTAGCTGTAGGAACTTATTGTTTAGCAATGCCTTCGGGCAAATCCATTTATCTTAATAGTTGTTATTATGTTCCGAATATTATTAAAAACATTATTTCAATTTCTGTATTGGATATGGAAGGTTTTGACGTTATTATAAAGAACAATGGTTGTTCTATTTATAAAGACGATGTTTTATATGGTATTGAAAATTTGCGAAATGGACTTTATACACTTGACTTACAAGAAAATATATTTCAAATTGAACAAATTAAGAAAAGGAAAAGAGATGATATTAATTATACCTATATGTGGCACTGTAGACTCGGTCATATCAATGAAACAAGATTATCCAAGTTGCATAAAGATGGGCTCCTCGAGCTATCTGATTATGAATCATATCCAACTTGTGGATCTTGTCTCATGGGTAAAATGACTAAATCTCCTTTTAGTGGAAAAGGAGAGAGAGTTACAGAGTTATTGGCATTGATTCACACAGACGTTTGTGGACCTATGACAACAAGTGCACGGGGTGGGTATTCTTATTTTATTACTTTCACTGATGATCACTCAAGATTTGGATATGTGTATTTAATGAAATACAAATCAGAATCATTTGAAAAGTTCAAAGAGTTCAGAAGTGAAGTAGAGAAACAAACGGGCAAGAGTATTAAGATACTTCGATCAGATCGAGGTGGAGAATACTTAAGCAGTGAGTTTTTCAATTGTCTCAGAGAAAATGGTATAATCTCACAATGGACTCCTCCAGGTACACCACAGTTAAATGGAGTATCTGAAAGGAGAAATCGAACACTGTTGGACATGGTTCGATCCATGATGAGTTTTACCGACCTTCTAATTTCCTTCTGGGGGATATGCCCTAGAAACGGCTGCATACCTACTTAACAAGGTACCTACCAAATCCGCCCCAAAGACTCCATATGAGATGTGGAAAGGGAGGAAACCAAATCTTAAGCATGTTAAGACTTGGGGTTGTCCAGCTTATGTCAAAAAAGTTTGAAAATGATAAGCTACAGACTAAATCCGATAAGTGTAGATTTGTGGGATACCCTAAAGAAACCGTAGGGTATTATTTCTATCATCCAACTGATCAAAAGGTGTTTGTTGCGAAACATGCTACCTTCTTGGAGAAAGAGTTTATCCATGAAGGTGTCAGTGGGAGCAAGATATATCTTGAAGAAGTTCAAGAACCACAAGTTACCACGGACCAAAGTCAGGTACCTAACCAAGTAGAAGAACCTACTGTACCACACCCTGTTCGTAAATCTGGAAGAGTACCGAAGATACCTGAGAGGTATGGATTCGTTATAGAGGATGACGATGAGGTACACATCATGAATGATGATGATCCATTGAATTACGAACAGGCTATGAGTAATAAAGACTCAGGGAAATGGCTTGAAGCCATGAAATCCGAAATGGACTCCATGTATGAAAACAAAGTATGGTCTTTGGTTTCACCACCTGAAGGTATTAAACCTATTGGGTGTAAATGGGTTTTTAAGAAAAAAGACTAGAGCAGACGGAAAGGTAGAGACCTATAAGGCCCGACTGGTTGCAAAAGGTTTCAAACAAAGACAAGGAGTTGACTATGATGAAACTTTCTCACCAGTAGCCATGCTCAAGTCCATTCGGATTTTGCTTGCGATTGCAGCTTACAACGACTATGAGATCTGGCAGATGGACGTGAAAACGGCCTTCCTCAATGGGAAACTTGAGGAGGATGTGTATATGACACAGCCAGAGGGATTTATTTCAAAAGTTGGAACAAATCAAGTCTGTAAGCTACAACGATCCATTTATGGGTTGAAGCAAGCTTCTCGTAGATGGAACATTCGTTTTGATGAGACAATCAAAGAGTTTGATTTTATCAAAAACGAGGATGAACCATGTGTATACAAGAAGGTTAGTGGGAGCGCAGTATCATTCCTTGTATTATATGTTGATGATATATTACTGATAGGGAATGACATTCCTATGTTACAATCCATTAAAATCTGGTTATCTAAAAATTTCTCCATGAAGGACTTGGGTGAAGCATCCTATATTTTGGGGATAAAGATCTATAGAGATAGATCTAAAAGGATGCTCGGCTTATCCCAAGGAACGTACATTGATACGATGCTAAAGAGGTTTAGCATGGAAGATTCCAAAAGAGGTCTCATGCCGATGAGCCATGGAATAAATCTCTCCAAGAAACAGGCCCCAAAGACACCTGAGGAGAGAGACCGTATGAGTAAGATCCCTTATGCTTCTGCAATATGATCTATCATGTACGGTATGATATGTACTAGACCGGATGTTGCTCACGCACTTAGTGTAACAAGCAGATACCAGTCGAATCCAGGAGAAGAGCACTGGAAGGCAGTGAAAAATATCCTAAAGTACTTGAGAAGGACTAAAGATATTTTTCTTGTCTACGGTGGGTATGAATTAAAACTCGAGGGATTCACGGACTCAAGTTTTCAAACAGACCAAGATGACAGTAAATCTATTTTAGGGTATGTGTTTACCTTGAACGGAGGTGCAGTGAGTTGGAAGAGTTCCAAGAAGCAAACGGTTGCTGATTCAGTGACAGAGGCAGAGTATATAGCTGCAAGTGAAGCTGCAAAGGAAGCTGTTTGGATGAAGAAGTTCATAACTGAACTTGGTGTGGTTCCTAGCATTGGAGAAGCAGTTCCTGTATACTGTGACAACACCGTAGCGGTTGCACAGGCTAAGGAACCCAGGTCTCATCAGAAATATAAACACGTGTTGCGGCGATTTCACTTGATCAGGGAGATCATTGAAAGAGGAGACGTCACCTTGGAGCGTGTAGATTCTCAAGACAACATTGCAGATCCATTTACTAAAGCTTTAACACAACAGCAGTTTGATCGTCACTTAGAGAAGATGGGTATAAGATACCATGGCGATTGGCTTTAGTGCAAGTGGGAGATTGATAGTAGTGTGCATACAAGCCAATCATGTATGATGATAAAGCACATACTTTGTAAACAATCTTATTTATTTATTAATAAAAATATTCATTTAAGGCATATAATTATCTACATGGTGCTGTTTTTATAATATGTAAATAACCCATAGTTTTTAAGCAATGCTTTTAGAATCATGATGAGATCATGATAATGAGATCTAAATTGTTAGAAAGCTTAAAAACTTAAATAGTTCCCAATTGTGGGATTACTAAAATGGGGATTAGTAAATCCGAATAGATTGGTATATATGTTGCTTGCTCATTGGATGAGGATGACTGATCTCATGGTCATTTGTGTGGAGACACTAAAGCAAGTATGTAGGTGCTTATTGGAGAATAAGTTCACTGAACGAGACTCGCTATGGAATACCTAATGGAGTTTTACTAGCCTGTCAATAGGAATTCCTAATGTGATAGTAGTACATGTGATCCTTGGACTTGAGATCATCATAGTATCTTGTATGTAACAAATTATACTTTGACTAATTCCTTAAGGCCTTTTAAGGCATATATAGGGTATGCTTGGGTGTAATGAGTTACATATGGAGATAATGAATGATCAATAAAGAATCTACCACCTCTAGTAAAAGAGGAGATATGTCCTATGTGATTCGTTAAATGACAACCCAGGAATCCTTGGCCAAGGTAGAATGAAATTAGAAAGAGGTTTCTAATTTGCATTATTTGGAGTTGTGCATTTTCTAATCGAAATACATATGATTAAATAAATTAAGACTTGACAGTAAATCCATGTCTTATATTTAATTGGGACATTGTATGGTGGAAGGATTGAATTGTACGGTAACTATTAACTCACAGGTTCTTTTATGATTAATGTTGAAATCTATATTATCTGGAAAGTCGTTGATCGCTAGGGAGGCTTATCCCTATTGTAGAATAAATGTTATTTACTTAAATGGATTATTAGTTTAATTTGTTTATTTAAATAAGATTAGAATTGTTCTAATTGATTTATTCACAACCGGTTTAATATGGAGAACCTAAAGGGTCACACCATAAAAGGAAGAAGAATTATTTAAGAAGAAAATGACATGATAGTAATAATGCATTAAGTATAATTAATTTAATCTATGATGATAGAATAAATTAAATAGCTTAATGTTTATTATTTAATATTTTAGAAATATTAAATATAAATTAATAAGAGGAGTCTTATTAATATTATTATTATTATTATTATTTTAATTCTGAAGGAGTTTATGAATTAATATAATATCAGTACTCTCTCTCAATCCTAATAAAGATTAGGATATAAGTTAATTAAAAGTATTTAATTAATTAATTAAATAAAACCCTATTCTAATTGGATTATGAGGGTTAACCTAATATCTATATAAGAGAGTCTTATATCAGAAATAAGGTACGTGAATTTTTCAAGAGTTGGGAGTACACATAATCTATAGAGATAGAAACAACGGTTTAGCCAATAACCCATCTTACTAAGTTCTTCATCTTCCTTGGTGGATCACCGTTAGAGGCCAAACATTTGGGTGGCTGACATTGATCAAGGGAAGGAGCCACTACAGAGGAATCAAAGGAATCAAAGGAGTAGAACTTGTACCTGAGGAAGCTTGGATCTTCAAAGGTATAATTCTGTTTTTCTCCTTCTTCATTCACTGATAATTGACGCACAAGAATGATCATGGTAATGGGTTTGTATAAATTTTTGAAAACCTAGTTTTTTACGCTTCCGCCCTATTTATATGATTTGATTGCATGATTGCGTTACGTACAAACCCAACAATTGAGGCTTCTTGGAAGGCAAAGTTTATTGCCTACATTTTTAGTTTTAGGCATTGAAGCATGCATTTTTTGGACTACGAAACTTATTGAACAAGCATTTTCACGAGCATTGCATTTATGTAATTATAGGAGTTTTTGGGAATTCATTCATACTTATAGTATCCTATTAGGTCATTCTCCTAATTATAAATAGCTAGTAAGTTTGGTAGTTTTAGAGTGTTTAATAAGTCTTATACCCATGTTTTAGGTGGAAAGCCATGCTAAATGAATCAAGAGTGCCGTAGCTGCTGCATGAAACCAAGTCAATTGCCCCAGCAGCTCCCTGAAGAAAAAAGCTGCAGAATTTAAAAACAGTAGGGCGCGCGGCCGTGCCTGTTTTGGCCTGCAAGGGCACGCAGCCGTGAGACGGACAGAAAGTGCCAGACTTAAGTATTTTGCGGTAGATTTTAAGCCATTTCATGTCATTCCAAACCAGCCGAACTTCAAGCCATCCCTCTCTCTCTCAAATTCAAAAAAAAATTTCCTAACCCTTCAACCTCTAAATACTTCAATCTACAATCCTCCTCTCCACATCTCCAAGTCCTAAATTCAGTCACTATCTTCCATCTCCCTCATTCACATCTCCTTCACACCCTTCACCTTATCCAAGCCCTAGTTCTAAGTCAGAATCAAAACTCGCCTACCTTCACAGTCGAATTCTCCAACAAAACCCATCCCTTCCATCATCTCAACTTGATCATGTGGGATAGTGATTTGGGGTCTGAGGGCATAGCAATATCATTGATTGGGTTGATTAGTGGAGAGCAGTATTGGATTTTGTTCATCAAATTTTAGTTCATATGGCATCCAAACGCAGTAGGAGGGAGTCTACATCAAGGGGCAGTGATTCCGAGCAAGAGGGCAGTGGCATCGACTATGATGACCACAAGTTTATCAGTCTCAAGGCCCAAAAATTCTATCATAATGTACTGATGGGCAGGACTTTTGTGCCTGAGCGGGGTTATCACCTGATGAGAACCTGGACTGGCGAATGGCTTCTATGATCCGAGGGACGGGATGGAATGCATTTTGTGATGAGCCTTTGGCTGCCCCAATCTCTGTGGTGCAGGAATTTTATGCTAACTCAAAATTCACCACGTCCAATAAGGTATTTATGCGGGGATATGAGGTGTCCTATGCAAAGGAGCGTATCAATGAGCTGTTTGATTTACGCAACATTGCACTGGACGCACCTGATTCTTTGTATGCTAGGGGGTGGGAGTCGGAGATGGATGCCATTAGTGCTTATCTATGCAAGCCGGGCACTGTTTCGAAGCTGAAGCAGGGGACTGATCAGAAGCTGCATTTCCCCCAGTCCACCTTGAGTAGATACAGGAAGGCGTGGTACAGCTTTATCTGTGCAAATCTGATGCCTACACAGCGTCAGAATGAGGTCACGAAGGACCGAGCTATTTTGTTATACGGGATTGTCAAAGGCAAAAGAATCGATGTGGGGTATGTGATTAGTAGTTCTATCCGCAGATTTTTGAGAGGCAAAAATTCAGCAAGTATCCCCCACGCAGCAGTGATCACTAGGTTATGCATTCCCAACGGAGTTACGTGGTCAAATGCTGAGCCGATGCAGATGCCGATAAATACCCTTGACCACCCGGCCATTGAATCCTTCAAAGTATGGAAAGAGGGAAGATCTCATTCATTGGGAGCAGGGTTTATTCTACCTGATCAGATAAAGGCTGAGGAGACTACAGAGAGAGTGCCACCACCAGAGCAGTCCGAGTCCTCACAGTCAGTGCATGAACGTATAAACAGGATGGAGAGGAGACTACAGCGCAGGATGGATGCGATGAGCACCAACTTCCAGGCCTTCACCACAGAATTCAGCGGGGCATTGTCATACGCATTGGGCCAGATGGGAGTTGAGGTGCAGTTTCCTATATATGGGTTCGCCGCTGTTTATCCTCCTCCAGATACACCACCTCCTGAGGAGGATGCTGAGGACGACGGCGACGACAATGAATAGGGGAGTCCATTCTTTTCACCTTTACCTTCAATGAGGGCATTGAATTATTCAAGTTTGGGGGTATTGGTTTTGTTTTTGCATGTAGTTAGTTTATTTCATGTTGTGTTAGTTACATTTAGTGCATGTAGGTTGTTTATGTTTAAATTTGTGAAAATTTTAAAAAAAAAATTTGTTTGAGTCATTTATGTTAGAGCATTTTGCATGAATCTAGTTTCAGTTGGTTAGTTATGTATTTGGCCTATGAGAAAATTGAAATCACTTGATTGTTGAACTGATTTGAGACTTATGCGTGATTTGAAAGTCTTATATGTAAATCCTTATCTGTCAGATACTGTGTAATCAGTTAGCACAATAGAGTAACCATCATGACATGCTTAATATAAATTCTTACATACTTATCTTCTGGTGGGAAATCTGTGCTTTAATGAAAGAATTTCAGTTCTCATATGATAATAACTAAGACTGTTAAAAGCTTAAGTTTGGGGAAAAACATGGGTTTTGTATGATATTTGGGGAGATGGAGCATAAGATGCACTCCCCTATGAAAAAGAGAAAAAAGAAAAGAAAAGAAACTGCATTGAAAAAGAAAAATAAAATAAAATAAACACTTCGACTATGCCGAGTTCTGTGGCCTTTGATATTCGAGCAAGTAAGCCCTCGGGGTGTTTCTACACCCAGCGCCCTAAGGCCGTCTGGTCTGGGAGTCGTTGGTCAAAAGCTCGCTACATGGATATCATTGAAAAGCCTAAGAAAACTAGGTATTGCACAGTCGAATGTGTACACGGGAAAGTGTGAATACGGCCTCGTGAGTAATAAAAACTTAATGAAATCCCCCTGTTGACTCTTAACTTTAGTAATGCATGGTCTTGGTTAGAAATTATATGATTTATTGCCTTTCTTGAGTTGAACCTTGTTTTTCCCCTAAGAAGCGTAGTAAGTGATTTATTTGTTCAAAAGCATGTTTAATGGTTGCTAGGCACACAACGCACAATACATCAGTGCTAACAGTTTTGGATTTGCAAGGATATGCCTTATGATCTTGTTTTTGGTATCTTTCTGTTTAATTATCTTGTGGTTTTCTGAGGCATTGCTTATAAAGTTCAATACTGTCTGAGACATGGATTCGCATTCATAGTATTATAGGTTGCATACATTGTAGATATTGCAATGCATATGTCGTTTAGCTTTGTTTTGATTGCTTGAGGGCAAGCAACATTTAAGTTTGGGGGTATTTGATAAGTGGTTTTAGGACCACTTATTCAGATATTTTCCAACTCATTCGGTTGCTTAAACTTAATTAATCCTGTGAATTTAATGTGTTTTTCCCTTGTTTTATGTTTTTCAGGTCGAGGAACTCTCTAAGCAGTACTTGCACGTTAAAGGATCAAAGATCGCCTAAATGGGGCAAAGCACTGGAAGTGGCATAAAGCCTAAGGAAGGCATGATGGCATGGCAAAGGAACAAGAAAATGTGATGCCATAGTGCTGCAAGAAAGCATGAAGGAAAGCACGAAGTTGGCAGCCAAGTGCAGCAGCTGAAGTAAACTAGCAACAAAAGCTGCAGGGCCGCGTGGCCGCTCTTGGAATAGGCTTGGGGCGCGCGAGACCGCGCCAGTCAGCATGTTGGCTAGATTTGACTTTTGCTTAAATGAACGGGAGAAGGCAGAGATATAAGGGCTTCTTGCCTCATTTTTGTCCAGCATCTCCACTAGGGAGTTCATTTGGCCCTAAGCCCTAGCTAGTTTTCAATTTCTTTCTCTTTCAATTCTTATTTATCCAGATTATGAGTAGATTAGAGAGTAGAATAGGTTTAATAAAGTTAGTTAGTTTTCTAGGGTTTTGTTACTGTTTGAAGATTGAAGCAAGTGTGTACACCAAGATCCACGCTCGGAGAAACGAACGAAGATTTGCATTTCTCTATCTCTTATTCCCCTTGCTATCATGTGTATTTGGATAATGTATACTAAACGTGTGGATAATATATTTGGGTTGTCTATGCCTTAAATTATATTTTGAGGTTCCAATGGAACCTAATGAGTAGTTGATTGTTGGTTTTCCTTCCATGATGGTCTTATTTGATTGCTATGTGCTTGTTTATTGCGATGTATGCTTTAATTGCCTAATTGATTAGCTGCTAATTACTGTGATAGCCTATATGGGATCAAAAGATAAAATGTAGGTTTAGATTGAATCGTGATAGCGGGCGATTGTAGGTTCACATGGCATTGGACTTATGATTTGTGCTTAGGATAGACATATACCGAAGCACCGCTCGTAGTCGATAGAGAACTTGACCTTCAATCCTATTTATTTGTAAATCACATAGACATATAGTGGTTTAGGTAATGTGGGTGTCCACGTGCATCTATCATCTGTGGATTGCACGTGGTATAGTTTAGGTACATCGAAAGATGGCCTTCTATCACTCTCGTGTTCTCGACTAACACATATTGTGATTGATTCGACGTAATTGGAAGTGAATCGACTTAGATGAATTTTTAGGGGAAATTGGAATCTCTTATCTTCATTGCCTAATTCGACTCTAGGATTAATTAGTTTAACTTTAATTCTTTCCTAGTTAACTTAGTTTAATTTCTTCTCTTTACCGCCTGTTTAAATAAGACTGAAATGATTATGATCTAGTGCTTTGGCGACCTATTATCCATTAATTCCTCGTGGGAACGATGTCTTACTCACTCTTTATTACTCATTGGCCGCGTATACTTGTGCGTAAATTGTGTCATCTAATCGGACCAACAGTGTTCATAGGGTCATCATCTTTTGGCTCCCCCTCAAATGATGATTCTGCTGCTACTGCTGCTTCCTTCTTCTTCTTTTCCTTTGTCCTCTTGGCCTCTCTGATCTTCATTGAGTGCTTTCCTCTTAAATGTCTCTTTTGATGTATCTTTTTCTCCCCCATTTTTGTCATTAATTACTTGTGAAAGCTGCTCCACGTTTGACATAAGCTTCTCCATCATGTGAGATGAGTTACCAACCTCAATCTTGAGTTCTTGTTGGCTTAGCTCAAGATGGAGGGAGAGAGACTATTTCAGATCGTCAATCTTGTCAAAGAGAAATAGGATTTAGTCTTCATTAGCCTTCTGAACTTGTAGAGCTTCTTCCTTCTGATCACTCATGGCCTTCAGAAATACATGATCCCTTAGATAAAGCTTTAGGGATATGTCAAAAAGTCTGTCTTGAAGCCTCTTGGACAGCTCATCATCTTTGTTAGTTGATATATCCTTTATTTCTGTAGTGATTTGAGAAATCTCCTTAACCAGTTCTTTAGAGTTCTTCAGTAACTCTTGCTCTTGAGGAGATGTGGTATCAGGTTATTTATCCTTTTTCTGAGCATTTGGTTGATCATCCTCCTGCTGAGTATCAGGGTGAACTCCATAATTTTCACCTTTGGATAGATTTTCAAAGGTTGCGAGAATCTGATAAATCGTTGAGTTCTATGCTGCTTGGGAAGATGAAGGCAAGTCAATCCCTTATGGAGAGAAGATAAACAACTTCATAAATTCATCTTGATCTTCTTCAAGGATAGAGTGAGATGACTACACGATTGTAAACTTGGGCAGAATCCTTCTTCCATCTGAGTCTGCTCGACAATCGTAGGGGATGTAATGGTTTTCAGCATGTCTATAAACCTTGAAGTGAGATTGGTCTTTGATCAGCAGGGTTGCAAATTTCATCACCCTTGGAAAGTTTTGTGCCACTAGTTTTAGGTTGGGGAGATGAGAGAAGCACCATGAGAGATAGATGTTGTCTCCAGTGAGGGATGCCTTTACCCATGGCATGTGAGGATAGAACCGACTTATTGCATGATCCTTGATCTTAGGCTCATATTTCAGCATTAAAGTATTTAATTTCATATCTTCATAAACATTGAGCAGATCATTTGAGGTCATTATTACTACGTTTGACCTTTCATTACCATGATTATCCCTTCTGCCTGGCAGTGCAGTATTTTGTGGTTCTTCCTCAATTTCGACCACTATTCTCCTCTTGCATTGAATAGGGCAAGGAATGTGAGACTCTTCTGGGACTTCAACCTCAGGACTGAAGTCACTTTTACCTTTGTCCTATCCTGAGTTGGAGTCAGACTTGCATAGACTTCCTTCAACTGACTCATCAGTTAGTTCATACATTTGATCATTATAATCAGCATTTTCATCATCAGAGCTTGCCTTTGCAGACTCACTGGTCTCTTCTTGCTCTGCAGTTTTCAGCCTTTTGTTGCCATCCTCAGTATCTCCTCCCTTTGATTTAGCTTCATCATCACTGATTTCAATTGTATTTGGAGACGATTTTCCTCTCTTTGAAATCATCTGAGCAATCAGTCTATTGCTCTTTCTTCTTCTTGGAAGCTCAGTTCTATGAGTTTCAGACTCTTCTTCATCTTTAGAACTTGAGGTTTCTGATTCATCAGACAGACTTCCTTGAGATTCAACAGCAGGAGTGACAGATACTTCTTCTGTAGATTCTTCATCTTTTGCTTCATCAGATGGACTGCTTGACACTTATGCACTAGGAGATCTAACTTCTTTATATTCAGATTCTCCCTTATCAGTAAAATGGCTACCTTTAGGATGAGCCACATGACTTGCATATTCTTTTTCATCACCAGATTTGCTCCCTGAAGGTTCACCTTTGGACTTCTCAGTTCCCATCTCATTTTCTGACTCCACGTTTTCTTCTTCAGTGAATAAACTTTTTTGGGAAACTGACTTCTGCCTTTGCACCACTTTGGATTTCTTCTTCAAAGGCTTTGCGGACTTGGGCTCTGGGATAATTGCACCTTCAGAGGATGAAGACTCTTCTTCTTTCATGGCACTTGCCTTCATCTTCTTTGAGGAACTCTTGCTACTGCTGCCATATGTTAGCCGTTTATTCATTTGGATTCTTCTTCCAGTTTGCAAACAGCTGCATAGTCATTATATTATGGCTATTAAGGACTTCACCCTCATCATCCTTAATTTTGTTCTTCAGCCACTTTTTCAGAATGATACTCAAAAACCTTCCATGGAAAACCTTTGTGAGTGGTTTTCCTGATAGCTTTTTCTTCTCCGCCTTGTCCAGCCATTTAGACATTTGATCAAGCAGGATAGCTCCAAAATTTATCAGCTTCTTTAGTACTATAGCAGACATAATCTTCAACTGCTGATCACTTACAGTATCATGTGTAGTGTCCTTGCATAGTATACATTTTCCTACAATCTCTGCAAGGAACTCAAATTCTTCAAGAAACTCCTTTTTCTTCATATCCTTCAGACTGGGATTTCTTTTATATCCCATAATCTTCTTGGCTCCTTTGATATCAACTTTATCAAGGCTTTTTAGTCCTAGGTCAGGCAAACGTAAGCACTGATTGATATCATAAGACTTCAGCTTTAGAATCTGCCCTTTCACTTTGGTAGAAAGAGTTCCAGAACTCATAGTTGCATTTGAGTGAAATTCTTTAACTATATCAACATATATCCGAGTGTTTGACTCAAGGAATTCTAAGAATCCAGCCTTCTTCACCAGTTCAAGAATATCTCTGAACTTCTTCTCAGATTTCTCAAACGTCTTGGTTCCGAGCTGAATGCGAGTGATTACTCGCCAGTTTTCCATTGGAAGAGTTAGGGTTTTTTGAGTATAACTCTTTGAGGATATTGTGAGATGTCAGGGAGCGATTCAAGGTTTGATAACTATTTGAGAGGATCTTGGTTGTTTGGAAGTATTTAGGTTTTGGCTTTGAGAGGATGAGTGTATGGGTTTGACAGGTTTGCAGCTTTTGATGAACCCGCTAAAGTGAAACTGTCAATTATTTGAAATTCCCTCTTGTAACTGTTCCCTTCATATTTCTTAGTGGGACAACTGTATGTTGCTGATAGGTCACAATCTATGACTTCTCCATCGCGTCAGTTAACCAGATTTGACTTTTTCTTCTGTTGACTATTGACTTCTTCAATTCATGGAGTGACTTGTGTCTTTTCTTAGTACTCCACGATTTCCCTGACTGCTCTACCATCTTTTCTTCTTCTTCGATGATCGTAGTCTGTGGTCATGCTTCAATAGATAACTTCTCCATTAGACTCTGAGGGATTGGCAATTCTCATCGTCAGCTTGTAATCTTCTGAGGAGTTGCTGCTTGCTTCAGCAGAGAATCTTGTAATGGATTTCATATTAGCATTCCTTCTAAAGTAAGGTAGCTCAGGAAGGGCCAACCTCTTAGCTGAATGCTAAGGATCAGGTTTGTCCCTCAGGAGCTTACTAGATGAAAAGCTTTAGACATGATTAGTATTGACATCACATTTGACCTTTTTGCTGGGGAGTTCATCTTCCAACTCTGGATTTTCATTGGCGTTGGATTTTGTAGAGATTATAATCGTGGTGTCCTCCTACTCATTTGCTATGATCAGATGGTTGATCATAGGTACTCCACGATTTTGAGATAGGTGGCTGATAGGGTTATCAGTAGCATATTTTGGGACATTACTGCTAACTATAATGGATATTCATTTGGTTCATCAATCACAGAGTTTTGGGATTCTATAGCTGGAATCTTTCTATTTTGGTTTAGCTCTTGTTTATCTCACACCTCTTGGCAAGAACTATATTTCTTCATTTTGCTCCCTGAGCTGCACCATCTCTATATTCCCATTTATTCTTTGCAATTTCTACCATCTTCAATTTTTCTTTTCTGTCAGCAATCCTAATATCATCTTTTTCATCCCCAGATTAAGCTTCTGGATAAATCTCCTGATTCTTTTCTTTGATTTGGATACATTCTTCATACTTTCTCCAGATTCAGTCCTGATAACTGTTCAAGCTGAGAGGCTGCTGCAGTTTCTCCATCTGCAGTTATACTTTGTCTGGACTCTACGATTGGTGATAGCCCTACAATCGTAGTGAGGAAGAACTTCTTTGTTCTGTGACTTCTTTTCTTCTTCTCCTGAAGTTCACAACTTCTTCAGCTTTTCACTTGATCTTTTTGAGTTAATCAAGTTACTATCTTTTCATCGAAGCACGAGTTCTTCTTCTCTATAATTATTAGAAGACAGCCTTTCAGATCTTCTTCTGACTGGAATCATCTCTATCATATAAGCTTCCTTGATTCATGGAGAGAGATATCTTCGGAACTGATCACTCCACGATTGTTGACACAACTACGAACGTAGTCTCCTTCATTCGACACCAGACTACATGTTTCGGCTGCTCGTAGTCCTTCGTTAGAATCTTCATTATGAGTTAAGGATGAGTGGAGGATTACTTGAGACTATCAACTTGTCAACATCTATCAGCCTTTCTTCAGTAATTTGCCATTCCTCCTTAATTAGAACTGGAATATCTGATGCTGATTTGAGAAGCACTACGATTTTGGTCATTGTGACATAATCTTCATGTGTTGACATGCACAGGCTTGGCAAGGTCTTGATCGTAGAGAACACTACAATTTTCTTACAGCTCCTTGATAGACTACATTCGTGGAGTTCTGCTTCTTTGATATTTCCTCTGAGTGAATATGCTTTGAATGGATAAGCATAGAGGATCTTGTTAATCTCGGCATGACTGACCAGCTTCCATATGGTGATCAGCAATCTTGTGAGCTTCATTTATATGAGCTCAACAAGTCTTCAAGAATAGGCTTCGGCATAGAGTAATTTGTTAAGCACATTGCTAAAATGTCTTGAGCCTCCAGCTGGTTAAGTCCTTGTGACTGAAGCCATCTACTTTAGTATTCCTTAGTGTGGTCGAGTAGACCAAGTACCTGCAGGTTTAGATAATTTTTATTTTTGTATCCAATTTTGATTAGATCCTGCTAGGTTACTTTCTCAAAAATCCTTATTCCTCATATAATAGATTTTACATCCATTTTAGCATCAATGAACATATCTATGCATGAATCAGATTTAGATATGACATTTGTCATGCATAATTGTGAGTGTGTGCAAAATTAGTCATTGTAATAAGACACTCTTTTTCTTTGATGGTTTCATCCTTTGCTTGGTTATGTTCACAGGTTTTGAAGGTTTGCAGAGTAGGAATCAACTCTATTACTTAGTTATATCTGGTTGATTCATGGAGATGATCAGTTTCTAAGAATCTTCAAGATACTCGTCCAGAACTGATCATACTCTACGTATTATCAAAAACTTAGAACATAGGTTTGTACATACATACCAACCTTTCAGCAAGGATTACTCCACTTAATCTTAATTAGATCTTTATATGCTTATGACCTATTTTAGACTTCTTTCAAGATGTTATCTTCAACCTAAAACTTGGGTGAAGAGAAAGTTTGTTAGCAATTAAGTTTCCAACCTCAATGTACTTTCTCTCTTCCCCTTTTTGGGTAGATTATGGTCTCTTGATAGAATACTATTATAGTACATAAGGTGATGTAACATGATGTACACATTTATATTAATGAGGAACCATACCTTTACACTGTCAGTTTCTTGACAGTCATTTACCTTACTAGAATGAGGTTAGGTACTGATGTGCATATCTTTACATTTATTTCTGACAGCTTGTTGCTCCAGTTGTCCTTCAGTCAATCAGTTATAGCCTTGAACAGATAAGCTATGAAGATCTTGGAATTTATAGTTCTTTAACTCTCTTGAACCTCAAGGTTCACATCCAACTATTGGTTGGCCAAAACATAATTGATAGAATCTTCTTTCTCCTCTGTATAAGCACTTCTTGGCGTATATGGCCTTTCATCTTTCAAAATGGAGGGTGCTTGATTCTTTGTTGTAGATACTTCTTGACTTCCCAACTCTGGTCTTCAGACTACAAGAATGACTATGGACACGGATTGGTCTTGATGCTATGGCATTTAAGAACTGGACCAATTTGAGCAGCTTCAGGTGTATATACACATCTACCTATACACATTATGTCCAACGTGTGAGCTCATCTGCATTTACAAGTTACTTACTACTAAACTAAGTTTAGAACAATGTTTGTGCCTAGGATCAGACTCAAAGCGATTAGATTTTGAATAGCATGAGAACCTGCTCTGATACTAATTGTTAGTTCCTAGTAGGCACACAATAGATCTAGAAGGGGGGGGGGGTTGAATAGATCCTTCGAATTTTTAAACTCTTTTCCATTTTATTTTGTATAGCTAAGAAGTTAGCATATGACAAACATAAGAATCATTTCAAGCACAGCGGAATAAGTTAAATCTCCCCTTCATTGATACATTGATAAACATTGATACATTGTTCTTAAAGTTAGTTTAGTTGTAAGTAGTTAGTACATACATAGCGGTTATAGCAGTTAAGTACATAATATAAATACATAAAGTAAATGATAGAATGTAAAAGACACAAAATGGTTTTAAGTGGTTCAGAGCCAACTCGACTCCTAATCCACTCTTCTACACTCTCGCAGGAAATCCACTAAGGAATGGGCAGCACACTGAATCACTAAGATCCCTTTAAGGCCAGCAGCCCTGGAACTTCAGTTCACTTTTGAACTCTTCAAGCCCTTTGGCTTGGAACTCCTTTAGTTCACTAAGAACTCTTCAAGCCCTTTGGCTTGGAACACTAGTTCACTAAGAACTCTTCAAGCCCTCCGGCTTGGAACTCATTTAGTCCCTCCGGACAAGGACCCTTTGGCCCTGGAAACTTGTAGTTGTAGTTGTTGTTGTTTGTTCTTTGCTACTAAGATGTCTTGAAGCTTGATCATCTTTGTACTTAACAGCTAGGCTCGGTCCTCAGCATTCTACTTCGAGTCTGGACCTCTTTTCTGGTGCAGCTGATCTTCAGTCTGTTTAGCTCATCTTCACTTGCTGTCAGCTGTGCACCATCACCACATAGGACTGCTAAGGCTTTTGGTTGTGGGTCACTTTCTTTTGACCCTTAGCAACCCTTGAACCCATCTTGAATGATATGCAGACATGGTTCTGCATCTTCTCTTGTTCAGCTTCTGGTTCTTCATGGTCATCTGTAGAGTGGCTATTTTGATCTTCTTTATACTCAGCCACCTTCTTGAATGCTATCTTATTGGCCTTCTCGGCTCTCAGCTTGGTTGCCATCTTCAGTGGCATTCTCATCTTTATTGAGTGAAGCTTTAATCTATTCAGTCCTTCTTCAAGTCTGCTTCACTTCCACCTTCGTAGTCTCACTGCCACTGAGACTTGTTCTCTTCAGCTCTGGTGGAACTCGTAGAGTCAATAATGTAGCATTCCAACAACTCGACGAATCTACTTCTTAGCAACAACTCTTATCTTTGAAGCTTGTCCTTTAAATACACTTTCATAATCTTCCCGTTGAAAAGTAGCCGTTGAAAGCTAAATGAATTGCTTCGCAGATCTCGAGTTATTTGATGCAGACTGCTGATGTGACGTGACAGGTTCTTTTTGACTTAAATGACACAGCAGTCTGCTTTCTCACCTACCGCCTCAGAGATGTCACTGTTCCGTGTCAGTCTGGTAGTCTTCTTTATTTTTCCTTTTTGATTCTTTGATTCGAACCCTTAGGAGTTTTCCTTTTGCATCGATGCTCTCAATTAGCAACGTTCAAATGTCAGTATTCACATTGATTCATTGCCAGTGCTTCAACACTCAGATGCCCGAACTCCACGATTCTGATGCATATATTCTTGGACCTTTATCGTACTGTGTCTTTGTTGACTTTTTCTCTCTGACTGGCTGAGACAATACTACGATTCTGAAGAGTGTTCTTAGATCTTCAATGTGGAACACTTCATCCTTTTCTTGTGCAGTGCTTCAATACTTCTATTTGTCTTAACTGATCTCAAGAACTGATATCTTGACTTGTCATTTTGACCTCTTCTGAATAGCAAGAAACTTCAAATTTATGGCATACCCAGCTCCTTTATCCTGGTGATCTCCCGTTCACCTATCTTCAATGGTCTGCATGCTTAATCACTTCTGTCTTATTCATCACAAGCTGGCCGGTATCTCTGTAGGTTGTATCAGTTCCTCCTTCACTTTGGCAAACACTACGATCTTGAGTGATTCTTAAGATCATTGTTTTCTATTTTCTTGACAGCTACTGCACTTGCTGACTTTCTCTAGTCAGTCACTTAGTATGAAATCTTCTTTTGATTGGCTTGTGGAAGACTTCATCTCGAATGGCTTCACAACTCAGCCTGCATGTTGATAGAGTTAATGTTTAGATCTTCTGTTAGTTTGAATGCCATTCGGTGAGTGCTATCTGGTACTCTTCTTGTAGGATGTATCTTTGTAGCTCAGACCAGAGGCTTCATGCTTTGGATATAATGGGAGTGCCCATTTGATGATAATCATGTTGACACTACGATTCTTCCCTTAGCGTTGTAGAGCAACCTTTGTGGAAGTTTTAGTTCTGCAGACTACGATTTAGCTTTGTTGCTGCAGACACTACGATTCCGAGATCAGACCTTGACCGTCTACAATTCTGCGTTCATGCTTGCTATCTTCGTCTGATCTCTGCCTCTGATGATCATTAGACTCCACTACTTTAAGTGTGATCTATGATTCTTGACTTAGCTCTGGCAGTTTCTCGGTCGGCTCATAGAAAAGTTGTCTCTTCGATTCTGAATATGACTTCCTCAGCAGACTACGTCTTCTAGGAAGTACTTCTCGACACACTACGATCCTTTCTCGTTTCTCCTGGCAGACTACGAACTCCGAGATTTACTGTCCTTTAGACTATGATTCCGCCTTGATAGCTCTCGAGTCTCCTTTGTCTCTCCTGGCAGACTACGATTCTGATGCAGTGCTTTGACGATCAGACAGGCCTATCTATTACATTATAAGATCAACCTAACAAGATTGATCTTTCTATCTTTATAGTCCTTGTACATCATTTCTTTTTAAGGAATTTACAAAGCTGTTTTGCTTATGTAGGATCAACCTAGCACATTTGATCATTTCAGTCTAAGTCATTGTACATATATTCCTATTATCTATCAAAGAACTTTACATCTTTTATCAATGCAAGCATACTTGCATATTCATTCATTTATATCATAATCAAATCATATGTAAATAGGAACAACATTCTTATGTATATTCCTAACAGATAGCACAACAAGCTCATATTAAATATTTAATACT
The DNA here is from genome assembly GCA_020205555.1 of Panax stipuleanatus. Lineage (NCBI taxonomy): Eukaryota > Viridiplantae > Streptophyta > Magnoliopsida > Apiales > Araliaceae > Panax > Panax stipuleanatus. The sequence continues at coordinate 38,105,064 of CM035118.1, forward strand.
CTATTAATTTATCATGCTAGAAGGCGACGTTAGATATTTCAAATATCATTTGAACGCTTCGGACTTAATATAATTTCTTTGAGGGATTTGTTATTATTTGTCTCATCTTGTTTAGCGCGCATGCACATATATATATATAAAATACGCGTCATGTTATTAAACATGCGAAACATATTTGCATAAAATAATATATATATATATATATATATATAATATTTAGCATGCATATATAGAATACTATATTCTACCCAGATTGATTATGGAATTTTATTCTAGTTTGGTTCACTAGAGCCACCAAGTGAACCAAAAGGTCAAACCTAGGAGAGCAAGAATTTAAATTTAAACATAACTATTACATTTAAACCCGGGCTCCATACAAATGGGTCTTCACGCGCTCCTTGCTCCTTAGTCTCCAATTTATTCAAGATAATTCTAACTATCTCTATTACATAAACTATTTAAATTTAAATAGAAACCTTGATCAGCAGTCAAGGGAAAGTACATAGGAGATAGAGAGAATTTTACATCAAGAATAAATTAGAGAAGACGAGGTACGCAGACCCCATTTAATAAAACTCATTCATTCAAGCATTCAACTAAAATAAAATCCAATCACATTGGTCAAATATTCATCAATTACTTACTCGTAAATGTTTTGTTATTTATAATAACATATTATTAACAATTACTCATTAGTAGGCTATTTTCTAATCACAATGATTAATTAACAATGTAATATTAATTAATCATTCACTTATTGATTTCCCTTTTGAATTAATTAAATCATCACCATTTTCATTCTCATGCCACACAAGGCATTCTACGAGTTCATCGTCATTCTCCATATTTCCTCAGTTATAAATTTAATTTAATATAATCGAATTACTTCTCTCGTAACTCACAAACATTTATGTTCAAGTAATATTCATTTTCTTATTATATCAAAAAAAAATTCAATCGTGAAATTTATGGTTCTTATAATAGTTGATTGTTATTATTTATTTAATTAGAGTGCGTTAACCATGACGGTTAACCACTTATGTGAATTAGTTACGTGTTAACTAATTTGGGTTATTGTGATTGAATATGTATGTATGTATGAAATGTTAAAGTACGTGATTGAGTTAAGTAGCTTGCGCTTAAGGCAAATCTTCTAAACCCTAAACTCGCTATTTCTACGCAAGTTTCTTTGAGTTCATATATTCATTGTTGAGAATGTCCTTTTCATTTTGTACTGGACAATTATTTACTTAACCGAAGAGATCTTGACTTATTGTTCAAGTAAGATCAAGTTTATTATTTTAAATGCTTTAAGTTTACTTCTAAAGCATATGTTAATTCATAATTCTTTTATTTATGAATTATTAAAAGTCGATTCAACTAATCCTTAGTTGATGAACGTGAATTCTAAATTACCCTTGTAAGCTTATCCCAACCAAACTTTCTTTGGTGCGGACTTGAATTCAAATTACTGAGTTGAACAACCCTAATTATTAGGGGAGGTTACTACGCATAGCGTTAAGATGTTTGTGCACAATACATGGTACAAAGGGCTGATCCCCCTAAATACAAGTTAAGGTCCATAGTGTTATTGACTATTAAAGGTTTAAATAGAAATATTTATAACCTAGGACAAGAGTTCAAAGGTCTTATGACTCTCAGATAAATTCTATATTCGAATTTTAATGTTGATAAAGAATTATTATTCAATTCTTTATTGTTGAAGTAAGCTAAGTTATTCAGATCTTTTTAAAGATATCCTTTCATGTATTTATTATTGTTAAACTCCAGTGAGCTGTTGTTTTCTCACTCTTGCATTAAATAACAATTGCAGTTAAGGTTGATAACATTGATGCCCCGTCTACGAGTAAAGGCAAGAAAAAGATGAACAAGTGAAGACTTGTTTATTTATTTTGAAATGATTGTAATAAGACTTTTATGTTATGTTTTTGTTTCGCACTTTATTGTTTATGTCAAGGTTAGAGTAACCCTGGGATTATTTTTTTTAAGGTTGTAACCCTTGTTTTAAGGGAGATTTTATATAAAGATTGTAATTTATTTTGAGATATATTGGGTAGATGTTTGTTATAGTTAGAAAGTGAACACCAAATTATGTGAAAACGAAGTACCCGGATTTGGGGGTGTCACATAATTAATTTAATCTATGGTGATAGAATAAATAAAATAGCTTAATGTTTATTATTTAATATTTTAGAAATATTAAATATAAATTAATAAGAGGAGTCTTATTAATATTATTATAATTATTATTATTTCTAAAGAAGTTTAGTAATTAATTTAATATTAGTACTCTCATTTATTCCTAATAAGATTAGGAGATAAATTAATTAAATAAATTCAATTAATTATTTCTACTGTGGTGAGAAGCCTAAATTAATTAAAGGAGTTTAATTAATTAAATGAAATCCCATGTCTAATAGGATTAGAAGGGTTGACCAATATGTATATAAAAGGAGTCTTAAAATAGATATCAGTTGATGCAATTTTAATTGTTGGAGAGTACTTCTTTTCTATAGAAAATAGAAAACTAAGCCAACCACCCTCCTTCTTGATAATTCATCTTCCTTGGTGGATCACCTCTAGAGGCCAAACACTTGGGTGGCTAACGTTGATCAAAGGAAGGAATCTAACCCGAAAATTCAAGGAGATCACGAAGAACAAGGAGTTGAACTCGTACCTGTGGAAGCTTCATTCTACAAGGTTATGATTCCATAACTTCTTATTTATCATTTGAAATTAATAATTTGCATAAAGGATGATCTGGGTAATGGTTTTGTAAAAATTTTTTTAAACTCTGATATACCATGCTTTCGCTAATTTTTGCAATTTGATTGTGTCACAATTTTGTACAAACCCAACATCTCTCACGTATAATTTGAATTATCTCGGTAGTCTGTTGAATTATCTCAGGTTCTAGCATTTGTCTTTCCCCGACTTCATCCTAACATAATGGTGTTCTACACTTTCTACCATATAAAGCTTCATAGGGTGGCATACATATGCTAGCATTATAACTGTTGTTGTAGGAAAATTCCACTAAAAGTAACTGATCTTCCCAACTCCCTTTGAAGTCTGTGACACATGTTCTTAATATATCCTCTAAAGTTTGAATGGTCATATCACTCTGTCCATCTGTTTGTGGGTGATATGTTGTACTTAATCTCAACTGAGTTCCTAAGTATTTTTGAAGACTTCCCTAAAAGTTCGAAGTGAATCTTGGATCTCTATCTGATACTATAAAAACAAGAACTCCATGTCTAGAGACTATTTCATTTATGTATAGCTTGGCTAGTTGAACTAAAGTATGTGTAACTTTGATAGGGAGGAAATGAGCTGATTTAGTAAGTCTGTCTACTATTACCCAAATGGCATTGTGGCCCTTCTGTGTAGCAGGAAGGCCTACCACGAAGTCCATGGTTATATGTTCCCTCTTCCACTCAGGAATTGGTAAGGGTTGAAGTAATCCACTCATCTTTTGTTGTTCAGCCTTAACCCTATGACACATGAGAAATTTTGTAAGACCCCAACTTTTATGGATAAAGATTTAATTTTTTTTATATATTATTTCGAAATAGTAAGGTGTTGATTTGATAAATATGAAAGTTATGGGTGAAATGTGCAAATATTTTTAAAATGAGCAAGTGGTTATAAAATATTCTTGTTGTCGGGGAATATTCGTTTGGTCGTGGAATATTCTTGTTGTCGGGGAATATTCGTACGACGGCGCAGCTATTTGTGGGCCCCCACAACGGAATAACTGTCGGATATAGAAAGCGACAGAAATAACTTTTTTACAAGATAACGGCGTAGTTGTTAACGTTAGTACGGTTGAAATACCCGGTGGTTAAAATACAGTACGCGGTGTTGCGCAGTAGCACACGGTATTGCACAGTATTTCGAATTATTGAGTCTTACGTGAGAAGGAACCTACTCAATTATTGTTACAGTATTTACTGTTCAATATTTTATATTATTGACTCAATAATTGCTACGTTGATATTTTATATTATTGACTCAATAATTGCTGCATTGATATTTTATTGACTCAATAATTGCTACGTTGCTATTTTTTATGATTAATTCAATAATGGCTACAGTTGATATTTTGTAGTATTGATTCAATAATTGTCGTTGCACAGTATTTCACGTTATCAACTCAATAATTCATATTATTTGAATAATATTATTAGATAGCATTATTGACAATGTCTAAGGAAGTTCTGTCTAGGAGGGGTTATTTAATTGCGCGCCAGTAAGGAGAAGTCCTTATCGGAAGGCCCCCTCTGTCCTGGGAACGACCTGGTTGTTAATATTATAGTTCTATAATATTATTTGTGAATAATTAATTATTGATTTATATGATAAGGAAATATTTATTTTGGGGATATTAAAGAAGGAATTTGTGCTGATGTGTTTTTTATCAGTATTTTGGTGTGAAAAATCATCTGTTTATAGATTTCGGATAATTTATATTTGGAATTTGGAAAAATTTCCTTCTACAAAGTTGTAGAGAATTAATTTTTCCTATGGAAAGGACATAGAATTTGTATTTTTCTGACAAAGGGGCTATTTATTATGAATTATTGAAGTTTCGGAAAATAAATATTTTTTTAATAAAATGGTGGGCCCCACTTTTGTTTCTTGGTTGAAAAATCCTGATTTCATAGCAGCCGGCGGCGGAAGGATTTTAGAAAAAATAATAATATTTTATTATTTTAGTCTCCTTTGGCATCCTAAGCTTTCCCTATAAATAGGGTGCTTAGGTTAGAATTGAAAATCATACCAGAATCATAAGTTTTCTTTCTCTATAATATCGAGCGTATTTTTGTGAGTATTTCTATACTTTGAGTATTAGTATTCAGCGCAAGTTTCCTTCAATATTATATCCGATATTCCAGTTAGAGGTACTATCTTTTTGAGGTAAGGAATATTATTTCTTTCGTAAATGATGTTATTCTTCTCAATATCATTATACAAAAATATTGTCATGGATTTTATGTTGAAATTCTTACTTTTTCCGTCGGGGTTACTATTCACGTATACGGCACTATTCACGTATACGGCACTATTCACGAGAAAATTTATTTTTCTTCTATTTGTCCAAATTGTCTGTTAAGGTTACTATCTTTGATTGTATCCAAGTTTTGGGCTTTATTCTTGAATTTTGCTTCACAAAGTATTATTATGGATTATTCTTGAATTTGGATAAACTAAATGACGAATCCCTAATCTTTGTCTTTTATCTCACTGGATTCGTTCTTTAAAATATTTTTCATCATCCTCAGTCCTAAAAGGTGATGTAATTGAATATCTTTGGCCTGTAGAGCAAAGATGAATGATTACCTGATGAATATCTTTGGCCGTAGTGCAAAGATGATAGGTGTTGAGATGAACATGACCACTGATGATACAAATGAATATCTTTGGCCTGTAGTGCAAAGATGAATATTTGATGAGATGGATATTGATTGATGTTACAGGGATAAAATATTGATGATGAACGGTTATTTCCGTTGCGAATATTGATCTAAAATATGTTGTCAATAATATTTTATCTGAACTGTTGAAGGCTAACGATAATTTATTTTCCATTATCTTAGTCATAATATTCTTTACTAAGCTAGTTGAGCTCACCCTTTTCATCTGTTGTCCTATTCAGGAAATGAGAATGTTGCGGGGACTAGTCGGGGGACAGAGTGATGGTCCGAGTTAGAGCAGTAGTAGTCCTCACTATTTCTGATAAATAGTGTGATAATAATTGTAATGAGGACTTAGTTTGAATCTTAATATTTTCTACATATTTGTATTGACACTCACAGTTGTGTGGTCGTATTTTGCACAACCGTATGATATAAAGTTTGTATTTGAATTCTGTACCATGTATTTGGTGACTCAGAATGGGTTGGGTTAAATGGACCTATTCTGGGGGCGTCACAAATTTGCTTACCCATTCCGCTATTTCCCTTTTCATATTTGACCACCAGAAATGTTGACTTAACTCTTTGTACATTTTCGTACTACCTGGGTGAACGACAAACTTAGAATTATGGGCTTCACTTAAGATTTTATCTTTTATTAATTGATTAGACAGTACCCAAACTCTATCTTTATATCTTAGTACCCTGTCCTTATCTACTCAGAATTTAACATTCATTATATGAGTTATATCAGATTTACATTTTTGACACATATCATCTTTCTCTTGCATCCCTTTAAATCTTTCCAATAGGGTCAAAACACCCTCGAGAACAAACAATTTTTGGATAGAGGTAGTTAGAACTCTCACCTCTATTTTGAGTTTTTCAAAGTCTTTTATCAGTACCTCGTTGTCTATTATTATGTTTAGTTTTTTTGGTTCTTTATACTTAATGCATCTCCAACTACGTTGGCTTTTTCGGGATGATATAAGTTTTCACAGTCAAAATCCCTTATCAGTTCTAGTCATCTCCTCTATCTCATATTAAATTCCTTTTGTGTGAAAATATATTTTAGACTTTTGTGATCTGTGTATATTTCACACTTCTCCCCGTACAAGTAATGCCTCTAAATTTTCAGGGCAAACACTAATGCGGCTAACTCAAGGTCATGAGTAGGATACCTGTTCTCATAATCTTTGAGCTGTCAGGATGCATACGCAATCACGTTCCCATGTTGCATCAACACACATCCTAATCCTTAGTGTGATGCATCTCTATAGACTACAAGGCCTCCTATATCATCTGGTAAAGATAGCACTGGAGCCATTCTCAGTCGTTTCTTCCACTCTTGGAAGCATTCTTCACATTTATCTGTCCAGGCGTATTTCACCGTCTTTCAAGTTAATATGGTTAGCGGGGTTGCTATTTTTGAAAAATATTGTATAAAACGCTGATAATAACCTGCTAGACCGAGAAAACTTCTTACTTCTGTAGGAGTTGTTGGTTGCTCCCAATTCACAATCGTTTTGGTCTTTGTTAGATCTACTACAATCCCATTTTTTTCAATTACATGACCTATAAATTGAACTCTTTCTAACCAGAATTCACATTTGGAAAACTTTGCGTAAAGTTGTTCCTTGCGTAATATCTCCAATACGCTTCTCAAATGTTCAACATGTTCTTCCCGTGTTTTCGAATATATCATCGATAAACACGACGACAAATTTGTCTAAGTATGACTTAAACACTCGATTCATCAGGTCCATAAATATTGTCGGTGCATTTTTTAATCCAAAAGACATTACAAGAAACTCATAATGTCCGTAGCGTGTCCTAAACGCTGTCTTCGGCACATCTTCATTTCTTACTTTTAATTTATGATAACCTAATCGTAAGTCGATCTTCGAAAAGTGTTCGGCTCCTTTCAACTGGTCAAATAGATCATTAATTCTAGGTAAAGGATACTTATTCTTTATGGTTAGTTTATTTAGCTCCCTATAAGCGACACATAATCGCATCGTTCCATCCTTCTTCTTTACAAACAACACTGGTGCTCCCCAAGGTGAAACACTATGTTGTATGTATTTTTTGTCTAAGAGTTTTTGTAACTGTACCAACAGCTCTTAGGTCTATGGGTGCCATCCTGTATGGTGCTTTAAAAACTAGCGCCGTACCAGGTGCAAGGTCGATAACAAACTAGATCTCCTTATAGGGAGGAAGACCGGGTAAGTTATCTGGGAACACAGCTAGAAATTCCCTAACTACATGTATTTGATCTAGTATTGCTCCTTCCTTTCGAGTATCTACTATACAGGCCAAATAACGTGTACAACCATTCCTAAGTAGTCTTTCTGCCTAAGTTATAGTCAGACATTGAGACTGCCTAGGTGAACAACTACCATTGAACACTACCTTTGACTTCGATGCAGTCAATAATTTTATCCGCTTCTGATGGCAATGAATCATTGCATTATGATTAACCAACCAATCTATTCATAGGATTACATCAAATTCTCCTAACTCTATAGGGATAAGGTTCACAAGGAAGTTGTGTCCCTTAATGTTTACACTACAATTTCAATAAATAGTTTTAACACGGATTTTCTCATTATTTGCAATTTCTATGCAGAATGGTTTGTCTATGTTTTCATATATCATATTCAAATTCTTAGAAAAACTTTTAGACACAAATGAACAAGTAGCTCTATAGTCGAATAACACATGCATTTAAAGTGTTGATAGGGATATTACTTGTAACCACGTCCTGTGAAGCAACAGCATCCCTCACCGACAAATTAAATGTTCTTGCAGTTGGACAATCCGGACCTCTAGCTACTGCTATAGTTGGTTTATTATTTGGTGCCTGGTTTACCGCTCCTCCTTGGTTTTTATTTTTTGAACAATTCCTACTCATATGACCTAAGGCACCACAGTTGAAGCATTTATTTTGATTGGGGTTAGGATATTGAGGAGAATAGTGTCCCTCCTGACCACAATTGAAACACTTATTCTTTAGACACACACCCTTATGAATTTTGCCGCAATTGTCTCAAGGGTCAATTTTGTTGTTGTTCCTGTTGTTATTGAAATTGTTATTGTTGTTGAATTTAGTCACCTTCCTCCCAGAGTTGTTTGGAAAAGTGGTATCCCACTTCCTTTTATTGTTAAACCCTCTTGAATAGGGTTCTCCTTTTAATTCCCCCCCCCCCCCTCATTTTGACTCTTTTTTATCTTTATAATATTTAATGAGATTTTCATTCTCATTCTCGACAATAATAGCCCTATCGAGAATTTCGGAGAAAGTCTTTAGTTGGAACACAAACAGTTTACTATAAATCTGGGGTTTTAACTCCTCGTACCTTCGGGTTTTCCTAGCTTCTATATCTACTTGATGTGTAACAAATCTTGCTAATTCATTAAACTTAGCTGTATACTGGGCTACAGTAAGTTCTCCTTGCTTCAGTTCCAGAAATCGCACCTCCATACGATCTTTTAATGACTAGGGAAAATAATTTTCAAATAACAGTTCTTAAAATCTCTCCCATGAGACTACTTCAGTCCCTGCACGACTTTTGGTAAACTCCCACCAATAATTTGCTTCCCCTTTTAAGAAAAAGGTTACAAAAACTATTTTCTTATCTTCCCTAACATTAGTTACTAGGAAAAACTTTTCTATTTCGATGATCCAAACTTGGGCCTCAATGGGTTCTCCGGTACCCTTAAACTCAGATGATCCTACTAATTTAAAATCTTTAAACAGTGTATTTTGGTTGGTAGGTCTACTTTGTACAGCTCCTAATAATAAGTCTACTAAATTTTGGGTAAAGTCATTATCATTCTATGATTGGGGTCTTCTTCTGTTATGTGGCATGATGCTATAATCAAAATTAAAGCCAAGTATAAATACAAGTATAATCATACACATAGTACGTAAGAATCTGATATTTCAAACAGAACATGTGTATCACATAAACGGTAGGTTACATATTCGACTAGTGGTTTATATACTACCACTAGCTTAACACAACAAAATTTTACTCTATAGTGGAAACTGAGCACTTCGATTCCTATGCTATAATCCAAAAATTCCCAATTTCCTCATAAAAGTCCTGGATCATGTGGCATACCACTGATGGATCTATAAGATAGGGAATCTTTCTATTTTCAACTGGGTATTTGATCACTCGATGCTGCAACCTATCGAATAAACCTCGAGTTCCACGAACAAGCCTAGTCAACCTCGAATGTGCCTCATGTCTTCCCCTCTAAGCATTACGCAATAACATCCTCAGTCGGGTGGAGTCTTCTCTCTCATGTTCCTGCATGCCTTCAGCCATATATGTCCTGAATTCTGCATTCACAATATTGGTGTCAGCCTGCTAAATCACTGCAGCGAGTGCAGTCACTATTGGTTTCAATGTTTTCCAAAAGATAAAGTTTAATACTGAGCAGTCACTAAGGACTAAGAACACTTGCTAGAATTAGCAATGTCTAACTAACAATTCGATATATACAAGTACAACATGTGATCAGCCTCAAGTACCTTACATTATGCAAAATATGCACATGGTATTTGTGCGCACGTCGGTTCCCCGAAAGTTATATAGTTTCCCCTTCAAGGAGGGTTGTTCATCTCAGTAGATTTATAAGATTCCGCACCAAAGCATTTGGTTTGGATCGCTTTCTAATTCATGATATTGGTCCAGCCGAATCAAATTGCGTAGACAACTTTTAAAATGTATATATGAACAATTTATAAGTTTAATACTCGCAACATGATTCGAAGAATATAATCGTGATTTAAATCGAGCTATGAAATATTAATTTATAAGACAAGAATAAAACTTTAAATTATTTACTCGTACGATCAATAATAGTACAAGCTTAAGTACCTGCTCAATAAAAGGTAATGTTCGAATAATTGCACAATATCCAAAGTTGTATAAGATAGGGAACTTGCACTCAATATAAAATCAAATGAAGTCAGGAAACTTGCTTGATCAAAAGTAGGGTTAAGAACTTGCTTACAAGATCCATTGCATAAAGTGAATGCAAGGGTTAGGATACTTGCATGAGTCGTTGATTAATTCCGACCTCGACTTCTTATACTTGATTAACCTATTGTTATCATAACGGTTAATCTCTATCAACACATAAACATATAAACCTGCATCGGTCTAACACACTAGCCTTAGGTATCTAAGACTTCTTAAAACAATTATATATTATTTCTCTAATTGTTATCTCTATCACTCTATCATTAATATAGTACTTCATTATTATCTGAGTAATTCCCTTAATTATAATTAGGGATATTCATATTAATGTCTCATTGGTTCACAATTAAATAATCTTTGAAAGTATTTAATTGTTTAATAATTATTATTCACAATTAAAATATTTATTAATGTCACTTTAATTGTTCATACTTATACAATTAGAAATAGTCTTCACTATTACCAATTGGTCTAAGTCTTATTGTTTTACAATTAAGTAATATCTTAATTGTTTATTCATTTCAAAATTAAAACCTTATTTAGTTTTAATTGTTTATACTTTAAGAATATTAGATTAATTATCACTTATTGAATTACAATTAAAATTATTTTAATTGTTCTAATCTCCTTTAAGAAAAATAAATCTTAAACTTTTAATCATAAACTGTATTTAATTAACTCACAATTAAATTACTTTAATTGTTTAATTATCTTTGATTAATAAAATCTTTTAATATTAATCAAATTAAGTATTATTAATATTATTTATTTAATTATTATTTTATTTTATCTTGTTATTAATCTTATTTATCTCATTTATCTTAAAAAAATAAGTTTTGACCCGTTTGACCAGACCCGACCCGGACCGACCCAACTTAGAAAATGGCCTAGCGCACTAGGCGCTAGGTTTAAGCCTGGCCAAGTGCACTAGGCACTAGCCATTAGAAAAGAAAATCCGATTTTTTCAACATTTTGATTTTTGACCCCTTTTGATTAAATCTTGCATAACTTGTTCATTTTACATCCAAATGAGTTGAAATCACTTCTAATATCTCATAAACTTGAATATCTTCAATATATGACATCTTGTACAATTTTCTAAATTATTTAATTAATTAATTTTATTGCTTTTCGAAGCTAGGGTTTGCATATCAGCATGTTTTAAAAAAAGTTCCGCTACGGGTACCATTAAACCCAAGACATGGTGCTACACGGTGTTACAATCTACTCATACATTCAATTGAGGACATCAATAACAATGCATAAGTTTACTAATTATTACATTCTATTAATCTTTTCCCAAGTATTCGTAACCAATACATTGTTATGTGTCATAATATCGGTAAATACAATATTGCTGAAATAATTTAATTTTGGGCAAGAATGAGCATAAACAGCTCAGCAAGTTAAACCGTATATCTTGAAGCCACAAAATCAAGAATCATATATCTTGGTCTTCAATAACTGTACAATAGTTATGAAGTACTTAAGAATAATTAAATTATCATTTTGATTCTTTTAAAACCATTCCCAAGGACTTTATAGCCTCCTCGGAATCCAGCTTGGTCAACGACCATGAACCATTATTTAGTTCTCATTCATGAAAGGAATAACCCGGCACGAAGACCGTAAGTTCGATATAGCTTACGAGCACATCCAGGTGATCAGCTTGTAGTACTCTATGTTGATCAACACTCATACATTAAGCGTGTTTACGTTTAATTGGTGGCAACCTCACGTGCCTGTCGAATTAACGACGTTTAAAACCTTTGTTTTATTCATACTCAAGTTTACCTGAGAATCCGTACCAAGCAATTGGCATAGGATCACAACATTGTATATATTTTTGAAAGATTTGTGAAAAAATACACCAAAATATGCTAAGTTCCAGTTTAGCTGAATCAAATGGCATCAACTATCCAACAACAGTTCATGCATAAGATATTATGCACAATGATAACTTGTCCAACCATAACGTATAGACAAGAGTTTAGAAGACTTGCATAACACAATGTTAATGCAAGAGTTAGAAAACTTATCTTTGCGTCTCTTAACCTTTACACGTAATCTACTTTGTCTTTACAACATCTACAAAGCATAATACAGAGCATACCAATTAGAAATCATAGTTGATATACACTGTATTTGCCTCACTCCTCGTTCTTGTATAACTTAATCGAAATGTTAAACTAATAACATTCGTTCAAGTTATTTAACGTTCATTACGGCTTATTAACATTCATATGTTATACACCGAACTCTCATTGATCATCATTGATCATGATAGTAAATGAGACTTCACTCGTTCCATAACTTAATCTTGGTTTACAGTTTCCAAAACTTAAGTTCAATTATGTTCAATTAACATTTAATTCTCATAAACCCATAGTTGAACATGTTGTTTAAAGGTTTACATTCATGTTCATTCATTACTTACTAACACTTTACTACTTATGGAAGGAGTTGAGTAAACATTTCATTTGGTCAACAATTTTTTTCTTAGACGGTGCGGTTCGCTCTCCATTTTCATTGCAAATGGCTCGATCAGCGCTACCTGTCGACGTTGGAAAATTTAAGAATCCCGCTGGTCGGTTTGTAACCCGATTTTCCTCAAATCGATCTTCCTAAGTTCTCTCTACCCTTATTCTTTTTATTTTGGAAAAAGGTTTTGAAGAGTTTTTTTGGAAAGAGGGCAACATATGTTTATGTCGACGATTTGATTTGATTGAGTCGCCAGTTGGTAGATTTAAAAATGGTTGAATCAACTCAACCGAGTTTGATTTGAAAAGAGGCCCAATTGCTGGACACTGTCGAAACTTGATCTTTGAAATCATAGTTTTGAGTTCGGGAGCTTGGTTAAGTGTGGGGAAGGTGTTAGGCACCCCACAACTCCCGTGTAAACACGGTACCGCATCTTTTCAATATTTCCCTTAAAACTGTGAATGCGTGAGTGAATGCTGTTTGAAAATTGGGCCTATTAATTTGATTAATTAAAAGTAGTGCTTTGATTCGTTGAACCTAGATACAAAGGGTTTGATTTTGATTTTAAAAATTAGTCTTTGATTTGATTTGCAAAAGCATTTAATTTGATTTTCTTGAAAAGCTTTTCTTTTGATTTGAATTGAAAATGATGTTTTAAAAGCTGGTTTATCAAAACCTTACGCTGCCATAGGAATTGAAGCCTTTTGATACTTCAAATTTATCTTTATAATCGTAAGGCTGCATGTGAATGGTGATTTGCCGGGCTGCGAAGCATCCTCGACCACAGAAACAGACAAGTGTCTGTCTCCTCATAGGTATGAAAACCATCGGAGGGACGCTGACACGATAATCCATATTTTCACTAGATTGAGACCTTAAATCCGGATAACCGTTTTAAGGTCTATATATGTACATTTTACAGAAAAACTGGCAGGGTACATTTGTAAATTGGAGTTTGTCCATCGTAGGAATCAGATGCCGATCGATTTGATTGTGAATCCCACGATTCCTATGCTCACATATGAGTAGCCAAAACCTGTACAGTTCAAATTGTACAGAAACAGATATATATACATCTTCACGTCGCAATGGAACCAAAGATTCATCAGTAAATCCTGGTTGCGCGTGACCAAAGCGTCTCGTTCCCACTAGATAGCGATCTAAGGGACGCGAGTTTGATTTTGAAGCTGAAACTAGAAAAAAAGCTAGATTTAAAGAAATCTCAGCCATTCTAGCTTCTCGGTTCAGTATAAAGGTTTTGAACTGTTTGAAAACTAGAATTGGCGAGATTTAAATAAATCTAGTCCGCCCGCAGATATGTCAGTGTAGATTCATATACAAATGAATGTTAAATGCAGTAATTGAATAAATTGAGTAAAGAAATATATATAATTATAACTATAAAAAGGGCGATGAGTTTTCACTCGCAAGCTCGGACTAGAATTGAAATATATATATATATATATATATATATATATATATATATATAAATTGTAAATAGCCAAGAAATAATCCAGGTTGTGACAAAAATGAAATATATATATATATATATATATATATATATATATATATATATAAACAGTAATAAGGGCGATGGGTTTTCACGCCGGTGCCCGTGCTAGAATTGAAATTGACAAAAAGTAGTCACCAAGTAACTGGGAAGAGAGCACCCAGTATAGGAAAGTGTGCAAAAGCAGTAAAAAGGCCTAGAAGTAATCCAGGCCGGACTGGAAATATATAAATATATATATATATATATATATATATATTGACAGAAATGTAAATTTACAGAAAAGTAGTCAACCAGTGACTGGGAAAGAGCACCCAGTATGGCGAAGAGTGCGAAAATAGTAAAAAGGGCGATGGGTTTTCACGCCTGTGCCCAGACAGAATTGAAATATATATATATATATATATATATATATATATATATATATATATATTGACAAAAATGTAGTCAACCAATACGGACGAGAAAACCAGTTATGGTGAAAGTCGCTTATATATGCGTACATATATATAAAAGCGGTAAACTACCTCGGATTTAACATCCGGGCTTGACAGAATTGAAATGTTAGTATATATATACAGTGAAATATATATAGAAAAAGGCCAAACCCAGAATGGGAAGATAACCCAGTCCGGCGAAGTTGCCAAAACGTGTGTGCTAGTGCATTGAAGCTGCTGGAGCTGACGGATCGTCAATCCGAGTTGTAGAAATGCAAAATTTTGAGTTTATGTACAAAAATGTATCAAATTTTGACTAAAACAGCTACAAAACTAAGTTTCGGGCATATCTAGAAGATAATACTTCGTGTGCAAGTGGAAAACAGTGCAAAGTAATATTATTGACTTCTTGATCGTAAAAATACTTATAATGGACTGCATTACAGGATTTTCACCAAATCGTAGGCTCTATACGTCCAAATCTATCAGTTATTTTTTGATATGTGGTAGTATATAGGTATATCTACGTGTTAGAGTAAAAATATTTGGGTTTGGAAGAGGTGTAAAAGTCGAGAATTAGAAATGGCAGAGCTTCACTGCGTTTCTTGCTTATAAAAATGAGAGGGGGGTGCCCCTCTATTTATAAAGGGAAGAGCCATAGCTCTACCTAGGGCAACCGCTGGTAAGGGTGCGGCTCCCCTGGTGGGGCCAGCGGTGCTGGGTTCTATCATCTCGAAGTACGTGCACTCCGAACAATGCGCAGTCGAAGTCGAAACTTTCTAACTTTTGATCGGAGCGTCCGTTTGAGGCATGCGATACCTTTTTGAAAATCTCTCACCGAGAGTGTTGCAATGACATAGGATAAAACATTTTTCAGATCCAAGAAGACGGGTTCATAACCAGGTCTTCGATTCCCCGCAGTTTATCCGTTGAGCTGTCTTGCGTCGTTGGCACTTGGAATCGTCGTTATGGTTCATTCTAACTTTAATGGCATCAATTCAGGTTGAGTTTGACTGAATCGGTTGAATTTTGATAAAATAACCATTTTACCACTCCCGGAGTGGTCCTTGATTGATCTGGCTTCCCAAGGTTGTCTTTGGGGCTGCACTGCACTTCCCGGATTGATGCTGGGGATGATCTGTACTTCCCAGGTTAAGACCGGGGATGACTTGACATGTCCTTCGTTGATATTGAGGTTGACCTATACCTCCCGGGTTGATGTCGGGGTTGAATGGACCTCCTAGGTTGAAACCGGGGTTAATCAGAACCTCCCGGGTTGCTACCGGGGCTGAATTGACCTCTTGGGTTATTGTCGAGGCTAATTTAAAGACCCTATATTTGAGATTGTGATTTGAACTGACAGCTTGATTGGAGATCAGGATTGATCTAATGGTCCGATTGGAGATCGAATCTGGGTATACCGATATTGGTGATCGAATTTGGTTGGAGTACCGTTATTGGGGATCGAATTTGAGCTTACTTACATTAGTGGTCAGATTTGAGTTGAATGACTGGCATTGGTGGCTGAATTTGAGTTGATTGACAGTTTTGCCCTCCTACAGTGTTAGTATTGAGGCAAGAAAAATTTTAAGTGTCTACATATGCCCCTCTTTATCATGTACATGCAATATAATGGAATTGACAGGATAAAGATTAGTAGACACTTGAAATAAAAAGTGCCAGCACTACTTTGAAGTTTGGACGTCTTTGAGTGGAATGGGGCTTCTGCTAGCTGCTTACGTTATTACTCTACTGGGGATAACGTTGTCTTGTACAGCCATTGATGTTTGTTGGGAAACTATCGCGAACTAATTTTGTTATTTTCAGTTGGGGATGATGTTCTCTGCGATAGCTTTGTAGATTCTAATTAAGGCTTATATGATTTATACTACCTCAATAATCCCTTTTTGAGGATGTGTATAACAAATTCCATCATTTGGGATGGATTCTCATAATTGTTTCCGCCTTTGGATCCCTTTCTATGTTTATTGGGAGGGTTGAGTCGACGGTTGAAGAGTCATTGGGGTTGATCCAATGGCTGGACTGGATTTCGGGCTGTACCGAAACTTCGCTGGGGTTGAGCCAAAGGCTGAAAAGTGCTTCTGTCAGTACCCGACTTCGCTGGGGTTGAGCCCATGGCTGAAAAGTGCTTCGGTCAGTACCCAAACTTTGATGGGGTTGAGCCAACGGCTGAAAATTACTTCGATCAGTACCCGAACTTCGCTAGGGCTGAGCCAATGGCTGAAACTGCTTTGATCAGTATTCGAACTTCACTGGGGTTGATCGAACTGCTAAAAACTACTTTGGTCAGTACTCGAACTTCGCTGGGGTTGAGCTAACGGCTAAAAACTGCTTCGGTCAGTACCCGAACTTCACTGGGGTTGAGCCAACGGCTGAAAACTGCTTCGGTCAGTACCCGAACTTCGCTAGGGTTGAGCCAACGGCTGAAAACTGCTTAGGTTAGTACCCGAACTTCGCTGAGGTTGGGCCAATGGCTAAAAACTGCTTTGGTCAGTACCCGAACTTCGCTGGGGTTGAGCCAACGGTTGAAAACTGCTTTGGTTAGTACCCGAACTTCGCTGGGGTTGAGCCAACAGCTGAAAACTGCTTTGGTCAGTACCCGAATTTTGTTGGGGCTGAGCCAACGGCTGAAAACTACTTCGGTTAGTACCCGAACTTCGCTGGGGTTGAGCCAACGGCTGAAAAGTGCTTCGGTCAGTACCCGAACCTCGAAAAATGACCGTTTTTGGCAGTTCCACAATTTGATTTGTTGATCCCCTGATATGGCTCTAGGAGGAATAGCAAGGGTCTCTGGGAAGTTTCCTTTTCTGTCTGGATTACGCTGCTTAAACGCAGGGTTTCTGGCCAAACTGCTCAATCGCGTAGCGATTTCTCTTCAGATTTGACTCGACAGCCCGTTTAAACTCCATTTCGACTCGAAACGAACTGGGCCCGGGGGGAGTGGGACCCACCTAGGCTGTCGCAGGTAGAGGTGCGGAAGCCGCAGGTAGAGGTGCGGCTACCTAGGCTTTAAATGGAGCTTGGGAGTATTTATTTTGCAAGTTTCCCGTTTGAGCAGAGAAAGGATTTTCGATCTTCTTTTTCAGATCTACGGAGTTCTAGCAGTCAGATTCTGATTCCGTTAGTTCCTACGCGTTCAGCGCAACGCAGGTAACATTTTATATGCTTTTTCTGCAATTTTTGACCTTTAAAAGCATGTAAACCACTTAGGGTGCTTTTGGACGCAATGTATGAAAAATATATGCCTATATGACCTGTAAAAAAAATTGACTACATATGTATGCATATCTTACTGTAATGCACGTTTGGATGTAAGAAGATTTAGGTTCTGAGACAGTCCATTTTCCACTTTTTGATCAATTTACTCATCCTTTTTGAGGCCTAGTGAGCCAGGATTTTCAACTACAAGTGTCTCGAGTAATTTGGCTACCATATGAGTTTGATTTTTTTCAGTAAATATGAACTATTTCTATTTTTGGGAAGGTGTGCTATTGAATGGCCACCTAGACATGCCTGTGTGTATGTGGACAGTCCATTTTACAAAGGAGACTCTGGCTAAATTTTCCTAAATCTTAGGCTTTGAAAAACATACACATTTGACTCTATGGGGAACTTTTTTATTGACCCATGCAGGTTGTGAGATTTTAGGTTTTGAAAACATGCAGTTTTTACTTTATTGGGTATTTTCGACGGTCCCATGCATGTATTAGAACCTAGATATATATGTTGGACTGATTAAAAATGATAATCAACAGGTTTTAGGCTTATCGCACCCTGTCTGAGGTGATTTGGAGACTTGTTGTTGTCGATGGATCGTGATAGACCTGGCAGTTCTAGCAGGGTTTCCTTGGGTATTAGACGTAGGATGGCTTCTGATACGCCACAGCCACGTCCGGCTAGGACGCCTCAGAGATTGGTAGAGGGCAGAATTCGTCCAGCATATGATGAGCAGCCACTAGACATTGATGATGAGGAGGCTCCTTTCAGTGCTCCTGCTCCCGCTCAGGCTCCACGTGCGGAGGTCCCTGGCATTGTTGTGCAGACGTAGGAGTTATTGGGTGACTTGAGTCGCCATCCTTCGAGATATCTTCATGCCAATGAGGTGACTTGAAGTCTTTCTTCTTTTTGGCTTCTTTTCTTCCCTTTTTTGCCATTCTCGGGGCACAGGTTTTTGACTTGGGTTGGTTTTTGATGCAGGTCCCTGGCTTTACGCAGCCTCGAGGGAACTAGTTTACAATGCACTCCCTGTATCACACTTTGCATGAGGATTAAAGGGAGATTATAGATGGCTAGGGATTTTAGGCCTTCTTCTCGATCCTTCGTCGCTGTTGCCCCTGGGGGTATATGAGGGCTTTGTCTGAGCTCTGATTCCACCAGACTCAATCCCTTCATTTGCTGGATTGCGAGGTGATGATAACTCCTATGGACTAGAGATTTATCACTGGCATTGAGTTCAAGGGCGAGTCAGTGCCTGTCATGACTGACATTTCGCCTGCTATTATTCGGTCTGTGCTGGGAGTCCCGACGACGGCATTCAAGGGTCGGGCAGTTCATTCCAGTCCCTTAAGTATTGATGCCCAGGATGGGACTTTGCAGTTGCCTCTGCCTGATGACTAGAGGGCTAGAGATCGCATTTTGAGGCGATTACTTTTGTCGATCATCAGGGGTTGTTTCGTGGCGGGTAACTCGTTTATTGTGTCCTTCGCTTTGATCAGCGCCACTCGACATATAGAGTGCCTCAGTGACTATGATTGGCGCTCCTATACCTTTGCCTATTTTCTTCGGGGAATGCGTATGCTTTCGGAGGGTCTGACGGAGGCCTGGTTAGGATTTTACCCATTCCTGCTGGTGAGTACATCTTTCTGTACCTTTTTGATTTTAGCATTTTTTTATCAGTCTTGATCACTGAGGACTTTTGGTATTTATATGATCAGCTTTGGGCATTTGAGAGGCTTCCTTGCCTACGACCCGTTACTTCATTAGGTATGGAGACCTATCCTCGAGGATGGAGATGGCCTCACTCCACTTTGACAGAGGTCCTTGTTGTTGAGGGATTTACTCATGCCCGTCTACAGTTGGAGCTTTTGATAGCGGATTCGATCACCTGGGCGCCGTACATATCCGAGCACTTGACCATCGAATTCGAAGGAGGAGTCCCTACTGGCCGGGAGTTTGAGTTATCGACCCACAGGGTATAATTATTGACGGAGGGAGGCTGGGAGCTCTTTCTTGGAGAGCGTGTTATTAGGAGCATCACGAGAGAGATCCATGATGATGATGGATTAGATAGCTTACCTCAGGGAGCCGACTCATGCAGACCAAATAACAGATCTGACCAGGGAGTTGGTGCAGGCTCGTGTCTTTATCAGGCATCTTGGCCGAGATCCTTCATAGGCATCTTCATTTTACCCATCCAGCTCAGGAGTAGGTCCCTCCTCAAGTCCATTTAGCAACAGTTTTGCAAGGGGCAGATCCTCCCTTATACCGCCTAAATATGCCTGATCCCAGTAGCTTTGTGCAGACAGAGGATCTGGAGCAGGTCGATCGGTTTGATACCGAGGTCTTTGACTTCCTGTGATAGCTATGGCAGCTATATTTTTGGTCAGCCAATATTTTGGCTATTCGGCGTCTGTGCCATTATTTTCACTTGTATTATTTGGGTGGTGGTGCCCCACTTTCCCTATATTCTTCCTTTCACTTTGTATCAGGCTACAGGGATGTTGTATGTAGTAGATAGCTTGTTGTAGATATTCTTGCCATATCTTATCTTCTGCACCATAGTTATATTACTGTCATCATGCATGTATATTGTCATTTGTATGCATTCAGACAGATTTAATTTGCCTTAACTTCTGGAAGGTCTTATGGTATGGTGCTACAGATGACATCGTCTGCAGTTAGTCGTATTGAGCATTTACCACCATCTGAGATGGCAGCATCTTTGAGGTCCTGGTATGATAGTCTGCCTTTTCCTGCTAGGGGGACAGTGGACCAGCTGTTGGGGTATTCATTGGCCCTTTCGAATTTTTGGGTTCTAGTCAGATTTGTTGAGGGCCTTCTACCCTGCTGGATTACCGACAGGCAGATGTTCCGCTTTGGACGGCGTGAGCTGACGCCGACTTTGGAGGAGTACCAGAGATTTAGTGGATTGGACTTAGAGTTGTCGTGCGCTCAGACGGCGATGAGTGATATGAGGAGATCGTTCATCAGGTTGTTCGGTCTTCGTCAGAGTGTAGTCATGGACGAGATCGTTTCTGAGCATATGATCTCTATGGACTTTTTAATTGAGTGCTTTGGCGAGCCTGATAGCTATGATCGCCACATCAGAGATTTCATCTGTTCAGCAGAGGCATGGCATACAGCCATGATAGATATGTTGCTAATATGTGTTGTGGCATATGTCGACATGCCGTTGCGATTGGATCATCTAGATGTGGGATTGGTAGTAGTGGTCAGAGCCCTTGGACAGGGTAGCACCATTATCCTGATGATATTAACTGAGATATTTAGATCCGCCACGTATTGTAGTGCCCATCTAGAGGGGTTTTTTAGGGACAGCTAGGTCTTTTTGTATATATGGCTGATATCCCATATACGACTGATTGGATCCTTCAGGCCCAGGGGTTTTTGCTTTACTCACGAGACATCTAGAGCTTTCTCTTTTTAGCTTGCGGAGTGTATTGATGTAGAGTCTTGGTTGGCTTTTTTGTCAGATATTGAGCATCCATTTGTGATTTTGCCATGCTCAGGGCTAGCGTCCCCATATACTTTATCACTCATGCATCTGGCCTAGATTATTTGCCCCTAGAGGGTTTGAGAGGAGTGACTACCTATCATCCTTTGGCAGTCATGTGTCAGTTTGATCAGCTACAGAGTTTGTACCATTTCAAGGGGTCTGCTGATCAGAGGATGTCAGCTTCTTCCATGTCATCCGCCAACTTGGTCAGAGTATATGAGTGTTGGACTCATTGTGAGAGAGCTGATTTCTCCAATAGCTATCCGAGCTATTCTCCAAAGTATTCTACGTGGTTAGAGGTAGAGATAGGAGTGGTAGCAGAGGCTTCTTCATCTCCTGATGTGGATCCTGACGAGTAGGAACCAATGGAGGATCTAGATTCTTCTACTGAGGATGAGCTATTCACGGGTTTGATCGCTGCTCTGGTTAGCGATTCCCTGACCATTCCTGTGGGGACAGATATGGCTTTAGCAGACTCACTATTCAGGATAACCGTTGAGCGAGACTCTTCTAGAGCACAGATGTTGGCTGCCTTGTCTGGTAGAGATTTAGCTTTTGCTGAGAGGTATGGTCTCAGGGCTTCTTTAGAGGCTGGATTGATTGAGCGGGACGAGCTCCGCTTTGCTCTGGATACTGCATTTGTAGAGCGAGACGAGATTCACTCGGCTAGGGATGCAACATATATTGAGATCGAGCAGACTTTGATTGCTCGAGACGCAGCTTTTGCAGAGAGGGATGAGGCTATAGCTTCCCGTGATTTCCATATTGCTGATAGTACTGCTCTTCGATCTTACACGCATGGTTTGATCACCGAGATGAGTGCTTATATTGATGACCACAGTGCCACCTTGCAGATGACTGTGGATGTTCTTGAGCCGTATGGAGGCTGAGTGGACGACACTTACGGCTGCTCCACCATCTTCAGAGAGAGATGATATGCTGGCATTACAGACCCATTTGTCCTTGGGTCCATAGACTAGCTTTTATTTTTCCTGCATAGACGAGATCAGCCATTTTTGTCATGTACATGGCATTATATATATATATCAAACAGTTTTATATTTCAGAGAAATATATTTTTGATGCACTTCCCTGATTGGAGATGTATTATCGTTGCTGAGTGATTACAACTTTTTTCACGACTCGTAGTTGTAGATGTATCTTGAGCTCCTCCTTGATGGACAGACAGTTGAGATGTCAGGGAGTATCTCAGATGGGCCTGTTGACCAGGGTAGTTTGGTATAATTTAGTTTATATTTGTCTTTAGTGTCTTGGAAATGGTCTTTTATTTTTTGTTTTTCTTGAAGGTCAAATCGTGTCGTAGATGGCTGCCTACGTACTCCCGGGTTTGGGGAGATCAGGTCATTCGTAGTTCTGGCTAGTGCCGGGATGATTTAATGTTTTTGATTTTTGGATTTTTGAAATTTTTTGTTTAGTTTGATCGCACCAAAAATGGCTGCCTACGTACTCCCGGGTTGAGGGAGATCAGGTTATTTGTAGTTCCGGCTAGTGTCGGGATGATTTGATGTTTTTGACTTTTGGATTTTTGGATTTTTTGTTTAGTTTGACGGCACCAAAAATGGCTGCCTACAGACTCCCGGGTTGAGGGAGATCAGGTCATTCATAGTTCCGGCTTTCTAGTGAAAAACGAAACCTGATTTGATTTGTAGGACCCGAATGCGGGTAAGCATGTGTCTCAGACGTAATACCTCTTTACGGTGTCTGAATTGATGAGTTGGGGAAATTCGGTCCCATCCATCTCTTGTAGTTTGATAGTGCCCCCAGTCAATACCTCTTTGACAATGAAATGGCCTTCCCAGTTTGGGGCAAATTTTCCTTTGATTTCATCCTGGTTAGCGATGATTTTCTTTAGCACCAAGTCGTTTTCTTTGAATTGCCGGATTCGGACCTTGTTGTTGTAGGATCTGGAAATCCTTTGTTGGTATAACTATCCATGGAAAATGGTTGTAGCTCTCTTTTCATCTATCAAAGACAACTGATGATATCGGTCTTGCAACCATTGATCTTAATCTATTTGAGCTTCAATCAACACTCGCAAAGATTTCATCTCTACCTCTATGGGAAGGACTGCCTCCATGCCATAGACCAACGAATAGGGAGTAGCCTCAGTAGAGGTGCGCATTGAAGTCCTGTATGCTAACAGGGTTAGAGGCAGCAGGTCAGGCCAGTCCTTGTGATTGGCGAACATTTTCTGCATGTTCTTTTTGATATTTTTGTTAGCCGCTTCGACAGCGCCGTTCATCTTGGGTCGATAGATGACGGAATTGAGATGCTTGATGTGCAACTTACTGCACAGATCCACCATCATTTGATTATTCAGGTTTTTTGCGTTGTCTGATATGATTACCTCCTATTGTCCATATCGACAGACAACATTATTTCTGATGAAACTGATGCTGACCACTTTTGTGACCTCGGGAAAAGAGGCTGCTTCAACCCATTTGGTGAAGTAATCGATCACGGTTAAGATGAATCGAAGACCGTTACTGGCTTTGGGTTCAACTGGACCTATCACGTCCATTCCCCACATAGAGAAAGACCATGGTCAACTCATGTTATGCAACTCATTTGTAGGAGCATGAATGGCATTTCCATGTATTTGGCATTAAAAGCATCTCTTGACGTGATCATCGCAATCAGCTTTGAGCGAGATCCAGTAATATCCTGTTCTGATTATCTTCTTGGCCAGCAGATGGCCATTCATGTGCGGACCACAGCCTCCGCCATGGATTTCATCCATTAGTCGTTGGGCTTGCTCATTATCGAGGCATCTTAACAGGCCTATTCCAGCATCCCTTTTATAAAGTGTGTCTCCGTATAGATAGAACTTCATGGCCATTCTAAGAATTTATTTCCGCTCTGATTGGTGAGAACCAGCGGGTGTGGATCCATCACGGAGATATTCCTTAATGTCTTGAAACCAAGGTATTCCTTAATGTCTTAGAAGGAGGTATTTCATCTGATACTTCTCCCACATAATTCCCATATGTCGGGGGTTTTCTGAATTGTAAACTGAATGTTGGGAAATCCACTTTTATCGAACATGCGGATTAATGAAGCCAATGTTGCTAATGCATCAGCGAAGTTATTCCGACCCCGAGGAATGTGAACGAAGGTTATTGCTCCGAATTCCGAAGATATTTTGAGGACTTGCCGATGGTAGGGCAGCAAATGCAGTTCTTTGGTGAGATACCCGCCGGTAGTCTGTCTGATGACAAGCTCGGAATCTCCAAAGACAAGTAGGTGTTTGATAGACATGGATTGGGGTAGCTTCAACCCCATGATACAGCTTTCATACTCGGCCGTGTTATTGGTGTTGCCAAATTAAAGTTTGTTAGCCACAGGATATTAATCACCTGTACCAGAAATGAGGACTGCCAGAGCTATAGTTATAAACCTTAGGAGCGAGTGTCCTTAGATTATAACTTAGGAGAACTTAGGAAGTTAGAAAGGAGATAAAGCTCATATAGAGTTCTTCTTGAGAGACTTAGTGTGTTATGAAATGTAAATTCATTCTATACAATGAACTTATGTTTTATTTAACATTCTAATGGAGTTGTTGTTTGTTTGTCTTATGTTTGTGAATGTAGGATGGCAGACACAGGAGTAACTAGTAGAGTGGCCGAGGAGGAGTCCAGAGATATAAACATAGTATACGAGGCACCTCTAGAGGCTGTGCCTGTGCAGGCTATTGCTCCATCAGAGTCTGACGACGAGGATGAGATCGAGGGGGAGTTTGACCCAGAGGAGGAGCCTATGGAGGACAAGCCTGTTGAAGACGAGCCTACAGAGGAGGAGCCCATGGAGGACTCCTACGAGCCTAACCTGGAGGAGCACATGCTGGCAGAGTACGAGGAACGTATTCTGGAGTTAGACTGCAGAGTGTAGGAGCTGGAGGCTGAGGCCCAGGAGAGAGAGTCTGAGTTCCAGAAGCTGAGGGACGAGGACCATTAGAGGAAGCTAGCGATGCAGGAGTTAGAGGTAGAGATTGCTTACCGCAGAGAGGCAGGGATCCAGATGGGGACCTTGTTTCACAGGTCGGTGGCTAGGAACGTGGATCTGGCATGAAAGCTGGAAGAGGTATAATAGAAGGAACTGAGTGAGAAGACCGAGAAGGAAGCACTCCATACTCAGCTAGAGTTAGAGGTTATGAATAGGATCCACTTCGAGGAGAAGTGGAAAGCGGCTAACGAGAGAGCTGACGACCTAAAGGATGAGGTCAGATGCAAGAAGAGGAAGATGAACAAGATGGGGTATGTGTTCCATTCAGCTTTCGAGAGGGTGATCGATGGTGTATACCACTACCTAGTACAGCAGGGACATACCCTATATACCATGAGCCGAGAGTTGGTTACGTACATAACACAGATGGAGTACAAGAGTGCAGTGGAGCGCGGGATGATGGGATGAGATTTCCTTAGTCAGTGTAGTGGTAGTATTAGTAGTATTTACCTTATGTGATGTATATACTATGTTGTAATCCCAACTTTTTATGTAAAGTGTGGGATAGTTATGTAAACCCTTAGTAAGCTTATGTTAGAGTGGTAATGTGTTAGTGTTTCCCGTCTTTTGTGATATTATGGGATATATGTGATAACATTTATAGAAATATACTAGGAATGATTATGTAATGAACGCTTTGGCATATGAATATAAATGTTCTTATTTCAGAAACATGTTATAATTTTATTCTTTTAGTATTAAAAGAAATACTTAAGTGATATAATTGAGCAATAATAAAGTGAATAATTTTGTGATGGAGAAAATGCTGCCCAGCCGTAGATTTACTGCACCAGAGAAATCAGTTAACAATGAGAGGGAACAAGTAGATCCCATTCAGAAGTTAGTAGACTTGCTATGAGAAGCTCTTAGGGGAATGAACAATGAACCAGTTCGCCCTAACCCTCAAATAGTGCCAGTAACAAACTTCAAAGACTTTAGGAGTGTAGGACCCCCAGAGTTCGAGGGAACTACCGATCCAATCATTGCGCAGACATGGATCAAGGAGATAGAGAAAGCTTTCACCATCGCTCGAGTGGGAGAAGACCAGAAGATGGTGTTTGCTACTTATATGATGAGAGGCAAAGCCAACTACTGGTGGGAGGCAAATCAACAGAGAGCCGGAGAGGGGATAATAGCTTGGGATAGATTCAAGACTCTATTTTTCGAGAATTACTTCCCGAAAAGCATGAAGAATAGGATGAAGGTTAATTTTCTAGAACTGAAGCAGGGTGATATGACGATGGCGCAGTACGCGGCTAAGTTCAATAAACTAGCGTGATTTACAGAACACCAAGTTAGAGACAAGGAAAGGAAGGCAAGATATTTTGAACAAGGGCTGAAGCCGTGGCTGTATAATAAGGTATCAGTTCTTCAAATTGATTCCTTTGCAACATTGCTAGAGAAGGCGATTATTGCGGAAGGTGGCAGTGAGGCCTTAAGTTTGTACAACAAAGAGAAGAAAGGAAAGAATACCGAAGGAGAAAACTGCGGAGGAGGAAGTAATAGTGGAGGAAGCAACTTGGGAAGGAAGTGGGAAAATAACAACAAAAAAAACAACAATCAATCGGGGAATTTTTGTGGAGGTTTTAAGAAGAGGGCTGAGGGATGCCCAAAATGTGGGTTGAATCATCAGGGCGAGTGCTAGAAGGGACGCGGCACTTACTACAACTACAGACATTGCATGTGGCTCGACGGGGCACCGGATTAAGGATTGCCCGAAGACGTAGCGGAGGTAGCAGCCAACAGGGGGGAAACAAACTAATGATCAGCGGACCGGCACAATCCAACCGCCAAACCGCTAGGACCATTAACATGACCGTCTAGGACGCAGTAGCTGCGAAGGACGTGGTGTCAGGTATAATCCCAATCAATGTTATAAGTGCATATGTATTATTTGATTCAGGTGCCACCTGTTCTTTTGTATCTGAAGAATTTGCTAGTAGACTTAATACACCCCGAGAACGATTAGAAGATCCCTTAAACATAGAAGTTACGAATAAGGAACTAAACCCTGTAGAATTACTTTCTCAAAATTATCGCGCAAACATTAGAGAACATGAACTGAGCGTAGACTTGATTCCTATTAGATTGGGAGAATTTGACGTAATACTGGGAATGGATTGGTTGTATAACCAGGCAGCAATAATTGACTATCAGAATAAATGTGTGAAGCTTCAGACTCCGAGTAAGTCTAAGGTAGTGTTTTATGGTAGCTCATCGCTTAAGCAATCGTGTTGCGTTACGATGATGCAGGCCAAGAAATTGTTAAGGACAGGATGGGTAGGTTACTTAGCTTACATTGTAGATACTCGGAAAAAGGGAGTAGAAATTAAGGATATATCCGTAGTGAACGAATTCTAAGATGTATTTTCGAACGATTTGCCTGGTCTTCTGCCAGACAGAGAAATCGTATTCGTAATAGATTTAGCAACAGGAACAGCACCGATTTCGAAAGCCCCATACCGTATGGCGCTGGTAGAAATGAAGGAATTAATGATACAATTGTAGGAGTTATTAGATAAGGGTTACATACGACCGAGTGTGTCTCCTTGGGGAGCACCAGTGTTATTCGTTAAGAAAAAGGACGGATCGATGAGGCTCTGAATTGATTATTGAGAATTGAAAAGAGTAATGATCAAGAACAGATATCCGCTACCAAGGATAGACGACTTATTTGATCAACTAAAGGGAGGAAAGTGTTTCTCGAAGATAGACCTACGGACAAGTTATCACCAACTGAAAGTACAGGAGGAAGACATACCAAAGACTGCATTTCGAACCCGTTATGGACATTACGAGTTTTTGGTAATGTCGTTCGGATTGACTAATGCTCCGACAGCATTCATGGACTTGATGAATTTAGTTTTGAAGCCCTACTTGGATAAATTTGTGGTAGTTTTTATCGACGACATCTTGATCTACTAAAAGACAGAGGAAGAGCACGCCGAACATCTGAAAATTATTTTGGAGGCACTAAGGAAAGAAAAGATGTATGCAAAATTTTCTAAGTGTGAATTTTGGATGGAGAAGGTTCAATTCTTAGGTCACGTGATGGATAAGAATGGAATCTCAGTAGACCCTGCAAAGGTCGAAGCAGTGAGTAATTGGGAGTAGCCGAGAACACCAACGGAGGTCAGAAATTTCTTAGGGTTAGCTCGGTACTATCGAAGATTTATCCAAGATTTTTCTAAGATAGCAACCCCGTTGACCAATATGACAAGGAAGACGGTGAAATTTGTATGGACCGAGAAATGCGAAGAGAGTTTTCAAAAACTAAAAAAAAAAGATTAAGTGAAGCGCCTGTGTTATCACTACCATATGATGCGAAAAATTTTGTTGTATATAGTGACGCATCGCACAAGGGACTTGGTTGTGTGCTAATGCAGCATGACAAAGTCATTGCGTATGCATCACGACAATTGAAAGATTACAAAAAATGATACCCTACTCACGACTTAGAGTTAGCGGCAATAGTTTTTATGTTGAAAATATGGAGGCATTATTTGTATGGAGAGAAATGTGAGATATACACGGACCAAAAAAGTCTGAAATATATCTTCACATATAAGGAGTTGAATATGCGTCAGAGAAGGTGGTTAGAATTGATCAAAGACTATGACTGTGATATTCTTTATCACTCGGGTAAGGTAAATGTAGTTACCGATGCTCTTAGCAGGAAAGAAAGGGAGAAATTGTTTCATTTGACGACTCAAGATGAGTTGATAAGAGAGATGGAGAAATTAGAAATAGAGGTAAAGGGACGGGAAAGGTCAGAAGAAAAGTTATTTCTAATGGAAGCTCCTCCGACATTGTTGGACAGAGTGAAAGAATCACAAGAGGAGGATGAAGAATGCGAGAAAATCAGAAAGAGGATCGTAGAGAATGAAGAGGAGAGATTCTGACTAGATAAAGATGGTATCTTTAGATTTGAAGGGACAGTGTGGGTGCTAGCGGTAACCGAGCTAAGAGAAGAGATTTTGCACGAGGCACGCAATACGATATATTTCGTTCATTTGGGAGGTACTAAGATGTACCGAGATTTGAGGCAACACTTTTGGTGGCCCAATCTGAAATGGGAAGTCGTAAAGTACGTTAGTATATGTTTAACTTGCTAACGCATCAAAGCAGAGCACCAGTGACCGAGTGGTTTACTACAACCGTTGGAAATACCAGAGTGCAAATGGGAGCACATTACGATGGACTTCGTGGTGGGATTTCCAGTTACGCAGAAAGGATATGATGCCATTTGGGTTATCATGGATCGATTAACAAAGACCGCACATTTTCTACCAATCAAAATCCGCTATAGTTTGAATTTGTTAGCAAGCATATACGTAAAGGAGATTGTTTTACGACATGGAGTGCCGGTGTCAATTGTCTCTGATCGAGATTCGCACTTCACGTCAATTTTCTCAAAAAGTTTGCAAGAGAGGATGGGAACACAGTTAAGGTTAAGTACCGCTTATCACCCTCAGACAGACGGACAGAGCGAGCGAACGATACAAACATTGGAGGATATGTTTTGGACTTGCGTGATGGATTTCAAGGGAAATTGGGACAACCATCTACCCTTAGTAGAATTCGCATATAACAATAGTTATCATGTGAGTATCGGCATGCCACCGTACGAAGCTCTCTACGGGAGAAAATGCAGAACACCGTTATGTTGGGATGAAGTCGGAGAACGACGAATACTCAGACCAGAGTTAATACAACAAACCGCAGATGTGGTGACAGTGATAAGAGCCAGACTAGTAGCAGCTCAAGATCGCCAGAAAAAGTACGCAGATTTGCATCGACAAGATTGGAACTTTAAAGTTGGCAGTTTCGTATTCTTGAAGGTATCTCCTTGGAATGGAAAAATCCGATTCGGCAAGAAAGAAAAATTGAGTCCAAGATTTATAGGACCATTCGAGATACTGAAGCGAGTGGGCGAAGTGGTATACAAAGTTGCATTACCACCTGAGTTGGAGCACATCCACAACGTGTTTCACATATTCGTGTTGCGTTCGTACAAGGCCGACTACAAGCACGTGATTTCTTATGAGCCTATTCAAGTGGAGAAGAACCTAGCGTATGAAGAAATTTCTGTCCAAATATTAGATAAGAAAAAGCAAATCTTAAGGAATAAAGTTATTTCATCTGTAAAAGTACTTTGGCATAACCACGATGTCGAGGAGGCTACGTGGGAATTAGAAGATAGAATGATGAGGGACTATCCCCATTTATTTGTGTAACCTTGTAGCAATTTCGAGGACAGAATTTTTATAAGGGGGGAGTATGTAATACCTGAGAATTTTCGAATATTATTTAATGAATATTATTAATTAAAGTCGAATATTTATTTGAATATAAATATTTATGTGACATAAGATGAGTTAACTCAATTACTTCAAATTGAATGAGGAGTTTATGATAAGCTCGAAGAATGCCTTGTGTGGCACAATGATGAGAAATATTGATGTTTTAATTAATTAAAGAATGAATTAATAAGAAGATGATTAATTAATAATATATTATTGATTAATGGTAATTATTGGTGATAACATATTAATGAATAAATAATTGATAAATATTAAAAGGGTTAATGTTTGTTTAAGTATTTGTTAAGTGTAAAGTTATCACTACAACTATGTAATATAAAGCATAATGTGACATTTTGATATGACTATGTAATATAGAAACTATATGATAAAAGGAAGTGAGTCACATGGGTGGACCTATGAGAATGCATGATATGTGTACGTTGGGCAATATGGAACCAAACTATATTATATAAAGTGTAGTGTGACACTACAAGAGACTACGTGATATATATAAACTATATAATAAGATTTAATGAGTTGTATTGAGTTACATAAATGAGGCTTATGTGACCATGTGATAGGTATAGTACTTTAATAAATATTATATGGTATATTAAATTAAAGTATGTGAATAATTAGTATTAATAATTATTTCAATAAGTGACATAAATGGAATAATGAGATTTATGATAATGTTGTGTGTCACAACTCAATTATATAATAATTTGGTATTACTAAAATGTATATGGATTATATATCAATGTGTATACATGTACCCCAATTTTCTATCAGGTAATGTTGTTGTGACATTTTAGGTCCTTGTATACCCTAATTAATACCTAAGTGCATATAATATATGGTAGGCATATATGTTACAACATTAGTATTGCACAACACTTGCTAGAATGATGAGATATATTGCCTTGTACCAAATTAAGAGTCCATTTCTCATTCACGAGAAATATAAAAAGGCTAAGAGCCTACTCCATCTTCTTCTCCCAAGCAACCACTAGCTCATCATTCATAGGGAGTGGCCTTCATGATGCTTATCACCAACTATTTCACCAACTAACCCTTGTTCAAAGAATTCTCTCATCTTCTATTGGGTTCAATCCTTAAGGTAATGGCTTGGCATGGTTAACAATTTCTCTATAAATAGAGACCTCCTCTTCATTTCTATGTTGCTAGAATTATTGGTTGAGTTATTATAGAGAGTGAGGATATTACATTGAGAGTATAATCTGAAATTGGGGAGCAAGCTTAGCTAATTCCAAGCTCAAGAGGTACAATGTTTATTTATGTTTTAAAGTTCAAACAATTGGGAATTCATAGAAATTAGCATGTTTAGTTGGAATTGGTTATATGAAATGATGTTAACTTGCTAGGATAGTATATAGTTATGTTATAAGTGCAATGTGATAGCTAGCAAGCTTGTTTCGTGAAGTAAGGTAAGAATTGGCTGAAGCTCTGCTCAAGCAGAGAGCATTCTGGTCTGGAACCGGAGTGGCGCGGCCGCGCCACTCCCTAGTACAAATAGGGCGAGGTAGCGCCCTTCTGCAGAATCTGTTGATGGTTTTGTTATGCTATCTGATGTATGGGGCATGCTAATATAACTTTGTTAAGCCTATTTCAGTCCCTGACTTGCTAGTTTATGTGGCCTTTCATAGAACCACTTGCCAAAGCATGGTTTCAAAGTAAACTTAAAGCTTTTGAAAACAAGTTTGTTAAATTATAACATTTTGAGTTCTGAGATTTCAAGCATGGTATGTGGTCTATTTACGTGCATATGAAAGCATGATATAAAATATTTGGACTTACCTTGCATTCTTGAATAGTTTTGATATCCTTCTAAAAGAAACTTAGAATTTTCAAATATGAACTTGATAAACTATGTGCCCTTTTGAATTATGAACTTGTGAGCATGTTTAAGTTGTATGATTATGTATATATAAGGATGAAATACGATATGTGTAGTGGCTTTGCATGTGTGGTTGGTTAACGTGAGATTTTTAAGAGAAACCTTAAGAGCTCGTGAAACTAATTTGGTTGATAAACACCTTGCATGTATTCTAAAAATTATGACCATCTTAGTAGGATATCATATGCCTCTAGACATAATCAAAATGTATGCCTAGTAAACTAGTGAGCATGAATTAAGACGAGTGGAACCTCATAACTTGAAATACATGTCCAAAATGACGTGAGCATGTATAGTTGAGATATAGAGGCCTCATAACATGAGTATAACATTTAAACGTGAGAAACTTCGTTACTTGATCACTTAAACGTCTTGATTGAACGAAAATGGATATCAAGCTATATTAAAAATGATATGGGATCGAGCTAGTTATAAGTATCCCAACATGTGTGTTTTAGCTTAATCTTTCATATATGTGCATAGCGTATTGGATTAGGTTTTGTAGGAGCGGCCATGTCTTAGTCTGCACCAGGAGCAGCGCGGCCGCACCACTCCTTATTGTAAACCAAGCGCGGCCGCGCCAGTATGCAAAACTTTCAGAGTCTATTTTATTATAAATTGAACTTGAGACATACTTGTGGGGTTGTCCTAAACTGTAATACGTGTCCAGAACGTTATTCAAGTGTCAATGAGAATACTAAACTATGAAACTATATTAAGTCAACAAAGTGTTATAAACCTCAAATGTTAAGTTTAACAATAGTTACAAACTACGTTAATTGAAATCATAGTGACTTATAATCTGATTTTATGCTACATATGAATAAGTACGTAGTAACATACGTAGAGGATTATAGGACTATGTTAGAATCATATTTGTATATTTGAATTTCAAATCCAACTTGTGTATCGAATATACATAGCTAATGAATATCCTATATATGTAAATATGTTATAATAGGACTCGAAAAGCGTTGATAAGCTTTACTTGGTAATCTATGCTTAAGGAAAGTATCCTAAACCCTTGCATTATTTTATTCAACGGATATTGTAGGCAAGTACTTGAACTCTATTCTTATTTAATATGTATTAAGTTTATTGTTGTGTAAGTGAGTTATTTAAATTATGACTTATTGCGTCATAGTTATTATAAAGTCGATTATATTCTATGAACTTAATTGTCAAGTATTGAACTTATAAAGAGTGGTCTATGCCATTTGATTCGGCTAGACTTATATCATGATTAGAAAGCTATCCAAACCAATTAATTAGTTTGGAGTCTTATATTGACTGAGATGAACAACTTTCTTTGAAGGGAAAATATATAATTTGTCGGGAGACTGACGTGCGCACGTGAGTATGATTAAATGTTATGCATAACATAGAGTACTTTAGGCTGGTCACCTGTTGTACTTGTTTTTGTTGGATTATCGGTATATTACTGTTAATTCTAGAAAAAGTTCATAGTCCTTACTGACTACTCAGTATTCAATTATCTTGAAATCTTGAATTGATTTAGCATTAAGTCTTAGTGATATTATTCTGTCCTTAGCGACTGTAATTGAGAACTGTTGATATTCTTGTTATCCTTAAACTATCATATCATGTTATACCTTTTGAGGTTCAAGAACTATATTACTCACCCTTATTGTTATATTACTTGCTGAGCAACCTTATTGCTCATTCTTGCTTTCCCTAAAAACATTTTCAGTTAAGGAAGAGCAGGGTGGACCTTCAGGAGTCGATAAGGGCAAGGGCAAGGCTACCGACTAGCTAGCCCCTTTTATGTTCTAAATATTATGATGTTGTATTATGTCTTTTCAGATGATGTATTAAGACTGAATTTGAGTTATGTTTAAGCTTAAGTTAGATTATGTAATAAGTCATTATTTGATATTATTATGTAATCTATTAAGTACTGTAGGTTGCGAGACTTAGGGGAATAAATATAATAAATCATTGTATATTATTCTAGATTATCTGCTGTGATTGTATGATTTTAGTTATTATTGTATTATCGTAAGAAAGTGACGAACCAAAT
Organism: Panax stipuleanatus; assembly: GCA_020205555.1. Lineage (NCBI taxonomy): Eukaryota > Viridiplantae > Streptophyta > Magnoliopsida > Apiales > Araliaceae > Panax > Panax stipuleanatus. Next base: position 38,139,972 of record CM035118.1, read on the forward strand.
TCGATAGGCCCTATGGCGGTCCGAATTTAGGGGTGTCACAACAGGGAATATGCAAGTTGCAAAGGTGTGTGGAATTTGTTCAAAGTCAAGACATACTATAAATGCTTGTTCAATATTGCAAGAGAATGAAATTGTGCAACAAGTCAATGCTGTGGGGACATTCTTAGGACAACATCAACATCAATATGATCCTTAGATGGACACTTATATCCATGATGGAGAGATCATCTCGACTTGAGCTATGAAGGTACTAGGCCACCAATGTAACCTGTTTTTTCAGATAAGCAGCTAAGGGTGAGCGTGGTGCTGTTTGGTGCGGTTTAAAACCCAAACAGCACACGAAACCACTTAGGTTCGGTTTGACAAATTTAAAACCACACATGAAACTACTTATTAATAGTGCAGTGCAGTTTTGAATCGTGCGGTGTGGTTTCATTTGGTGTGGTTTCGATTCTAAAACCAATTGAAACAACAAAATTTTATGCAATTTAAATTAATAATTTAGCGTCATACAATATTAAAGTTGTAAAAAAAGATCAAAGCAAAGGCACTGGAGTTTTTTTCACTCGTTCTACCCATCCAATAAGGAAAAACAAGCAGCAAGGAAGAATATTCAGTACTAATTCATCCAACACCGAGTTTCAGAAGCACGTTGATAACTCAAAAGGGGTGCCTCATGATTTATCTAATTCAAGTAACTTCAATTCTTTTAACCAGAAAAGATATTAAATCAAAATAATTAAATATATATATATATATATATATATATGCTCAAGAAATGTGTAGTACAATAATTTTCTACAATTAAGGGATAATTGTATAAGATTTGTATGGTGATGGAGATTATGTAGATCGATACCATCCAAATTCAGAATTAGTAGCTTAATTTTCATGGGATGTTCATTACACAAGGTTAAATGAAACATCTCTCTTGTAATAGGATTGTATAATTAATTAATTTTAATGGTGCAGTTTGGTTTCAGTTTTATGCGTGCGATTTTGGCTAGTAACCAAACTGAAACTATAAATTTGGTTTTTCAACCCACCTAAAATCTCCACATACGTCGGAACCATTGGTACGGTTTTAATTGGTGCGGTTAGTGCAGTTTTTGGTGAGGCTTCGGTTCTAATTTGGTTCCTTGCTCAGCCCTAGAGGCAGCACAGTTTTCAGCAGGCCCAACCTGTAATACCCGAGGATTTCCATATATTATTAAATAAATATATTAATGGAAATGAGAATTTATTTGAATATAAATGATTTTGTGTTATGAGATGAATTAATTCAATTATATATAATTGAATAATTATAATAATTGAGAAATTGGTGGAGTTTGTGATAAACTCGTTGATTGCCTTGTGTGGCACAGTGACGTAATATAAGAATGATTATATTAATTTAAGCGAACAATTAATCTATATTAATTGTTAATCGAAGAATATTAATTAACTGTTATAAAATACTAATGAGGATTGATTAATAATATGTGATTATTATTATTGCAAGAAACATAATAATAATGAGCAACGTGTTTATATATACAATAAGATTTATATCAAAGTGATAATTAATCATATAAGGGTTAATTAAATTGTTATGGAGGTTAACAATTATATTGATTGATGTAGGATATGTGTATATTATTAATTAATATTCAATTTATAAGATGAGAAATTATATGTGCAAGCATGCGAATTAAATGTATAGTAACTATATGTTATAATATGTGTAGGTGACAAATGATGTGTGGATATACATTAAAATAATGTATCATGGATCTATTATAAATAATTGTTGAGTAATACAATTTAATAATATATGATATAATGTAATGTGGTAGTATCCGATTGTATTATATCGGTAAGATAAAATGTACATAGATTATATGTATTCAAATTGCATTTATTACATTATGGGGAGAACATTGTAATTATAACCTAAGAGTACATATAATATATAACATAAGTATATGGTGTATATATATATATACAAGTGTAGCATATAGTCCATTTGTAAGAATGCTGAGGTTTGTTTGGCTTGTCCCTAAATGATAGTCACTATCTCTTCACACGTGAACACTCATGAAGCTAGCCTACTCTCTTCTCTCAAACTCAGCATTCTAGCCATCATGAAGGGAGTGGGCAGAATAGTGGAAATCACCAACTATTTACCAACTCCTTCTTATCTAGCATGCAATCCTTCAATCCGTTGTTTTGATTTGGAAGGAAAAGGCTTTGTCTGGTCATGAATTTCTCTATAAATAAGCTCTCCTCCTTCTTCAGTTCTTTTGCTGAGCATTTTGGCTAAGTGAGACTAGAGAGCATATATATATATATATATATATATATATATATCAGTGTTATTGAGATAGCAGCAAGCTTAAATCATTTACAGAGGTATAATTCCTCTTACTGTGTTCTTCATTTCCGTTTTCTGTTTCCGAAGTTTCCTTGAAATTCTTGATTATGCTAAATTGGATCATGATTGGTTTGTAGAACCCTTATATTGTTGTTATATGAACATACACACATGATAGAACCACTGAATAGTCTTTCATTTCCATTGTTCCTCTTTAATTTCTGTGAATACATGAAATTCGTAAATTAGTTAGAGTTCATGAAATTGGGAATTGATAATTGCTATTGACTGTTATATAAGCATATATGTATGTGTTAGTAAGTTAAACAAGTCTAATAGCATTTGGGTATGTTGAAATCGATGAAATGGGAGGTTTTTGGTCGGATTTCGCTGCAGTCTGAACTGCAGAAAACTGCCTCGACGCCGCAGCGCCGCAGCCCGCGCCGCAGCGCCACACGCGCCGCAGCCCGCGCCGCAGCGCCGCACGCAGCGCCACTCGCGCCGCAGCGCCAGTAGTGAGCTGCTGTGCCGCGCCGCAGCGCCAGCCTCTGTGTTCAGTTTTTTTGTATTCTGCAACAAAACTGTTATGAACTAATTGTTTGATTTTTGTTTAAACAAGCCTGGGAGCATGATTAATACATATATATAAACCTAATGAGGCAATGTAAGCATGTTTTAGTATATTAGCATGCATGATTAACCAAACGACATATAGTTTGGAAACGAATTTAAAGTTTCATAAACGACGTTAACATATATGAAGCATGTTTGCATACTGACCTTGCAAGCACGTTAGTACCACCTAGAGACACATGAAGTGCATGTTAGCTTATCTATATTAGTTCCGTAATAAAATATGAACATGTGAACCTAACTAGTGCTCATTCCTAACAAGAATAGAAGTTTGAAGGTGGATATGATCATGTAAATGCTATATAGTCATTTTGATGTTATGAGCATGTTTAGATAGCCTTGAAATACATGAAAAGCATGTTAACTTACATATATAGGTTTCATAAGGAAGCATGAACATGATAGACCTTATTAATGAACTATACTAACAAAGTATAAGCTTTGAACGTGAACGTTGGTATGTTATGACGAGAATTAGAATTTGACATTTATGGACGCATGTGATAGTACTCTTAGACTCATTCATGTGTCATGCATATATATACCATGATTAGTTGCCATGATTAAAGTTTAGCATGAACAAAGCATGTTTTCAAGATAATAACAAATGCTAGCTACATATATGCAATACGAGTACTCATGAGCATGACTAATACAAGTTATATGAATATCTTATGTGTTTAAAAGCGACCATGTTAGACCATATGAGTTCGCGTCCTTGAATGGCTTTAAGTATTAACTTAAGAACCTATACCATGTACGATTGGATTTGGAAAAGTTATACAAGCATGAAAGTATCCTTTAAATATTAATAAATGCTACGCGATATTATATGATGTTACTTGAACCGATTTTTGACGGTTAACTTAAGGAGATGCCGTAACTTGCTAAAATGAAATATATTTAGTATTGATTGTGGTCTTATGTGATATTAATAATATGCAAGCATGTTTGCAAATTGTTGAGATCTTATATAATATGAGAATGCGTTTAAACTCTAAAGAAGGAACGTTAAGGATAGAAATTATATTCTATATAACTGTGTAGCTAGGTAAAACTTAGCTTATGTGTTGATCGTATATTCAAAGAGAAAATGAGAAGTTAAATTATATGACTAATGAATATCATATATATACGTAACTGTATTACGATAGGAATTCGAAAGTGTTGATTTGCTTTTCGTGGATAAACTACGCTAAAGGCAAGTTCTCTTACTTACACTCTTTTAAAGTGCAAGTATCCTAACCGACGCATTTACTTTATGCAAGGAAATCTATGATTGTGAAAGTTTCCTAACTTATACTCTTTTACTATGCAAGTATCCTATCTTGTGTATTGCGAACTAGTTTCCTATTTAATCGGTTGAATCGAATTAGCATACTTGAACTCTTATTTCATTAAAGCTATTATTCATGTTGAACTTAGTATTGTTCTTGAATATTGTGAAAGTGTCTATGCCATTTGATTCGGCTGGACTTATGTTATTGAAAAGCAACCCAAACTAATTGATTGGTGCGGGATCTTGTATTTGACTGAGAAGAACAACCTTCTTTGAAGGGAATATATAATTGTCGAAGAACCGACGTGCACACTTGAGTATGGTTGATTGTTATGCATAACAAGGGTACTTTAGGCTGATCACCTGTTGTACCTGTTTTTGTTGGATTTTCAGTTTATTACTGTCAATTCTAGTAGAAGTTCATAGTCCGTAGTGACTACTCAGTATTCAATTATTTGAAATCTTGAATTGACTTATTATTGAATCATATTGATATTATCCTGTCCTTAGCGACTGATATTGAGAACTGTTGATATTCTTGAACTATCAAATCTTGTTATACCCTTTCGAGAATTGAGAATCTTATTACTCACCCTTATTGTATATTACTTGCTGGGCAATTTGTGCTCATTCTTGCTTTCCCTAAAACATTTCAGTTAAGGCAGAGCATGGTGAACCTTCGGGCATTGATAAGGGCAAGGGCAAAGCTACCAACTAGCTTATGTCTGTTATGTTTTAAATATATTAATATTGTATGAAGATGATGTAGTAAGACTGGATTTGATTATGTTTAAGCTTAAGTTAGATTATGTAATAAGTTGTTAACTGATATTATTATGTAATCTATTAAGCACTGTAGGTTGCGAGACTTGGGGGAATAATTATAATAAATCATTGTAAATTATTCTAGAATAGATTTTCCGCTGTGATCGTATGATATTTAATTATTATTATTGTGATGTATTACCATGAGCACGTGATGAACCGAATTCGAGAGACCAAGTGGCGATCCTGGAATTTGGGGGCGTCACACAACCTTAGTTCCAAACATATAACGAAGAAGTACTTGCCAATTCTGGAACATCCATCGAGGTCATGTTCAAGGCATTCATGAGTCAGACACAATAATTTATGAATCAAACATATAGCAGTTGCAGCAGGAGACAAGAAATTTTGTTCAAGATCTAAGAAACCAAGTAAGTCAGCTTACAACCACAGTAGGAAGGTTATCTTCTCAAACTATTAAGAATGTGACTACAATTTCTTTGACAAGTGGTGCAGAGGTAAGGCATCAAGAGGAGTCAGTGGTTACTTCAGAAACATGCAGTAGTGTTATATGTGGAAGTGTAGTGTTCGAAGCCAACACTAAATTTGATGAGGAGGACCAAGAGATAGCAAAAACACTGAATAATAAGCACCATGGGACCTTAATCATGGAATTGGATAACAGAAATATCCAGTTCGGCATATATGAGGTTAAAAGGTATCTTGGTAATGTTAATTCTATTTTTTCTACTGATGTTGTTGACTCTATAGTGCAGAAATATCTTGAGCAAACAAATAGAAAGAATTGAGGACTACAATTTCCAATGGCTGGAAGATAGAGGAAGATATAGGAATGGAGCAAAATCAAGATTTAAAGGATGTTCCTAATTTAGAGCTAAAACGGTTATATTGAAGTATTCCTTATGCAAATTTATATTGTGACATTAAGTTATAACCTATGTAGGGACAATAAGTATATATAATATAACATAAGAGTAGGAAGTATGTTATGTGTGTGTAATAATTTAAGTGTTGTGTACTAATAAAATGCTGAGTATATGGCCTTGTCCCATATTATTAAACACAAACCTTGTACACGTGAAATGCATCATGAAGCTAGCCTACTCTCTTCTCTCAAACTCAGCATTCTAGCCATCATGATCATGAAGGGAGTGGGTGGAATAGTGGAGATCACCAACTAATTACCAACTCCCTCATATCTAGCAAACATTCCTATAATCTGTTAGTTTGATTTTGGATGTAATTGCATTGCCTGGTTATGAAATTCTTCTATAAATATAACCCATCCTCTTCCTAATTCATTTGCTGAGAATTTTGGCTAAGTAAGTTAAGAGTTATATATATATTTATCAGTGTTCTTGAGTAGCAGCAAGTTCAGAATCTAACAGAAGGTATAATACAGTTTCCTTGTTAGTCATTTTCGTTTTCTGTCAAAAGTTCTAATTTTTGATTATGCCAAATTGGTTCATGATTGGTTTGTAGAACCCTTATATTGTTGTTATATGAACATACATACGTGATGGAACCACTATATAGCTTTCTTGACTTTCATTTCCATTGTTGCTCTGTAATTTCTGTAAAGCATCGAATTCGTGAAATAAGTTGGAGTTCATCAAATTGGGAATCGTTTGGGCGATTGACTGTTACATAACAATATATATGTGTTAGTAAGGTAAAAAGGTTAGTCTAATAGCATATGGGTATGTCGAGATCGATAAAATGGGAGGTTTTGGGTCGATTTCGCTGCAGTCTGAACTGCAGGAACTGTCGCCACGCCGCAGCGCCGCAGCCCGCGCCGCAGTGCCACCAGCACCGCAGCGCCAGAGTATGCTGCTGTTGCCGCGCCGCAGCGCCGGCCTCTGTGTTCAGTTTTCTGCATTCTGCAACAAAACTGTTATGTACTAATTGGTTGATTTTTGTTTAAACAAGCATGGAAGCATGATTAATACATATATATAAACCTAATGAGGCAATGTAAGCATGTTTTAGTATATTAGCATGCATGGTTAACGAAACGACATATAGTTTGAAAACAAACTTAAAGTTTCATAAACGAACGTTAACATTATAAAGCATGTTTACATACTGACCTTGCAAGCACGTTAGTACCACCTAGAGACACATGAAGTGCATGTTAGCTTATCTATATTGGTTCCGTAATAAAATATGAACATGTGAACCTAACTAGTGCTCATTCCTAACAAAAATATAAGTTTGAAGGTGGATATGATCATGTAAATGCTATATAGTCATTTTGATGTTATGAGCATGTTTAGATAACTTTGAAATATATGAATGAAGCCTTAACTTGTGTTTATATAGTTCGTAAGGAAGCATGAACATGTTAGGCTCTATTAGTAAGATTCACTAATAGAAATACAAGCCTTGCACATGAGCATTAACACGATACGTGGAGATTTAAATTCTGATATTTATGGACACATGTGATAGTACTCTTAGACTCATTCATGTGTCATGCATATATATATACCATGATTGGTTGTCGTGATTAAGTTTAGCATAAACAAAGCATGTTTTCAAGATAATAACAATGCTAGCTACATATATGCAATACGAGTACTCATGAGCATGACTAATACAAGTTATATGAATATCTTATGTGTTTAAAAACGACCATGTTAGACCATATGAGTTCGTGTCCTTGAATGGCTTTAAGTATTAACTTAAGAACCTATACCATGTACGATTGGATTTGGAAAAGTTATACAAGCATGTAAAGTATCCTTTAAATATGAATACATGCTACGTGATATTATATGATGTTACTTGAACCCGATTTTGACGGTTAACTTAAGGAGATGCCGTAACTTGCTAAAATGAAATATATTTAGTATTGATTGTGGTCTTATGTGATATTAATAATATGCAAGCATGTTTGCTAATTGTTGATATCTTATATAATATGAGAATGCGTTTAAACTCTAAAGAAGGAACGTTAAGGATAGAAATTATATTCTATATAACTGTGTAGCTAGGTAAAACTTACCTTATGTGTTGATCGTATATTCAAAGAGAAAATGTGAAGTTAAATTATATGACTAATGAATATCATATATATACGTAACTGTATTACGATAGGAATTCGAAAGTGTTGATTGCTTTTCGTGGATAAACTACGCTAAAGGCAAGTTCTCTTACTTACACTCTTTTAAAGTGCAAGTATCCTAACCGACGCATTTACTTTATGCAAGGAAAGCTATGATTGTGAAAGTTTCCTAACTTATACTCTTTTACTATGCAAGTATCCTATCTTGTGTATTGCGAACTAATTTCCTATTTAATCGGTTGAATTGAATTAGCATACTTGAACTCTTAGTTCATTAAAGCTATTATTCATGTTGAACTTAGTATTGTTCTTGAATATTGTGAAAGTGTCTATGCCATTTGATTCGGCTAGACTTATATTATTGAAAAGCGACCCAAACTAATTGATTGGTGCGGGATCTTGTATTTGACTGAGAAGAACAACCTTCTTTGAAGGGAATATATAATTATTGGGGAACCGACGTGCACACTTGAGTATGATTGATTGTTATGCATAACGATTGTACTTTAGGCTGATCACCTGTTGTACCTGTTTTTGTTGGATTTTCAGTTTATTACTGTCAATTCTAGTAGAAGTTCATAGTCCTTAGTGACTGCTCAGTATTCAGTTATTTGAAATCTTGAATTGACTTATTATTGAATCATATCCTGTCCTTAGCGACTGTTATTGAGAACTGTTGATATTCTTGTTATTCTTGAGCTATCAAATCTTGCTATATCCTTTCGAGAATTGAGAATCTTATTATTCACCCTTATTGTATATTACTTGCTGGGCAATTTGTGCTCATTCTTGCTTTCCCTAAAACATTTCAGTTAAGGCAGAGCATGGCGAACCTTCGGGCATTGATAAGGGCAAGGGCAAGGCTACCAACTAGCTTATGTCTGTTATGTTTCAAATATATTAATATTGTGTGAAGATGATGTAGTAAGACTGGATTTGTTTATGTTTAAGCTTAAGTTAGATTATATAACAAGTCGTTAATTGATATTGCTATGTAATCTATTAAGTACTGTAGGTTGCGAGACTTGGGGGAATAATTATAATAAATCATTGTAAATTATTCTAGAATAGATTTTTCGCTGTGCTTGTGTGATATTTAGTTATCATTATTGCGATGTATTACCATGAGCACGTGATGAACCAAATTCGAGAGACCAAGTGGCGGTCCTGAAATTTGGGGGCGTCACATTATTGATGCTACTTTAGTTTGAGGCCAATGGTTTTCCATGTCTGTCAAGACCCTTCACAAGGCATATTTTCCTTCCCAACTGATGTCATTGTTTCTTTCTACCGGTTTTCCCCCCAGAGATATATTTCAGTTATCGAGTACCTCAGCGTGTGCATTCGATGCCTATCTTGATGTTAATTTACACCGGTAGTTTGCAATAGGAGTGTTGAATCTCCAATCCTTCTTGGTGCTTCTTCTGAGGTTATGTATAACAGATTCCATCATCGGGGATGGATTATTATATTTCTTTCATCAACGGATCACTTCCGATGCTTCGCAGGATTGTGCCAATGGCAGAGATGTCGCTAGGGTTGAGCCAACGACTTAACTGTCCACCGGTCTGTACCCGACACTTCGCTGGGGTTGTGTCAATAGCTAAACTGTCATCGGTCAGTACCCAACGCTTTGATGGGGTTGTGCCAACGGCTGAGATATCATCGGTCAGTACCCGATGCTTCGCTGGGGTTTTGCCAATGGTTGAACTGTTATCGCTCAGTACCCGATGCTTCGCTGGGGTTGTGCCAACGGCTAAACTGTTATCGGTCAATACCCGACACTTCGCTGGGGTTGTGCCAACGACTGAACTGTCATCTGTCAGTACCCGACGCTTTGTTGGGGTTGTACCAACGACTGAGATGTCATCAGTCAGTACCTGACGCTTCTCCGGGGTTGTGCCAACGGTTGAGATGTCATCGGTCAGTACCCGATGCTTCGTTAGGGTTGTTCCAACGGCTAAACTGTTATCGGTCAGTACCCGATGCTTCGCTGGGGTTGTGCCAACGGCTGAACTGTCATCGGTCAGTACCCAACGCTTGGCTAGGGTTGTGCCAACGGCTAAACTGTCATCGATCAGTACCCAACGTTTTGCTGGGATTGTGCCAACGGCTGAACTGTCATCGGTCATCACCTGACGCTTCGCTGGGGTTGTGCCAATGGCTGAGATGTCGCTAGGGTTGAGCCAATGGCTGAACTGTCATCGGTCTGTACCCGATGCTTGGAAAGTGGCAGTTTTCGGCAGTTGTGCATAGTTTTTTGGCAATTTTTTAGCATTCTTCATCATTGATCTCCAGACATTGCTTCGGACAAAACGCTCAATCGCGTAGAGATTTTTTCTCAGATTTAACTTTTCAGCTCATATAAACTCTGTTTCAACTGGAACCAAATCGAGTCGGAGGGAATGGGTCCCACCTTAGGGAGCCGCAGGTAGAGGTGGGGCAGCCACAGATGGGTCCTGCTTCTACCCGTGGCTTTATATTAGCTGTGGGAGTTCATTTGAAATCAGTTTCATTTCAAGTTTCAAACGAAATCCGATTTTCTTTTTCAGATCTACGGAGTTCAGGCAGCCTTCTTTAGATTTCGTCAGCTTCCACGCGTTCAGCGCATCGTAGGTAGCGTTTTACATCCTTTTTAGCAAGTTTTGACCATTAAAAGCATGTAAACCACTTAGGGTGCTTTCAGACGCAATGTATGAAAAATATATGCCTATATGACCTGCTAAAATTTTTCTGACTTCATATGTATGCATATTTTACTATAATGCATGTTTTGACGTTAGAAAATTCAGATTCTGAGACAGTCATATTTTTCTCTTTTTGATCAGTTTACTCATCCTTTTTGAGGCATAGTGAGCCTGAATTTTCAACTAAAAATTTCTATGGTAATTTGGCTACCATACGAAGTTTACTTTTGATTTTATTTTATAAATATGAATAGTTCCTATTTTTGGGAACGTGTGCTACTGAATGGCCACCTAGACATGCCTGTGTGCATGCGGACAGTCCATTTTACAAAGGAGACTCTGGCAAAAAAAATTTAAAAGCCCGAGTATTTAATAAACATGTAATTTTGACTCTACTGGGGACTTTTGATTGACCCATGCATGTTTTTAGGATTTATCTTTTTGAAAAATATGCAGTTTTCACTCTACGTGGAATTTTTGACTAACCCATGCATGTTTTAGGACTTAGAAATGCATAAAATACTGATTTAAATTAATAAGCCATAGGTTTTAGGCTTAACACACCCTTTCTGAGGTGATTTGGAGACTTTCTCCAGGTGATGGACCGAAACAGAACCAGCAGTGCTAGTAGGGTAGTTTCAGGAGTTAGACGGAGGCGAGCTTCTGATGTTCCTTGGCCACATCCAGCTCGGCCGCCTCACAGATTAGCAGAGTCGGTGATTCGTCTTGCCCAGGACTAGCAGCCGATTGATATTGATGATGAGCAGGCTCTTTTTGCTGCTCCTGCCCCGGCTCAGGTCCCACATGTGGAGTTTTCGAGCATTGTTGTACCTATCCAGGAGTTATTGGGAGACTTGAGCCGTCATCCATCGCAATTTCTTCACTCCAATAAGGTGACTTGAAGTTTTCTTCTCTCTGGATTCTCTTTCTTTCTTTTGCTATTCTCGGGGCACAGGTTTTGACATAGTTTGGCTTGTAATGCATGTTCTCAATTTTAGGCAACCCAGAGGGAACTGGTTCAATGTGCACTCCCTCTACCACACTTTACATCAGGAGTATATGGATATCGTTGACGGCTGGGAGTTTTAGACCTTCTTCTCTATTCTTCCCCGTCGTTGCCCCTGGGTTATATGAGGGCTCTGTCTGAGCGCTGGTTCCACCAGACTCAGTCTATTCATTTGTTGGACTACGAGGTGATGATGACACCTATAGATTGGAGGTTCATCACCGGAATAGTATTCGAGGGTGAGCTCATGCCTGTTATGGCTGGCATTATGCCCACTGCCATTAGATCCCTGTTGGGAGTTCCTTTGTCGGCGCTCAAGGGTCGGATGGTCCGATCTAGTCCCTTGAGCGTAGATGCCCATAGTGGGGCTTTACTTGAGCCTCCGCCTGATGGGTTAGGGATCGCATCCTGGGGTGATTATTTCTGGTGATCATCAGGGGTTATTTTCTGGCTAACAACTCATCAACTGTGTCCTTCACCTTGGTCAGTTATACCCGATATGTAGAGCGCCTCAGTAACTTTGATTGGGGTTCCTACACCTTTGCCTATTTTCTCCCGGGCATGTGCATGCTTTCGGAGGGTTTGGCAAAGGTTTGGTTAGGATTCTACCCATTTCTGCTGGTGAGTACATTTTTCTTGTAGCTTTTTGATTTCTGCATTTACATTTATCAGTCTTGGTCACTGAGGACTTTTGATATTTACATGGCCAGTTCTGGGCATATGAGAGGCTTTCTTGCCTATGGCTCGCCACTGCTTTTATTCTAGAGACCAATCCCCGGGGACGGCGTTGGCATCACTCCACTCTGACGAAGGTCCCTGTTGCTGAGGGTTTTAGTTATTCCCGCCTGCAGTTGGAGCTTTTGACGGTCGGAGCTATCTCGTGGATCCTATATACCTTCGAGTTTTTGACTGTTGGATTTAAGGGAGGCTTCCCCACTGGTCGGGAGTTTGCATGGTCGACCCGCAGAGTCTCATTTTTGACAGAGGGAGGCTGGGAGCTTTATCTAGGATAGCGTGCAATCAAGGTAAATCTGTATTCCCATTGTTCCTCCTTTTTGGCATCATTGGCCATTGGTCCAGCCACTGACTAATATCCCTATGGAGGACGTAGACGGCTTTGCCCTATCAGAGAGCCCTTACAACCTGGACATTTAGCAGTTGGTGGAGCCCTCGTATGATTGGAGCTCAAACTCGTGCTACCCAGCTTATGGCAGACATGGTGCCTGGGTCTATGATGATGACAGACTAGATAGCTTTCCACAGGGAGCCTACTCATTTGGACCAGATCACAGGGTTAACACAGCAGTTAGAGAGAGCTCATTTATTTATCAGGCATCTTGGTAGAGAATCGTCAGAGGCATTTTCTTTTGACCCTTCCAGCACATGAGCGGGCTGAAAGTAGTATGCATACAAGCCAATCATATATGATGATAAAGCATCTAATTTGGAGACGATCTTATTTATTTATTAATAACAGTATTAACTTATTAAAGGCATTTAATTATCTATATGGTGCTGTTTTAATAATATGTAAATAACTCATAGTTTTAAGCAATGCTTTTAGAATCATGATGTTGATAATGCTAATGAGATTTAAATTCTTAAAAAGCATAAAACTAAAATAGTTCTCAATCGTGGGATTACTCAAAGGGGGAGTAGTATATCCGGATAGATTGGTACATATGTTGCTTGCTTATTGGATGAAGATGATTGATCTTATGATCATTTGTGTGGAGACACTAAAGCAAGTATGTAGGTGCTTATTGGAGAATAAGTTCACTGTACGTGACTCGCTATGGAATACCTAATGGAGTTTTACTCGCCTGTCAATAGGAATTCATAATGTAATAGTAGTACAACTGATCCTTGGACTTGAGATCATCATAGTATCTTGTATGTAATGAATTATACTTTGATTTATTCCTTAAAGCCCTTTAGGGTATATAAAAAGGTATGCTTGGGTATAATGAGTTACACATGGAGATAATGAAAGATCAATAAAAAATCTACCACCTCTAGTTAAAGAGGAGATATGTCCTATGTGATTCGTTAAATGACAACCCAGGAATCCTTGGTCAAGGTGGAATGAAATTAGAAAAGAGTTTCTAATTAGCATTAGTTGGAGTTGTGCATTTTTTAACCGAAATACATATAATTAAATAAAATAAGACTTGCTAGTAAATCCATGTCTTATATTTAATTGGGACATTGTATGGTGGAAGGATTGAATTGTACGGTAACTATTTACTCACAGGTTCTTTTATGATTAATGTTGAAATCTATATTATCTAGAAAGTCGTTGATCGCTAGGGAGGCTTATCCCTATTGTAGAATAAATATTATTTTTTTAAATAGATTATTAGTTTAATTTATTTATTTAAATAAGATTAGAATTATTCTAATTGATTTATTCACAACCGGTTTAATATGGAGAAGCTAAAGGGTCACACCATAAAAGGAAGAATAATTATTTAAAAAGGTAATGACATAATTGTAATAATGCATTAAGTGTAATTAATTTAATCTATGGTGATAGAATAAATTAAATAGCTTAATATTTATTATTTAATATTTTAGAAATATTAAATATAAATTAATAAGAGAAGTCTTATTAATATTATTACAATTATTATTATTTTAATTTCTAAAGTAGTTTAGTAATTAATTTAATAATAGTACTCTCATTTTTTCCTAATAAGATTAGGAGACAAATTAATTAAATGAATTTAATTAATTATTCCCAATGTGGTGGAAAGCTTAAATTAATTAAAGGAGTTTAAATTAATTAAATGAAATTCCATGTCTAATAGGATTAGAAGGGTTGACCAATATCTATATAAGAGAAGTCTTATAATAGATATTAGTTGATGCAATTCCAATTGTTGGAGAGTACTCCTTTTCTATAGAGGATAGAAAACTAAGCCAACCACCCTCCTTCTTGATAATTCATCTTCCTTGGTGGATCACCTCTAGAGGCCAAACACTTGGATGGCTAACGTTGATCAAAGGAAGGAATCTAACCCGATGGAAGCTTCGTTCTACAAGGGTATGATTCCATATCTTCTTATTTATCATTTTAAATTAATAATTTGCATAAAAGATGATCCGGGTAATGGTTTTGTAAAAAAAATTTAAACTCTGATATACCATGCTTCAGCTAATTTTTGCAATTTGATTGCATCACGATTTCGTACAAATCCAACAGTGGCATCATAGCCAAACTTTTATGCAATTATTAATTGTTTTGATTCCATATATATATAAGTATCTATTCAGAATAATTTATTGGGCATAATTTAGTTGTATAAAATTATTTTTATGAAGAAAAAAATTGGCGAAATAGTTTTTTTTTTCTTTCAGGCCGAGGAATTCATGGCTTTTATATATATAGTAATAATAGTAGCCTGATTCAAAAGTGGTCACGTTAGCCAGAGGATTTCATAAGTGGTCATGTTTCTGAATCATTTTAATAATGATTCACGAATCACCCTTTTTCTTTTAAAAAAAAAAGTACTTGCCTGCAGGAAAGTTTTCAAAAGATTTATTATAAAGTGATTCATTAGGAAAGGTTTTGAAAGGATGATATCACTTTCGCCTTTAATGGTTTATATATATATATATATATATATATATATATACGATTATAATATTCTTAATAATTTTTATAATTAAAATAAAAAGTTTATTTTAATCTTGAAATATTTCATGCAATTTAAAATTGCCCATTAAATAATACTCATATATATATATATATATAGAATGTTTTAATTCATGAGATTTATATTTATTTATTGATATATATGGTGATATGTATGATAATAAATAAGAATTGATTATGGACTATTTGACCAATGTGATTGGATTTTATTTTAGTTGAATGCTTGAATGAATGGATTTTATTAAATGGGGTCTGCGTACCTCGTCTTCTCAAGTTTTTTCTTGATGTAAAATTCTATCTCCCTCCTATATACTTTTCCTTTACTACTGATCAAGGTTTCTATTTTAATTAAATAGTTTAATGTAATAGAAAGAGTTAGAATTATCTTGAAGGAATTGGAGAGCAAGGAGCGTGTGAAGACCTGTTTGTTTGGAGTCCGAGTTTAAATGTAATGGTTATATTTAAATTTAAATTTTTGCACTCCTAGGTTTGACCTTTTGGTTCACTTGGTGGCTCTAGTGAATCAAACTAGAATAAAGTCCATAATCAATCTGGGTAGAATATAGTATTCTATATGTGCATGCTAAATATTATATATATTATATTTTATGCAAACATGTTTTGCATGTTTAATAAAATGACACGTATTTTATATATATATATATATGTGCATGCGCGCTAAACAAGATGAGACAAATAATAACAAACCCCTCAAAGAAATTATATTAAGTCCGAAGCGTTCAAACTATATTTGGAATATCGAACGTCGCCTTCTAGCATGATAAATTAATAGAGTATTAAATATTTAATATGATCTTGTTGTGCTATCCATAAGGCGAGTATTGCGTATTTAAGATATTAATTTAATCACATTTGATGCTTATCAAGAAAATTGAACAATATAGTCTTGTTGCGCTATCCACAAGTACGAAAATTTTTCTTTTTTGAATTTATGGAAGTTCTAGGCTGGACTTAACTTAAATCATTTTAGTTCGGATGTGCACACACTTTACCATTATGATTTAAGAGGAAAAATAAAAGAAGTTACATAGTGATGTAATTGACAAGAGTTGACTACCTATTTATTTGTATATCGCTTGTTGTGCTATCTACAAGGTTATATACATTTGAAATGGGATCCTTATTCTCACTAGCAATTCTTTAATTAGATGTTGTCGAACTATATAAATGAGGGTAATATAGTTTGATAAAAATAGTGGGAGATACCAATTTAAAATAAAGACCTAAATTTATTTTGGTATGCAAAATTAATAAAATGAATGTTTGCTAAAGAAATTATCTTTTCACATATAGAAATTTTAAAAATGTCAATATCACTAATTTCACTGCGAAGCATACTTGATGCTAATAAGCTTACCGAGCCTAATTATACGGACTAGCTAAGAAATCTGAGAATAGTTCTCACTGCTGAAAAGATTTCTTATGTCCTAAATTCACCTGTCCCTGGAACTGTTCCAGAAACAGCCTCTGAGGAAGAGATTGCCACCATTGTAAAGTGGCAAGATGATGCATCTGTGGCACAATGCATCATGCTCGCATCCATGAATAACGAGCTTCAGCGTCAGCACAAAAACATGGATGCTCCTACTATGCTGCTTCACCTCAAGGAGTTGTATGGTGAACAAAGTAGGATAGCTAGATATGAGATATCTAAGGAGCTCTTCCGATCTCGGATGACCAAAGGCAAGGTGAACATAAAGGAACAAAAGAAACTTGATCCAGCGAGCAAAGGAATGTACTTCCATTGCAACGAGCCGAGTCATTGGAAGAGGAACTGCAAGAAGTTTTTGGCAAAGAAGAAGCTTGGAGAAGCTTCGACTTCCAATCAAGGTTTGTTTATGATTGAAATTAATTTTTCAGAAAGTAAACATTCTACTTGGGTATTGGATACCGGCTATGGTTCTCACATATGTAATACTGTGAAGGAACTGGTCAGAAGTAGAAAGATGAACAAGGATGAGGTTGTCCTACGAGTGGGAAATGAAGTAAAGGTTGCTGCATTAGCTGTAGGGACTTATTGTTTAGCGATGTCTTCGGGCAAGTCTATTTATCTAAATAATTGTTATTTTGTTCCGAATATTATTAGAAACATTATTTCTATTTTTGTATTGGATATGGAAGGATTTAACGTTATTATAAAGAACAATGGTTGTTCTATTTATAAAGACGATGTTTTATATGGTATTGAAAATTTGCGAAATGGACTTTATATACTTGACTTGCAAGAAAATATATTTTAAATTGAACAAACTAAGAAAAGGAAAAGAGATGATATTAATTATACCTATATGTGGCACTATAGACTCGGTCATATCAATGAAATAAGATTATCTAAGTTGCATAAGGATGGGCTCTTAGAACTATCTGATTATGAATCATATCCAACTTGTGAATCTTGTCTCATGGGTAAAATGACTAAATCTCCTTTTAGTGGAAAAGGAGAAAAAGTTACAGAGTTGTTAGCGTTGATTCACACAGACGTTTGTGGACCTATGACAACAAGTGCACGGGGTGGGTATTCTTATTTTATTACTTTCACTGATGATCACTCAAGATTTGGATATGTGTATTTAATGAAATACAAATCAGAATCATTTGAAAAGTTCAAAGAGTTCAGAAGTGAAGTAAGAGAAACAAATGGGCATAAGTATAACGATACTTTGATCAGATCGAGGTGGCGAATACTTAAGAGGTGAGTTTCTCAATTGTCTAAAAGAAAATGGTATACTCTCACAATGGACTCCTCCAAGTACACCACAGTTAAATGGAGTATCTGAAAGGAGAAATCGAACACTGTTGGACATGGTTCGATCCATGATGAGTTTTACCAACCTTCCAATTTCCTTCTGGGGTTATGCTCTAAAAACGGCTGCATACCTACTTAACAAGGTACCTACCAAATCTGCCCCAAAGACTCCATATGAGATGTGAAAGGGGAGGAAACCAAATCTTAAGCATGTTAAGACTTGGGGTTGTCCAGCTTATGTCAAAAAGTTTGAACATGATAAGCTACAGACTAAATTCGACAAGTGTAGATTTGTGGGATACCCTAAAAAAACTGTAGGGTACTATTTCTATCATCCAACTGATCAAAAAGTGTTTGTTACAAAATATGCTGCCTTCTTGGAAAAGGATTTTATCCATGAAGGGGTGAGTAAGATATATCTTGAAGAAGTTCAAGAATCACAAATTACTACGGATCAGAGGCAGGTACCTGACCAAGTGGAAGAACCTACTATATCACACCCTATTCGTATATCTGGAAGAGTACCGAAGATACCTGAGAGGTATGGATTCGTCATAGAGGATGACGGTGAGGGACACATCATGAATGATGATGATTCATTGAATTACGAACAGACTATGAGTAATAAAGACTCAGAGAAATGGTAGATGACCATAAAATTTAAGATGGATTTTGAAGCTATGCTCAAGTCAATTTGGATTTTACTTGCGATTGCAGCTTATTATTGCTTAATCTGGCAATATGGATGTGGAGACGTCTTTCCTCAAATATACATTATTAGAGGAGAATGTATGTATGATACAACTAGATAGTTTTTTGTTTCAATGGTTGAAGCAAATCATGTATATGAGCTACAACAATCCATTTATGGATTGAAGCAGGATTCTCATAGATGGAACATTTATTTTGATGAGACAATCAAAGAGTTTGATTTTATCAAAAATGAGGATGAACCATGTGTGTACAAGAAGGTTAGTGGGAGCGCTATTTCATTCCTTGTATTATATGTTGATGATATATTACTGATAGGGAATGAAATTCCTATGCTAAAATCGATCAAAACAAAGTTGTCTAAACATTCCTCCATGAATGATTTGGGTAGAACATCCCATATTGGGGATATAAATCTCTGTTGATATAATTAAAAGGATGTTCGGCTAAACCCAAGGAAACATATATTCATTAGATGCTAAAGGCGTGTAGCATGGCAAACTCCAAAAGGTGTCTCATGATGATGAGCCATAGAGTGAATCTCTCTAAAATTATCCTTAATAAAAGATAGATTGCATGAGCTACTATCATGTATGCAATGAAATATACGAGACTTGATGTTGATCAGTCATATTTTGGAGAAGATCACTGTGAGACAGTGATAAACATCTTAAAGTACTTAACTGACACTAAGGATGTCATCATATCACATGATGAGTCTGAATTAAACTAGAGTGCTAAACAGACTCAAGTTTTCAGACGGACCAAAACGATATCAAATCGAGTTTAGGGTAAGTCCTTACCTTGAAAGATGGTGTAGTGAATTGGAAAGGTTCCAAACAACAAAAGATTGCTGGTTTAGTGACAAAGACAAAGTATATAACTATAAGTGAAGCTACAAGTTGATGTTTCGGATGAAAAGTTCATTGCAGAACTAAGAATAGTTCCTAAGTCTCATCTTGAATCTAAACATGTGTTGCGGCACTTTGATTAAAGAAATCATTGAAAGAGGAGACGTCACCTTAGAGTGTGTAGTCTCCCAAGATAACATTGCAGATCCATTTACTAAAGCTATAACACAACAACAGTTTAATCGTCACTTAGATAAGTTGGTATGAGATACCATGGCGATTGGCTTTAATGCAAGTGGGAGATTGAAAGTAGTATGCATACAAGCCAATCATGTATGATGATAAAGCATCTACTTTGAAGACGATCTTATGTATTTATTAATAAAAGTATTAACTTATTAAAGGCATTTAATTATCTACATGGTGTTGTTTTTATAATATGTAAATAACCCATAGTTTTAAGTAATGCTTTTAGAATCATGATGTTGATCATGCTAATGAGATTTAAATTCTTAGAAAGCTTAAAACTAAAATAGTTCTCAATCGTGGGATTACTAAAAGGGGGATTAGTATATCCAGATAGATTGGTATATATGTTGCTTGCTCATTGGATGAGGATGATTGATCTCATGATCATTTGTGTGGAGACACTAAAGCAAGTATGTAGGTGCATATTGGAGAATAAGTTCACTGAACGTGACTCGCTATGGAATACCTAATGGAGTTTTACTCGCCTGTCAATAGGAATTCATAATGTAATAGTAGTACAACTGATCCTTGGACTTGAGATCATCATAGTATCTTGTATGTAATGAATTGTACTTTGACTTATTCCTTAAAGCCCTTTAGGGTATATAAAAAGGTATGCTCGGGTATAATGAGTTACATATGGAGATAATGAATGATCAATAAAGAATCTACCACCTCTAGTTAAAGAGGAGATATGTCCTATGTGATTCGTTAAATGACAACCCAGGAATCCTTGGTCAAGGTGGAATGAAATTAGAAAGGAGTTTCTAATTAGCATTAGTTGGAGTTGTGTATTTTTTAATTTAAATACATATAATTAAATAAAATAAGACTTGACAGTAAATCCATGTCTTAAATTTAATTGGGACATTGTATGGTGGAATGATTGAATTATACAGTAACTATTTACTCATAGGTTCTTTTATGATTAATGTTGAAATCTATATTATTTAGAAAGTCGTTGATCGCTAGGGAGGCTTATCCCTATTGTAGAATAAATATTATTTTTTTAAATAGATTATTAGTTTAATTTATTTTTTTTAAATAAGATTAGAATTGTTCTAATTGATTTATTCACAACCGATTTAATATGGTGAACCTAAAGGGTCACACCATAAAAGGAAGAATAATTATTTAAGAAGTTAATGGCATAATTGTAATATTGTATTAAGTGTAATTAATTTAATCTATGGTGATAGAATAAATTAAATAGCTTAATATTTATTATTTAATATTTTAGAAATATTAAATTTAAATTAATAAGAGAAGTCTTATTAATATTATTACAATTATTATTATTTTAATTTCTAAAGTAGTTTAGTAATTAATTTAATAATAGTACTCTCATTTATTTTTAATAAGATTAGGAGACAAATTAATTAAATGAATTTAATTAATTATTTCCAATGTGGTGGTAAGCCTAAATTAATTAAAAGAGTTTAAATTAATTAAATGAAATCCCATATCTAATAGGATTTGAAGGGTTGACCAATATCTATATAAGAGAAGTCTTATAATAGATATCAGTTGATGCAATTCTAATTGTTAGAGAGTACTCCTTTTCTATAGAGGACAGAAAACTATGCCAACCACCCTCCTTCTTGATAATTCATCTTCCTTGGTGGATCACCTCTAGAGGCCAAACACTTGGATGGCTAACGTTGATCAAAGGAATAATCTAACCCAAAAATTTAAGGAGATCACGAAGAACAAGGAGTTAAACTTGTACCTGTGGAAGCTTCGTTCTATAAGGGTATGATTCCATAACTTCTTATTTATCATTTTAAATTATTAATTTGCATAAAGGATGATCCGGGTAATAGTTTTGTAGAAAATTTTTAAACTCTGATATACCATACTTTCACTAATTTTTGCAATTTGATTGCGTCACGATTTCGTACAAACCCCACACTGGCCCCTCTTCAGGTCCATTTTCCAGCAGTTTTGCAGGAGCTGATCCTCCCTTGTACAGCCCAGACATGCCTGATAACCACGACTTTGTGTCCACAGAGGAGATGGAGCAGGTTAACCACCTAAGTGTAGATATTTTAGATCTTTTTGGATAGCTATTGTAGCTATATCTTTTGGTCGGCCACTGTTTTGGCTGTTTGGGCGGCTGTACCCCATTTTGATAGACCACTGTAAGTAGTTGGGTAGTGGTGCCCCAGATTCTTGTACTTTTTATTTTATTTTGTATTTATAAGATAAGGATGATGCTTACAGTAGATAGTTTATTGTTGATATGCATGATATTTTCTATCTATCGCATCATGTTTATCATTGTCATTATGCATGTATTATGTCATGTGTATGCATTTAGAAAGATGAGTTCAGATTTGACCCTTAGATGGTCTTGTGATATAGTGATACAAATGGCGTCGTCCACCGTCAGTCGTATTGAGCACTTACAACCATCTGTGGTGGCATCATTCTTGAGATCGTGGTATGAGAGCTTGCCCTTCCCAGCCAGAGGGGCAGTAGATCAGATGCTAGGGCATTCATTGGCCCTCGTAGACTTTTAGGTTTTGTACGAGTTTGTAGATGGCCTTTTACCCTTTTGGATACCCGAGAGACAGGTTTTCTGCTTTGGGCGGCCCGAGCTAACTCCGACTTTAGAGGAGTACGAGCGATTCACTGGTTTAGATTTAGACTTGCCCTGCGCTCGTACTGTGATCAGCGACATGAGGAGACCGTTTCTTAGGATGTCTGGTCTACGTCAGAGTGTCGTTTCAGATGAGATCATTTATGGACGTATAATCTCTATAGATTTCTTGATCGTTCATTTTGGTAGGCTTTATAGTTACGATCGACATATTGAAGATTTTATTATTTTGACAGAGGCATGACATTTGGCCAGGATAGATGTTTTGCTGATGTGCATAGTAGCCTACGTGTATATACCACTTCACTTGGACCACTTGGATGTCGGATTGATAGTTGTGGTTCGAGCCCTTAGATAGGGTAGCACTATTCTTCCGATGATATTGGCAGAGATGCTGAGAGCAGGCACCCACTGCAGTACCCACCCAAAGCGGTTTCTTAGAGGCAGTTCAGTCTTGTTGTACGTATAGCTCGTGTCCCATCTACGATCGATTGGATTTTTCAGACACCAGGGGTATTGTTTTACCCATGAGATAGCCATGTCACTCTTCTTCCAGCCTGCGGAGTGTACCGACGTCGAGACATGGTCATCATTTTTGTCTGATATTGCACCTTCGTTCTCAATTCAGCCATACTCAGGGCTAGTCTCCCCTATAGCTTCATCACCCATACATCTGGCATGGACTACTTGCCCCTAGCGGGATTGAAGGGAGTGACTACTTACCATCCTCTAGCTGTTATGGGCCAGTTTGATCAGTTTTAGAGCCTTCATCAATTTGAGGGGGCTATTGATCAGAGGATGTCAGCTTCGTCTATGTCGTCTGCCGATTTGGTCAAAGTGTATGAGTGTTGGACTCATAGGGAGTGGGTTGATTTCTCCAATAGTCATCCGAATCGTTCTCCAGTGTACTCAGCATGGTTAGAGGCAGATATCACATCAGCTACATTCATCCAGTCAGCTCCGATAGTGGATTCAGATGAGGAGGAGCCTATGGAGGATTCTGATTCTCCTACTAAGGATGAGTTGTTCATGGATCTGACAACAACTTTAGTTAGTGACCCATCGACCATTCCTTCAAGGACAGATCCCGCTTTGGCATACTCACTAGCTAGGATGACCTTTGAGAGAGATCAGGCTAGAACGCTAATGTTGACCGCCTTATCTGGCAGAAATATAGCTTTTGCTGAGAGGGATGAGATTCGATCTTCCAGAGATGCATCCTTTGAGGAGATTGAGGAGGTTTTGATTGCCAGGATGCTACTTTTGTGGAGAGGGATGAGGCTATTGTTTCTCAAGATTTCCACATCGTTGATAGTACCGCTCTCTGATCTTATACTCATGGTCTGGTTATCGAGATAAGTGCATACATTGATGATCACAGTGCCACACTGCAGATGACTATGGATGTTATGACTCGTATGGAGGCTGAGGGTACTGCACTTGAAGCTGCTCCTCCATCTTCAGAGAGAGATGTCATGTTGGCACTGTTGGCCCGCTTATCTATGGGTCCATAGACTAGCTTTATTTTTCCTGCACATACTAGAACAGCCATTTTTGTCATGTACAGGATACTGTGTATATCAAATAGTATTATATATTAGAGAAATATATTTTGATTTACTTCTCTATTTGAATATGTGTTGTCATTGCTGAATGATTACCACTTCTTTCATGACTTGCTGTTGTTGATGTATCTTGAGCTTCTCCTTGATGGACTGACAGTAAGATGTAAGAGAGTTTCTCAGATAAGCCTGCTGACTAAGGAAGCTTGATAAAATATAGGTTTTATATGGTTACGGTGTCTTGGAACTGATTTTTTTTGGTTTTTTATTTTTTCTTGAAGGTCAAACCGCACCATAAATGGCTGCCTACGTACTCCCGGGTGTAAGGAGATCAGGTCATTCGTAGTTCAGTTTTGGTATGAGAGAGGTTTGAAAAGTATTTATCTTGTGTTTTGAGTTTGGTTTGATGAGTTTTTGAATTTTTTTTTCTTGGTTTTACCGCACCAAAAATGTTTGCCTACGTACTCCCTAGTGGAGTGAGATCAGGTCATTCGTAGTTCCGACTTCTAGTGAAAACCGAACCTGATTTGATTTATAGGACCAGGATGCTGGTATGCAGGAGTTTTAGATATATTACCTTTTTATGGTGTCTGAGTTGATGAGTTGGGGAAATTCGGTTCTGTCCATCTTTTGCAATTTGGTACCTCCTCCCTTCAACACCTCCTTGACAATGAAAGGGCCTTCCCAATTAGGGGCGAATTTTCCTTTGGCTTCGTCTTGATTGGTCAAAACTTTCTTTAGCGCCAAGTCATTTTCTTTGAATTGTTGTATTTGGACTTTCTTGTTGTAGGATCGAGCAATTTTTTGCGGATATAACTGCCCATGGAAAATGGTTGTAGCCCTCTTTTCATTTATCAGGGTGAGTTAGTGGTACCGATCTTGCAACCACTGGTTTTCTTCCATCTGAGTGTCGATTAACACTCGCAAGGACTCCATCTCTACTTCTATGGGAATTATTGCTTCCATGCCATAGACCAATAAATAGGGGGTAGCCCTAGTAGAGGTACGCATTGATGTGTTATATGCTAACAGGGTTAAAGGCAACAGGTCAGGCCATTCTTTGTGATTGGCGGACATTTTCTTCATGAATTTTTTGATGTTCTTGTTGGCCGCTTCGATAGTACCATTCATCTTGGGTCAATAGATGACGAAATTGAGATGCTTAATGTGGAACTTGCTGCATAGTTCTCTCATCATCTGATTGTTTAGGTTCTTGGCGTTGTCTGATACGATCACCTCCAGTTGTCTATATCGACATACAACATTATTTATGATGAAACCAATGATGACCTCTTTGGTAACTTTGGGAAAGGAGGCAGCTTCAACCCACTTGGTGAAGTAATCGATCATGATGAAGATAAATCGATGACCATTGTTGGCTCTGGGTTATACTGGGAATATCACATCCATTCCCCACATAAAGAAAGTCCATGGGGAACTCATATTGTGTAGCTCATTTGGAGGAGCATGTATGACATTTCCATGTACTTAGGATTGAAAGAATCTACTGACGTGATCGTCACAGTCAGCTCTGAGAGAGATCCAATAATGTCCTGTTCTTAATATCTTCTTGGCCAGTAGATGACCGCTCATGTATGGACCACAGACTCCACAGTGGATTCATCCATCAATCTTTGGGCTTGCTCTTTATCAAGGCCTCTTACCAAGCCTATTCCAGTATCCCTTTTGTATAGTGCATCTCCGCTCAGATAGAACTTCATAGCCATTTTGTGAATTCGCTTTCGTTCGGATTGGCTTGCCCCAACGGGTGTAAATCTATCTCGGAGATATTCCTTGATGTCTTGATACCAAGGCTGTTTGATAGGAGGTATTTCATCTAATATGTCTCCAATATAATTATTATGTCGGGGCCTTCTGACTTGTGAATTTAATGCAGGGAATCCCACTCCTATCGAATATATGGATCAAGGAAGCCAACGTCACCAATGTATCAACGAAATCATTCCTACACCGAGAAATATGGATGCAGGCTATGTCGTGAAAATCCAAAGATATGTTAACGACCTGCCGATGATAGGGCAGCAAATGCAGTTCTTTTGTGTGATATGCATCAGTTGTTTGTCTGATGACCAATTCAGAGTCTCCGAAGACTAGTAAATGTTTGATACCCATGGATTGGGCTAACTTCAACCCCACTATACAGCCTTCATACTCGGCTGTGTTGTTGGTGTTGCCAAATTATAGTTTGGTAGCCACAGGATATTGTTCTCCTGTACCAAAGATAAGGACTGCCCCAGCTCCGGCACCCTCCATGTTTACCGCTCCATCAAAATACATTTTTCATGGTTGGACTGTATTCTCTTGTTGGAGTTGTTGAATTGTCATGATCCCATCATCCGTGAAATAAGTCTCCCGGGGCTCGAACACTCCTGATGGTGCTTCGGCTAATTGATCTACAATGCCTTAACCTTTGATGGACTTACGAGTCACATAGACAATATCGAACTGTTGGAGGATCAATTGCCATTTGGACAGTCGATAATTCAATATTGGCTTGTTGAATACGTATTTCAGTGGATCCATGCGAGATATGAGGTAGGTTGTGTGCCCATGGAGGTAATGTTGTAACCTCATTGCAGCTCATGCTAACGCACCACACGTCTATTTGATCAGGGTGTACTTCTGCTCACCACTGCTGAACCTTTTGCTGATGTAGTTGATGGCTCTCTCCTTGCTACTATCATCTTTCTGTCCCAGCATACAGCCCATTGCATTGTCATTGATGAACAAATACATAAACAGGGGAACTATGTCCCTTGGGGGTACCTTGACTGGTGCTTTGATTTGCTGCTTCTTGATGGTGAGGAAGGCTTTCTGACAATCCTTATTCCATTTGCTGGAGGAATTCTTCCTTAGTAGCTTGAATATGGGTTCACAGGTTGTTGTGAGCTGGGAAATGAACCTTCTTATGAAATTGATCCTACTTAGGAACCCGCGTATCTCCGTCTCTGTTCGAGGTACTGGCATTTCAGTGATGCCTTTGATCTTGGCAGGGCCTAGCTCGATGCCTCGATTGCTCACCAGGAATCCCAGCAACTTTCCTGATTTGACGCCAAAAACACATTTGCCTGGATTCAGCTTGAGGTTGTACTTACGCAATCTGTAGAACAGCTTCCTGAGATGGTTTAGGTGATCATGCTTCCCTCCAGGATTTGATGATGATTTCATCCACATAGACCTCTATCTCCTTGTGCATCATGTCATGAAACAGGGCCATCATGGCTCGCTGATATGTGGCTCTGTATTAATGAGGCCAAAGGACAATCGTCTATAGAAAAAGGTTCCCCAAGGATTGATGAAAGCTATTTTCTCCCGATCTTCTTTAGCAACCATGATTTGACGGTAACCATCAAAGCAATCCACGAAGGAATACATGTCATACTGTGCCATATTGTCGATTAGGATGTGGATGAAAGGTACTGGGAAATTGTCCTTGAGGCAGGCTTTGTTCAAATCCCAGTAATCCAAGCATACTCGTACTTTCCCTCCTGGTTTAGGTACGGGGACTATGTTTGAAAGCCACTCTAGGTATGTTGATACCATGATGATACCGCCTTTGAATTGTTTAACGACATCTTCTTTGACTTTCAGACTCCATTCAGGTTTCTATTGCCTGAGCTTCTGTTTGACTGGCTTGAATCCATATTTGATGGTCATTGGATGGATGGCAATATCAGTAGATAGGCCAATCATGTCTTCATATGACCATGCAAACACATCATGTAACTATGTTAGGAGTTTGATCAAGTCGGTTTTTTGGTCTGGTGTGAGGTCTATGCCTATCTGGATTTCTTTGAGGTTTTCGGAGGTTCCTATATTGATAGTGGTGGTTTGGTACCATCTCTTGGCCTACTATCATCACTTCAGGGGATACTTTAGGCTTTAAGGCTGGTGCTCTGATAGGTAGATAGGGAGTATCACTCACCTCCAGGGCTTGAAAACTTATAGGTTCAATCCTTGCATCCAGGCTGATCACTGGCATGTTTCCCTGTATGTAGACAGGGTATTCCAGTTTGGCATTGACCGTGATTAGGTTGCGGTTAATAATGTATTTGAGTTGTTGATGGACGGTGGATGGCACTGCCCCTGCCATATGGATCCATAGTCTGCCCAGCAATAAGTTGTATCCAGTGGCGATGTTGAGCACCTAAAAGGACACCTAGAAAGTATGCGGACCAATCTCTAGTTGAAGCTCTTTTTCTACTATAGCTTGTTAGCAAGATCCATCGAAAGCTCGGATGACCACATGACTGGTTTTAATCTGGTTTGGGTTAATCTTCATTTTCTCCAAAGTGTCGTAGGGACAGATGTTAAGAGATGATCCTCCATCTATGAGCACACCTCCGATCACATAACCAGAAAATATCACTACTATATGTAGGGACTTGCGATGACCCGTCCCCTCTACAGGTATAAGATCGTAGGTGAAAGATATCACATTGCTGTTGATAATGTGTTTTACCAAGTGACAGAATTTCTCGGCATCCACATTATGTGGCAGGTGGGCTTCTTCCAGTACTTTCACCAGAATGTCACGATACTCCACCGATGATAGGACTAGATCTAGGATGAACATTTGCTTGGGTGCATCCTTCAAACTTTGTACCACCCGGATTTCATTATGTCCCATTTTGTTGAGGAACTCTTCGATTTTCTCTTCAGCCAACTTTTATTTGGCTTTGATGACTAATTTGATCACCCCCTGAGGCAGGTATAATGGATTATCCTTTGGTACACTGGCAATGTTGTTTGAGGTGGAACCTTCGTTATTCCCGTAGTTCCATGGGACCCTCCTTAGACTGATAACTGGATACTGACGTTTGAAGGACAAGATTAAAGGCTCGAGTGCAGCCACATTCACAGGATTTTGTGTTTCTTGAACCCCTTTTCCTAGCAGTACTAAGGGTGTGAGGGTTGGTTCACTGTCACAGGACACAACAACCATTGTATCCTGATTCCACGCAGTGGGAATAAAGAGAGTGTCTTCATATGGGAGGCCATAATCCCGATTCCCTTTTACCAATTCACCGCTTACAATCATATTCTGAATCAGATTACGAAGTGCCCAGTAATCCTCAATATCATGGCCGGGTGCATTGGAGTGGTACTAACAAGTTTGGTCAGGCTTGAATTTCCTGGATCACGGGTTTAATGGAGGTAATAAATCTGCAACCATTCCCTCGTTGATTAACATCTAGAGGATTTCCTTTATTAGCTGGTTCAGGTTGGTGAAATTCCTTTGAAAGGCAAATTTCCTATCAACTTGGAAATTCTCCTCTTTGGTCATCTCGTCGGTCCAGGATTCATGCTCATAAGACCGGTAGTGATCCCTCATGGGGATGGGACTGATCTTCAGTATGGGAGGATTTGCATCAGACTGGTTGGTCTGGTTCATCAGCTGCCTGATAATTTGATTTTGGTATACAACCAGTTCTGCTAACTGTTCAATTTGTTCCTTGATAGACTTAATCTCTTGTTCTATCAGGAATTGCCTTTCCGAGACTACCCAACTATTTGGGCTGTTATTGTTGGATGGAGTTGATTCCCCCATATAACGGAGGTATTTAGATCCTTCTCCATTTCCAGTGTTGATCATGTTGACATTTTCCTCTTTGTGCTGAGGGAGGGGATTATCCTGCACGTGCGGTTGCTCGGGCTTTGTCACCAAAATCTCTCCGTTGTTAATTAAATCTTGAATTTTGTGCTTGAGAGACCAACAGTCTTGTGTGTCATTGCCTGGAGATCCAGAATGTTAGGCACACTTCTTGCTTGGGTCGAAATTCCGTCCACTGGTGTTGATTGGTGGAAGGAGTTGCACAATCTTATTTTGTGCGGTTAACAATTTTAGCACATTCTCGAGTGAATCCCTTAACGGGGTGAATGCTCTCCGAAGTTTGGCCTCCATAGCCTACTGAAATGGAGGGTTCGAAGGTTGAGCTGAAGCTTGAAAAGGGGTATAGTTCCTCCTTTGAATAGGCATATTGTTTGACTCGCCCCTTGGATTTTGTCCTTGCAATACTAAGGACACTTCTTCATCTTTCTTCTTACGTGTTCTCCGGGGATTACTCCCATAATTTCTGGACTGGATATGCTGGACAACGGCTTCCAAGGCAGTCAGCTCCTTTATCTTCCCAAACTTCAATCCCATTTCGGCCATCTCACCGTGCTTGATCATTTTGGAGAATGGTTTTCCTATGCCTTCTAGGACCCTCTCATAAAATGGAGCGTCTTGAATATCGATGAAGGTCATGACTATCTCAGACTCAGTCATAGCTGGGTGACTTGTGCTACAACCCTCCTGCATCTTTGAGCATATTCTCTGAATGACTCAGAACTTTGTTTCTTGATTTTGGTTATCTGGTATCTGTTTGGAGCCAGCTGAGATTGGAAGCTGTATTGACTGAGGAAGGCATGGGCCAACTCTTCCCAACTGTGAATTTTGGAGTTAACTAGATGGGCGTACAAGGCTCTAGCGTCTCCGGTCAGACTTTTCTAAAACAACTGCATTCGAAGTTTCTCGTCCTCTGCATAGGATCCGAGCTCTCTAATGAATAATTTCAAGTGAGTGTAAGGGCCTCCTAATCCATTATATTTCTCAGAATCAGGAGTTCTAAACAAATCCCCAGTCCATTTGATAGACCGAATGGTTTCCTCCATCTACTGTACTTTCTTCAGAATGTCACCAGCTTCCTGTTCTTTGCTAAGGGTGGTGATTTCAGGGATTTTGTTGGTTGTGTCCTGGTTTTGTGGTCTAGGAATCTGAGTATCTGCCTTTTCGATATCTTGATTGCCACCAACACCACCAAGTGTTCCTGGTTCTGTGTGAGCTTGGACTTGATTCCCTTTTAGAGCCTTACTTTGTTCTCTCAAGAAACTAGCCAATTCGACTATCTGATTCTTCAGACCTTCGAACTCTTCCCTATAGACAGGGGTGGATTCTGGCTGAGCACTTGAAGTCATGTCCGTGGGTGGACTTAGTATTTTCTTAGACTTAGATCTAGTGACAGGACCAATTTTTTACCTACAACAAAGCGTAGGCGTGTCAATATCTTGAGGGAGGTAGGGATAGGATATATGCCATGATGTGTTTTTGTTGGTTTTTAATCTTATCCTGCAAAACAGAGGTCAATTATTTTGATGACAGGATGACAAGATGTATATAACAAGGAATGTAAAATTTTATTGTGCTCATTTACATTGGAATTGAAAACTTGACATTGAATTGAAAGAGGAAGGCATGAAGAAGCTTCCCATCGAATTTGGTTAATCATAGGCTGACCTATCTTAGGCTACTCTCGCGGCTTTTTGGCATGAAGGTCCCCATATCATCGCAATCTACTATAGGGGAAATTAATCCAATCTTTCAACTAGAGCGAATTTGGGTGGTGCATTTTCATGAGCCCCGAAGACTTAATCGCCCTTGAAGACATTACTTATCACCGACTAGTTTGCCTCCTAGCAAAGGAATCACATAACATACATTCACATATATCGCGTCTCACTGTTATACATATGATGACATCGGTACGAAGCACTAATATGGGTGCGAAGCACTAAAAAAACAGGAAAGCATTCATTCACATTCATTCAATGTAATGACGCAACATTCACGAATTCATTAAATGAAAAGACGTAGTATTCACACATACGTAGATTCTTTTTAAAAAGGGAAATGTTTGAGAAATAATTTGAACGCGGCCTAAGCCCTCTACTGGTCCCCAGCAGAGTCGCTACCTGTCGACGTCGGGAAAAAATCCGCGGGTCAGGTCACAACCCGGATCTTTCTTTCTTCCTAAGTTATCTCTACCCTTACTCTTTTTATTTTGTGAAAAAGGTTTTGAATGGTTTTTTAGGAAAAGGCCAACATATACCATGTTGATGATTTGAACGTTTTACAGAGTTTCCAGTTGGTAGATTTGAAATTGTTGTACCAACTCAACCGAGTTTTGTTTGAAAGAGGCCCAAATTTCTCGACACTGTCGAAACTTGATCTTTGAAAACAAAGTTTTGAGTTCGGGGCTTGGTTAAGTGTGGGGAAGGTGTTAGGCATCCCATAACTCGCGTGTAAACATGGTACCGTATCTTTTTAATATTTCCCTTTTAAATCTGCAGTGTGTGTGAATGCTGGAAGAAAATTGGGCCTATGTTTAATTTTAAAGTATGTCCATGCATCGTTGAACCTATAGACGAAGGGTTTGATTTGATTTGTAAAAAGTCTTTGATTTGATTCGCAAAAGTGTTTGATTTGATTTGTAACAGCTTCTTTTTTTATAAGATTATTGAAATGATGTTTTTGAAAGAAGTTTTTTCAAACCCTTAGGTTAACGTAGGAATTGAACTATATTGATACTTTAGTTTTATCTTTTCAGCCTTAAGGCTGAATTTGAATGACGATTGTCGGGCTGCGAAGCATCCTTGACCACAAAATATATACAAGTGTTGGTCTTCTTATGGGCATGACAGCCATCGGAGTGACTCTGACACGACAAACCATGTTTTCACTATGTTGAGACCTTAAATCCGGATAATCGTTTTAAGGTCTTTTGTATGTACATTTTTACAAAAAAAATTGGCAGGGAACATTTACAAAGTGGAGTTTGCCATCGTGGGAATCAGATTCTGATCTGTCTTATCATGAATCCCACGATTTCTAGGCTCATAGAGGGAGGCCAATAAACCTGCACAGCTCAAATTTGTACATAAATATATCCAAATATCACTAGAACCAAGTATTCATCATTAAATCCTGGTTCGCACCTGGCCAAAGCATCTCGTTTCCACTAGATAGCGATCTACTGGCCGCGAGGTAGCTTTTATAATTGAAACCAGAAAAACGCTAGATTTAAATAAATCTTAGCCATTCTAGCTTCCCGGTTCTGTCTTTACCTATTTTGAACCGTTTGAAAGCTAAAGTTGGCGAGATTTAAAGAAATCTAGTTCGCTAGCAGAAATGTCAGTGTCGATTCATATCAAATGAATATTTAAAGTAACAATTTAATAAAAATGAGTAAAGCCATATATATATATATATATATATATATAATTATATATATAAGAAAGCTGTAAAGGGCGATGGGTTTCACTCGCAAGCCCGTACTGGAATTGAAGTATATATATATATATATATATATATATATATATATATATATATATATATATATATAAGCGTAAAAAGGGCAATGGGTTTTCACGCCTGTGCCCGGACTGGAAAGTAAATATATATATATATATATATATATATAAATAGTAAAGGTCAGTGGGTTTTCACTCCGAGGCCCGGATTGGAAAGTAAATATATATTTAGATAGAAAAATAGTCAAACGTAGGACTGGAAAGATAACCCAGTATGGTGAACGGTGCAAAAATAGTAAAAATGCCATAGAATAATCCAGGCCGAACTAGAATGTATATATATATATATATATATATATATATATATATATATATATATATATATATATATATATATATATATATATATATATATATATAGACAGAAAAGTAGTCAACCAATACTGGGAAGATAACCCAGTATGGTGAATGTTGCATATATATGCATCTATATATATAAGCAGTAAACTACCACGGATTTGACATCTAGGCTTAACAGAATTGAAAAGTTAGTATATATACAGTTAAATATATACAGAAAAAGCCAAACCCGAACTAGGATGATAATACAGTCCGGCGAAGTTGCTCAACACGAAGATGCCATTATATAAAAGCTGCTAGAAGCGACGGATAGTCAATTCAAGTTGTATAAATGCCAGAAAATGCGTGTAGATACTAAAATGTACCAAAAGTTAACAAAAAGGGCCACGGAATTGAGTTCCGGGCATATCTAGAAAACAAAACATGATATGCAAGTGTATAAAAGTGTGAAGAAGTAATAATAACTTTCTGATCGTAAAAATACTCACAATGGACTGCTACACGGGCTTTTTGCCAAATTGTAAGCTTTAAACGTCTAAATCTACCAGTTATTTTCTAGTATGTGGGTATATCTACGTGTTAGAGTGGAAAAATTTGGGTTCGGAAGATAAGAAAATAGCTGGAAAACCAAACTGACAGGGGTTCAAAGCGTTTCTGAATTCTTGAAATAAGCTGGTGGTGAGCTCATATATATAGACCTAGGAGCATCCACTCTACCTGCTGCTTCTAAAGGTAGAAGTGCGGCTCTACATGACAGGGCCCACGTGGCAGGGCCCATTGCATCGAAGTACTTGCACTCTAAGCAATGCGATGTCAGGTTCAAAACTTTCTAACTTTTGATCGGAGCGTCCATTTGAAGAGTGTTGTATCTTTCCGGAATGCCCTCGTCGAGAGTGTCATAATGACATGGGATAAAACATTTTATGGGTCTAAAAAGATGGGTTCATAACCAGGTTTCGATTCCACACAGTTTGTCCACTGAGCTGACTTGTGCTGTTTGCACTCGGGATCATTGTTATGGTTTGTTTTGACCTTGGTGGCATCAATTTAGCTTGAGTTTGACTGTATCGGCTTCAAGTTAGTAAAATGACCTTTTTTTTCCCTCCCGAGGTTGTCTTCAATGTCGGCGTGGCCTTCGGCTGACTTCCTGGGATTGTTTCCAAGATTTTGGATCCCATTCGAGTCTGTTCGTCCTCAGTGTTGTCTCCGAGGCTGACTTGTTCATTCTAGGTTTTCCTCTGGAGATGTTGTGATGCTTCAGTATTTTTTCTGAAGGTGACCTAACTTCCTGGGTTGAGACTGGGGCTGACATGTACATCCCGGGTTGAGACCAGGGCTTACTTGTGGGTCCCGGGTTGAGACTGGAACTAACCTGTACCTCCCAAGTTGAGACCGGGGCTGACCTATACCTTTCGGGTTGAGACCGGGGCTGACCTGTACCTCCCGAGTTGAGACAGAGGCTGACCTGTACCTCCCGGGTTGAGACTAGGGCTGACTTGTACCTCCCGGGTTAAGACCGGGGCTGACATGTACCTCCCGAGTTGAGAACGGGGCTAACTTGTACCTGTCAGGTTGAGACCGGGGCAGACTAGTACCTCCCGGGTTGAGATCGGGGCTGACCTGTACCTCCTTGGTTGAGATTGAAGCTAACCTGTACTTCCTGGGTTGAGACCAGGGCTGACCTGTACCTCCCGGGTTGAGACCAGGGCTGACCTGTACCTCCCGAGTTGAGACCGGGGCAACCTATACCTCCCGGGTTGAGATCAAAGCTGACCTGTACCTCCTGGGTTGAGATCGGGGATGACCTGTATCTCCCGGGTTGAGACCGGGGCTGACTTGTACCTCCTAGGTTGAGACCGGGGCTGACCTGTACCTCCCGGGTTGAGACCGGGGCTGACTTGTAATTCCCCAATTGAGACCGGGGATGACCTATACCTCCAGGGTTGAGACCGGGGTTGAGTTGACTTCTCGGTATTGAGATCGGGGTTGATTTAACGGCCCAGTATTGAGACATGGGTTGATTTGAGGGCCCGATATTGAGACCGGGGTTGATTTGACAGCCCGGTATTGAGATCGGGGTTAATTTGACGGCCTGGTGTTGAGATTGGGGTTAATTTGAAGGCCCGATATTGAGACCGAGGTTGAGTTGACGGCCCGGTATTGAGACCGGGGTTAATTTAACGGCCTAGAATTGAGACTGGGGTTGATTTGACGGCATGGTATTGAGACCGGGGTTGATTTGGGTGGCTCGATATTAAGACCGGGGTTGATTTGGAAAGATAGTCTTGCCCTCTTATAGTGTTAGTAAGAGGGAAATGAAAATTTTGAGTGTCTACAGTAGTGAATTAGCAATAGCTGGATCTGTACCAGCAGTAACAGTTTGTGGATCACTAACTAACGCTGTTGTCAAACCCATAAATAAATCGTCCTCCATGGGAGAAGTATGATCCTCCATAGGCTACTCTTGATCTGAATCTATGATCGGAGCTAACTAGATAACCGCAGGTACTGTTATATCAGACTCTAACCAAGCCGAATACTCTGGGGATCGATCTGGATGGCTTGTAGAGAAATCAACCCTCTCCCTATGAGTCCACCACTAATAAATCCTGATTAGGTCAGCTGACGATAGAGATGAAGCTGATATTCGCTAATCAATAGCCTCTTCAAACTGGTGTAGGCTCTGGAACTGATCAAACTGACCCATAACTGCCAATGGATGGTAAGTGGCCACCCCTCTTAATCCCGCTAGGAGCAAATAGTCTATGCCAACTGCATAGGTGATAAAGCTGTAAGGGGAGACAAGCCCTGAGCATGGCAAAATCGAAAAGGGATGCTCAAAATCTGATAGAAAGGCAAACCATGTCGCTGCATCTGAACACTCCACCAACTGGAAGGAGTAGGACAGGGCTGTCTCATAGGTAAAGCAGTATACATGGTGTCTAAAGGTGCCAATCGGATGCAAATGTGTCATGAGCTGTGCATACAGCAGGACAGAGCTACCTATAAAAAACCCCTCTAGATGGGTGATGCAAAAGGTAGCCGACCTCAAGGTCTCGGCCAATATCATCGGCAGAATAGTACTACCCTGTCTAAGGGCACGGACCACGACCATTAAACCAATATCTAAATGGTCCAAATATAGTGGCATATATACGTAAGCCATGACGCACATCAACAGGATGTTTACCCGGGCCAAATGCCACTCATATGCCGAAATGATGAAATCCCCAGAGTGTCGATCGTAGCTATCTAGCCATCCAAAGCGATCTACCAGAAAGTCGATAGAGATCATATATCCTAAAATTATCTCATCAGTTGCTACTCTATGTCTCAGACCCGACATATGCATGAATGGTCTCCTCATGTTGCTAATAGATATGCGAGCGCAAGGCAGGTCCAATGCTAAACCTGTAAGCCACTCATACTCCTCTAGGGTCGGGGTCAACTCGTGCAGTCCAAAATGAAAAACCTACCGCTCAAGTATCCAGCAGGATAGAATGTCGTCTACAAATCCTTATGGAACTTGAAAATCTAGAAGGGCCAAGGAATGCCCTAGCATCTGATCTACTATCCTTCTGGCTGTATGGGACAGACTATCGTAACATGACCTCAATGAAAATGTTATCGCAGGATGCAATCTCTAACCCTCTGATCATCAGATAGAGGATCAGTCAGTCCGACCCTTGATGGTTATCGCAGGAACTCTCAAGAGGAACCGAATGACATTAGGTGAAATGTCCGCCACAACCGGCACTGGCTCACCTACAAACTCTATCCTGGTGATGAACCTCTGGTCCATAGGCGTCATCATCACTTCCAAATCTAGCAAATGGAGAGATTGAGTCTGGTGGAACCAGCGCTCAGATAATACCCTCAGATAACCCCTGGGGCAACGGCGGGGAAGGATAGAAACGAACGCATGAAACCCGCAGGTGTCAACAATGGCCCTGTACTCTAGATGCAGAGTATAGTATAAAGAATACACATTGAACCAGTTCCCCTAGGCAGTGTAAAGCCTGGAACTTGCATCAAAAATCTAGTCCAGATCAAACCTGTGCCCTACAAATGGTAAAAGAAAGAAAGAAAATCCAGAAGAAGAAAAACTTCAGTTACCTCATTGGCGTGAAGGTATCTCTACGGATGACGCCTCAAATCTCCCAGCAGCACAATGCCTGGAAAAGAAAGGATGTATACATTACCTAAGATGTGCAGAGCGTTTGTGCGCTGACAAAATCTGGAAAAAGCTGCCCGAACTCCGTAGATCTGAGAAAGAAAATTATATTTCCTTTAGGATTCAAAACTAAAAATGTATTTAAAAAGGCACGGGAGCTCAACATAAACTCGCAGGAGGGAGCCGGCCCACCTTTGGCTTCCACACCTCTACTTGTGGCTCCCTAAGGTAGGCCCTACCCCCTACGGCTTGGTCCAGTTGGAGTTAAAATGGAGTTTACAGGATCTGAAAAGTAAAATCCGGAAGAAAAAAAAAACTACTACGCGATTGAGTGAATTGGCTTGAAATCCTGCATATGAGCGGCGGATTCTTGACGAAAAGAAGAACTTTATGTAAGCCATTGGTTATCATCCCGAAGCAATATCCGGGGACCAATGATGAAAATTGTTAAAAAAGTACTGAAAAACGGAGAAAAACTGCTGAAGACTGCCTCTATCAGGGCGTCGGGAAGGTCGAACAATATAACCGGCAGGTTGTGACTATATCAGGGCATCCAGGTTGATCCGAGGGTGAAATTTGTCAGAAAGAAGACCCCCACGTCAAGATTGTCTAGAATGACTATCAACCGCTAGCGACAAACCCAGCAAAGCATCGGGAACGATCTGGTGATCTCAGCCGTTGAAGGCCACTTCAGCGAAGGTTAAATTGCCTGACACTATCAACCGCTGGCGACAACCTCAGCGTAGCATCAGGAAAGGTCCGGTGATATCAGTCGTTGAAGGCCACTGCAGCGAAGGTCTAATTGCCTGACACTATTAGCCGCTGCCGACAACCCCAGTGTAGCATCGGGAACGATCCGGTGATATCTGCCATTGAAGGCTACTTCGGCGAGGGTCAGATTTCCTGATATATCAATAGTTGGCGACAACCCCAACGAAGCATCGGGAACGGTCCAGTGATATCAGCCGTTGCAGGCTACTTTAGCGAAGGTCAAAGGTTCTGGCAGTGCAGTCGTTGTCGACAACTCCTGCGAAGCATCGGGAATGAGCCGGTGCAGAAAATAGTATATCAATTTATCTCCACAGAGGACAGATGATGGAATCTATTATACAAATCCCTAGAGGGAGCATCGAGAAAGATTCGATGGTGATCGAGACTTACAAGATACCGTTCGAGTAGGCGTCAAGGGAATTCACCAAAGGCTATCCTGAATGACGTCATACTCGGTAGAAAATGGCAGAAATAGACAATGATAGCCTGGCACCAAGGGTTATCATGAATAACGTTATCCCCAACAGAAAATAATGTAATCAACTAGTGATAACCCTACTCCCTCGGAGGTATCTAACATTCATAACATATCATGCTATACGCTACATTATATTGGCATCTATCATTTTTCCAGTGTCTAGCAATCTTTATCATGTTCATTTCATTGCATTGCATAAACATGATAAATAGAGGCATCTATAGACATATAAAATTTTGCATTGCTGTTACTAACCCTGCAGGAGGGTATAACCGTCTTTTGCCTCCCGGCGACAACCCCGGGATGTCAACTCAGCCCCGGTCTCAATACGGGGATGTTAACTCAGCTCTGGTCTCAATACCGGGATGTCAACTCAGCCCCGGTCTCAATACCGGGATGTTAACTCAGCCCTGGTCTCAATACCGGAATGTCAACTCAGCCCCCATCTCAATACCGGGATGTTAACTAAGCCCAGTCTCAATATCGGGATGTCAACTCAGCCCCGGTCTCAATATCGGGATGCCAACTCAGCCCCGGTCTCAATACTGGGATGTCAACTCAGCCCTAGTCTCCATATTGGGATGACAACTCAGCCCCGGTCTCAATACCCAGATGTCAAGTCAGCCCAGGTCACAACACCTGGATGTCAAGTGAAGCCTTGATAACCATACTAGGATGTTAAGTAGCACCACTAACAACCCCGGGATGTCAAGGTAAACCTCAGTCAATACACCAGGATGTCAAGTCAAATCTTGGTCACAACCCGGGAGGTACTGTAACCCCGGCGACAACACCGGGAGATCCTGTTCAAGCCCGGTCACAACCCGGGAGGCCAAATCAACTTTGGAGACAACCCCGAAGCATCACATCATCCCCAGAGACAACCTTGGGAAACCGAGTCAACCTCAGAGATAACCCTGAGGATAAACAGAATCGACTGGAATCCAAACTTTGGTGACAACCCCGGGTAAATAGTCGGAGACCGTGGTAGTACAGAAGATAGCCCTGGAGGGGCGAAATGGTGATTTTACTAACTTGAAGCCAATCTAGTCAAAATTAAGCTAAATTGATGCCATCAAGGTCAGAAAGAACCATAACATTAATCAAGAGTGTAAACAGCACAATACAGCTCAAATGACAAACTACAAAGAAATGAAGATCCGGTTATGAAGCTATATTCTTTAGCTCGAAAAAGCTTTAGTCCCATGTCATTGTGATGCTCTTGGCGAGGGCTTTTCGGAAAGGTATAGCTCGCCTCAAACGGACGCTCTGATCAAAATTTATAAAGTTTCGAACCTAACATCGCGTTGCTTGGTGTGCACGTACTTCGAGATAACGGACCCCGCCGGGTGGGCCCTGCCACATGGAGCCATAGGTAGACCCGCGGCTGCTGCGGGTAGGACCGCTTCCATCAAGTCTTTAAATACAAGTGAGCCCCCAAGCCAAAAAAAGAAGAAAAAAAATAGAAAACTCTCTGAAACTCCACCCATTTCATTTCCTAGCCGGACTTCTTGTACTCCAAACCTCGTTTTTATCACTCTAACACATAGGTATACTCATATACTACCACATATCAAAAATTGAACGGTTAAAACGTCCGTTTGAAGCCTACCAAGTGGTAAAAAGCCTGTGAAGCAGTCCATTATAAGTATTTTTACGATCAGAAAGTTCCTACTACTTCATTGTGCATTTATACACGTGCACGTTAAGTTTCATTTTCTGATTTTGCTCGGAACTCAGTTTCGTGATCGTTTTGGCGTACTTTTTAGTACATTTTATGAGTTTTCTTGCATTTGCACAACCCGGATCGACGATCCGTGGCTTTTAATCACTTATATATATATATATATACGCATATATAAAATTTTCGGGACTGGGTCGCTGACTCGTGTCCTTTTTGGCTTGTTATATATATATTTAACTATATATATACTAACTATTCATTCTGTCAAGCCCGGATGGCAAATCCGTGGTAGTTACTGCTTTTATATATATAACTATATATATATATATAAATTTTTCTGGCTTCATTTGGCCTGAATTTGGACTTCGTGGCATTTTTATTGCTTTAATATATATATACTAACTATATATAATAACATTTATATTTCTATTTGGCCTGGATCATTTTGTGGCCTTTTATCGCTTTTATAAATATATATATATATATATATATATATTTACATTCAGTTGAGTCTGGATTAATTTTGTGGCTCATTTACAACTTTTATATATATATATATATATATTTTCATTCCAGTCCTGGCATAGGATTTGAAATTCATCGCCCTTTATTACTTTTATATATATATTTCCATTCTGTCAAGCCTGGATTACTGCATGGCTTTTTACAGCTTTTATAAATATATATATATATATATATATATATATATATATATATATATATATTTCCATTCCAGTACGGGACTGAGAGTGAAAACCCATCGCCGTTTATAGCTTTCGTATATATATATATATATATATATATATATATATATATATATTCTTGATTCATTGTGATTAAATTTCTGCTTTAAATATTCATTTGATATGAATTGGCGTTGATATTCATTTGGGCGAGTTAGATTTCTTTAAATCCAGCCCTTTCTACCTTTCAAACGGTTCAAAATAGGTCCAACCAGAATCGGGAAGCTAGAATGGCTAAGATTTCTTTAAATCTGGCTTTCTTTCTAGTTTTATTCATTTTAAAGCAACCTCACGACCCTTAGATCACTATCAATTTGGAACGAGATGCTTTGGCTACGCGCAAGTCAGGATTTGACTGATGAATCCTTGGTTTTTGCAACGTCTGGATGTAAATATCCATTTTTTTTAATATTTGTGCTGTACAAGTTTACTTGGCTTCCCTTTGTGAGCATAGGAATCGTGGGAATCATGATCAAACTGATCAGAATCTGATTTTCACGATGGACAAACTCCACATTACAAATGTACCTTGCCAGTTTTTCTGTAAAATGTACATCCGAAAGACCTTAAAACGATTATCCGGGTTTAAGGTCTCAAACATAATGAAATAATGGTCTGTCATACTAGAGTCACTTTGATGGCTGTCATGCCCATGAGAAGACCAGTACTTGTATATATTTTTTGGTCGAGGATGCTTCGCAACC
This sequence comes from Panax stipuleanatus, assembly GCA_020205555.1. Taxonomy (NCBI): domain Eukaryota; kingdom Viridiplantae; phylum Streptophyta; class Magnoliopsida; order Apiales; family Araliaceae; genus Panax; species Panax stipuleanatus. The sequence goes on from CM035118.1 coordinate 38,182,193, forward strand.
CGGCAATCACCATTCAAATTGAGCCAAAAGGCTGGAAAAATAAAAATGGAAGTATCAACATGCTTTAATTCCTATGCGAGCTTGAGGGTTTAAAAACCAACCTTTTCAAAACATCATGTTAATATTTTGTCCAAAAAAAGACTTTTGTAAATCAAATCAAACCCTTCGTATATAGGTTCAACGAAGCACATCCATACTTTCAAATCAAACAAACATAGGCCCAATTTCTTCCATTATTCACACACACGCATTGCAAATAAAAAAAGGGAAATATTGAAAAGATGCGGTAGCATGTTTTCACGGGAGTTAAGGGGTGCCTAACACCTTCCCCCCGCTTAACCAAGCCCCCGAACTTAGAACTTCGGTTTCAAAGATTCAGTTTTGACAGTGTCGAACAATTGGGCCTACTTTCAAAATAAAACTCGGTTGAGTTGGTATAACCATTTTAAATCTACCAACTGGCGACTCTGTAAACCGTTCAAATCGTCGACATGATACATATTGGCCTTTTCTTAAAAAACCTTCACCCTTCATAAAATAGAAAAGGCAATAAGGGTAGAAGAAAGCAAAACTTTGGAAGAGAGAAAGATTCAGGTCCAACTCGACCCGTATTTTTTCTCGACGTCGACAATACAATGCTTATTCAATTGTATACCTTTGAGATTCATTCTTTGATTTAAGTATCATTTTATTGTTGAAGCTTGAAAGACTAGCGAACCCTTATTGATTCGACTAGTCCATAGGAAATGAGCGTTCTAATTTCTAGAATGGTTATTGATCTTATCCAAACCAAACTTCCTTTGGTGCGGACTCTAATGTCAAACTGAGATGAACAACCCTTTATAGGGGATTATTTATGCGTTAGCGTTGAGATGATGTACACATACATGGTACTAAGGGCTGATCCCCCTAAGTACGAAAAGTAAGGTCCATATAGTCTTACGACTGTTAAAGGTTTAAACTAGAAATACTTGATAACATGGGACATAGTTCTTGGTCTTGTGACCCACATATATGCTTTTGATTATTGTTTCTAATCTTTATTCAAAAGTCGAGCTTTCTATAATTCAGAACTCATTGATTTCTCGCATGTTATTATTATTGTTATATTATTATACTTGTGGGCAATCGTTGCTCACTTTTTCATAATAACATTGCAACAAAGGTTGAAAGAGTCGACGAGCCATCCACTAGTAAGGGAAAGGGCAATGCAAACAAGTGATGAAGACTTTTTTATTTAATTGAGAATGTTATGTTTAAGACTTATGATGTTATGTAAAAACTTAGTTATTTATTTATGTTTCCGCATTAATGTTTAAGGTTAGTTAACCTGGGGATTATTTATTCATTTATGATGTTGTAACCCCTTAAGGGGAGGATTTCTATTTATTTATGAGTTTCATTTATTATGGGTAGATAGATGTCTTATTATTGGACAGTGAACACCAAATCCTGTGGAGTTGAAGTACCCGAATTTGGGGGTGTCACAAGTTGGTATCCGAGCTGTAGGTTATGAACCTTAGGTGGGGAAAACCTTAGGGTAGTAGCCTTTTTAGGAGATCGATAACATAGTGGAGATAAACTCTTATCGAGTTCTAAGAAATGAATTAATGAATTCATTGAAGATGATAAAAGACTTTATATGCTTATGTGATTACTTAAGTTCTCGCTAGTATCGATTAACATCACATAGTAATTAAAAACTAAAAATTTTGAATGTCAGGATGTCGGATGTTGGAGGATCCAGTCAGGCTAGGGGGGTTGAGCCTCGAGTGGCTAGAGAGGAGGAGCCCTGAGACATTCATACTGTCTAGGAGCAGTTGGTTCGGATAGAGCCATCTCCATTGATCACTGTTGTGGGTCAGGAGCATGAGCCAGTATTTGATTCAGAGGAGGACTCTGAGGAGATATAGGTTGAGGCTGAGGCTGAGGAGGAGGAGGAGGACCCTCATGAGTTTCCACCGAACTCTATCAGTGCCGAGATGTATGATGAGCTGTATGACCGTAACATAGAGTTACAGGATAATGTTAGAGAATTGAAGGAGCAGCCAGTTTCACAACGAACTATTATAGAGCAGAAGGATGGCGAGATCGAGAATCTTGATATACGTCTTGGAGACGTGGAGTGGAAGCTGGTTTATGCAGAGAACCAAAATAAAGAGAAGTCAGCTGAGATAGAGAAACTAAAGAGTGACTTGAGAGAGGAGTCAGCAAAGCGTGCTAGAGTAGAGGACACTTGGATGAAGGCTTCTCGGCGTGTAGATCTTGCTGAGGATGACAATCAAGCTAAAAAGGCTAAGATTGAGGAGACAGACTACACATTCTAGACAGCGATTGATAGGACCCAGGTCGAGTTGTCTACTATCCAATGCAGTTTGAGGACTTACCTTGGTACATGCTGGATCGTAGGATGATGTTCCGTATCATGGAAGAAGAGCGTAGAGAAGATGTTCGACGTCTTAGTAGGCCGTGATAGGAACAGTATGAATTATATGAATATTCTATGGTAGTTAATAATGTAAATTCCAATGTGGTTATAAACAATGGAATATGATGATTTAAATCTTGAAGATTCTTTATCTCAGGATAGTTGACGTAAATAGCAGTGATGCTATCTTTTGTATGTTTAAAACTTTTTGAATGAATAAAATATCAAAGTTTATTTAAGATGATATATGTTAAGTGAATATCTTAAAATGTTTAAAATAAGTCTTAAATATTTAAGAAATTGAGTAACGATCTAATAAGCGTATATCTTAAATAGAAATATGTCGCCAAAACGACGCCCAACTCGTCAACCAGCTCAGGAAGGGTCAACTAATAACAACGCCCATGCCAATGCTAATACTGTCCAGCAGTTGGTCAACCTTTTAACTGGAGCACTTGCCAATCAGCCGCAAGCTCCACAAGTTACATCGTTTAAGGATTTCAAAGTTGTAGAACCGCCAGAGTTCAAAGCATCCATGAACCCGATCAAAGCTCAGATGTGGGTAATGGAGATAGAGAAGGTATTTGACATCGCAAGGGTCAAGGATGATCAGATGACCACCTTTGCAACGTTTATGCTGAAGGCAGAGGCTAGCTTCAGGTGACAGGTGAATAAGGTCCGGGGAGGACAAGGCGTAATTTCCTGAGATAGGTTTAAGGAGATGTTTTGCAAAATGTACTTCCCAACGAGCTCTCAGAACCAAATGGAGGTTCAATTTCTGGAACTGAAGCAAGATAATATGTCTGTGTCAGATTATGCTACAAAATTTAATGAGTTGGATAGGTTTGCAACTTATCAAGTGAATACCGATGAGAGAAAGGCTAAAAGGTTTGAATTGGGACTGAAGCCCTGGTTGTACAACAAAGTGTCAATGTTCTAGTTGAACACTTTTGCAGGAGTGTTGGAGAAGGCAATTATCGCAGAAGGTGAAAGTGATGCTCTGACCAAGTACAATCAAGTGCTTAAGAAGAAGAAGAATGAAGGTGAAAATAATAAAGCTAGTGGCAGCAATACTGGTGGTGGCAACAGTCAGAAAAGGAGGTTGAATGACAGTGCTTCTAACGGGAACCAGCAAGGGAATCAGAAGAAGAGGGTGGAGGCTCTTCCGACCTGCGGGAAGAATCATCTGGGAGTCTGCATGAAAGGAAAGAGGGTCTGCTACAATTGTTGTCAGGAAGGCCACATAGCACCAAACTGCCCTAACCCGAAGAAAGGCACTTGCTTCACGTGTGGGTAAAAGGACCATCTGGCAAAGGATTGTCCCAAGAAAGCATCAGGAGGGGCAGGAGCAGGTGGAAACAGAGGAACCAGTGGTGGCAACACTCTGACTATCACGGGATCGACGCCAACCAACCGACCTACCACCAGGACTTTTAACATAACCATGTAGGATGCTGTACAATCACGTGATGTGGTGTCATGTATCATTCCGATCAACAATATTAATGTTTACGTGTTATTTGATTCGGGTGCTACTTGCTCATTTATATCCGATGACTTTGCTAAGAATCTAGAATTGCCTAAGGACGAATTAGAATACCCTATGAACATAGAAATTGCGAATAGAGAACTGATTCCTGTTAAGTTTATACACAAGAATTGTAGGGTGGACATTAAGGAAAATGTGATGATCGTAGATATTATCCTGATTAAACTTAGGGAATTCGACGTTATATTAAGAATGGATTGGCTATTCAATTATGGGGCGATAATTGATAGCCAAAAGAAGTGTATTAACCTTATGACTCCGTCAAAGGTTGTATTTTATGGCAGCAAGTCGCATAGACAAGCAAGTTATCTGACGATGATGCAGGATAAGAAGTTGTTAAGACAAAGTTGTGTGGGGTATTTAGCCTACATAGTCGATAGTAGAAAAGAGAGTCCGAAGTTTAAGGAGATACTTGTAGTAAGAGATTTTGTGGACGTATTTTCGGAGGATTTTCCAGGACTTTCGCCAGATAGGGAAGTAGAATTCGTAATTGATTTGGCACCAGAAACTGCCCAATATCGAAGGCCCCATACCATATAGCTCTGGTGGAAATGAAGAAATTAATGGTGTAGCTGTAAGAGCTATTGGATATAAAGTATATTTAGCCAAGCATATTGTCGTGGGGAGTGCCGGTGTTGTTCTTAAAGAAGAAGGATGGAACGATGCGGCTCTGCATTGATTACAGAGAGTTAAACAAGGTCACGATTAAGAATACGTGTCCGTTGCCTAGGATCGACTACTTGTTTGACCAGTTGAAGGGAGCTAGATACTTCTCGAAGATAGACTTAAGAAGTGGGTATCATCAGTTGAAGGTGAGGAAGGAAGATGTTCTGAAGACAGCATCCAAGACTCGTTATGGTTACTATAAGTTCTGGTGATGTTATTTGGTTTAATGAATGCTCCTGCAATATTTATGGACCTAATGAACAGGGTGTTCAAACCATTTTTGGACAAATTCGTGGTGGTGTTTATCGACGATATTCTGGATTATTTTATGACCAAGGAGGAGCAGGTAGAACATCTGAAAGTGATGTTGGAGGCATTAAGAAGAGAGAAGTTGTATGCCAAGTTTTTGAAATATGAATTCTGGATAGAGCGGGTGCAATTTCATGGATATATGATTAATAAGGACAAAATTTCAGTAGATCCCTCAAAAGTTGAAGCTGTGTTGAACTGGGATCAGCCGAAGACATCGTCGAAAGTAAGAAGTTTTCTTGGATTGGCAGGATATTATAGAAGGTTCATTCAAGACTTTTCCAAAACCGCATCTCTACTGACGAATTTGACTAGGAAATCGATGAAATTCGTTTGGACGGAGAAGTGTGAGGAAAGCTTCCAAGAGCTGAAGAAGAGATTGAGTACGGCACCTTTGTTATCTCTTCTGAATAGCATAGGAAATTTTGTGGTGTATAGTGATGTGTCGCATAAAGTACTGGGCTGTGTGCTTATGCAAAATGGAAAAGTCATTGCGTATGCGTCACGACAACTGAAGGATTATGAGAAGGAGTATCCGACCTATGATTTAGAATTAGCTGAGGTAGTGTTTGCTTCGAAGATCTGGAGACACTATCTATATGGGGAGAAGTGTGAAATATATATAGACCATAAGAGTCTGAAATATATTTTTACACAGAAGGATTTGAACATGTGCCAGAGGAGATGGTTGGAATTTATAAAGGACTATGACTGTGAGATCTTATACCATCCGGGTAAAGCGAATGTGGTTGCCGACGCCTTAAGTGGAAAGGGTAGAGAGAAATTGATGTTATTGACCGCCTAGGAGAAGCTAATTTCAGCGATGGAGAAACTAGAGTTGGAGGTGAAATATCCGAAGCATTCTAACGAGAAATTATTCCAACTAGGAACTGGTACAACTTTAGTGGATAAGCTTAAGGAAGCATAATTTCAGGATGAGGAATGTGAGAAGATGAAGAAGATGATATTTGAAGGGAATGACCTGAAATATAAATTTGACAATGAAGGACTATTAAGATTCAAGGGAAGAATTTGGGTACCGCCATAGCTAGAGATTAAAGAGGAAATTTTGAGCGAGGCTCATAGTTTAAGGTATTCGATTCACCCGGGGAGTACGAAGATGTACTAGGATCTATGACAGCATTTTTGGTGGACGAAAATGAAACGAGACATTGATTGTGTGGCCAAGTGCCTGACATGTCAGAAAGTGAAAGCAGAACATTAAAGGCCGAGTGGGTTGCTACAACTATTAGAAATTCCATAATGGAAATGGGACCATATCACGATGGATTTCGTAGTAGGTCTTCCGACGACTCGGAAAGGTTTTGACGCAGTTTGGGTTATCGTAGATCTATTAACGAAATCAGCACACTTCTTACCGATCAAGATCAGATTCACCCTAGAGCAGTTAGCAAAGTTGTATGTCAAGGAGATTATTTCTAGGCACGGTGATCTAGTGTCTATTGTATCAGATAGAGATCCACGTTTCACATCAAACTTCTGGAAACGACTACAGGAATGCATGTGAAAGCAATTGCGTATGAGCATGAAATATCATCCTCAGGCCGACGGACAGAGTGAAAGAACGATACAGACATTGGAAGATATGTTAAGAGCATGCATTATCGATTTCAAAGGAAATTGGGATGATCACCTACCGTTAGTGGAATTCGCTTACAACAACAGTTACCATGCAAATATTAGCATGTTGCCTTACGAAGCGTTGTACGGAAGAAAGTGCAGAACTCCATTATGCTAGGAAGAAGTTGGCGAACGTCAATTGCTAGGACTAGAATTGGTACAACAGACAGCCGAGATCGTCAAGGTAATCAGGACAAGATTAGTAGCTGCTCAGGATAGGCAGAAGAAATACGTCGATCCACACCGCAAGAACATAGAATTTAAATCGGGTAACTTTATTTTCTTGAAAGTGTCTCCTTGGAAGGAAAAGATTAGACTTGGCAAGAAGGGGAAATTGAACCCAAGGTTCATTTGACCCTTTGAGTGCTGCGAAGAATTGGAGAAGTTGCATATGACGTAGCCTTACCTCTAGCGTTAGAACACATCCACAATATTTTTTATATTTCAGTGTTACGACCGTATAAACCCGATTACAAACATGTTATAGAATATGAACCTCTGCAATTTGAGAAAGATTTATCCTATGAAGAAGTTCTTGTTCAGATTGTTGACATAAAAGAGCAAGTTCTCAGAAACAAAGTGATACCTTCTATTAAGGTAATTTGGAGGAACCACAACGCTGAAGAAGCTATGTGGGAACTCGACGAACACATGATGAAAACTTACCCTCATTTATTTGCTTAATCTATGTGTAAGCAATTCTGAGGACAGAATCTTTATAACGGGGGAGAATGTAACGGGTCGAATTAATTGAATCCTGAGTCTAAGGACAGAATCCTTTTAAGGGGGGAAAGATGTGACAAACGTGATTCCTATAATTTATTTTAAATATTATTGAATTAAATAAATATTTTTGTTAGTTTATTTATTGAGTTAAATAAATATTTGATGGAATTGTGGTAGATTAATTTAATTAAATATGTTAGATTGATTAAATTAATGTGGAATAATTTTATAATACAAATTGTGAATTTAATTGAGATTATTAGTGTAACAACCCGGGTCAAATCCCGAGTCCGGAATAAATCTCGGGTCAAATCCCAAGTCCGAATCAAATCCATCCAAAATAAGGCCTTAAATCACTAGCCCAATAATATTTTTTTGGGTCATCTTAGCCCACCACAGGCTCACCCAAAAGTCATGACTGAAGGTACTTTGGTAGTAACTTATTTCCTTAATGGTAGTAACTTATTTCCTTAAATATGGACAAATATTTCCCCTATCTTTCGATGTGGGATTGGGGTGTTACAAACTCCCCCACTTAAATTTTTAATGTTCCCGTCAGAACCGATCACACACATGGTCCAAAGATCTTTGCCTCTATAGCCATTATGGGATAATACCGGTTGGCTTTGTGTCAAATTCCGAGTCCAAAATAAATCTCGGGTAAAATCCCAAGTCCGAATCGTATCAAATCCATCCAAAATAAGGCCTAAATCACTGGCCCAATAGTATTTTCTTGGGTCATCTTAGCCCACCACAGGCTCACCCAAAAGTCATGACTGAAGGTATTATTGGAGTAACTTATTTCCTTAATGGTAGTAACTTATTTCCTTAAATATGGACAAATATTTCCCCAATCTTTGGATGTGGGATTGGGGTGTTACAAACTCCCCCACTTAAATTTCTGACGTCCTCGTCAGAACCGATCACACACACGGTCCAAAGATCTTTGCCTCTCTAGCCATTGTGGGATAATACCGATTGGCTTCGTGTCCCCACCTACGGAACTCTCCATTGTGGAATAATACCACTAGCCTTCGTGTCCCCACCTCCGGCAACCCGATCGGATAACCCGACCCGAGCTTTAGAGAGTCGGCTCTGATACCAACTGTAACGACCCCAAAATTTGTACAATATAATTCCCCTTCTCGATCGTTAACAATACAACTTTATTCTAACTTTACATCATGATTCGATATTAAAATCACTAAAAATGTGAAATAATTAAAACTTTTATATAATCCTTTCTTTATTGCCCTGAATCTCAACCTTTACATAACATCTTCTTGATTCAAATCTATATCATGAATCGTTACAACAAAATAACTATACAAGTCTTACATCATGAAGCAATATCCATATACATCGGATAGCTCAACTTACAATTTATCAATCATATTACATTTAAAACAATTACATTACTCATCTAGAATAAATAATTTCTCGAATCGCTATTAATCTCAATTAAAGTTTAACTAGCACATATCATTACTTTGCATTCTTGACCTGCAAAAATGGTTATTTGCAAGAGTAAGCTCGACAGCTCAGCAAGTTCTAACAGTTTTCATACATCATATAGCACATAATAACATGCTCAGCATACATCTCATAACAATTAAAGTAACATGGCATACATGCTTCAAATCACATAGAAAATATAAAGATTGAGTTCCTTACTCAATCAACATTCTTTAATCAATCAATGTAGTCATAAATTGACTTTAACATTCATGTTTACAACATATATAACATATCATACTCTTTCCAAAATAATTTAAAATAGTTCATAATATCATCAAGTTCACATAAAAAATAGGAACCGAAAGACTTGCCTGGCTCATAGATTACCAAATACCGAAAAACAGCTTAATATAATCTGCTTCATGATCATACATAATGTATTACCATACGCATCAATTATTAGTCATCTAGCAACGCTTATCAAACGTCTAAGTAAATACTACTTTATACTTTCTAATTCTCCTCTATTTACTCGTTTGACACTCGCTGTCAAATCATATGTATAATTAACAATATCAGTTAATTATCACATAGCTAATCCTCATCGTTAGTTATCCACTTTAGGTTAACTCATTCCTCTTTAACTAATAAGTTAATAATTAATTACCACATAATTAATCACATCACATAATCATATTATATTTCACATGATTAATCAATTAATAATTACATACTCATTTTAAATTATAATTAAATAAATTATAATTTAAAAATCCACTTTAATGAAACTATAATTAAACAATCATAATTTATAATGAATCAACTACATCATGCATTAAATCATAATTTAAACATATTTAAATTAAACTATTACTTAGATTATAAATACTCAATTTCTATTCATGCCCTTATTAAATTATAATTATATAAATTATAATTTAAATTACACTTTTACCTTGATTATAATCCTTCCAAATTATAATAACATATTAAGTTATAATTAAATAAATTATACTTCAAGTTAAACATTTACTTTGATTAAAACAATCAACTCAATTCATTATAATTTAACAATCATAATTTACATTAAACCTTTACTATAATTATAATTATTCAAATTATAATTATATATATCATATTAGCTTAGTTATATTTAAACAATTATAATTTAATATCTATTATAAACAATTCAAATAATACTTGAAGGTTTTCCAAAACCTCTTTTCTTTCCCAATTATGAAATTGTCAAATTCATGATAATAATATATTATTGCAACTTGGTACATGATCATTATCATAGAAACAAAACAATTTAGGTTTTAAAACTTGAACAAATAACTAGAGTTCTCTGCGTCTGCTCAGCCAACGGCGCAGCTGCGCACGTGTCAAAACCCAGAAAACTCAGCGGCGCAGCTGCGCTGCTTCTGCCCTTGTTGTCGGCGCAACTGCGCAGGAACGCAGATATAAACAGTGCAGCAACGGCACTCTGCTTCACTGCTAACCCGAACAATTCAACAACGGCAATTACCAGTCACTCAAACAATGTACGAAATGCATACACAATACTACGCATGTTATATAGATGCTACCATTCACAAAAATTGTCCAAGCAATGAAATCAAAGGTTTTAACAACTCAATTTTGACATTTTTATAGAAACTCATATATTTTCCCAAATCATTCACTGTAAAACAATTTCTTAAGAAATTCATGCATTTTCTTTTCATGATTCAAGATATCATCAAAAACAATTCTAACAAGCATATTAACATATACTAATTTCATCAATTTTACTCTAAAATTAACCAAAACATGAAAACTCCACGTGAACACATTCTCCATTTAAAACATGTTCTGACAAAACTTTGATTTCTGAAAATCCTTGTTTATGGCATACAATTCATATATACACCATTATAAACACAATTTATAGATGTACATCATATATATATAACTTTCATGCTAAATCATATACACAGAGAACCCATACTCATGAACAATTATAAGGAAAACATATAAAAACATAAGGGAATTAAGACATACCCTTTCTGCTTAGATGTTTGAAGAAGAAGATGATTATTCTCTTAGGTTCTTCCTTTTTTTCCTTCTCTTCTTCTCTAATTCTGCTCTACTCTTTCTTTTTCTCTCTAGCAAACTAACTTTGTTTTTCTAACTCTTGTTTTAATCTAACGTAATACACATATAATATAATATACATATATTACATAATTATAATACATATAACTTCCACTACATAATGGCATATATTAAATATAATAAGTACCATTAATATATAAGTTACAATTAGAATTTAAAAAGCCATAAGGCTTGTTTGGCAAAACAAGTTATTTTAAAAAAAATAGGTTTTTAAATAGTTAAGGCCCCGTTTGGCAAAACGAACTTAAAAATGGTGTAAGGGCCTTGTTTGGGAAAACGATTTTTAAAAAAAACTCTTTTTATTCTTTTCATAAATCCTTTAACACATATTCTTAATGTTATCCTTTAATTAATTAAATCTTAACATTCTAATTTAATTACTTAAGAGTCTAACATTAATTAAGCAATATTATTAAATGATTAATAATATTATTAAGTGATTAAAATATTATTAAAGGATTAATAATATTTTTAAATTATTAAAATATTATTAAATAATTAATAATATTTATAAATGATTAAAATATTATTAAAGGATTAATAATATTTATAAATGAATAAAATATTATTAAATAATTAATAATATCTGTAAAGGATTAAAGATATTATTAAATAGTTAATAATATTAAAAAGTAAATAAAATATTATTAAATAGTTAATGATGTTAGACTAGGGTCTTAACATAATTAAAATATTATCAAAGAATGATAATATTACTAATAAGTTAATTAATTATCTAATGTTTGATTATGTGACTAAATGTTAGAAAATTTATTTTAAGAGTAGTTGAGTTAAGATATGTTATGCTGATTGAAAGATCAATCTTATTAATGATAGGTCTCTACTAAGACTAAATTAGATTGCTTAGCGGTAATCGACGGTTCAGGCAAGATTTTCAGCACTATGTGCAAACTTTCTATTTTTATGCAAGTTTTTCTAACTTCATTTAATCTCTATATTAAATGTAAGCCTTGTATATTGATATACGAAATTATTATAACTATTATTCGTGATATCTGAAATTTGAAAAAGGTTATGACTTATTGTTCAAGCATAACTAAACCATATGAGCTGTTATTTGCGTAAATTATTTTGATTTGATATCAAAGCATAGACTGTGGTGAAACCAATATTGTTTGGTACAAATATATATACTGATACTATCAATGACCGACAGTTTTACATTGACCGGGTGGATATCAATGACCGGCAGTTTTACATTGACTGGCTGGTTATTAATGACCGGCAGTTTGACACTGACCGGGTGGTTGTATAGGATGATATGCATACTTCTAGCTGGTGTGGTTGGCCAAATCAACCCGGGTTGCTAAGTCTATGTGACTGACAGTAACTCGTAATGTGTTTGGTTGAACAGATCAATCCGGGTTGCTAAGTCTATGTGACTGACAGTAACTCGTAATATGAGATATCCAGTAGCTCCTATAAGTCTTTGTGACTCTTAGGAGTGTGGTGTGGTTAACCGAATTAACACGGGTTGCTAAGTCTATATGATTGACAGACGCTCGTAATATGTGGGGTTTGGCAAATCAAACCTCAGTATATATATGTTGAAAATCTCTGAACTATATATGTTCATTCAATTCAGATTCAGTGTGAGTATAATATACAACTTGATTAAAACTTGCTGAGCTTTTTGTAGCTCATCCTTGCAATTATTCTTTTCCTTTGCAGCTTTAGCTGAAATGTCAAAGGTTCTGGGGATCAATAATATGGATGGAAGAACTCAGTCAATGTAAATTTGTCTATATCCTCGGGAACTATACTCTGACATAATAGTAAGTTAGGATTTAATTATAAGCCAATTTAAGAATATATAATATTGTATTATCATCTTTAACAATTGCGTAGTTTTTACCTTTGTAGAATATAGGAAGAAATACAGTATCTATATGAACTATTAACTGAATTGGGATACTGTAAATTTTGGATTTATAGAAGTTATTGTCTTATGGAATATTTATGTGAGCACCAAATCTGCTACAGGGAATGTAGAGAATTTGGGGGCGTCACAATTTGGTATCAAAGATGTAGGTTATAAACCTTAGGTAGGGTTATCTTAGGCTATAACCTTGGAGGAATAGGAGTGGCAGAAAAGTTAGTAAAAATATAAACTCAAAAAGAGTTTAGAGGATATGAATTGAGAAAATTCATCGTAAAAAAAGATAAAAACTAACTTAAAGAAAACTATTGTTTGCTATGTGTATATAATGTATATTACGTGCTAGTCTAGTAATATAGTTGATCGATACTTTAGAATTTAAGGATGTTCACATAAGAGAGTGAGGAACTAGTCGTTCCGTTTGAACCGGTATCTGAACCAGAATCAGTTGGGTTAAAAGGGAATGATCCGTAGGGAGGGATACGAGAAGTGTCAATTGAAGTAGCTTATGGAATAGTATTGAAGCTATAGAAGATAAGACTATGGTAAATTTAGAAAGTGTTCATGAAGAGTACCAGAGTTGGAACTAAGTGAAGAGGGAGACTTCTTATATTCCATTTAGAATTCTATTAAGTAGAAGAGTAGGACATGTTTAGGGAACAGGTTGAGAAAATAAGATTTAAGTGGCAATGTAAAACTCAGAGTAATGAGGGGAAATGAAGTATGGAATAACAGCAACCTAGGAGGCTCATGAAGTAAACAAAGAAAGATAGAAGAACTGTGGAAGGATGCATGCAGATGTATGTGAGAAAAAACACGGAGGGGTATGTTATTTTAGTGGGACCAAGTGTTTTACTTGTGGAAGATATGGACATTATTCAAAAGGATGTCCCCAAAAGTGGAATAATAATAAGAATGTAATCACATGTTTCAATAATGGGGTGAAGGGACACATTGCTAAGTTTTGTCCAAAGCCTAGAGATCCAAATAAAGGGGAAAACCAAAACTTCAAACCAGTAGTAGCCGGAGAGGTTGATCAAAGTTGTTCTTTCTACGAATCCAAGTCATAGGTTAATATATGAGACACAACTTAATATTGTGTTGATAGGAATGAATTGATGATACAACTTTAAAAGATTTTAGAGAGTAAGGAAGTGGTGATTCCGAGAACGGAATCCTTATAAGGAAGGGAGAATGTGAGGACCCAGAATTTTAAACAATTAAAATTTTACGAATAATTTTTTTTTTGTATTAATTATCAATATTGTGCTGAGTATCTGTGATACGAGTTTATTAAGATGGTCAAAATGGGTATTGACTGAGAAACATGAGTAGACATATAGTTAACAGATATTGATCAGATAAGGTATAACCTTAGTAAACCCTAATGATAGATTAGAATCCCTAATCTGCAGTTAGGACACCCTAATTTCTTATTCGGAAATCCTAAACCCAAATTTGTAAACCTTAATGGTGATTAGCAAACCCTAATATTATTTATCAAACCCTAAGGGTTAAATTTTAAGGGAAACATATGAAATGACTAAACTACCCTTAAAATTATGAGAGAAATTATTAGAATACCCTTTTGGAGGCAAAATAACCAAATTACCTTTAAAATTATATGTGAAATGGCCAAAATACCCTCCAATCTAAGTGAACTTAAATCAACCAATCAGAGAAGAGATGATGCAAGCATGACGCAAGCATGACATCAGCATTAAAGAAACACAAAGAAGATGTCATCATAATGATGTCATTATGATGACACTTGGTGGATATTTTGGGAAATGACTATTTTGTCCTAACAGAAAATTAATAATGACTTTTATGTCCTAGAAAGGAAATTGCTAGGAAGTTTCTTAGTAATAGGGAAATAACAATTTTGCCCCAAGAGAGATTTGGTAATGACCATGGCATCTTTGAAGGAAATTTCTAGAAAATTTCCTAAACATAGTAAAATGACAATTTTGTCCTTAAAGAAATTTGATTATGACCAATATGTCCTGTGAGGAAATTTCCAGGAAATTTCTTTAAGATGACTTAAAGACCCTTTTGCCCTTTCCTAGTGATGGTTAAAGACTACTTTGCCCTTGGTCTTAAATTTTATACTAACTTAAACAAAACAAAAGAAAGAAAGAAAGAAAAAGAAAAAGAGAAATCATTTTCTCTCATTTCTCTCACCACCACACCCACCCGAATATAGAAGAGAAAGAAGAGAGGGAGTGCTACCATGGGAGAAGAGAGGGAGAGAAGAAAAGAAGGAGAAATCAAGAGGAAAAAACTCTAAAGGTATAAAAATCTCCTAAACTCAAAACCTTAGTTAGTGTACTTTGTTTTGTTATGGTTGTTTTAGATCAAATGTTAAGCCTAAGGTATTAAACCATATTTGGGTAGATATACATGTTTTATGATGTTTCATGTTTTGATAGTACCATTTTAAGAATTGAAAAGCTTGGAAATCAAAAGAAAACCAAAACAGTTTTCTTGCTCAAAAACCTTGAAAATCAGTCCACTTTGAGGCTTTACCATTTAAAATCTATATATTATTTTTGGGATCCGTCAAAGAGGTGAGTTAGATACATGAGTTATCTGTTGAACCCAAGTGGTAGAAATCAAAAATGTTAAACGAATCAACCGTGGTGTTATTTTTCGTAAAACACTCCATGCCGACAAAAATCTAGAAAAATCAAATGAGTTTTCTGGCCATTTTTGGTGAAGGCTGTTTCAGATAGTGTTGTTGGTCTGAAAATTCGGGCCTTTGGTGGTATGATACTATATCAAATTAACTAGGTCCTGTCCAAAGATGGGATGTGTTTGACGTATAGAAAGGGAGATATGGATTTTACAAGAAAATATAATTTTAAAAGCAAACTGTAATAACTTGGTGAGTTCAACTCAGAAAAATATGAATTTGTTACATGAGACTCTATTTGATAATATGTAGCTACCATAAAAATTTCAGAATTTTTGGACAAAAGAATAATGTATGATAAATGTTGCTATTTGGGACTATTTTAACCTAGTTAAAAATACCAAACGAATTTGGAAAATTGCAAGAATATTATTTTACAACTAAAATATCATATATTGATATTACCCATAATATAAAAAAATAATAAGTTGGTTTGGTATTTTTCATGCCTATGAATGTGTTAAGAATAAAAGAGAAAATTAAGTTATATTGAGTTATAAAACTTGAAAATGTGATTTTAATAATTAAATAATCATTATAAGATATAATAAGACTTTATGGGGGTATTTTGATTATTTTTAATAAAAAATATAGGAATGACATATTATGTGTGTTAAATAAATTAAATAGTAAGAGATAAACAATTAAATTAAATTGTTTATTAATGAATAAAATATTATTAAATAATTAATAATATTACTAAGTAATTAAAATATTATTAAAGGATTAATAATATTTATAAATGAATAAAATACTATTAAAGAATTAATAATATTTATAAATAATTAAGATATTATTAAATGATTAATAATATTATTAAGTGATTAAAATATTATTAAAGGATCAATAATATTTTTAAATGATTAAAATATTATTAAAGGATTAATAATATTTATAAATGATTAAAATATTATTAAAGGATTAATAATATTTATAAATAAATAAAATATTATTAAATAATTAATAATATCTGTAAAGGATTAAAGATATTATTAAATAGTTAATAATATTAAAATGTAAATAAAATATTATTAAATGGTTAATGATGTTAGACTAGGGTCTTAAGATAATTAAAATATTATCAAAGAATGATAATATTGCTAATAAGTTAATGAATTATCTAATGTTTGATTATGTGACTAAATATTACATAATTTATTTTAAGAGTAGTTGAGTTAAGATATGTTATGCTGATTGAAAGATCAATCTTATTAATGATAGGTCTTCTCTAAGAGACTAAATTAGATTGCTTAGCGGTAATTGACGGTTCAGGCAAGTTTTTTTGCACTATGTGCAAACTTTCTATTTTTATGCAAGTTTTTCTAACTTCATTTAATCTCTATATTAAATGTAAGCCTTGTATATTGATATACGAAATTGTTATAACTATTATTCGTGATATCTGAAATTTGAAAAAGGTTATGACTTATTGTTCAAGCATAACTAAATTATATGAGCTGTTATTTGCGTAAATTGTTTTGATTTGATATCAAAGCATAGACTGTGGTGAAACCAATATTGTTTGGTACAAATATATATACTGATACTATCAATGACCGACAGTTTTACATTGACCGGGTGGTTATCAATGACCGGCAGTTTTACATTGACCGGCTGGTTATTAATGACCGGCAGTTTGACACTGACCGGGTGCTTGTATAGGATGATATGCATACTCCTAGCTGGTGTGGTTGGCCAAATCAACCCGGGTTGCTAAGTCTATGTGACTGACATTAACTCGTAATGTGTTTGGTTGAACAGATCAATCCGGGTTGCTAAGTCTATGTGACTGATAGTAACTTGTAATATGAGATATCCAGTAGCTCCTATAAGTCTTTGTGACTGTTAGGAGTGTGGTGTGGTTAACCGAATTAACCCGGGTTGCTAAGTCTATATGACTGACAAACGCTCGTAATATGTGGGGTTTGGCAGATCAAACCTCAGTATATATATGTTGAAAATCTCTGAACTATATATGTTCATTCAATTCAGATTCAGTGTGAGTATAATATACAACTTGATTAAAACTTGCTGAGCTTTTTGTAGCTCATCCTTGCAATTATTCTTTTCCTTTGCAGCTTTAGCTGAAATGTCAAAGGTTCTGGGGATCAATAATATGGATGGAAGAACTCAGTCAATGTAAATTTGTCTATATCCTTAGGAACTATACTCTGACGTAATAGTAAGTTAGGATTTAATTGTAAGCCAATTTAAGAATATATAATATTGTATTATCATCTTTAACAATTGCATAGTTTTTACCTTTGTAGAATATAGGAAGAAATACAGTATGCATATGAACTATTAACTGAATTGTGATACTGTGAATTTTGAATTTATAGAAGTTATTGTCTTATGGAATATTTATGTGAGCACCAAATCTGCTACAGGGAATGTAGAGAATTTTGGGACGTCACAATTTGGTATCAAAGCTGTAGGTTATAAACCTTAGGTAGGGTTATCTTAGGCTATAACCTTGGAGGAATAGGAGTGGCAGAAAAGTTAGTAAAAATATAAACTCAAAAAGAGTTTAGAGGATATGAATTGAGAAAATTCATCGTAAAAAAAGATAAAAACTAACTTAAAGAAAACTATTGTTTGCTATGTGTATATAATGTATATTACGTGCTAGTCTAGTAATATAGTTGATCGATACTTTAGAATTTAAGGATGTTCACATAAGAGAGTGAGGAACTAGTCGTTCCGTTTGAACCGGTATCTGAACCAGAATCAGTTGGGTTAAAAGGGAATGATCCGTATGGAGGGATACGAGAAGTGTCAATTGAAGTAGCTTATGGAATAGTATTGAAGCTATAGAAGATAAAACTATGGTAAATTTAGAAAGTGTTCATGAAGAGTACCAGAGTTGGAACTAAGTGAAGAGGGAGACTTATATTCCATTTAGAATTCTATTAAGTAGAAGAGTAGGACATGTTTAGGGAACAGGTTGAGAAAATAAGATTTAAGTGGCAATGTAAAACTCAGAGTAATGAGGGGAAATGAAGTATGGAATAACAGTAACCTAGGAGGCTCATGAAGTAAACAAAGAAAGATAGAAGAACTGTGGAAGGATGCATGCAGATGTATGTGAGAAAAAACACGGAGGGGTATGTTATTTTAGTGGGACCAAGTGTTTTACTTGTGGAAGATATGAACATTATTCAAAAGGATGTCCCCAAAAGTGGAATAATAATAAGAATGGAATCACATGTTTCAATAATGGGGTGAAGGGGCACATTGCTAAGTTTTGTCCAAAGCCTAGAGATCCAAACAAAGGGGAAAACCAAAACTTCAAACCAGTAGTAGCCGGAGAGGTTGATCAGAGTTGTTCTTTTTACGAATCCAAGTCATAGGTTAATATATGAGACACAAATTAATATTGTGTTGATAGGAATGAATTGATGATACAACTTTAAAAGATTTTAGAGAGTAAGGAAGTGGTGATTCCGAGGACGGAATCCTTATAAGGAGGGGAGAATGTGATGACCCAGAATTTTAAATAATTAAAATTTTACGAATAAATTTTTTTTTTGGTATTAATTATCCATATTGTGTTGAGTATCTGTGATACGAGTTTATTAAGATGGTCAAAATGGGTATTGACTGAGAAACATGAGTAGACATATAGTTAACAGATATTGATCTGATAAGGTATAACCTTAGTATACCTTAATGATAGATTATAATCCCTAATCTGCAGTTAGGACACCCTAATTTCTTATTCGGGAATCCTAAATCCAAATTTATAAACCTTAATGGTGATTAGCAAACTTTAATATTATTTATCAAACCTTAAGGGTTAAATTTTAAGGGAAAATAGGAAATGACTAAACTACCCTTAAAATTATGAGAGAAATTATTAGAATACCCTTTTGGAGGCAAAATAACCAAATTACCTTTAAAATTATATGTGAAATGACCAAAATACCCTCCAATCTAAGTGAACTTAAATCAACCAATCAGAGAAGAGATGATGCAAGCATTATGCAAGCATGACGCAAGCATGACGCAAGCATGACGCAAGCATGACATCAGCATTAAAGAAACACAAAGAAGATGTCATCATACTGATGTCATGATGATGTCACTTGGTGGATATTTTGGAAAATGACTATTTTGTCCTAACAGAAAATTAATAATGACTTTTATGTCCTAGGAAGGAAATTGCTAGGAAGTTTCCTAGTAATAGGGAAATAACAATTTTGCCCCAAGAGAGATTTGGTAATGACCATGGCATCCTTGAAGGAAATTTCTAAAAAATTTCCTTAAACATAGTAAATGATAATTTTGTCCTTAAAGAAATTTGATTATGACCAATATGTCCTGTGAGGAAATTTTTAGGAAATTTCTTTAAGATGGCTTAAAGACCATTTTGCCCTTTTCTAGTGATGGTTAAAGACTACTTTGCCCTTGGTCTTAAATTTTATACTAACTTAAACAAGACAAAAGAAAGAAAGAAAGAAAAAGAAAAAGAGAAACCATTTTCTCTCATTTCTCTCTCCACCACACCCACCCGAATATAGAAGAGAAAGAAGAGAGGGAGTGCTACCATGGGAGAAGAGAGGGAGAGAAGAAAAGAAGGAGAAATTAAGAGGAAAAAACTCTAAAGGTATAAATATCTCCTAAACTCAAAACCTTAGTTAGTGTAATTTGTTTTATTATCGTTGTTTTAGATCAAATATTAAGCCTAAGGTCTTAAACCATATTTGGGTAGATATACATGTTTTATGATGTTTCATGTTTAGATAGTACCATTTTAAGAGTTGAAAAGCTTGGAAATCAAAAGAAAACCACAACAGTTTTCTTGCTCAAAAACCTTAAAAATCAGTCTACTTTGAGGCTTTACCATTTAAAATAAATATATTATTTTTGTGATCCGTTAAGGAGGTTATTTAGATGCATGAGGTATCTGTTGAACCCAAGTGGTAGAACTCAAAAATGTTAAACGAATAAACCGTGGTGTCATTTTTCGTAAAACACTCATTGCCGACAAAAATCTGGAAAAATTAACTGAATTTTCTGGCCATTTTTGGTGAAGACTGTTTCGGATAGTTTTGTTGCTCTGAAAAATCCGGCCTTTTGTGGTATGATACTATATCAAGTTAACTAGGTGCTGTCCAAAGATGGGATTTTTTTTGATGTATAGAAAGGGAGATATGGATTTTACAAGAAAACATGATTTTAAAAGAAAATTGTAATAACTTGGTGAGTTGAACTCAGACAAATGTGAAATGTTTACATGAAGTTCTGTTGGATAATATGTAACTACCATATAAAATTCAGAATTTTTGGACAAAAGGATATTTTATGATAAATGTTGCTATTATGGACTATTTAACCTATTTAAAAATAATAAATGAATTTAGAAAATTACAAGAAAATTATTTTGTGACTCAAATCTCATATATTGATATTCCCCATAATATAAAAAAATAATAAGTTATTTTGATAATTTTCATGCCTATTAATGAGTTAAGAATAAATGAGAAAATTAAGTTATATTGAATTATAAAACTTGAAAATGTGATTTTCATAATTAAATAATCATTATATGTTAAAATAAGACTTTATCGGGGTATTTTGATTATTTTTAATAAAAAAATATAGGAATGGCATATTATGTGTGTTAAATAAATTAAATAGTAAGAGATAAACAATAAAATAAAATTAAATTGTTTATTAATGAATAAAATATTATTAAATAATTAATAATATTACTAAATAATTAAAATATTATTAAAGGATTAATAATATTTATAAATGAATAAAATATTATTAAAGGAATTAATAATATTTATAAATGATTAAGATATTATTAAATGATTAATAATATTATTAAGTGATTAAAATATTATTAAAGAATTAATAATATTTATAAATGATTAAAATATTATTAAAGGATTAATAATATTTATAAATGAATAAAATATTATTAAATAATTAATAATATCTGTAAAGGATTAAAGATATTATTAAATGGTTAATAATATTAAAAAGTAAATAAAATATTATTAAATGGTTAATGATGTTAGACTAGGGTCTTAAGATAATTAAAATATTATCAAAGAATGATAATATTACTAATAAGTTAATGAATTATCTAATGTTTGATTATGTGACTAAATGTTACATAATTTATTTTAAGAGTAGTTGAGTTAAGATATGTTATGCTGATTCAAAGATCAATCTTATTAATGATAGGTCTTCTCAAGAGACTAAATTAGATTGCTTAGCTGTAATTGACGGTTCAGGCAAGTTTTTATGCACTATGTGCAAACTTTCTATTTTTATGCAAGTTTTTCTAACTTCATTTAATCTCTATATTAAATGTAAGCCTTGTATATTGATACACGAAATTGTTATAACTATTATTCGTGATATCTGAAATTTAAAAAAGGTTATGACTTATTGTTCAAGCATAACTAAACCATATGAGCTGTTATTTGCGTAAATTATTTTGATTTGATATCAAAGCATAGACTTGGTGAAACCAATATTGTTTGGTACAAATATATATACTGATACTATCAATGACCGGCAGTTTTACATTGACCGGGTGGTTATCAATGACCGACAGTTTTACATTGACCGGGTGGTTATTAATGACCGGCAGTTTGACACTGACCGGGTGCTTGTATAGGATGATATGCATACTCCTAGCTGGTGTGGTTGGCCAAATCAACCCGGGTTGCTAAGTCTATGAGACTGACAATAACTCGTAATGTGTTTGGTTGAACAGATCAATCCGGGTTGCTAAGTCTATGTGACTGACAGTAACTCGTAATATGAGATATCCAGTAGCTTCTATAAGTCTTTGTGACTGTTAGGAGTGTGGTGTGGTTAACCGAATTAACCCGGGTTGCTAAGTCTATATGACTGACAGACGCTCGTAATATGTGGGGTTTGGCAGATCAAACCTCAGTATATATATGTTGAAAATCTCTGAACTATATATGTTCATTCAATTCAGATTCAGTGTGAGTATAATATACAACTTGATTAAAACTTACTGAGCTTTCTGTAGCTCATCCTTGCAATTATTCTTTTCCTTTGCAGCTTTAGCTGAAATGTCAAAGGTTCTGGGGATCAATAATATGGATGGAAGAACTCAGTCAATGTAAATTTGTCTATATCCTCAGGAACTATACTCTGACGTAATAGTAAGTTGGGATTTAATTGTAAGCCAATTTAAGAATATATAATATTGTCTTATCATCTTTAACAATTGCGTAGTTTTTACCTTTGTAGAATATAGGAAGAAATACAGTATCCATATGAACTATTAACTGAATTGGGATACTGTGAATTTCGGATTTATAGAAGTTATTGTCTTATGGAATATTTCTGTGAGCACCAAATCTGCTACAGGGAATGTAGAGAATTTGGGGGCGTCACAACTACTCTCAGAGTCGCAGCATACACTCGGACTCGTAGTGTCTGCAGAACCAGAGTAGAATCGTTGTTTGCAGAACCAGAGCAGAGTTGTAGTCTAAATAACCAGAGCCAAATCGTAGTCAGTCAAGTGCTCACAATGCCAGAAATAATCATAGAGCTCTCCACGATTCTCAACAGTTGAGCATTCCAGAAGTACACACAAAGATCTCACTCTTTGGTAAGAGTAGTCAAGTTTCAGAATGCAATCTACTTGAAGAGTATCATAGAGCATTCTCTGAATGGCTTGAAAGCAAATAGAAGATCGAAGCACCAACTCTATCAGTAAGGTTGATTAAGAAGTGAATAGCCATTTAGGAGAAGTCTTCTACAAGAGCTTATCAAAAGACAACGATTGCAGTGTCTGTCAAACCTACATAAGACAACGATCGTAGTGGTGACTACAACGATCGTGGTGTTTGCGTACTATTAGCAGAGACTGATAAAGAACCTACAGAGATAATGGCCAACCTATAGAGGACAGACGAAAGGGATTGTCTATGCTCAGCCTCACCATAAAGAGTGACTAGGAGATCACAGAGCAGAATGTTGAGAAAGCTGAGCATGACTAATCAGAAGAGTCTTGTAAACCAAAGGGCCAGAGCAGTCAGCCAAGTTATCAGTTCCTGATGCGAGTCAAGGCAAGAACTATCATAGAGCAAACAACAAGAGCAAAGTGCAACATGTTTCTACATTGGCAAATCATATAGCACTCTCAGAATCATAGTGTTGTCAAAGCCAATCAACTTGCAACATCCACAGACAAACTACGACCAAGCACATGAACATCAGTATCAGAATCGTAGAGTTCGTTCGTCTGTTTATTGAGACTCAGCAATGTCTCAATATGAAGACTGACAATTGAACGGTGCTGATTGAGAGTACCAATGCAGTCGCCAACATCATTGGTCTGAATTAAGGAAACAAAAAAGAGAAATAAAGGTGACTAGCAACCTAACTTCTGAAA